>CM042687.1:381465331-382084827 GCA_023614405.1 Avena insularis | reverse complement strand
TGCGCTTTCAGAATGGCATTACAAGGAGGGATAAGACTTTGTTTGATCACTGCCACTGCCATTGCAGAATTCGAGCTATAATATCAAACTCTGCATCGCGTCAAAATGATGCTATCAATTTACACATGAGAAACGATGACTGAACCCAACTGGTTTTCAAAGAGAAAGCCATTCATGCCCAACTGTCAACCCCATTATCCACCCACAAAAAACCGAGGACCACATGTGAATCCTCTGAACTTTAAGATGTTTCTCCCGAATCACGGAAGATTGATTGCGGTGACCACTTCAGATGCAAGTTCAGCCTCCCAGTCTTTGCTCCTTCCAATGGGAAGCTATCACTGTAATCTTCTTCGATCAAAACCTTAGTCAAAGTCAGGATGCACCGTCCCATGTAATCCTACAGAAAACACAGTCAACAGTTACCACGCTAATATGAACCATATCACAGTTGAAAAGCTACTTGGAAAGCATTACAATGAAAACTTCAATAGAACTTACTCTACTGAAAGTGTCGTGGTCATATACTTCCAGCATTAGCATATCATGTAAGCCATCTTCGACAACAAAGTCAAAAGTTTGATTCCAAACTGGGTTCAAGCTTTCAGTCACAACCTGCAGTTAGTGAAATGATAGGAAAAGTAAAGACATGCTACTACTGAGAAATTCTGATGGTAACACATTGTATAGTTAAAGGAGGTCAACTTCGCAGAATAGTAAAATAATTGTTGTCTTCAGACAACGATTGTGCTATTGAACTTGTTAAAAATAGCCATGTATCACTATTTTGTTAATATATCTGATAAAGAAATTACCCTTGTCTTGAGAGAAAGGACAAAAGATGGGTCAGACTTTCCATTCACATTCATATGAGTATTAGCATCTTCAACAATGAACTCGAAGTGTTTCGTTCCAAATGGGGTTGAGATCATTGCTCTGTGCAGCTGACCACATAAGTTCGTAGGAACCCCATTGCAAAAAGAATCAAGTCAATTGGACTTTTACTTTAAAAGTTATGACCTTTCAAAGTGAGACATATATTTTGAAAATAATTTTAATCATTTAATGGAAAATCGAATGGATAAAGAGAAAACACTGACAGGTGGGGCCGGCCTGAGCGGTTTTATTTAAAGTGAACCGTTTTTCTCTTTTAAAAGGGGAGGCGCGCGTCGTCTCCATCTTCGACGACTTGCTGGCGGCTCCGACGAGGCTTCGGCGACGAGGAGGGGCTGGGGGTAGCTGGGCAAATGAGGAGATGACGACATGTCGAATGAGGTAGGCCTCGGACTTCGGGGTGGCCTGAGTAGCTCGCAGTGGTTGTCTCCGACAACGGCGGTCTCGGGAGGTCATCGATATCAATGTTCCCGCGAGCCATTCGCCGCGACGAGGGCACTATTGGGTTTGTGGGGACTAGGGAGTATGCTGGCAGGGTTAATCAACCAGGCGTGCTGTCTCGAGAGAGTATCGACCAAAATCATGTGGTAGAGATTTGAGCCCGTCATCGGTGAGGTAGTGCTTCCCCAGAATGGGCGGCTCGGTGAGAATGATTGGGGATTAAAGAAAGAGGATGGGGCAGCGAGAGCTAGCGATAGGGTGCTGCTTAAATAGGGATTCGACGAGGAGGCTGTGAGGTGGTCGAGCAGATGGGGACGGTGGCGGCGTAGTTGGTGATAAGAACAACGCGCTGCAACGTCTTGTCTCCGCGCATGTGGCAGTGGATCCTAGCACAGTGGGGAGTGATAGGACATATCGACAGCAGTGACCAATGGTCGGGGCCCTGCGGTGGCGACAACAACTCTTGATTGGCGGCGAGAGGGGAGGGAGATGCTGCTCTAGGGCGTGGAGGGGTTGCTGGGTGCTGGTTGGGTTGGACCAGAGGGCAGGGCGGGGTCATTGACAATGACCACAATGGGTTGGACTAGAGGGCCCGACATGTGAGAAGCAATAGTGAGTCCTCTACAATACATTTCATCAAGGCCATCTTCGTAAAATTCAATGTCCTCTTCCTCTCAGAAATGGATATGATGTGCTTGTAATTTGCTTGCTAGTTTTCTAATATTTGCTTCTATTACGAAATTTGTAGGCAACCGTGCAAAATAGGATGGTACCCTATGTTCCAAGACTAACCAACGCTCAACTTGAATTGAGAGTTGAGGCTCATAGACCAGGTAATGAGGAATTGTGCGCTCTACTATTAAGAAGCTGATGAGGCAGACAGTCTGAAGTATGTTGATGATGTAGAAAAAATAAAAAAACAATAAGAGGTGGAGAAGAAACAAGACCTAGAAATTGCATTAATTCAGGAAGTGTTGTCTCAACACTACTAAAACTTTCATAAGTTGGTAAGAGAACTAGTGGTGTGAAACTTGTGGTGAATTTGTGGAAAGTTGGGAAGCTGCTCTCAAAGGTTCAACAGTCTTAGAATATTAAACCATTTATTTGAGTACTCGTGAGGCTGGTAGTTATTATGTGAATTTCTATGATGTGAAATATTTGTTCTAAAATATTGTAATTCGATGCACACAAGAAATAGTTAATCGAACTATGATGTCAGCCTGATTCCTTGACTAAAACTAAAAAGTCATGGTTGTTTCTTGACAAAGTATTTCCGTCATGCGTAGACATAAACGTGTCACGCTTTGGTTGGTCCCTGCCACGATGAAACAAGTTCGTCATACGTGGAAGATACGTATCTCTCTTTAAACATTCCACGTGTCTTCCTCCCAATGGTCTATTTATTACACTCGCAGTGGTCCACGTCTCAATCTTAAAATTGTCCATGTGTTGTCTATCAAGTTGCCCACGTGTCTACATGTAGACAGGCCGCGATGAAAATAAATTCGTCACCAGCTGGATGATGTCTGAATTATGCTAGATGACATAAAAATGATCAGATGACATCATCAAACGGCAGTAATGGCATCTTGGCCTGACGAAAAACAAATGTCATAATCGTGTTGATGCCATGGACGGCATTGAGGACATAATCTAATGACACTAACTGTTATTTGGGATGGCGTCTGCCACATGGCACCGTCTGTGACAAAAAACGTCATTCTTGATTGGGCCCAGGCTGGGCAGGTCCTGTTCTCTATGACGAAATGCCCGTAACATCACATAAGGTCTTGATGTTTTCAGACAAGAAAAACGTCACGGATCCATCTATGACATGAGATACATGACATGATCGTTTAGTCAAAGATTTCGTCACGGATGGCCATCTATGATGTTATGGGTCTGATCTATGACGTTTTGAGAATGTCATGGACCACACTGAATCTTGTAGTGTCACCATGCCCATGACAAGTGAATTGAGTTATCAGCCGACTTGCACATTGGTCTAAGATGTGTGTCCATCACAACCTCGATAACTAAAGATAATCTAGTACGAACAACATGAATATTGAATGGAATATGCCCTAGAGGCAAATAATAAAAGTTTTATTATTGTCATATGCCAATAAGTTCGTAATAGTTTTATATATTGCTATAACCGTATCAAGTGGAAACATTGATACAAGTGTGATATGAAACAGTAGTCCCTACTAGCCTCTATTCATACTAGTTCGTTGGGCAGTAGATGATCATTGTTTTCTAATCATGGTTGATAGTGCAGTTGACAACGAAGTAATATCATTGGTGAATGATGTGATGAACATTTCCTCAAAGATTGCAACACGATCAAGTCATGAGGTTCATCATTGCAATAGTCAGAAACATAGTCTCCTTATTCTTAGACCGTGTGAACATACTAATCACTGTCTCCCGAGGCTGCTTTGACTGCATCAAATGTCACTAAGTGAAATGGTGATTATAAAGGTGTATGTTGGGTATCCGGAGGAACATGTTGAGGCCTATGAATCAAGACCGGGATTTGTTTACCCCAGTGACGGGTACATTAGGCCGACTTGGTGAGATTACATCCATAATGTTGCAACATATGACTACGTCACTTGAATATAATATTAAAATCTAATTTGAAAGGGTATTCCACTAATGGGCCAAACTTCCTAGGGAAAAAGGGCCCATGAGGGAAAAAACACAAGAGGGGAAGGGCCATGCGCCTAGGGCTAGGGTTTGGCACCTAGGGCTTCCCCCCTTGGCCGATGGCTAGGGTTAGGGTTTGGGGTGCCCTAAGGCGGCCTCCTTCCCTTGGCCGCCTCTCCTTGCCCCCTAGGCCGCCTTAGGGTTTCCTTGGTGGGGGGTAAGGGTGCCCTCCCCATTCCCCTATATAAAGCCCCCCTTGGAGGAGGAGACACACAACACACGAGAATCCCATGAGTATGGAACTCTCCTCCTCTATGTGCCTCCAATCTCTCTCTCTCTCTCTAGTTGTCTCCACGTGTTGGCACGGTCCAGGACTGTCCGCGCAAGAGATAATGCACCTGCAGCACGTCATTGCGCTGCGGGGATTCCAAGCTGGAGATCTACTTCCATACTCCCAACGAGATCGGGGAGACGGAGGTCTCATCGTACACCGTATGTGTACGAAGCCATGAGGTGCAACACTTGGGGAACTTTGGATGTCGTGAGCCGGACTGCTGCACAGTGATGGAGCAAGGGGTGACATGCGAGGAGCTTTGCGACCTTGAGGTTGGCTACGAGCACGACTACTTTCCTCTTGGAACATTAACCTCTTTTGGACTACAATGGTATGTATCCGAAATCTCTCAGCCGTTAGTGAATTACTAGTAGATAGATATTGGGCATTAGGATGATCCAACGTAGGATTTTTTTTGTTTTCTGCACCAGAACCCCAACAAATATATTGTTCTACAACTGAATCACATATTCAATGATATATATATATATATATATATCAGATTTCATACAAGGACTACTCATCAACTTTACGAATACATTGGGAATGATATCATAGGACATAGGGCATATTCCCAATAGGAGGCCCCCACTGCATTGGAACTAGGTACATGTACATAGTTCGAATCAGTAAAGCATTCTCACCCTCCAAAGATGGAGCAGTGAAAGCACATAAATCAGGACACCTATCAAGCATTTGGCTCTGTAGTAGTGAAGAACACACTTAGCAGGATTCCCTAGAGTATCCAAGAACACACTAAGCATGACGTCCGACAAAAAATCACCACCATTTTAGTATATAAGCACGATTTTAGTAGCATATTGAACTGGGTACACATCTATGACCTGACTACCACAACACAACATCATATGATGACATATCTACACACACACCTTCCACATGGTTACAGATCTAGGAACATCTATGAACAAGGTGATCGGTTTCTTACATCTGATTCGAGATGATATAGCACAGAGGTCGGGGACAAGGGGAGATGGTGGCAGGCCCACCATCGTCGTGCTCGATGGAGTATCCAGGAAGATCATCGTCGTCGTGCTCGAGGGAGTAGCCAGGAAGATCACTGTCACTGAGATAGACGGAGGTGCCGGTAGTACGACGTCACCGTGCTCGAGGGTGAAGTTAGCATGCCAACCGTCACTGTGCTCGTCGGCGAATTCGATAGGCCCACCGTCTTCATGCTCGACGTTGAAGACCCACCTGTCATCGCCTTAGATCTGATGGTGAAATAGCTCGAAGGAGGGAAAATGGTGGGTTTGGATTTTCTGGTAAAGCGCGGCATCTAAATAGGGAGCGGATTTTGCTGGCAGGGATCGAATTTTTATCCTGCCGGATTTTTTTAGTCGCGGGCGAGCTCCTGCCATATCCCTGCATGAACAAGATTTGCTAGTTTTGCACGCAGCGAGGCTAACTTCGTTGAATGACCAAATCGAATGCTGTCTCTGGGCCTGGCTGCGGGGTGCTCTAGGGTTCGGGCCAATGCAGCCCAAGACAGCATGCGGCATCCAAATAGCTCGTCTTGCCTCCTACCAAACGCATTAGTAAAACTTAAGGTAGTGTGAATTGGAGCTTCATGTCTTGATTTCCATTTGAAACAGGTGCCCCCTCGGAAATTTGTTAAGGAAAAGGCTTCTGTTGCGTCGGGGGATCATGCCTCCGTGTCCCCCGCCTTGTACGTGTGCCACGTGCCCTTTTGGTAGAAGAAAGACGAAATATCAGCGAACATTCCGTCTTGCAGGTCGCACTCCAAGGTCCTCGCTGAGACGACGAGGGTGGTTTCGAGAGCGTGGTGGCGCATGCTCGTGGGTGGCAAGGTTGGTGGTGGTGCTCCGGTGTGCCTCGGGGTGCTGTGGTGGGGAGGGGATCGGGAGAAATCCTTGCCGGCTTAGCCGACACCGCCGCGGTGCCGCTTTCGAGTGGCGCCTTTCCTTCTTGGAGGGCGTCGCAGAGATCCCTCTCCCTATGTGCCCCGAGTACCGGGGGAAACCCTAGGACCAGTTCACTGGTCCGGGTAGCTGCGTCGTGCGACAGCGCCTCCCTCCGTGAGGGTGCTGCTTGGTGCGGGGTGCATCAGAGGGCTTGGAGCATGGTGGGACATAGCCGGTGGGCCCAGCGGTCTCGGATTGTCCTTGTTTAGTCGACTCACTGCCATCTGTGTTTCTTTTTTTCTTTTTGGGCATGTTTGTCCGTGCTTCTTGTATCGTGTTGAGTCTCTTCTTTTGGGCGTTGTGCTGTCTGGCCCAGCAGCTGTCTCACCTGGTTGCTTTATTTATAAAGCGGGGCGAAAGCCTATTTCGAGAGTATTATCTTCTTCGTTGCTTCTCCCATCCACTCGTTGGCCATGGTTATCATGTACCTTTTTCTTCACCCACCACCGACGTTGCCTCTCGCCGTTCTCTCCTCCAACGTCGGTGCGGTACCCCTTTGAACCACGCATGGCGCTGCAGACCTGTAGCAAGGATAACCTCCGCCGATCCTCTCTCTCCCGCTGAAGCGCTGCCATCCTCGTAGCAGAACCGACGAGCCGGAGTCTAGGTACTGCAATCGATAGGACACGATGCTACCTGCCGTGATAGGCGATGCTGCAAGCAGCGAGCGGCGGTGCTACCAGCCGTGATCTGAGATGCTGCAAACGGTGAATGTCCTTATGCACTGCCGTGGCCGGCGGTGCTATGAGCCGAGATGCTGCAAACGGTAAGCGTCCGTGTTACCTACCGTGGTCGGCGGTGCTACCAGCGATGATCGGAGATGCTACAAGCGGTGAGCGGTGGTGCTACCGGCGAAGTCGAGATGCTGCAAATGAAGGGCGGCGTTGCTTCTACCGGTGGTCGGTGCTGCTGCTGCTGCTAGCTAGGGGCGGTGGTGGTGCAAGCTATTTTTCCGAGTGCTTCTAGCTATGGATGGCGGTGTACTCGTCGGACGGTGCTGCCAACAAAGTCGAGATGCTGGAAGCAAAGGGTGGCGTCGCTGCTACCGGTGGTCAGCGTTGCTGCTAGCGACGGTCGACGGTGCTGCAAGCTGTTTTTTTTTCCGGCGGTGCTGCTAGCCGTGGCCCGTGGGTGACGGTGCTGCCGGCGCAGTCGAGATGATGGAAGCAAAGGGTGGCGTCGCTGCTACCGGTGGTCAGTGCTGCTGCTAGCGATGGTCGACGGTGCTGCAAGATGTTTTCCGGCGGTGCTGCTAGCCGTGGGTGACGGTGCACTCGCCGGAGTTGGCGGTGCTACCAACCGTGGACAGTAGTGCTGCAAGCGGGAGGTGCTGGTGCTCCGAGGCCCAGACGGCAGTGCTACCCACTATGAACAGCAGTGCTGCCACCGGCGGCCGGGAGAGCCGGGGAGTTATCTCGGCGGAGCAGCGATGAACGTAACAGTGGTTTGATCTTCAGGCGCATATCGCTGGAGGCTAGGTAGCTGTGTGTCCGTTTTGCGATTATTTCTCTTGGTGTGAATGGGAGATGCATCATGCATGTGTGAGCTCTCGACGTGATGGTCCAAGTCATTTTTATCCAACGGGCTGTGCGTGATGTGATCGTACGGCTCCGCACCCGGAGTATGGGGCGCACAAATCCTCCCGGGACGCTTAGCAGGCCCCATTTGTTAAGCGATAAATCCTACTAGACGGACAGACGCGCTTCGCCGCGCCGCCTACCTAGCATTGTCACACGATATGGCTCTTGCGGTGCACTCGTAGAAGGTTTCATCTAGCATGCGAAAATGCCTAAGGCGTCCATGCTTCAGCGTTGCCTCTCAATCGTTGTGCAGTCATCTAGGTAGGAGTGAGCGAGCGGCCATCTTGGCAGTTGCGGTGTGCCGGGAGTATGGGAATGGCTTTCGGCAGCTGTGTACATGCATACCTTGAGGAGTAGGAATTAATTAGGCGCAACAAACCAGGCAAAAAAGTTGTATTGCAATCCATTTCTTGCTTTGACCAGGAGCATGTAGTCTCTAGGAACAAAATATATATTATCTTGCCAACTTGCAAAGAAACATAATGCAAAATTTTCACCGTACCAAAGCAAGCCTCCGAGCCATAATTAAAAATGACAAAAAAGATGAAGGAGTCAATTCTGCATAAGTGAATATAACCATATAAGCCAGTTGAAAGAAGCAAAAGTCGCATACAAACAACCAAAGCATAGATGTGTCAAACGGACTGGCAATATTTTGTCCTTCCTGGGACATGGATGTTTTTCTTTCTCTGATTTTGATCTCAACATTAACAATATATAAATTACTATTTTTCCTTTCTTAGGGAGAACACCGGAACAACACATATGATGCCCGTCTCTCATTCCGCAAACCTGTAACCATTATAATTAGATGCAATAAATTACCATATTAAGACAGGAAGTCTACTTGAAAGTAATAACTTATCATAGCAGTCTCCAACATACAGGGCAGATAGTTTTTGACGAAACAAAATTCTAGTAATTTGGTTCTGCTAAGTAAAGTAAATGATTAAACAACAAAAGTATGTCAGAACCACCATCAATGGATGCACCTCGAGACCAACCTGAACAGAATGCAGCCACTGCATTTAGCACATGCCCTGCAAGAAAAAACATGTTTAGAACAAAATTGTAGCCTTCTCAGGCTCTCAACAATCTCAACATAAAGGTTTTTTTTAACCAACGCCAACATACCATTTGGTACTATCTAGCTAACGCCAAACATGTTTTTTTATGTCAAAGACCTAGGAATGCCATTGTGCTAACTGAAATTACAAAACTGAATGTCAAAGAGGTATCCAGTTACACATGGAAACAACAATGTTGAATCTGCCGGTTCTTCACCTTTTATTGTCACATTGGGCAAAGTAAATTGATGCATCATAGGTCATGGCCTTGTTATGCTCGTCAAGGCCGGTGGAATTTTTTAGCGAGGCCTTCCTAAAGTAAACATCTGTAGGACACCATAGACATTTTGATACGAAGCGAAACAACAGGCAGTGGAAAGTGTGATCCCAAAAGGAGATTCTATCACCCACAAGCACCTGAACCTTTTTCGGACATCTTCTCACCCAAAAAATCATGTGAGCATGTTAAACATTACAAATTAGCCATGGCGAGCATAGTTCTAACAACTACTCGGCGTGATAAGTTTACATGAAAATTGCAATATGTGATATACAAAATTTTGTTTAGTGGCTGTCGCCATAATTTCGCACATATATGCAAATCTTATCTACTTCATGGGTTGTTGGTCATTACAGTAGTTTGGCAAGAGAACCAAGTGTAACGACATAAGATTACAATTCTATAAGAGCTACACCTCCTTTACTAAATCAATTTTGAATGGTTGTTTGGTAATACTAAGATTTTTCCATGAATAGTTAAATACTGGTGTTAGCAAAGACTCATACTTTTACCCAAGAAAGCAAGGACTGTGCTGCTCTGATGTCTCAAAGTTCCTAAGCTTTGCTAGCATTGTGCTCTTTTTCCAAACACTCTGCAGATTCAACACAAAACAAAAGAAGGGAATCAAATAACTGGATCCAGTTTTGAAGAGAGGGTCATGCTTAGTCGCTTACAGGAGTTTAATCGTCTTATTCCTCCTTGTTTCTCAAACTATTGCCATCAGGTTTTTCCTTTTTCAGCTCCATATATCCCTTGGACTCTTTCTGTGTTTTTTGTTTCTCAGCAGAGCTAAGTGTTACCTCTTTCTCCTCATGACCATCTGGGATTACAGAAGTCATATGCTAAGCTCATCTATCATGAAACGACGTGCATCTTATGGATAAGCATAAGATCAACGCTTAGCAGCCATACCGGATTTCACACCTTCATCGGAGCCTGAATGAGCAAGAGAACCGGTTGCATCTGAATCATTAGCTTTGACAGACTTGGTACCTCCTGTTGTCTTTCTATGTTTGTTTTCTAGGGACGATTTTGGTTTCACTTTCCTCATTAGCGGCGAGGGCCTAAAATAGATGGATTAATGAGAATATTGCAGCACGGTTAATCAGTCTAAGAGCTAGATATTGATTTACTTCATTGATTTATGTTGGTTAAGTGGAGCTTTCAGGCTGGTGGTAGTTCTCGGTGCTCTGCAAGCTGTTACGTTCAATCAGGTGGTAAGCAAAATATATTATCTAATTTGAGTTATCTTTTGCTTTACAAAGCTTTCAAATCATCCATTGCATGGTAGGTACAGTAAGTTCATAACATTCAATGTGACAGGAAACAGGCAAACTACATTATTCAGATTGTTAAGTGATTGTTTGGCACCCTGTTAACCACATGGTAGTCTTATACATTTGGGCTAACTGCAATATATAGGAAGAAACTGTTGCAATGGCATTTAGCCCTTCAATTAACCCTTGATTTTACTCCCTTCCCCTTTCCAAGATGTTCGACCAAAATCTGCAGTATAGATTTAAAAGAATTCCGGCTTACCGTCCTTGGTCTGTCCCTACAAGATCCTTCTTTTGCTGTTGTGGACAAGCAATTAAACTATAATGAGTTAAACATGATGTTTAAGGTTCGAGAGACAATTTCAAGAATCAATAGCCATCTACCTTTATTGGTGAACCGTTGCTTCCAATGCTTTTCCACTTTTCTTTAGCCATATTAAGCTGCTCAATATCTCCATCATTGTGCAACACCTGCACGGAGAAGCATTTTTATATTAAGTATACCCAGTACAGTCATAATCTATTACCAGCCTGAATTAAAATTTCAACAATACAGCTGTTGCATGCTCTGATGTGATACTTATGCAGATGTTCGACCAAAATCTGCAGTATAAATTTAATGTAATCTGCCATCATCCTTGGTCTGTCCCTACAAGATCCTTCTTTTGCTGCTGTGGAAAAGCAATCAAACTATAATGAGTTAAACATGACGTTTAAGGTTAGAGAGACAATTTCAAGAATTAATAGCCATCTATCTTTATTGGTGAATCGTTGCTTCCAATGCTTTTCCACTTTTTTAGCCATATTAAGCTGCTCAATATCTCCATCATTGTGCAACACATGCATGGAGAAGCATTTTCATATTAAGTATACCCAGTACAGTCACAATCTATTACCAACCTAAATTAAAATTTCAACAATATAGCTGTTGCATGCTGTGATGTGATACTTATGCAGATGTTCGACCAAAATCTGTAGTATAGATTTAAAAGAATTCCGGCTTACCGTCCTTAGTCTGTCCTTACAAGATCCTTCTTTTGCTGCCGTGGACAAGCAATTAAACTATAATGAGTTAAACATGATGTTTAAGGTTAGAGAGACAATTTCAAGAATCAATAGCCATATACCTTTATTGGTGAACCGTTTCTTCCAATGCTTTTCCACTTTTCTTTAGCCATATTAAGCTGCTCAATATCTCCATCATTGTGCAACACCTGCACAGAGAAGCATTTTCATATTAAGTATACCCAGTATAGTCACAATCTATTGCCAGCCTGAATTAAAATTTCAACAATACAACTATTGCATGCTGTGATGTGATACTTATGCAGAAGAACTAAAGAGTTCTACATCGATGCTGAAAAGTTCAAAAAGCATGGTGAAACTGCAAATAATTTTTTGGGAGAAGTCAGTTCTAGATTTTGCTCACTCCCTGAAAAAGATAGCAGGTAGAAATTTTACTCCAAGCCTAGCAAACAAAAACTATTTTAAAATTAAGGTACATTCTAATAATCAAAAAAGGAACGGACCTAGCCCAGATCCAGCTGAGCTGAATTACGGTACACCAAATTGCCCCGAAACACGAGCTCTACGCGGTAAGCTAATCGGTGCCGCTGGAGTCGCTAGCGTGTTCCCGCCCACTAGCGGAGCTACATGCATGTCGGGGGAGGGGGGGACCACGCCCCCAGATTTTTAAAAATCATTGAAGGAAACTTTTTTGTGTGGATCTAGAAAAGAAAAAGTAGTGTCATTTGCCCCCCCCCCCCCCCAAACATCCATAATTTCGTTTTTATCCCCCCTAGTATTCTTGGCTAGCTCCGCCACTGTTCCCGCCCACCCATACACTTGTCGGTGTTGGTGCAGCGGATCCGCACGACAGCGCCAGGGAGGAGCAACTTGCGGCGGGACAGCAGTATGGCCAGCCGGCTAGGTAGCTCCATCGGCGCGTCCTCTATGGCCACCGCGACCACGGTCGAGTCAAGGAATACGCACCGATGTGATGCGCTTGGCGGCTTGGGAGGGGACAAGTTCCCTTCGCAGATCGAGATCGACAGGAGAAGGGAAGGGAAGGGGATTTAGCTCCGTTACTGTGCAGGACCAGAGAAGACGGCCACCACGGCCCAAGGATTGGAGGTGCGGGTGGGGCGATGGAGAAGGAGGTGGAGCCGTGGAGGAGAACATGGAGCGCGAGTGAGCGGTGAGCTTTGTTTACCATATGCCACAGAAGTGGGATGAGACTGGGGGTGGGGCTAGTAGTGAATCCAATGATCTGAACTTAAGGCCTCGATCGCGTCTTCTCAGGATCCTATGGTCGTAAACCCACGCACCGAAAAGGGTCCTCATTAGGCGGGTCAATCACAGGGCTTAAGCCATAGTATACTATTGAATGTTCACTTGGCTCTCAATAATCTTGGGAGCAGCAATGGTGCCCCTATCCATGATAGAGGCCGAAAGGGGTAGCCATATCCTGGATCAGCAACAAAATAGCTCCACTTGCTTAATAGTTTCTGCATCTTTTAGTACATGGGAAAATTAGTTAAAGCCACTTTAAACACTGACAACTAATAATACCGGATAAGTAATACCAGAAAGGGAAACTCATTATGTTTTGTATATTTTCTTCAATTTATCCAATTATATGCAATTTCTTATGAAAATCAACGCAGTATATTTCTTGGTTTTTTTTCCAGGTTTCAATTTGTTTACTTTTTCCTAGATTCCATGTATGAAAGGTACCTAGGGCTGTGTAATCACGTTTTAAACCAGACGTGCATACGGAAATATCAGAAAAAATACAGTGGAAAACAAACTCTATAAATCTAAATTAACATAAAACCAAACAACCAACATGAAGATGAAAGTATGGGTATTCTATAACCTGAACACATCCATGTAGCAAGTTATAACACGAATATCTTATTTAGATTCAGGTTAGGCTCGTACAATACCAAACGACTTTAAATAGGATAAAATCATACGTCACATAGAAAATTCAGAGAGAGAAATACCAGGAGCGAAGAACACGCAACAGACCTAGCTTGCACCAGCAAAAACCTTCCGCTCCCTTGCCAACATATCCTCTTGAAGAGATAGTACCACAATGCCACCTCTCCACTTCTGGGCTAGTATGTAAATAATATCAGCAATCATTCTATTAATCTAAATGAAATTTGAGTATGAAAATGTACGTAATTTTCATCTCAACAATTACATACGTTTGTGCTTTTTTGCTAGAAACCAAACAAAATTGGGACCAAATTAGGAACATCCTTCTACTAATCATCCTATTTTTAAGACTCCGTCCTAGTACAGGCTGTAATGTCAAAAGTAGGTTCAAGACTACATAATACATGTACGATTATTAATACCGTCGTAAATTCTGAAGTTAATACCTGCAGTCCTAAAACTATTTAACTGAAGTTTGTTTTTGCGTGAGATAAGACTGAATAATTTTCACTACGCAATTTAGTAACATATGAAGCGATTAAAGCAAGCATGTCATTCATAACCATTGGTCCATGAATGTGCGTTGGGACGTGGCCTGGCTGACCATGTCCTTTATCTGCACCAGAGTTTTTTTACAACCGCCACCATGAACACCTGCAATAGGAATCAATCTCATGGTCTGCCATCGTCATGCAACGCCGATGGATTTGGCTATCATGCTCTGTTTACTGGACCCCCCCCCCCCCCCACACACACACACACATGCTGACGTCATCTGGAGTTCTGCCACCATGAACGCCCTCAAAACAAATTGATCTTCTCATTTAGAAACCACTCACGGCGAAGTACAAATCTGCAATGCCCTATACTCTTCAGAACCACCCTTCTCTGTTTTGACAACACGGAAAGGTCTTGCTCACTCGATAAGAAACAACCGAAAAGGCCCTTGAGGCCTGCGGCTTGTTGCACTATTGGGAGTTGTCTGGGACTTAATTTAGGTACCTTGCAGTTTGATTGGGCAATAGGAGCAGCCGCCAACATCATAACTGGCGAGGGAGAAAGAGGGCTCGAGCTGGCACATGCATCCAGATTGCGGCGAGTGTCAAGATTCAGTTGTAACATACCTGTTGGTAAAGCGTAGATTAAATCAGTTTAACCCACGGGTGCGGCATCCGTCGCTCCAACTCTTCCTCTTCTTTGTATTATTTGAAGCTATGGGTTAAACAACATTTACTTGCTGCAGATTAGACCTTCATGATAGTGACTGCTTTGGTTTTCTACAGTTCAATATTTTTCTCAAGAACGGTGGTATCCAGCTATTTGACAATAATGATGTCGATTAGCGTGTGAACTAATATTTTAAAATTATATAATGTGCTTGAGCTTGTGCTTGTGCTAGCCAAATATGAACACAATGCAATACTTGCACAATTTCTTCAGGTCACCGTGCAAGAACAAGTTCCATGAATTCATCTTCAACAACTAAGCATTCCTGTCCTCCCAAGCTAGGTCGACACAATCCTAAATCTGAGAAAACAAATAGAAAATCATTCTATGATCATTTCCTCTAAACCGGTATGTTAGAATACCCCTTCAGAATTAAATCAATGTACCAAAAACAATTGTGAAAATCTTCTCTAGGAAAACACTGAATCTCTTTGGAGTCTAATGTCACAAAAGACCCGAGACACAATCAATCAGTACAAAAATGAGTAAGTAGTAGGAAACCTAAAGGAGGATTGCAGCGGCGCCGTCAGGAGGCCACGGGTTTCCTTCAAGTTACTATAGCCACCACTGCCGCTCGTGCAACTGGACGCTGGCTCGTCGACCTCCGGATTCATGGGGGCGCGGGGTTCCACATAGCACGTCGTCCGGAGAACTCCCATCCAACCGCCCCCACGCCATCTAAAATAGAGTAGTACCATGGAAGACGGGGTTGGGAAGGAGCAGCCGCGTGGCCTCGTTGCAGGGCGTTCATCTGATCGAGCAGGAGAGAGAGCGCCAGCGACAGCCTGCACTCGGCTATGGGAAACTCGACGGAGTTGTGTAGTTGGGGAAGGGAGGAGAAGGAGCGCCGCTGCCAGGGAGGGTGAAGAAGTAGGATAGGGTTTGGCTTCGTTGACCGGAACACGCCGCCCACCAGTTTTGTTACCACCAGCAGCAACGCACGCGCAAAGGCCTTCCCTGGCCCACAAGTAGCGATAGGATGTACCTTTAAATAATGTGTCAACCGATCCTTTTTTTTCTCTCTCAAAAAACAATACAACAGGACGCGCTCACGAGCACCCAAGTAGCCTCAGAATGCTCAGTTTCTCTCAGGATTAAGTAATAAGCAAAATCCCGTCTGTGTTTTTTTTTCCTTGAGCGGCAGAAATAGAATAAGTTGCGTGTTTTCCTTGCACAGTACATAACGCACACGTAACGTGCCACTTCTTGGTGTGAAAAATGTGTTCACTAAAACCTGCAAGTTTTGGATTTGCTCTGTTCCTTGATAGAACTGTTGACCTTTTGTTTTCTTTGAGATGTCCGATCTGTTAACTTAGAACATATGTGAAGTAGAGAAAGAAAGCTGTGCAAACATCAGTTTCATAAGCAACCCATGATAACTATTAAATTACTTTTTGAGATAGGAAGATAAAACCTCCCGGCCTCCCCATGTAATCACGAGTTGTCTAAAGTTATTTCATGGCAACGTGTTAGAATCAAACAACAAGAAAGATTACGTGAGAAATACAACAAAGCATGAAAGATAAAAGACATACAGCTAAATCGCCATTCTTCAGAGGCAAAGCCTTTATGAAGAAAATTAATTACGTCATTGCACCGAGGTTACCAAGTCCAGCTTGTGAAGGTATTGACAAGGCTTTTCATCCTGTGCTAATGTGCGTGAAGCAGCCTCCCACCGGCCCCGCCGGCGATCCATCCTGCTCCTATGGCCTTAGGGCCATGGAGGCAGGGTGTATCTCGGCCTTCATTGGCTGGAGGGTTTCGTTTTCCTATTTTTAGGATAAATGTTCGGTGGGGGCAGCGTTTAGGTGGTGACGGCGACGTCTTTTTCAATAAAGTCTTCCCGGCTTTAGCCCCATCTCGATGGCAACATTGAGAAGCTTGTGAGAGTGGTGTGCTCTTCAAGGACTTCTTCTGGCTATGGGGATCTTCGGATCGTCAAGAAGCTTCATCGGCGGTTTATCCTTTTTCTTTGTCTTCTGGACGGATGTGGCCTTCTAGGCCCGTTCGGCGACTTCCCTTTTGCAACCAACAACGTCAGACCAGCTTTAAGAGGAGCGGCAGCAGCGGCACACTGTTGACACAGCCTGGAGGTTGAAGATGAAGGGCATCTCATTGATTTTGATGTAATTTTCATTTTTATTGTGGTGTTTTGTACTGTTCGTTGTTTCTTTTAATGCCAAAGTCCTATTTGTAAAACAAAATGTGCGTGAAGCACCTATACCTCACCGAGGCATTAACACTAGTGAAAATAAATTCCTTGATATTCAACACAATGTAGACGACACACGATGGAAGGAGCCACACCTAGCCAACCACCTCCAAACAGGAGTGCCCCATGGCAACCGGAGTCAACATTAGGAGGACATCTTCCACTTCGAATCACTTCAATGGTCATGGAACACACCTGCACTTAGATACACGATCCAAAGTCGATATGCACCAAATGTTGATCCCCGGAAAATGATCCCTCGTGGGTTATATGTTGTTAGATAGACGAGACCTTTTCGGTAGTGAATTATACGCGTTCGGATAACACCCCGTTTAATTCGGTCTGCATGAGACTGAACCCGGATGGGTGGACGTACTGGTTGTTCTCGACTCGGTGTAATTTGTGTTTTTGCGATATTAATACATTCTCTTGAAAAATACATATGAGTTTTTGCAGAACGTGCATGGCACGTGCTATTAGCTATTATTAGTTGGTTTTCTGTTACGTACATGCACCTACGTTGCCACATAAGGCACCACCGGAAAGAGTATATCTTAAGGACTAGGAAAATCTATCAATGCATCCGTTTTTCTGATCGACCAAATGCCTCCAACATGACACCAATGAACTGTGGACTTGCCTAAATCTGCCAGTTCTCAAGAAGGTTGGTCGGTGACTCATCAATCGTAGGTGTTTACGTCTCTCTTACATAAATATATACTTGCTTCACCAAGACCCATAGCAACTCGTACAGTAAAAACTGATCACTCCAACAATACTTAGATTGCTGTAACCTCCTTCGACTCAGAGTTTCAAGATGGCGTTTGGGAAAGAAGCCATAGAACAACTCTCACAGGAGCTCGTCAGGGGGCACAATCTCAACACGAGGCTCCTGGCATTGCTGCGCCACCCCCTCGATAGACGTGGTCAGGGGGCGGCTGTGGCGATGAGCCAAGAGCTCTCTCGGGTGTTCATGGTGTCTCTGTTCATGCTAAAGTCTGGGCAGTCTCAGTCTCACGACAGTGGTAGAGTGGTGGAAGTGGAGATGGTAGCACCCGAGGTAACAATCACAGAGGGCAGTATCGGTCAGCGGACTCTGGCCAAAGACAAACATATCTGGTACACCAATGACTTATACATCTTGTCACGTACACTTTTACTTGTTGTATAATCTTGTGATTTTTTCATTTGCTCGATTTGCTATAAAATATAGTGGTGGAGAAGATGTTACTCTCCCAAAAAAGGGTAGAGAAGATAAAGTTACGGAGATGGAGATTACAGCCTCTCCTCACAAGGATGGTTACCACTGGAGAAAATATGGACAAAAGAAAATACATAATAGAAAATTTGCAAGGTAAAGTGGCTTTCCTAATGCTGAGTTCACCCATTTAACTGCAATTAACATGGTGTTCCACACAATTGCGTGGCTGATTATTTTTAATTCATTGGACTCTCGGAAAGTTCTAATTGTTATATTACTCGTGAGCGACCATACATTTCTAACCGTATACCAACTTATGAAGACAGTACTCGGAATAAGTCTGGGATGCTATTGAGACAATATTTTTATGGAAATGTTAAAGCATCACATACTTTCAATTCCACTACTTAAGTATACAGTATTAATACCTCCATGTTGGTATACTTCCATAAACTTTTTCGAGAAATTTGTTACCAAGCAGTAACACAATTTGCCATCCTAGTTCATCACAAGTTATCACCTCAAACAAGGTTGCCAAGGTATCAAGGATTATTATGTTCTTATAGTGGATTTTAGAACATATCCTGATAGCTTTTCATGCAATCTTTTTAAGGGGTGACTCTCGTTGTAGCAAAAATACTTATGGATACTACTGATAAAAAGAGAATGCTTTTAATATTAAGGAGGAAGCATGTGCACCTACACCAAATAAGAGAGAATTTCTTACCCTTAGTGATGAATATATGAAAAAACCAAATAGCCTCGGATTTGAAATATCTATATTCCAATGATAATATTTTATTAATGATCCTAGTACTGCAATCACAATATGCCCTATTCAAACTTTTAGGGCATTGTTTATTTGTAGAAAATGTATTCATTGATCCTACAAGTTTTATAAAAAATCTGAGATGTGTTTGCCATATATCTAATAAATCAAGATCAAATTCATGTTCTTTTATTATATATGGAATAAATAAAAATAATAACACCATTTACAAAAAAAAAATTGTATTTCTTCATATTTTCAATGGTTATGAAATGTTATGAAGATATGAAACATAACTTGCCTGATATAATTATATTCTATGAAGACATAGAACACAATAACATAGGCTATTAAACTATTGCCATGTTCGTTTGAACCATTGGGGTCAATGTGGTATTTTCACTAATTGGGTGTTATTCTTCACGATTGTTGCTATGCACACGACGGTTCATGTACAATTTGCAGACGACGATTTCTTATGGGTCCGCCATTTAGCTGGCCCAATCAAAGGGTGTCTATTGGATTTGCATCCTATATGAATCAGACAAGCAATCATCGTGTGCACAGGACTTCCGACTATTCATATGTTACTCCCTCCGACCCATATTAGTTGACTCAAATTTGTCTAGATTTGGATGAATCTAGACACTATAGTATATAGGTTCATTCAAATTTCGACAAATCCAAATCAACTAACATAGGTCTACATAATTGTCAATAAGTAGTCATTTATAGGAAGTGGTCCCCGCAATGGAAAAACACCTGAAAGGTGCATTCAGTCACACACTGAAAACCTATGGCACCTCCGGGATAAGGACATATCCATAGCTAGAATGCAAATTATTTTCGTGGCAAATAATAAAGTTCCGTCTAATATAGTGTTTCCTGGGGTAAAATGCTGGTAAATATGTAAAGTCTTGGCACACAAATGATCAACTGAAACGTGGCTAGTACATTTTGATTGTAAGTATGTGATACATAATTATCTCTGTTTCTAAATATAAGCCGTCCTCACTCTTTAAATTGAACGGCTACTTGTTGAAATGGATGTGTTCCCTTCGTCTCGAATTAGATGTAGAGGATTTGTTTAAATTCACATTTAAATCTTCCACATCTTATTCGAGACAAAGGAGTATCTTATTTGTGGTGACTTTGTGACTGAAACACACGGTATTGTCCAATCCAGCTCCGAGGAATATATTATGCAATCTGCCAATTTGATCAGTCAGTTCTTCACTGGGCCTATCTACTATCCTACCTTATGCAGGTGCTACTACAAATGTATGTTTAGCCATGACCGCGGCTGCAGGGCGAAGAAGAAAGTGCAGCAGCAGGACAACAGCAGAGGCCGTCATCCCATGTTTCAGGTCACTTATATGAACGAGCACAAGTGCCAACAACAGCTTCCGGACGAAACTGTCAGTGCTGCAACTTTAACCACGACGAAGAGGAATACGACAGCAGGGAGAGACCATTTCGATCCTCAACACGCCCAGTTGGAAAACGACATCATGGCCTCGTGCCTCGGCATGGTCATCGGCGGAGCTGATGCACCTTCAGCTCCGTTGCCATCAACGTCGTCCCCGCTGCTTCCCGTGGAAGCCAGCCTGGGTGATCCGGACGGCGGGCATACGTCGAGGCTGCTGGACATCGATGAGACGAATGGGGCGGAGATCTCGTGCGGTTCACCACTTCCTCCCGCCAAGGCATCTGCAGCTCCATCTTCGTCATTGTGTTTGCCACATCGGCTACCCGTGGAAGCGATTCCGAGTGATACGTCGGTGGACGTTCCGGCCGGCAGTGGACACTACACGAGCATGGACACATTTTTCCCGTGCAGCCCGCTATTTTATCCCTTTGCAGCTCAGTCGGTAAGCCAGTCGGACGATGCGACCATCACCGTTGCTGCTCCGTTAATAGACACAGCTTTGGCGTGGCCACAACACTTTGAGTCGTGAATACGTCTCGAGGCACCAATCATGGCCAAAACATATGTATGGCTGGCTTGCTAGCCTAGCGCCTGAAACAAATTTATCAGCACCGAATCTATACCTACGAAACATTATTGTTTAAATATAGTAGGGTGGCCCTCGCAAAATGTAAGGGCATCATTTTTAGTGCGATGAAAGTGTATGGAATAAATTTATATTTTATATTCATATATATTCGGTGGTTGAAAAATATATAGCTTTGTAGTCACAGTTAATGTAAAGCTAAATATATTATGGCTTGTGTGCGAAATATAGTTTATTATCTTCTATTTGGTGGTGAATTATGATTATGTCATTACCAATATAGGGAGTTTGCTACCTGGCTGCCGTCCTATGGATTGCACGAACGAGCGGGCCGTGTCCCAGGATTGTACGGATTGCACGAAAGCACACCAGTGATCCATGCCAAAAAAATTGAGGCACGGCTCGTGCGAGAGTTTGATTAGTTCTAAAAACTAAAAGGACAAAAAAGCTGACATCACACCGTATAAAATTTGGAAATCTTAAAGTTCAAAATCTTTTATAGGTTGAACTGGTTATCTGATTTATGATCTGATTTCATTGTTATGCTAGTCGTGACGAGATCTTCAAAACTAGATCTCATGTTACCACGTTTTTGATAAAAAAAATAACAAAAAATTATCCACTTATAACAGGTGAGTTATTCAGATCATAATATGAAACTTACGCGCTCGACGATTAGTTTGATGTGGAATTAGGCGTCACTTTTGATTATTATCTGGACTGTGCCGCCGGTTTACTGATTGGAGAAACTGGCAGACGTTCTGGCCGCTTCAGTCCACAAGGCGATTTTTACATGCGCGTGGTAGCTCTCTTGGTTTGGAGATCATGGAGAAAAAGGCTTGATACAGTTGAGGGATCGTGTAGGCTTGGTTTGCCACAGCCTCTCTAGTGGATATTAGAGTCCTCCCAAGGGCTTGAACTTCAGGATACATCATCATGTCTTCGCCTCCTCTACTTTCGGTTATTTCTATCCCTGCATTCACTTGTTGTATCCTTTATCTTGTTTGTTGTATTTCATAATATATGATTGCTCGCCTAGTTTTTTTAGGTTCATATTTATTTATTAGCAAATTTCCCCCGAAAACAACAAAATTTGTTAAAAAATGTAGTCTCCTACCACCCCCTCATCTACGCACCATGTTTGATCCCCAATACCTCAATGGTGAACATTGGATGATAACGGAGCTGAAACATACAGAAACCAATGGTGTAACATGTATTCCATATTTTTTGCAAAAGCAGAAATGAATACAAAAATCCTATAGACAAATACAGAACATAAATTGTACAAAACAAAAACGAACCGTATAGAATTGGGACATGGAGAAAAAGGTGGATGTGAACCAGAACCAAGAGACCTATAAATCATGCATAAAGACACAAGAAAATCAAGCAAACCAACAAAGGGTTGCTCAATGTATTGTGTATTGGGGAAGGGTTAAACCGTGGAACCCTCCTCAAACCCACGAAGGGTTTATGTGGTCGTCAGTTTTGGGATGAGCCGCTTCGGTTGTCCGGCTTGACATGGTCACACGCTGGTCCTATTGGATTGGGCCATGCACAAGAAAAATTATACTAGCCAGAAATGTAAATGCCGTTTCATGCATGTTCCGCCAGAAAACAAAGTTTTGTTTTTCGGTCGAAAAAAAACCCTTTCTGTTACGCAAAAAATTATTTCCATGTTCTCATTGTGTTTATGCTTTTCTACAAGATAGTCGCTTTATTTTCATCCTTAGTGGTTAAACCTCGGATTTGCACGTTTTGCTAATCTTTTAAATAGAATATCATTTCATTGGGAGGCAAAGATTCTCATCAGTGGTAGGAGTACATGGTCATTTCATTACTCCAGTGTTTGGTAGACAAGTTGTCATCGCACACGAGGGGAATATATTACATGAAAGCAATGGTTTATTCTTAAACCACTGCCTCCACCAAAAACCCTAGCCCCAAAGCATCTCTAGCTACCGCTGGCGGCGGTGGTGGCGGCGTCCTGGCCATCGAACATCGGCGAGGGCGAGGAAGGCACTCCCTACTCTTCCTCTTCGCGTGGAGAGGTGGAACCAGTGGGTCACACAAGGCTTTGGCGTGGCGTCAGATCTGGCATGGAAGCGGGGTGGTTGAGGTGGGGCTGCGGCGGACTTCGACGGCTGTACAGCACGGCAACATGTAGATGGCGTAGGCCTAGGCTGATTTGGGCTGGAAGGGTTGCGGGTGTTGTGCATGTTGCTGCCTTGGTCGGCTCGTCCTCTTCTACCCAGTAGCGCTGCTCATCGTGTTGCTCGCGGGCATGGCCACCAGGGTCGTCTTCGATCTGCCGGCCTCTTCTGGTGGGTTGGTCGGCCGGTGAAGGCCGGATGCGTGGGGATGTTGGTCTGGTTTGGAATAAAGGTGGCGGTCCTAGGGTTCTCTCGCGCCAAGACAAATATCTGCATGATGCTCGCCCTTGCTGATCTGGCTGGAGTGTCGTGTTTCGAAACGACGAACTCCCATGGAATTCGATCGGGCGTGCCCGTATTTTTTCTGACTGTTTTGTTTTAGTGAGAGCGTTGCGAAGCTCTGTTGTCTATTGCCATCATGGGACACGTCTTTCAGTCCATGGTGAAGTCAGAGGTGGAGAATGTCATGAAAATTGAGATCAGGGGACTACCACGGTGGTTCGAGTCTTTGTGGTGATGATGAAATGGCTTGGTATTTTGTGACTCGTAGTAGTGGCATAAAAAGTAAGAGCGATAGCACGAGAGAAGTTCAGTCTCTCCTTTCAGGGTGAAAATCCAAAATATGGCCTTAATTGGTTGTGCTTGGCAATGATCTTGTTAAGACATTGTTTTGTGAGCGACGACTTTTCTCCAGGGTAAAATAACCTATGGTTTATGATCAGGCGATGATGGTGCTTGTACACTGTTTACTTCTTGGAGACGTATTTTTCAGAAGCTAGACTTTTGGTGCTGTCTTAGAGGTCGTTTGGCATCCAGATATTTATTTCATTTAGTAGAAATGAAATGAATACATGGATTCATTTTATTTCCATTATGATTTCAAAAACACCCACGTGGTTGGCTATCACCGAAATTTAAAAATGGCAGGTCTGAGATAGGAATCAGGTTTACACATGGGGATATTTTAATGAATTTGTCAAATAAAATGACGGTCCAATTTCATGCCAACCAAACATCATAGGAATGAAATTGCAAAAAAAAAATCAGAATTCCAGACCCAAATAATAGATACCAAACAACTAAGATGAAAAGTACCCTGCGATGTGTGCCGTCACTCACATTCATTCCCCAAAGAGGTTTTGTCTCGCAAAACAAAAATCCAACAAGTTTTTATCTGATTGTCTCCTATACTGGGCATTGTAAATACGCCGTGTCCGCTGTCCCGAAGCTCAGACTGATCGTGACTGCGTAGAAAACAAAATGTTTTCATGGCGAGGGAATCCTCGGCATAGATTAACAACACAGCAAATTTGCCAAATAGCGCTTATTTTAGGTTATTGGAAGAAACGAGGATGCTCCCTTCGTCGGAGTTAGCCGACGGTTGCATCGAATGGAAAATGATACTGATCATTCGGGGAATCACGCGTCCTGATCCCCTGGCTCCTCCCAAGCGACACGGCCCACTTCCACTTAATCGCTACCACACGACCACGAGCAAACCGCTTTCATCCAACACGCGAGCCGACCCCCACGCGCTGCCGCCGCATCCCCGCAATCGCTGATGCGCCACCGCCGTTCCCAATGTTGCCGACACGCACCGCCATCGTTCTACCTCCCCTAAATGAGCCGCCACGAGCCGCCACTGATACCATCGACCTCCACCACTGCGAGCTCTCCCATGGGGGCTCGTCGTCGTGCATGCTGCAAGCCACCGTCAAAGATCGTGCCTCTTCCGCCATACGTGTTGCAAGTCGGAGACGACATGGGGCTCGTCCCCCTTGCTTGCTGCAGGCCTCCATCGAGGATGAACGGGTCTCTCCCGCCATACGTGTTGTTGTTATATGTTGATCCAAATTCTACAAAGTATAGGCCAACTTCTGATGAGTGGAGCGAGCCCCGTCGCCGGAGGCTTGGACCGAGTGGAACGAGCATCCCCGAATGATCGGTATTTGAAAGGTTTGTTTGCTAAGCTTTATGGAGATGATTCTTGCATTACTTTGTTTTGTGACAGTCAAAGTGTCATATACCTTATAAAAGATCAGATGTTACATGAGAGAACTAAGCACATTGATGCCAAATACCATTTTGTTAGAGACATTATTACTCAAGGTAAATTAAAGGTATACGAGATCAGCACTCATGATAATCCTGCTGATATGATGACTAAACCTATTCCTGTTGCTAAGTTTGCTCGAACTTAGTTGGTTTAACTGATTAGTCCAAGTGGCTATTGACGCCGAAAGTATTTGCTTTGTTTGTTTAGGGAGATGATTGTTGTTGATGCTACAAAAAGAAATTTGTCTCAAGGTGGAGTTTGTTATATGTTGATCCAAATTATATAAAGTATAGGCCAACTTCTGACGAGTGGAGCGAGGCCCGTCGCCGGAGGCTTGGGCCAAGTGGAAGACCTAGGTTTCCACCGATATATAAACCTCTTGTAAGCCACCGGTTGAAATGAGTTGCATCTGTGAAATCCCCGACGTTTGTAAACACTCCCCCATATAGTGAAGTTTCGATGGCTGGCGCCCGTGGTTTTTTTTCTCTTTGTTGAAGAGATTTTTCCACGTTAAATTTGTGTCCCCTTACTGTGATTTTGTTTTCGTTCTTCGTTATTTACTTGTCGCAATTATAACAGTTGCAAGTCGAGGACGACATGGGGCCGCCTCCCTTGCGTGTTGCAGACCATTGGAGCTTCTCCCGTGATACGTGTTGCAGGTGGCGTTGAGGATGACTGGTCACTGACATCGCTAAAGAAGGCCGGTAGAGTTGCTACTTAAGGCAGTCAGACTTGCTATCGATGGTGCCTGAAGGTGCTATCGATGGCGAGGGTTGTGTTTTGTGGATTTTTGTTGTGATGGGGATTTGCTACATACATATATTTGTTTCGCTCCAACTGTTATGTGTGTTCGCTATAATATTGTAAAATTTTGCTACAAGATGTTCGGCTAAGTAGGTTTTGCTATGGTAGCAAACTTTTGTGCTACAAAGTCTCGGCGATGTCTCCAGCAAAGTGGAATTATCTACATTTGCTTTTTTTGCTACACATGTTTTGTGTTTTTGCTAGTATAATAATGTAAAGTTTTACTACAAGGTCTCCAGCAATGTCTCCCGTCGAAAGTCTCTAGTGAGGTAAGTTTTGCTGCATTATAACAATTTTTTGCTATAAATTCTCCGGTGAAACTCTGGCGAGGTCTCCGACAAAATCTTTCTTTTATTTTTTTTGTCTCATGGACGAACCTTTTTTGCCACATATAGCAAAAGCGGTATTTTTTGTACTCTCTCCAATCCATATTACTTGTCGCAGAAATAGATATATGACATATTTTAGTGCTAGATATATCAAATCCCAATTAATATAAATCCGAGGAATAGAAACGGGATTGAAGCCTGTTTTAAAGACCGTGGCGGTCTGGAGAGCCGGGGATCAGAGGCGATTATCCCCGGTACGCCTAGCACTGCCCCGTCCAAATCGCCGAACGCATCTTCCCAAGTTTGGAAGCCCTGGCATGCTCGTGCCCGTGTCCGGATCTTGGCTGTAGTGTCCACGGCCGGTTTTGATATGTTCAGAGTTGTTTTTGGTACGACTGAGTTCGTTTCATTAATCCATTGACGAAAAGCCTCTGGAGATTAGTCTATTGCACCGGAACAGTCATTTGTTCATGGTCTGATTGGGACGGGAACGCTACCTTGTTTGCTGCTGACTAGGAAATTGATGGGAAGAAACTGACATCTGATCTCCTTAACGATAGATGCCGATCAAGATTCGAGAATGTGGGTACTCAAAGAGCACTCACAAGTCCCGCTAAGCTAGTACAGCTTCTCATCCTGGTTCAGACAGATAAGAGTAATCGCACTATGGCTCCTGTTTTCTCACCTCTCGGATGGCGATAGACTGACATCATTCCGACATCCTGCATAGGGAACTGCAGTTGTGGGATGTTAATTCAGAGAACAAGAGAAACTAGAGCAGATCAACGCATTGTTCCTAGAAACTCTGACCAGAAACAAGACTGACAGGTTTCCAGGTGTTGCATCTCATACTGTAACAGGGGTATTCATGATGAGCCTGATCAAGCATCCACGGTCGCATCCAACAAACCAATTTGTTTCTACTGGATTTACAGATGTGCTTTGAGAATGGCATTACAAGGAGGGATAGGACTTTGTTTGATCACTGCCACTGCCATTGCAGAATTCGAGCTATCATATCAAACTCTGCATCGCTTCAAAATGATGCTATCAATTTACACATGATAAAACGATGACCGAACCCAACTGGATTTCAAAGAGAAAGCCATTCATGCCCAACTGTCAACCCCATTATCCACCCACAAAAAACCGAGGACCAGATGTGAATCCTCTGAACTTTAAGCCGTTTCTCCCGAATCACGGAAGATTGATTGCGGTGACCACTTCAGATGCAAGTTCAGCCTCCCAGTCTTTGCTCCCTCCAATGGGAAGCTATCACTGTAATCTTCTTCGATCAAAACCTTAGTCAAAGTCAGGATGCACCGTCCCATGTAATCCTACAGAAAACACAGTCAACAGTTACCACGCTAATATGAACCATATCACAGTTGAAAAGCTACTTGGAAAGCATTACAATGAAAACTTCAATAGAACTTACTCTACTGAAAGTGTCGTGGTCATATACTTCCAGCATTAGCATATCATGTAAGCCATCTTCAACAACAAAGTCAAAAGTTTGATTCCAAACTGGGTTCAAGCTTTCAGTCACAACCTGCAGTTAGTGAAATGATAGGAAAAGTAAAGACATGCTACTACTGAGAAATTCTGATGGTAACACATTGTATAGTTAAAGGAGGTCAACTTCACAGAATAGTAAAATAATTGTTGTGTTCAGACAAAGATTGTGCTATTAAACTTGTTAAAAATAGCCATGCATCACTATTTTGTTAATATATCTGATAAAGAAATTACCCTTGTCTTGTACTTCGTTTTTGTTTTCTTGAGAGAAAGGACAACATATGGGTCAGACTTTCCATTCATATCCATTGCTGGCAAATCTTCACCAGATACCACAGTTACTGAGAGAACCCCCCGCAGGATCATTTCCTTTCTCTTCCTTGATGACAACCTGCTATAGTCTGTGCTCCCTGATCCATTTCCATTACTCGTCATTGTCCTCTCTAAGGAGGTCATCGAAAACTGTTGTTTAAAAGGATTTGGAGCCTCATCCTTCATGTTATATGGATAATAGAGTAGTTCAAGATGCACCTGTTGGGGTCATGTAAAAAAGAAAAGGTGACATCAAAACAAGAATGTTATGTACCCAGTTTGGCAATATGAACAATGCAAAATGATGATATGGTGTCTTTCACGGAAAACTGGGCTCACCTGACCCCGATCTTTCTTGTCTCGTTGAATCTCCAAATCTTTTACAAGCTTCAACCAGACATCCTTCACTTTGCCTGGCTCAAGATCCTTCAGGCTAACTTGAACACACCCAATCAATTCAGATTCCTGAATACCATCATCGTCATAAATCTTCACCGTCACGCTCTGAGTATCAGCATCTTCAACAATAAACTCGAAGTGTTCGTTCCAAATGGGGTTGAGATCATTGTTCTGTACAGTTGACCACAAAAGTTGGTAGGGATCCCCAAAAGCAGAGCCCACAAACAAGGAATTGAATTAGTAATACACTAACACTTACAATTGTTTTACTTCTCTTGGTTTTATCTGGTAATGGTCGGACATATAAAGTGGCAAAAGGATCAGATTTCCCTATGAGATCCTTGTTTGTCAAATCTCTTGCTTGCACAAGTTTGACTTCCAATGTACCGACAGGCTTCAGTTCCAAATCACTGACACAAAATGTAAGTTATGGTCATTCCTTTGTGATTTAGTGATCGTGATTTTTCAAAATGGCACTATTATGAAATAAAAAATCAACCAGTAACTACCTGTAATCCCCAGGTATTATAGGAATGATCTTCCTTACTGGCCATGTTATTGAGTCTTCAACAGCATTTTTTATAGTGTCCTGTAAATGGATTAAGGATATCAACCATCTCAACTGCAGGATTTTGATAATTTCCAACTCTATGCTATAAAAAACAAAAGTAGAGCCAAACCTCAAGAGCAGCTGAAATTCCGGGTATAGCAGAAATGTCGCCACCAATTACCTTCAGTTTGAAATCCAGTTTTTTCTAACACAATTTCCAAAGAGAAAAACTAGTGAGGCTATCAATGCAGTAGCTTCAGCAAACAGAGAAAATAACTATGGACAGCAAGACAAACCTTCTCCCTAAGAGAAAAACAAACAGCTCCAAAGCATGGTAATTCTTCAACCAGCGGTCTGAAAATCAAGCGGAAAACTCCTGTGAAGCCGATGTCCTTCACCTATATGGCAAGACAAGTCTTAAAATAAAGTTCATTTCGGAGTATGAAATGCAAGACATAATCACACTTGTACTATTCAATCAAAGTACATATGGATCCTTGCAAATGACGATACCATGCAAAAAATTGCACTTAAATTTTTGCACCACAGAAACTGATGAGTTTTTGTTGATGAGCTAATCGAGAAGTACATATGGATCCTAGGTCGGTCATGAACAAGCCAGAGTAGAATCTATTAACATCCGTTTACCCATTGTCTTATTAAGACAACTGATTCATTATTCCAGCAGTCTAAAAATAAAGGTTAATTGTGTAAACTAGGTATAACTTCGTCCTCGTATTCCATATTCATACGACAGGACCAAAGACATAGACATGAAATAGATCACCTGTATTGGTAGTGCCACCCCGAGTCTAGTTTTTACATCTAATATGATACTTGGATTGGCATCCCAGTTCATCTCTAGCTCCATAATAATACCTTCTTCATTACTCTCAATGATCGAAATACCTGCACCGAGATGGTTAGGAAAACTTATAGGTTAACATCAAACTGATAATTGGGAACGTACACCACTATTTGGTGAAGCTAGATAAAGTAAAACAAAAATAAAGTAGCACACAAATGAACGAACTGCTTCAAAAATCGTCATAAGATAACTAAATGTTTACTTAAACTAGCATTCCAAATGTATAAGATGTCCCTGCAAAAAAATGGATAAGATATAGTGGAGCACCTTAAATGAATAGCATAAAGTTCATTAGAATTGCCTTCTTTCCATAAGGATGGAATTTTGTTTATTAATAAGGTGCTATGCATTAAAAAAAAGGCATTCAGCCGCACCATCAAGGCCCCAAAACCACTTTATGAATATTGATTCTAGAAATAGAAAAACATCATGTACACAAGCAGCTGCAGACTCCAGCAGTTATTGTCTGCTTTACTGGTGTCATACTCTTGCTTAAAACAAGCTAAATTGGGTCAATAAAGTTTGTGGAACAAAATGTTGGAAACAACAAACAGTAGAGTTCAGTGTCATCTAAAATATAATTAGACCAGGTAACAGTAAAAGATAGTTTGAATATACCTACCAGTAAACTGGGGTGCAACAGTACCAAGAGTGAGTTTTGAGAACTTGAGGGCAGCAAAGACCACTGGCCTATATTGTTCAAGAACAGGCTCAACAGAGGCTTTGATGAGTTCTGATGCTGCCTGCAACAATCAATATGACCAGAGAAGAAGATTGCTCAATAAGATTTTTTTCAAATGAAGTCCAATAAAAAGAGTTCCAGTCCAGGTTTCAGGTTACATGGAGAGAAATGTGTACCTCATTCACAAAGGGCCATATTTTTGTGAGCTCCTGATTAAGCCATTTTAACTGCACAATTTTATGCATCAGCATATGATCATCCACCTATATTGTGAAGTAGAGATAACTAGATACTGCTTATAAAGCATACCTTTTGTTGCCTAGAGAAAACAACCCAGGATGGGTACAGGTCACCCGGAAGTAACTTCCTTGAATCTTCAACAGTCATCTTAGAGAAAGCAGCAACCGTGGCAGCCTGCACAAATAACCAGCAAACAAACCTCTTAATTTCAGGTATGGTTGCAATCCAAAAGTAGCACTCAGAGAGCAATGCGTTCTAAGTATACAATGGACATGGAGTAACTAGGCCTAATCTCAGATGGGTGGGGGGTGGATCCGTGGACGTGCAATCCCACAACCTGGGTTCAACTACTGTGCACAAATTTGGGTGCCAATGCCTTCTCTATCTATAGAGCATGCAGTTTCCTCAACAAAAAATGATGATACAGAAGTAATCCCATGGGTAATAATTGGCCTAGATTAACTGTCTTCCTCACACTACAGGAAGTGGCCAGCACTGCAACTACATGAACCATATTTCCTGCTTACAAACACTTGCCATTGCGTTTATCTGTCAGCAAAAATCGAGGGTCCCAAAATGAGTGCTGTCCTACAAGCTTATGCAGTTATGTATGACAAAAAAAAATGCTACCATTGTAACAAGCTCCAAACATGTTAGTAAGCCACAGTGGCAGGACGTGGTCAGCATTGCAAGTTTGCAACTGTATGAACCATTGCACTTCTCTGTGGCCAAAAACTGAGGCCCCTAAAATTAGTAGTGTTGCCCTATGATCTTGTGCGTGACAGAAAATCTAGTCTACTACTACTGTAACAGGACAGGGGATCATGCTTGTAAAGTTGCAAGGCAAGTAAGCCAAATCCTATGCCGACACGAGTAGCAACGCGACACGGAAGCTCACAGCGCCTCGTTGTACCTAACGAAGGCAACAGCTCAACAATCCCACCGCAAAAGGTAAGTATAGATTCGGGGCCACCTCGGTTCATACGCGGCGCAATTGTTTGTTCCAATCGCGCTATCGACGTATCGCGCAAATCGAGGAGATTCGGGGGAAGGAATAGGGCGGTTACCAGCTGCCGTCGGCGGGCGCCGCGGGAGTTCTCGCAGCGGGCGAAGGCGACGATGAGCGCGACGCCCGCCGTGATCCCCAGCGCCAGCCCCAGCAGGAACCCCATTCCGTCTCCTCCTCCTCTCGCTCACCGGCGCCCGCTCCGCTTCGTCTCCCCCCTCCGTGAGGCAACGCGCATCTGGGGGGTTTGCACGAACAGGTAGCGAGCGGAAGCAAAGCGCCCGGGAGGAGGAGGAAGGCGTCGGCGGCCCGGGCGACGCCGGCGCGGGACGGGAGAGTGGGGCGGAGTCGTCCAACTCCAAGTGGCGCTTCGGTGCTGCTGCTGCTGCCGCCGCCGTGGGAAGAGACGAAGAGTTTGAAAAAAAGAATGGAGAAAATGTGGAGACCAGGGAGCGGAGAAATCGAAACGGGTATTCGGGAGATCTTGGCAACTGGCCAGAAAATGTTTTTATTTTCTTGCTGGCCTTTTTGGCCAGGTGTCTTGGCTTGGCTTGGCTTGCGTGACGGGGGAGGATGATGAGAGCAGGACAGGGCTGGGGCCCGTGGGTCACTGGCAGGTGGGGTGGGGGAGCTCGGCTCGCGTGCAATTGATGAGCTGGAGAGGGCTGGGGTTTGGGTCGCTGGCGGGTGGGGAACTCGTCTTCTAGTGGGGGCCGCGGGGAGGCAGGCGGTGTTGATGGCATGTGCGGTGGATCAGGCGGCGGGTTGGCCTTATTCTGGGGAACGTGAAAGGGGACGGTCGAGGAGGCAACGGATCGGTTCGGATTCCAGGATTCGAAGTTTCCTTGAGTTTTACATTTGAAGGACGTACTGTAGTACTACGAGGTGAAGACTGATTTACACCGGTTTGATTCGGTGTCATTTTAACCCTCTTCTCTTAAAATTGGTTTTTGTCTCGCTATATTAATATAGTAAATCGACCGACACGATTGTAATAGCAATGTTGAGTCAGACAACACAAATCTAACCCAAAAAAACAAGAAAGAAAACAAAAAGAAAATAATGCCTACGTCGGCGGTTCAACGAAAATAAAGATGACTCATCACCGTTGTGCCCTTCGAAGATTTTTAACCTTGCTTCATCGATGATTATTATGCAGATTGCCTCAGCAGAAACAGCAATAGCTCTAGCCTCTGAATCAGCATTGAGGATTGCTCTAATCACTACTACTATGTTCAATCCGAAAAGAGCTCCCAAGAAGGTATTTGTACTTTTTTAATTAACCAAGAAGGCACGAGAGACCAACCACTCGATCACACCGAGCAACAAGGCCATGTTGTATGAGTGTTTTCCACCTTTTTTCCCAAACAAATCCTACTACATGTCGTTGTTTTTGCTAGCGAATCGGCGTGTCATAAAAAAAACATGGTTATTTGGTTGAATACAAATTGCGTAACACGGTCACATTTCAAAATCCGTGTTTCATCTCTGCATGGCAAAGGGAGTAGGGATTGTGTCGATAATAAAACAACCATATAGTTAACCAGAGAAACAGAATTTCATCAATCTTTGAAGGCTCGTTGCGATTTTCAACCTTTGAATCTTTGCTTCAGTTCATATCTCGGGAAATAAAGTGATACATGGTGCATTGTGGCTCGGGACATACTCGTTGCATGGCTGGTTATGAGGTTGTGAATTCATTGCCAAACCCGGAGAAAGAGACTAGGAGGTGAAAATGAAGAACATACCTAAAGGAACTGGGCACCACGGATACGACACAGAGCTGCAATCAATCGAATCAGGAGCAATCGCTATGTGAAATAGGATCGAACATTATTGCTGGTTTCTACCGTTGGCACAACCATCTCAAGACGGCGATGGAGTTGAATAACTTTCATTCCATACTACATTGCATTTGTCGCCACTAGATATTACAAAAGTTACTAAGCCAAGACGAACCAATGTTCACCCTCGTGAGACGATAAGAATCAGCAAAAACGTTAAAAAAGGAAACGAAATCGTGGCACGACAACGGTCGATGCTAGAACAAAAGAGACCTAAGTACTACACAGGTACTACTTGTAAGTGTGCCAACGTTCATCGGACGAACCTCTCCAGATCACTTCATGTTCGTTAGGAGACTCAAGTACATCGACCTAACTAGCCAAGAGTCGTAGCAACACCATCGGGAAGGAAAAGTTTAAAACAAAACCTTTGTAATTAAACGAGATAATTAGCTAACGACCCACATGGCATATTCATCTCCATTTTGTTCTGACCCCGCAAATGCCCAAGCCACTCAAGTGGACCACCTCGACAAGCTTGGACGAGGTCCCGCGCATATCTCCGTTGATGCCCTGCTCTATAGACCGTCGTGGGCTCTATGGAATACAATCGGACATCGTTGCTGGTTTCTAGGTTTGTAGGACCATATCAAAGATGTTAGCGTCCACTTGGTCAGCTCAGCACCCAGCCTACGTTCTGAACGTTCATGCGCTCACGGCCCAACAATAAGAAGAGAGTTCACTCCATCCCAAAAGCCCGGACTAAAGAAAGGAAGAAATCTCTCTCTTATAAGCTGGGTGTGGCCTCCTCCTGTAGGCGAGGTGAGACTAAACCAAGCAGTCTCCACCGGTTAATAGAGGGGTCCTCACATCCCATCCTCCTGAAAAGTCTTATAGGAAGACATGGCGATGCTGACTCTGATACCAGATGTTAGCGTTCACTTGGCCAGCCCAGCACTCAGCCTACGTTCTGGACGTTCATGCCCTCACAACCCAACAATAAGAAGAGAGCTCACTCCATCCCAAAAGCTCGGACTGAAGTGAGGAAGAAATCTTTCCCTTATAAACTGGGTGAAACAGTCTCCACCGGTCAACAGAAGGGTCATCCATTCGACATTGCACTGCATTTGTTGCCACCAAATATTGCAAAAATTACACGCCAAGTGACAAACTAATACTCCCCCTCATGCTGGAGATGACAAGAATCAGCAAAGCCCGATGACATAGGAAACTAAATACACGGTGGTACGACGATAGTCGGCTCTGGAATGATTCGACATAGGAAGTACAGCAAGGAGGGCGGCAACCGGCCAGCCGGCCGCCGACCGCCACTAGACCTGAACTCTGGCCTGCTTTTCCGCTAAGAAAAAAAAGGAAAGGGAAAATCGAGTTCGAAACGCGTCGGCTTTGGGTGCGTTTGGTTGCGTTACTCGCGAAGGTGACCTTGCGAGCACTCGTTTGGTTGATTGCTGTTTCCCATCCTGGGCGTTCTGTTGATTTTTTTCCAAGCGAGCGAGGATATCCTGGCCTAGCGAGGCTAGCTGGGCCGGGCCCGCAAAGCCGAGATTAATTCGACTCAGCTAGGCAGGACCGATTAGGCCGAGAAAACCAGTTCGTGTCCCGCTCTCCTCCGTCTCCCCTGGTTAGCCGCCACGACAACACCCCCTCTCCCGTCAAATCCAACGTCAAAAGTTCCGATCGATCCTCCGGAACAAATAGAAACACATGTCCCTGTTCGCGGCGATGAACTCGGCGACCATGGCCTCCTCGCTCCGCCTCCGCCCGGCGGTCATCTCCCGCACCGCGTCGAGCCGCCAGTCAATTGCATCCTGCTCCCCACCAGGCCTCCGATTCACCAAGCGCCCAACGAGTGCCCTCAGGCTGTGCAGCGCTCGCCCCAGCGCTCCGGCGCCGGTCGACGACTCGTGGGCGAACGAGTGGTGGGCGACGGAGCTCACCCCGGAGGAGCTCCCCACGCAGGAAACCGACGCGCCGACCACCGGGCACGGCCGGGAGGAGCTGGACGCCATACGGCACGCCCTCCTCGACGAGCCCCTCCGGCCCGTCCTGCTCGCCCTGCGCGAGATCAGGGACCGCGGCCACTTCTTCCGCTGCCGCAGCTACCACGCAGGGATCATCATAGGTACGTAGTACTTATGGGGTTTCTTGCTTAACTTCTGTATGTACTAGTTTTGTACAGAATTCTGAATTTCTGATGCGAAAGCTTCACTGCTTTGTTTCCGCAATGCAACCAGTTTATACTCATTCCAATAGAAGCCACTACTGGAAAAATCACTAAATGTGTCCAGTTCAACTACTTGAGACCCATCTTCACCTATCGTTTTTTGGTTCTTCTTTTCTCAACTCTGATGTGTACTGCTTAACTATTAGTATCCAGGTTACAGACGCCGTTACAGTCTTTCAGGGTTGTTTGCACCACGGAGGGTGGAACCGATTAGCACATTCCACGCCCAAACTTAGCTAGTTCATGGGCTACGCATTTACACGATCTGTAGATCTTCCGTACTCTGAAGTCTGAACCCAGGAAAACGCGGGAACAGTCATTTGGCTTCAGTCAAGACTGCCTGCCGAAATAGCAAATTTACTTCTACTGTTCATCTCCTGCACAGCGAACGCACAATCACGCTCCAGTATAACTGGGTTAGCAGAAGATGCAACAATAGCTTTTATCCCCTCTAGAAACGCCACTGCTTCCGTGAACTCGGCAGTTGGGCAGTATGGTAGAGTACCCCATGCCTATAAGAGGGCCTTCCCCTTGTCATCTTGAAGTACAGCTCCCCAAGATTCATTATTTTTTTTATTTTTTTGAAAAGCCAGCATCAACATTCATTTTGGTCCATCCAACCTCAGGTTTCTTCCATCTTCCAGTAGCTTCTTGGGCTAGTTTTGGATATCCATCACCTAGGGAAGTGGCGGCCTTCTTTCCTTTAATATCTTCGGGTTCATAGTTTGTAAATTTTACCTGCATGAACGAAGTCAGATAGGACTGGATGAACTGGGCCGACTGCTCAATTCTGCAGTTTCCATCGCCGGAAATTGCATTATTCCGCTAGTGCCACGTTCACCACAATTGAAAAAGAAGTTCTGCTCTCATTCCTTCATTGCATTGACTCTGACTGACGAAAGTAAGAAACTGATCCCGCCCAGGATAGCGAACCATGTTGTCTGGCGGAAGGGACCATTCCTTGCTGATACAGTGCCATGGTGCCCTAGATTTAGTGCATGTTACCCTTGCATGGTGAGCTGTTTCAGGTTCTGTGCCGCATATGGAACAGGCAGGCACCAGATCCATCTTTCTCCTACATCGGTGATCTTGCATTCCAAGAGAATATGGATGCAAGATTCCAGCCGAAGACCTTTAGTTTTGGTGGCACTTTGGTGGTGTTCCAAATGAGTTTCCGAAGACCTCTCTCTGCATTTGGATTGGAGCTTCTAGACTCTTGTTTCATCTTCATGTATCTAAAACGTCCAGAGGTGAAGTTCAGTATTATTTACACCACCTGCCAATAAGAAACAGCATCGCTGAATCAGCCAATAAGAAACAGCATCGCTGAATCAGCCAATAAGAAACAGCATTGCCGAATTTTCACGTTCCCAGATATAACCGGAATAATACCGGTGCTCGTACTCGACTGTTTGAAATTGTTGTTATGTTGTTGTTAGTTAAAGAAATAGAAAAGGTCTTATCGGCAATTTTTTCTTTTCAGGCCCATTGTTGATGGTTGCTGGTTTTTGTCAGCTCGGTAAATTAGTACCAATCCTTTTCGTGGATATAATTCTTGGATATATATTCTACAAGCTGAGTGTTTTAGCAGCAGAACTGAAAAGGAATGGAAAGTCAAACCATATGTGTGCTCGGATACAGCTCGGTGAGTTTTGAACTCAAACTATTGTGTTTTGTATAACGGAGGTTCATTCCTTGTGGTTGGAACAAAAGATTGTCCTATATGGCTCATTTGAAATCAATTTTTAATTGTTCTTGTGTTTAAATTTCATATGAATTTAAGAATTGTACTTGTGCTATAAATTTCATATTTATTCAAACGAAGATATCAAATATTTATAGTATATTTCCCAGTGACTATTATGCACCTTTTATGGATAATGAAAAGTCACATATTTCTTTCACTTCCAATGCAGTTCTTTTACTTATTATGTCCTTCAAGGATAATTCCGCTTTCTTGGTAAGTAATGTTGTTAAAGAGAATTAGCAATGGGTGCATAAACTTCAACAAAATTATGAACATATTGTTTGCTAATGGATTTCTTTCTGTCTTATGGTAGGATGGTTACCGCATCGCCGTTGAATTGATTTGGTTAGTTTTTCATGTCTAAACTAATTAACTATTGTCACTATGTTGTTCCAGTCCTAGCACATCAAATTTCTCTAAGCAATTATTTGCTGTCTCAGGTTCATTGGTCTGCAAGTGTATGCTGGAGCTGTGCACTATGAAATCGCTGGGGTGGAGGATCCCAGATACCACATGCTTGGAATTTACAAGATACTGAAAATCAAAGGTGACTTTATCGGGGTAATGAAGAATTTGTTTCGTGAAGCATTTGAAGACTAATGGCGTTGCTGAAGCCAACCAACTGGATCGATAAGTTCATTTCGGTGTGTGTGTGCGTGCGTGCGTGCGTGCGCGTGTGCGTGTGCGTGGTTTTGATGTGATACCTATCCAGCATGCAGTTCAGTTAATGAATCCATGTAATCGAGCTGCAATCTCATTAGCCTAATTAGTTTTACTATGTGTGTTGGTAGACCAATCTAGCATCCTTATAAAAAAAGACCAATCTAGCATGCAACTAGTGATTCTATGAAAGATGTTAATGTTGATCTGCACTATAGACAATCCGTGTATCCATTGTCAAACGGTACTTTTTCCTACGGTATGCTCTTTCAAAGAAGAACACAGTAAGGTATCAAACAAACTTTTCGAAGCCTTTGAGAAAGCAAATGCATTACGAAGACCAAATCTCACCGATATGCATTTCAACCACGCAATAATTCCCCAATGCATTTTGAAGAAAGCAGCCCACAAGGTTTTATTTCCTCGATGACCGAGGAAGGGCCAGCAAACCATTATTTGCCCTACACTATGTAGTTTTTGATTTTGAAATAACTATGTAGTAGTATATAATATGTGCAGTTGCCTTTGCAACTATGCCTATCAAACAAAATCTCCTATGTTTAGCAGCACCATTGCTTTGTGCTATATGACGTTCGTTTTCGAGTATCTAGTTGTAGTTGCTCCGTCTTTCCATGGAAGCACCCTTGCTTACTAGTCTAAAATTCTCGGAGTTCACTGTCCTAGGGCTTAGCGGTCCCATCTTGTACTGGTGGTTCACCTTGCTTGACAACCTTCCTGAAGTAACCGAGAACCTCCTCAATGTCCTTAGTTTCCTTGAGGGCATCATACAGCGACTTCACTGCCACGAATAGTAAAGCGATCAGTGCTGTCACCTTGCTGCTCGGGAGCTTCACCTTTGGAGATATCATGGCCAGGATGCCTTTTGTCTCTGCGTATCTCACAATGCAGACCAAGGAAAAGACCATAAGGTGCTCCATCTTAGATGCCTTTGATTCAGCTTTCTTGTCCGTAGTGTTGGTGCCATCCTTTGGTGTGCATCGTGTAGTGTGGGAGGCGTCATTCTTCATCAAGCATGCAAGTAACATTTCAGCATGGAAGTCAGAACACAATGTGCAAGCTAAAAGTTCAGAAAAACAAATTAAGTAAACTACGACCATGAATATATCTTTGCACGCTGAAACAAAATTACTAGGAGCATATGTAATCTCATATGGAAGTCAAAAACAGTCAGAAAATCAGTGTTGGTATGGAACTGGCAACTGATGCCCTGGCTGTCGAAAGTAATATGTGTAGGACGAAGATGGGGATTTTACCTACCTTCTCCATCTGTCGTATGAAGTTGAACAATATCTATCATGCTGTTATGAGTTGCAGAAAAGCAAAAGCTCTACGTTATGTGCAGACAGAGTTGGAATCTGTTTTCGGAGGGTGGCATGATGTACACTAGGAGAGACTGGGGTTTCGATGATTCTGGATATTATTGATGATGGTACAAGATTAATGCATTTTTTTCTCTGGTGGTGTGCTTGGCATCTGCATAATGACATTGTTTTTGACACGGGAATGTGCTGTATAGATGTATTTGTTCAGTTTCTGCAGCTGGAGAACAGGGCAAAGGGCCAGATAGGGGATGGATATGAAGACCAGATCATCTTTTTGTCTGCGCTAATCTTTACTGCCAAAGTGTGGAACAACCTAAAGCTATAGCTGTCACGAAGGACTAAGTAACACAATCATGGTTGTTGACAAACCCATTCATCGTGAAACTGAATGCTCCTCTATGGTGACATTGTCACCGGTAACGAGAGCAGATCATGGTTAGAGAAATTACTAGGGAAATCGATGTCCTGCTGCAAAACCTCCCTAATTTCAAAGTTGGCAACATTAGCAGATTTTGCAATAATATAGTGCATGATACTGCTGAGGTTAGTCATAGAGGACTGACCGGTTGAGTGTGGGTGTTTTGCATAGTTCGGTTTCATCCGACACATTCTGGAATTGGCTAGACATCATTGTAACCAAAGTTTTATTTGCTAAAGAATAGAACACCCATCTCCATAAAATAAGAAGATACATGCATGCTCCTGTATAATCAGTGACACTGTTTTTGGTAACTAGAACAGATCAGCGATTAGCGAAATTACTAGGGAAGTCAATATCCAGCTACAGATTTTGCACAATACATTGCATGATAATGCTCAGGTTTGCAGGGTTGAGTGCGGGTTTTTTGCATAGCTCACTTCCATCCACGTTACTTCCTAATAATAGAACACCCATTTCCAAAAAACAAGAATACATGTATGCTGACAGAGGGAAGACTAAGGCTCTGCTTGTTTTACTGTATTTTAGCCAAAACCGGCCGTTTTAGTCGGAGCCACTTAAATTACAGCCCGTCACAAGTATTGGTACTTGGTTGGCCGTTTTTTTCTCCCTCCGAATTGTTTCCGGCCCATTTACAGGTCTAAACTCTACGGACGTGCGGGGATCGGTTTAGTTTCCAGACGACAGCAGAGGAGTGCCCGTCGACTATCCTTCCCAACCCTAGCGCGGTGGCGCCTAGCGGCAGCGCGGGAGGAGGTCTGCAACGAACCGACGGTCTGGGCGGTTACCTTGTGTCGGAAGAGGAGGGCGACGAGGTCGGAGATCCGGCGGTTGAGGGCGCTGCGCGCGGGCGCACCGAGACGGCGTGACGGCAGTCCGGCATTGCGAGGGGGGCTACGTGGTGTAGGAGGAGGTCTAGCGGGGCAAGATCTGCGACGAACCGACAACAGCGGAGGAGGAGGTCGCGGAGGCGCCAGCGCCGGTGCCACCACCGGCGGCGACGGCCGGGGTCTGCGTCGTGCGCTTCAGGCCGACCACGTTCAGGTGCAAGCCGTGCAAGCGTACTGGTGAGTGAGCTCGAACCCTATTCCTAATCCCCTTTCCAGTTCGTGCAATCTCAGTTGGCTGATTGGAAAATTGGAGAAAGATAATCTACGATTCATTGGAGGGATTCCAAGTAGGAGCATAGTATCTTGCTTGTGCAATCAACAAAGTGGAGCGGGCTCCTTTATTCTCCCCAGAGTAAAATAACCCTAGAAAAGCCAAAGTGCTAATCACTAGTCTTTGTTCTCTAAGAAAGATGACTTTGTTTGCATTTAGGCCAAGCCACAGACATGTATGAGAATACACCCGTGAGCACTACTCGATCGATGTCTAGTACAGTAGTACTGTAGTTACTGTTCTTGAAAACTGAATCAGGTAACTCCAATATTTTTCTCAAACCAAAGTAGCACTAGTAGTTATCCAATTCGTTATAATAGCTGTGCTGAAACAGTAGTTTTAGCATCATGCGTTTGCACTGCACAAGTGATGTGAAACTGTATGGTGAAGGCCCTTTGGAGCTGATTGATTCGCCCTTGCAGTGGAGTGGAGACGTACTAGTGAATAGATTCACCGTCATTCTCCCGGTGTCGCATCTTCGGTTGCTTGACTCGTGTTCTGATATCCTTAGGTGCTCACATGATTAGAGAATGTGGGATTTGGTTTTTAAATGGTCCTTTGCTTGGACTTAGACCATTTGGTGAGGACATATCTCATCCGCTTGATAGCCTGAACTAGAGATCCGTAACCTCATGTGGATGGCATTTTTTGCCAATGATATGGAAATGGACTTGATTAACTATGTGTGATGCTAGAACCCTGTAAGATCAGGGAAGGAGCGATATACCAGATCAGGTTAGTACACCAATAGAATCTGGTTCGGAGTCGTGCTCATGCAGCTAGAGATCCGCAACATATTCATCTTTTATATTCACTTATTCAGTAAACCTTGTTTGTGGATTGTAACTTGCTGCAGCCATATTCCAGCGAGAACCTGCTATTATTTATTCTCGTGAGAACACTATCTGCTAGCACATACTCCTAATTGTTGTGTTAACAAGTGGCATGCATGACCATCTCTGAAAATAAAGAAACACTAGCTCGAGTTAGAACTGTTGTGATGCTGTCATGTAAATATATCATGCTTTCTTATGGGTTCCTCGGTGTTGGTAAGAGCTAAAACTGAACCACTAGAGCAGGTTTAGGACTTACTTAGCATAGGAGACTTTAAAACGTGCACTCTCTGAATTGATAGGCTAAACTGTGCACTCTCAAAACTTGTGTGATATTCCTCTGTTATAAATTGGCAATACATCTGACCATAGGTGTGTAAACTCCTGAGAACTATAACTGGAGGTGCTACTATTGAAGATTAGTCGTTCAGATACGCTTGGTCTTGTTTTCTGGAGAAGTACTTATATTCATTACCACAACTCAGTTTATTTGACTGAATTTACTGAATAGATTGCTCCTATATGAACTCTGTACTTTAGCGGGCAACATCATCTAGAGCTAACCATCGTCTTCGAGGGCTTTTAATTTTACGACCAATGTAGAACACGCTTGTTGTAGAAAACTATATGGATTGTTATCATGCCAGATTGTTGTTTTTTATTTGATTTACTACTATTGTTTATTTATCATGCCAATGAGGATCGATAATCATAGAACAAGCTGTTTTGTTCTTTCATTCTTGTCGCTGTGGTCTATTTATGACTGCCCCTGGGATTAGATTGATGTTTATTGTCTTAATATAGTATCTAATATTGATTTCTTTTATTTAGGATGCCAAATTCAAGTCTTCGGAAGTCCATCCGAGTTAAAATCTTCAGAAGTCCATCCGAGTTCAAGATTGTTGAACGGCTATTATTTGTAATTTAAGTAATCTGATGAAGGGTTTCGCAGCATAGTAAATCAAAATTTTCTACGGAAGCGAACAGAGGGAAAGCCAAGATCTAATCTAGGAGATGCAAACAACGAGAGAGATTGGATTAGATCTTCATACCCTTGAAGATTCAGACAATGAACGCTCATTAAACGTGGGTGATGTAGTCGTACTCGCTTCTCCTCCTCGCGATCCGATCCGATCTAGCACCACAAGTGGCGGTGCCTCCGTGAGATGCACACGTGCAGCACCTCGACGTCTCCTCCTTCCTCGGACCAGCAAGTATGGTGGAGAGATGGATTGGATCTACAACACGACGGCGTGGTGTATATGGTGGAGAATTTCTCATGAGGCTTCGCCTACAAACAGTCGGGAGGGAGAGAGGAGGGCAGCAGGGCTACTAGGGTTTGGAGGAAGGTGTGTGGGAGGGGGCGCACCAGCCCTCTATATATAGAGGGGGGGTGCGGCCAGCCCTTGCCCATCCTCCAAGCCTATCTCTAGTTTAAACGATTTAAACTTTCCCTTATCTAGAAACCCTATCTCTAGTTTAAACGAGTTTAAACTTATCTAGGATCGGCTGGGCCCTATGGGGCCTTGTTCCCCTGGCCCAATGCGGCCAGGACACTCCCTCATAGGCCCATGCCCCCTCCCGGAAGGTGGGACCACGTTGGCCCCTTTCGGAAGGTTCTAGAAGCTTCCGGTACAATACCGATTAACCCGGAACAATTCCGAACTCCAAAAAACTGCACTGCCTTATATGAATCTTATTCTCCGGACCACTCCGGAACCTCTCGTGATGTCCCGGATCCCATCCGAGACTCCGAACAAAAATTCATAAACCAAGTATCCAATCTATCCTAGCGTCGAGACACGTTACGTGTGACCTCGCGGTTCGAGAATATCTGAGACATGATCTTCTATCAATAATCAACAGCGTGCAGGCACCCATATTGACTCCCACACATTCATCGATGATCATATCGGATGAACCACGATGCCAGGATTCAATCAATCCCATATATATATTCCCTTCATCTCGCGATATTTTACTTACCCGAGATTCGATCGTCGGTATCGTCATACCTAGTTCAATCTCGTTCACAGCAAGTACTTTACTCGTTCCGTAATCCGATATCACTTTGTGATTAACTCCTTAACCACATGCTTGCAAGAGGTGTTGATATCGATTACCGAGTGGGCCCGAAGTATATCTCTCCGACTTGGGAGGGACAAATCCCATCTCGATACATACAACCCAACAGATACTTTCCGATTACCTGAGAGACATCTTTATGATCACCCTCTCATAGGATGACGTTTGATGACCTCAAAGCTTTCTTCCGATACCAGGGAGTTGTATTATCTCATGGTCTAAGGAATACAATATTTGACATAAGAAAAACTTCGCAAAGACGAACACGATGACATGTTCTAATTGCTTCGCTTAGTTTGGATCTATCCACCATATCATTCTCCAATGATATGATCTCATTATCAATTGACAACTCATGTCTATGGTTAGGAAACCTTAACCATCATTGATCAATGAGCTAGTCCATAGAGACGTACTAGGGACACGGTGTTGTTCACAAACCACACAAGTATTAATGTTTCCGCTTAATACAATTCTAGCATGGAATATAAACTTTATCATGAACAAGAATTATAATAATAACATCTTTATTATTGCCTCTAGGGCATAATTCCAACATCTGAGAGGTGCATGTTCAAAGATTTTTTGTGTATGATGTACTGAAGTTTGAGCCTATTATTCGTATATGTTGTTCAAAGATTCAATTTTTATGTGAGTACCGGCCAAAATACTTTTGCCGGACTGTACACGTCTGTATGTTTCCGGCAGACTGTGCATATTCAAATAGACTAGGTGATCATCCGTATGTTTTACATTCGACAGGCTGTACACGCCTAAATCCCCCGGAAAGAAAACCGGAGCTGTGAAATATACCAGACTCCCAAGCGGGGCCTAAGTAGAATGATATGCAATGCCAGCAATGGTCAAGCAATGTTCCTCAATATGCATTGATGAAACTAAAATATTCCTATACAGATCCGCATTCAGCGACGTATATAGGCTTATCATGGTCGCGATTATAATCATGAATCGGGGAGCATTACGCAATGATGCAGAGATGTAATAAACAGTAATCAGGCAGCATCACCCCATAGCAAATTCGATTAAGCATGTCATACAAGTGCAAGGAATCCGTACCCTCCTGCGGCTAGGGATGGAGGAGACGGGTAGCGCGCGGAGAGGGGGCAGCCGCGGGCGGCCGCTGTAGCGATGCCCCCTTTCAATAAGCGTCGTCACCACTTATGTTGTGGTGGCCAAGCTCACCGGCGTCTCCTCTTGTTCGGTCTCTGTGGAGAGGAATAGGAGGGCGTTGGTGGTGCCGTCGGGATCACGCGGAGGTGAAGCTCGGGGTTTCAGAAGCGTGTAGCCTTGGCAGCAGCTTCCGAGTGATGGCTTTGGCCGTTGGTACCGTATAAATTTATAGTTGTATCAAACTACTTGGTCAAACATTAAACAATTTGACTTTAATAAAATCTTATATGCAACCTAATTTGGAATCGAGGGAGTAGTACATCATTCCTTTCCCACTAGTTTTGCTAGCGAATTGACATGTGATCGAATGCGATCGTTATTTTTGGTTAAAAGAAGAATCGTGTAACATAGTCATGTTTCAACAAAATGTTGATCCTTGTTTTGCCTCTTCGATGACAAGCCCAAGCGGTGTGTTGCAATGGGAGTGGGGACTTTGTTAATAATGAAACCACCATACAACTGACCAGAGAAACCAAAGTTCATCAATCTTTGAAGGCGTGTTTCCAATTTAAACCATTGAATCTTGGCTTATGTTCATGGCTAGGGAAATGAAGTGATACATGGTACATTGTGGTTCTACGACGAAGTTAAGGGCATGAGGACGGTCGGTGGTACTCCTACAGAAGTACTACTTGTGTGCGCCAACGTTCATTGGACGGACCTATACAGACCCCTTCACGTTTGGGAAATGATACTAATGCCCCGGGGGATACGCACGTCTCATCCCCCGGGTGCGTGGCTGTCGTGGCCAGCATTGAACAGACACGATCGTGGACCGTGGACCCTATGCTCGATGCATCATCTTTTTTTTGAACAGGGGGAGGGTCCTGAAGGACCCCGAAGCTACATTCAATAAAACGTCGGTGGGTACAAATTACAGTCAGGGCCTTGGAAGAAAAAAGAAATTACACCACAGCCTTGGACTTTTACACAAAGGACCCTTGAAGAGAAAAGGGAAATGCAAACCAATCCTAGGTCCTCTCCACCTGGGACGAGACTCCACCGCCGGCCACCGTGACATCGCCGGGGACGCACCACTTGACGACTTAATGATGCAGGATTCCGGCGAGAAGCTTCGTAGAAGGCCTCCCTAGATGGCACTTTGGCCTGGAGGTTGAAGAACATGCGGCACATCCAGCACCACAGGACGGAGTGGTTCCATTTGCCTTGGATAACAACAACGAAGATTTTTTGCCGTTTGTGACCTCCGCACGAAGAAGCAGCCGAAATTCCCCAACGCCTTCCAGATCTAGACACCACCGCTACAGATCGCTTCCTTTCCCCATCTCCATGACCGGCTAGAGGAAGCTTCACCATAGCAGAGCTCCAAATCGAGAGGGCAAGGCGCTTATTGACAGAGCCCACCCAAGCTAACTCTTCGATGTTCTTCCACCATGGAAGCACAACAAAAGAACAAGAGGACGACCACCTGGTGACGCGCCAGATCTCCAGGAGGGAAGAGCTCGACATACCAGCCTTATTGACGGAGATCCCTATGCTTCTACACCCCTCTGGCCGCTGGTCCTGCCACCAGAGCACCGATACAGAGAGGAAGAAGAGCAGGCTGACCCAGATCCGACGGCCAAGATCTGAATCTCTACTCCCAGACACCATAGAGGACAAATGACCACAACATCTAAAAATAAATCCTAGACTACTGAGGCCGGAACCTCCCCTCCACCATCTTCAGACGGCAGCGCCGCCGGGGACAGCTTCGGTTTGGCCCGGGAGGGACAAAGCGACTCTCAAGGAGTGAAGTTACTGTAGCAAGAGGGGAGGATGGGGAAAAGGACTCGGAGTCGATGCGTCATCTCAGTTTATCAGTTTACCATCGTTATCCTCGTGTCTTCCTCTTTCTTCCGAGAAAAATCGATCCCAATTCCTCCCGCCGGTGTCCTTGTCTCATCTACGGCCGACGCTGGTGCGCCCTCGTCTGCCCCCGCGCTGAGCTCTCCGCCGTGCCGTCCCAACGCCGCCTAGCTCCCCATCTTGCCGACGTTGCGCCGACGCCGCCCAGCTGCCCGTCTCGTCGATGCTGCCACCGACGCCGCCCCCATCTTGCCCTCACCGCTCCCAATCTCGCCGCTGCCATGCTTTCCCCGTCTTGCCGGCGACCGCATGCTGCTCCTCTCTCCCGCACCGCCGCTCTTCTCCGCCATGTCGCCTCCGCCCGCTCATTAGCGCCGCCGGTCCTCTCGCACATCTTTGCTCGCCCTACGCGTCATCCTCCATGGCGGTGGTTGCTACACGCGGCGGTCGAGGTTGCTACAAGAGGCGGATGCCGCTGCTACAAGCGTCGCTGCAACGACATCTTCTTCAGTGACGATAGTTTTTTTTTTGCTACAAATATGCGTAGATTTTTTGTTTGCTACCACAGTTTTATGTGTATGCTATAATAGCGCAAATGTTTTGCTACAATGTCTCGTGACAAATAACTCCGACGAAGTCGTGCTTGCTACATTAGTATACTATTTTTTGCTATCAACGTTTTGTGGTTTTGCTACAATAACGTAATTTTTTTGCTACGTGGTCTCTCGCGAGGTTTTTTCCGGCGAGAGTCTCTGGCGATGTCTCCGACGAAGTCGGTTTTGCTACATTACGATATTTTTTTTGCTACAAGGTTGTCGACGAGGTCTCCGGCAAACTCTTCGGTGAGATCTAGATTGTTTTTTTAAACCAAATCATTTTCTACTACATTTGCAAAATCACAACAATTTATAGCAAAAACGGATATATTTATTAAAAAACGGGATTTAAGACTTTTTTGGGAAAACACGTATCAGAAATGGAGACGGGAATCCGGAAAAAATATCTCCGGTAACGCCTAGCACTCCCCTTCACGTTTCGTAGGAGACCCTACTTGACCGAACCGGCCAAGAACCGTAGCAACACCGTCGATAACTGGTTCGCTGAGACGGCACGGCTAGTCCGACCTGAACCTTTTTCCGCTCAAGAAAAAGGGAAGGGGAAACCGAGTTCGTAAACGCGTCGGCTTCCTGTCCCGCCCTCGTCCGGCTCCTCTGCCTCCCGGCACCTGATAGCCGCCACGACAGCACCCCTTCTCCCATCAAACCCAGCGAGAAATTTCGATTCGCCGGAAAAAAATTAAGCGCGGCGATGAATTCGGCGACCATGGCCTCCTCGCTCCGCTTGTCCCCAGCAGGCGCCCTCGTCTCCCGTACCACGTCGAGGTCCAGCCGCCAATCAATTGCATCCTGCTCCCCACCAGGCCTCCGATTCACCAAGCGCCCAACGAGTGCCCTCAGGCTCTGCAGCGCTCGCCCCAGCGCTCCGGCGTCGGACGAGCCGTGGTGGGCGAACGAGTGGTGGGCTACGGAGCTCACCCCGGAGGAGCTCCCCACGCAGGAAACCGACGGGCCGACCACCGGACACGGCCGGGAGGAGCTGGACGCCATACGGCACGCCCTCGTCGACGAGCCACTCCGGCCCGTCCTGCTCGCCCTGCGCGAGATCAGGGACCGCGGACACTTCTTCCGCTGCCGCAGCTACCACGCAGGGATCATCATAGGTACGTACTTATGGGGTTTCTTGGTTAATTTCTGTACTAGTTTTGTACAGAATTCTGAATCCGATGCGAAAGCTTCACTGCTTCGTTTCCGCAAATGCAGCCAACTTATACTCATTCAGAATTCTGTTAGCAAAATCACTAGTGTACATTCTAATTTGTGTTCAATTACTTGACTCATCTTCACCTATCCAATACGTCCGAGGGGAAAAGTTCAGTATTATTTTACTCCCCACCTGCAAGTAAAAATCAGCATTGCCGAATTAACCAACTGAAAACTGCATTGCTGAATTTATACGAGTACTGAATTTCCGCCTTCCAGATATAATCTGGATATGATACGTACCGGTGCTCTTACTCAACTGTTTTCCGCACATTGCTAGTTTGAACTCATAGTAATGTTGTTTTTCATTGAAGTAACAGAAAAGGACTTACTGGCATTTTTTTACTTTGCAGGCCCATTGTTACTGATTGCTGCTTTTTGCCAGCTCCTTAAATTAGAACCACACCTTTTTTTAGATATAATTCTTGGATATATATTCTACAAGTTGAGTGTTTTAGCAGCAGAACTGAAAAGGAATGGGAAGTCAAACCACATGTGTGCTCAGATACAGTTCGGTGAGCTTCTGAACTCAAACTATATCGATTACCTTGTGTCTATTATAGAGAAAACAAATATATCATTTGTTATACTCTTGAATCTTGATCCTAGTGATTAGGTTCATGCCCTGTGATTAGAATAATCTTGTATAACTCATTTGGAACTCTGACATGAGCAATTCTACGGGATTGGCCTTTTGAGGAGTGGCATGCACTTGCCTGTTAAAAAACTCCTTGATTGCTCAAAGTAATTTCCATGCATGAATTTTTTATGTGAAGAATGAATCTGAACACGTATTTTAAATTCTACATTTTTTATGATTCAGCCAAACATAAATTATACGTCTTTTATGCTTTCTGCAAGTTCTTTTGCACGAATCTTTATTTGTTCGAGAGCATGCCAAGGGCATGCCATATGTCTATAAAAGAAAGCAAAACAGTTTACAAGATTAGACAAACCAATTGCAGACAATTGGATCGGCTAAGACTCCAGTACCCACTCACACCAAAGCCTACTCCCCAGCTATGTGTTCTTTCCCTCCATTTGCTGCTGCCTCCCACATGCTGAGTTCATCCTTTATGTGATCAGCGAGCTGCTCCGTGCTGCATTGATCCCTCGTGTTTGTATAAACCCTTGATTTCCTTTGCTTCCACAACATCCATTCTGTTAGGATAGCAATAGTGTCAAACCTTCTCTGGTCCTTTCCTTGCACTCTTTCCCTAGCAGAAGTCCACCAATTCGCCAGATTGTTGTTGCCACTGTGGCTCCTGAAGCTGAAGACCAGCGCGCTACAAACATCCATACCAACCTGCCTGGCCTAATTGCACTGTACTAGTACATGATCTACGTTCTCTTCATCCTGTAAGCATGTAAAGCATATGTCTGCTTGTGCCTGCCATCCATGACGGTGGCACCTATCCGACGTCCAGAGCCTGTATCTGACAGCTAGAAGATTTTGTATTTTAGGGGAGCCAACGATCTCCAAATCGGCTCGTCCATGCTGCATCTAGTACCTCCTAGACAGAGCATTTTGTAGGTGTCTTTGGCGGAGTACTCCCTGACTCTGCGTCTGTCCAAGAAAACATGTCAGGTTCCTGCTTGTTTCTGTCTATGCTGCTTGTTTCCATCCAGAGCCTGACGCACTGATGTATCCATTTTTTGAATTTGCACGAATCTTGATGCACCAATATTTAGTTACTGCAAAGGGTAAACCACTCAGAATTTTCGCCAAGTTAGGCCCTAAATTCAAGCACATGTCCAATTCAGACTGGCTCTCTACCCCAACGTCCTCTTTAGGGATGAACACGGAATGGCAACATGTGCCCCTGCTGCAATGATGTTGCAAATGCTCCGCCGCCCACACGGAATGGCAGATTTGGAGTTCTGGCAGACCAAAGCTTTATTTCCTCTGCCACCTGTCGTAGGAAGACCCTTCTGTCCCCTTGCTTTGCATTAAAAATTCTGGCATTCCTTCTCTTCCATAGGTTCCACTATTGGACCATGCTCGAAGTGCGAACCGAGATCAAGGGGTATAGGACCATACCAAGGAGGTCATTGAGGTTAGGAGTTCTGAGCAAGCCACCTCAACTAAACCTGGTTTGCCGTCGATGGCGCAAACTCTAGCCAACTGCCTGGTTGATGGAATGCTGCAATCAGAACGACATGCAGGGGCAGCGACTATTAAGGCTTTGGGAAGGCCTGGTGTGGTTTCTAGATACGCAAACCAGAGGCGGTCACGACTTCGGTAGTGCATAAGGACATACGTTGGTGTGGTATGCATTTCAGCAGGCTGCGGGTTTTGTCTCATGGATGCGGGTTTGGCCATGAGCTTGAAGTTTAGAGCTGATGGATATTAATTGATGGACGTCAAATGAATAAATCACCCTTTCATTAAAGACAGTAGGTGAATTAGTTATTCTAGTGACAACCCTAAATTTCGTGAATGAAATGAAACTTGCAGAAAGTGTAGAAGCACTCCTCAAATTTCATATGGATCCATCTTTTTATTTAAAATAGGAACCACTCCCTGATTCCATTAACAAAATCACAGCACATGCATCCAACTGAACATAGAAAATTTTGTACTATCTCAGGTGTGTAAATGTATATTTCTCACGTGGCAATTATGCACCTATATGAATAACGAAACGTATGCCTTTCATTCCCAATGCAGTTCTGCTATTTATACTTTCATTCAAGAACAACAGCGAATTCTTGGTAAGCCTTTTGTTAAAGAGCATGGGTACCTTAATTTCAACACAGTTGAGAACATTTTGTTAAAATATCTTTACTAATGGCTCCCTATGTGGCTTATGGTAGGGTGTTTACCGCCACATCACGGAGTTGATTTGGTAAGTATTTTCTGACCAATTATCATTACTATGTTGTTCCATTCACAACACACAAATATATTTTCTAAACAATTATTTGGCCATCTCAGGATGATTGGTGTTCAAGTGTACGTAGGAGCCGTGCTTTATGAAATCCGTGGCATTGAGGAACCAAGATTCCACTTGCTAGGAATTTACAAGATACTAAAAACTAAAGGTGGTCTGAAGAAGGTGATCAAGAATCTGATTGAGGAATGTCAAAACTAAGGGTGCTGTAATGAGGGGCTACAAAATTCGATTGAGGAATAGCCTAGGAGAATGCTAGATGCCCTTCTTCCTGCTTGGTTTTTGCCTTTTCGTGGTTGTGTTTTTTCTTAACTTTGGAATAGCTGAGATGTGTCATGACATGAGCACCATGATTTTCTAGATGTCAGGCAACACTCCTAGCGCCTAGGATGCTTCTGGTTTCTGTCGGGATATTGCTGGGTTTGATAATGAGCATGTTAAGAGCATGATGTGTGGTTTAATGTCATGGATTACCTACAGAGATGCATGCTGACCCAAATAAAGTTTTTAAGTCAAAACTATGAACATTACATACGATGTGCCAGTTGCCTTTTCTTATCACACGGGGGGCCAATTCTTGTTTGCATGTAGGAACCTACACTTCGCATCCATAAGTTTTCTATCACCAGACTTTACCAAGTTCAGACGTCACATGCTGGTTGATTTTGGATTGAGGAGTACAGTTTGTTAATCTTTCTTATACATGGAAGAGATGCTTCCATTTAGAAGATTCACCGAGTGCACAGGTGACAGGTCTGGTTAATTGTGTGGGGAATATAACACATCTGTACATCTGTACAGGATGAGCAGGGATCAGACTTCAAAGATGAAATATGGAGGAAAAAATATTGTGATCATGCAGAACAGTTTTATTTCTTGATATCGTGTCAAGATGACAAACGAGTATAGGAATGACACAAAACAATATGCATACTTGGCTTTTCTCTATAGCGTAGCTTCTATGTCACCTTACAACTGTTTGGTATGTATCCCACCCGTATTCCCCGCCTCAGCTGATACTCTTGAATTTCTTGAATCGATAACCACTGCTTGCTATCAAGGAGTGGCATCCGAAGTAGAAGTAGTCGTAACTGCTGCTGCTGTGGTCTCAGATTCTTTCTTACCATCCACCGAGGCAGATTCCTTCTAAAGGTCAATGAAATAGAGAACCAAACCAGTCACATCTTTCGTATCATTCAGCAAACTGTACAATGACTTCCCAAGAAGCAATGCTATGGCTGAAGCAGTGATAACTAACTGAGGAAGCTTCACTGGGGTTGAGAATCTCGAGATGTACTCACACTTCTTCAGCACGCTCCAAAGGTACACTGCAAATCGGGAAACAGCCAACACTCCGCATACAGCAACATGAAAGGGCACCTTCGACTTTAATGCAATAGCAAGATAACGTAGGGCAAGATGCAGATAGCTGTTGGATTCAGGTTCATCTGTCTTCTTATTATCAGTGACATCGCTAGCGCTCTGAATTGCGGGTGCAAGCGTCCTTGGGATTTGCTACAGTTTTGAGATAACATAATATTAACAACACAGAAAATAGACTGGAAGAAACTCACCAAGATGATTCTAATCAAGTCTAAATGCCTTGCAGATTAACCAAGCAACATGACATCCGAGAACAATGCAGCAGTAAGATAGCTAGATTAAACCCCCACAAGTCTCCAGATACATGATATATGAGCCCATGAAACACAGTAAAGAGTGGCTGATCTCCCTGACCCTGAAAACCGTGTGGAGATACCACCAGCTACCTAGCCCCCATCATACATGCCATCGAAAATGGAGGCAAGCATGTCATAACAATCTTTGGTTTCCTAAGTTTTTTAGAAACAATATGTTATGACAAGCATATATCATATACTCCACAGCAACATCAGGCGTAATTAAGCAGTAGGTTGAATTGCTTGAAGAAGCAATCCTGGCAAATATGTGTAATTAACAATATGGAGACGGACACATTTCAAATCAACTGAACAATGCAGAAAATAGACCAAAAGAAACTGGCCGAGATGATTCTAATCAAGTCTAAAGGCCTTGCAGAATAACCAAGCAACATGATATCCAAGAACAACGCAGCCGTAAGATATCTAGATTAATCCCCCACAAGTCTCCAGATACATGATATACTCATCTAGATTAATCCCCCACAAGTCCCGAGATACATGATATACTCATCTAGATTAATCCCCCGCAAGTCTATATTAATCTGGAGTTACTAACATACCCTATCACGGAGATTTCATCAGCAGTACTTATCACGGAGATTTCATTGCAACTCAAGACAAATGTGCCACCATCATCAGGTGGAATCAGGATTGCGCTGACATACCATGGGGAGTCGTGGGCAGAGCATGGGGCGTGGGCGATCGAAGGCCGGCTTGAGGAGCGTTGGCGCCGGAGACGCCGTGCCAAGTGCGTACGTTCGAAAGACCACTGAGAGGCCGCGTCAGAGACAAGCGCCCTGGATGCCATAACAATCCTTGGTTTCCTAAGGTTTTAGAAAACAATATGTTATGCCAAGCATATATCATATATGAAAAACCCACAGCAATAAACTTGAGATTAATCTATGCTGCATTGTAAAATTGCAGCAACATCAGGCGTAATTAAGCAGTAGGTTGAATTGCTTGAAGAAGCAATCCTGGCAAATATGTGTAATTAACAATATGGAGACGGACACATTTCAAATCAACTGAACAACGCAGAGAATAGACTGGAAGAAACTCGCCGAGATGATTCTAATCAAGTCTAAAGGCCTTGCAGATTAACCAAGCAACATGATATCCAAGAACAGCGCAGCAGTAAGATATCTAGATTAATCTCCCACAAGTCTCCAGATACATGATATATGAGATTGGTGCATGAAACACAGTACAGAGTGGCTGATCTCCCCGACCCTGAAAATGGAGGCAAGCAAGCTAGCTCGCAGGTCGCAACTGGACAGTCAGACTCGCGATAGAACACCATGGCAGCCATGGTCGCTACAGCCAACGGCAGTACATAAAAGTAACAGGTTCATAAGTGAATGCTATGGTCGGATTGCAGCAAACAGTCCATCGGGATTCAGAAGTCGGGATTCAGGATGTGCGGACATACCATCGGGAGGAGTCGTCCGCCAGCGGAGGCAGGGTGAAACCCGGTCGGCGACGGAGACGCGTTGACGAGCGGGTACGCGCGGCACACTACAGAGAGGCCGCGTCGTGCACACGCCTGGAGGCCCTGGACGCCCAGGTCCTGCGCCGCCGCGAGGCACCCCGTCGTGGCGGGAGGGAGGGCGGCCGAGTGGAAGCCGAGGACGATGGATGTGAGGGCACCCTCTGTGCTGGGGATGGGGAGGGCGAGGGAGCGGCCGTCGGCTTGGAACCCTAGGTCCCGCGCGGCAAGGGTGCCGCCGCGGGCCTCCGTGGCGGCTCCGAGACGGAGATGCTCGCGAAGCAGCTCGCGCGCCGGGGAGAGGACGCCGAGCGATCACGCGTCCTGCGCCGCCGCGAGGCACCCTGTCGTCTCCGGAGGGGGCGCACCCACGGGGGAGGAGAGGACGATGCTGAGGCCGTCCGCGGAGGATCTGAGCGCTCCCGCGGTGATGGGGAAGGATAGGGCGAGGGCGAGGTAGCGGCCGTCAGCGTGGAACCCTAGGCCCTCCGCGGCAAGGGTGCGGCCGCGGGCCTCCGCGGCGGCTCCGATGGGGAGATGCTGCCGAAGCATCTCGCGCGCCGGGGAGAGGACGCCGAGCGAGCACGCGCGGGCGACCACGGCGCGTCTGGCGACGCCGCAGGGTACATCTTCGACGGGATCAGGATTGTGGCGCGCGCCGTGAGCGGTAGGGCGAGCGCGAGCGCCAGCGCGCGTGCATCCATAGAGCGGTCTCCGAGCGGCGGGGAGGGTGGGCGCGGCGGTCTAGGGCGGCCGCGACGAGGTCGATCTCCGGGAAGTCGGGGCGGGAGGAGTAGGAGGAGCCGTGGAAGGGGAGAAGCAGCGGGAACCGAGAGAAGGGGGAGAGAACTGGAAGGTGGGGGGGAACTGATCCTTCTGAATTTCGAATTTCGTCCTACAGCGCCGTTTCAGCCTGACAGCAGCCAGCGGTCTCGTTTTTTTCTCCCTCCGTTGCTTCACTCGATCTGAACTCTGCTTGCCACCAACATAGCCTTTGACCCAGTCATCGTCGTCCTCCAAGGCAACGCTAAAAAGCTCCTCAATTCTTGTTTGTTTGGTACGAATTATTTTTTAGAATTATATTCTGTCCGGATTGTTGTGAATTATATTCTGGTGAGTACATGTCACTTTTTTTCCGCTCAAGAAAAAGGGGAAAATCGAGTTCGTAAACGCGTCGGCTTCGTGTCCCGCCCTCGTCTGGCTCCCGGCACCCCTTCTCCCACTAAGAGCATCTTCACTCGTCTTTCCAGGACGTCGATACCAGGACGATATTTACGTCCGGCCGCCGAAAATTGGTCCAGTCAAGTTCTTAGGATCCCGGTTTCGTTCGAATTTGGACGAACTTTGGTCCGGACTTTCCAGGCCATTCCCAGCATCCCGGGAACACTCTGAGAACGCCGGACGAAGCAAAAACGGGCGTGGGCCAGCTCTATCGGCGACACTGCCCCATTTCCCACACCCACCCCAGTCTGCGGTGAAAAGCTCCCCAGCCGCCTCTGACGCCATGGCTTCACCGGCGATGCTCCTCCACACCGAGACATGCCCACGCCTCTAGATAGGCTCGCCATAGTCGCCGTCCATTCTGCCGCCGCTTTCGCCGCCCAAGCTTCGTCGTAGCTCGGCTTCGCTGCGAGCTCCCACCACCTCGCCCGCCAAGTGTTCGGCGTTTTGTCGGTTCGGCCATGGACTCCGACGACGAAGAGATACTCGCCATGTTGCTGGAGAAGGAGAACGCCGCTGTCGCCGAAGATGCAGAGGACATGCAAATACCTGCCTCCCTCGCCCAGCTGTACCTACAGACGACGAAGCCGAAGCGCGGAGGTTCGGCGAAGGGTCGTTGGAAGTGCAAGGCGAGGCAAAGGATAGAGGGCTACTGCATATTGTACGTCGACTACTTCGCCGACGAGCCGCTCCACGAAGAGGCCGTGTTTTGGCGCCGTTTCAGGATGAGCCGGAAGCTCTTCCTCAAGATCGTGCATGCCATCCGTGAGTTCGACCCCTATTTCGTGTGCAAGAAGGACTGCACCAGCATGGTTGGGTTTTCCTCACTGCAAAAGTGCACAGTGGCGATGAGGTTGCTTGCATATGGAGCGTCGGGTGACAGTGCCGATGACTATCTTCGCATGGCCGACTCCACCACCATCGATTGCTTGTACATGTTCTGCAGGGCAGTGATTGCAGTGTTTGAGAAACAGTACTTGAGAACACCCACTGCTGAAGACACTGCTCGGATCCTCGCAATCAATGAAAGTAGAGGATTTTCTGAGATGCTTGAAAGCATAGACTGCATACATTGGCAGTGGAAGAACTGTCCATTTGCATGGCCGGGAATGTACAAAGGTCACAAAGGAGGTTGCACTGTGATACTCGAGGCAGTTGCTACACATGATATTTGGATCTGGCACTCCTTCTTTGGCATCAACTCCTCCAATACTTTTGCCAAGCTTGTAGAGGACCATGCCCCCTACGGTGACCCAGCATACCACTGCATGTGTAGTACACTATAGTCGTTGACATGACATCCACAAAACACCGTTTCGTAAATATCACATCCCTCGGAGTGGTACAACAGAAATATCGCGGGTCCATATTACAAAAGTACACACATTATTATTATTATTACGATACCGGAAGTTTAAGACTTCCAAAAGATCCAACTTACAAACCAAAATATAAAGTGTTTCAGCGGAATTTAAAAGTAACAACTCCGTCTAGGAGTTGAGCTCAACAGCTTATTCTATGGAGTTCATGCTGCTCGGCTCTGTTGGTTACTACTAACTAGGGATACTTAGTTGGACTCGTTATCATCGACACCGTAGCGGATCTCGTAATCCACTTCTTCAACACCTCCGGACAGATCAGGTTCCTCGTAGAACACATCTTCTTGACATTCGGTTGCATACATTGGCACGTCTTCGGGATCCTCGGAGTCTAAGCAAGGGATCAAAGGAAAGAATGAGTAACAGCGTTACCCAACAAGTTCATTATATGCAAGGTGGAAAGTTTGATGCTCTAAATACCACCTCGGATTATAAATCCTTGGCACTATGCAATTTTTGTAAATCTTTCTTCAAAGATTGATTTTATTATGAAAATCTATGACCATCAGCCTTCGCAGGTTGACCAGAACTTTCATGGAGTTCCTTTCCTACCGCGTTCGTAGCTCCTTCCCGGAATAGGGAGTAACAAGTTACAGTTCTTACACTCTGCAGAGGTGCGTTACTTTACCCATGAGAGATCAACTCCTTGTTGCACAACCGGGCGTACTTTCCCGTCCACAATTCCATGATGTGAGGCCCAGTAGTTGGTCCAAGCCAATCACTGCCCCCTTCGCGACCCCGCATGCCTCCTTGGTGTACACCATGCCCACATAATGAATTACGGCAATGGTTTGTACAAACCATTCTGCATATCCTCTACGAATTACCAATTAATATGCACACTACGAGGATAACAGCCACGACCTGCACATCTGGCTTCACACGAGAGGAAGAAGATACAGCTGACTTCTTTGTCCCATTCCAAATCTCATGGCTAACACGTAATATACGGCGCTAGAATCACTGTTGTACGGGTTATTAAGTCCCTATTTGATCATCATTGTTCGCAATTAGAACCCTAAGTTCTATTGCTTCATTATATCATCACTTAGGACGATATATATGATTTCTATATTTGTGAAAATAATATTTTCTTTCTTTTATAGCATATATGGTAACACACAATTTGCAAATACTTTGATAAAGACTCTTCAAAGTACATGAGCAAGTGATGAACTTGCCTTGTGATGGCAAGGTAGTGAATTCTGATGCTTGCACTGGACCTTGAGCTTCTATGTCTACAAAAACATTATTATTGCCCGGTAAGGACAATATTTAAAGAAGCAAAATGATTATGCAAGTAATGTAATGCATTATTTAACTCTATATGTATTTTCCCTATATAAGGTGTCTTTAAATGCTGATTAAGCATTTATAAATATTACCTTTTAATATTTATAGTATATATTATTTTATTTTATTTCCTTTTATTTGACTTTTATTGATTTAATAATATTTTTAGGGATTATTAATTCTACATTAAAATTTGTTATTAAATATTTATTTAATATTTTTAAAAAATACTATAATATTAATATATAATGAAAGTGATTTTTATTTATTTTTATCATTTTTCAATAATTTTGTAAAATTCCATAAGTAATATATAAATTACAAAATTCTTATAAAAAATTAAATGTCCAAAATTTTATATCTTATTTTATTTGGATAGAGTGGATTATTGTGAATCCAAAAGTATTTAATTTATAATTTTTGGACTTATATTTTATTTTCTAGAATTTATTTAAGTCTAGGGGTATTTTGGTATTTTCATGTTTATTAAAACAGGCCTGAAAGATTTCTGGGCTGGTCTATCTTATTGGGCCCTAGTGGCCCATTTAGTTTTAGACAAAAGGACCACCCCGAAGGGTCTGGCCCAGCTCGGCCCACTCCTCACTGCCTCTCTCTCTCCCTCGAGCTTATCCTCTCCTCCTCTGACCCCGTCCCTGTGGCCGGCGATTCCCGCCGCCGCAGGCTGTTCTGGTCACCGCCGTGGTGTAACAGAGGGTTGTCGATGATGCCCGTTCTATCCAATTGGATTCGAGCCTGGGGCTCTCCTTCAATGGATCGATGTCGTCCCGAGCCCTAGGGTTTGGGATTTGGCATGGATTCAAGCGCTGTCGTGGTCGTCATGTGTCGAGGTGATGTTATGCACCTCCAGTCATGATTAGGGTCACTGCCGTGGCACCGTGCGGGTTGCAGCGCCCCCTCTGAGGTGCTCCCCGTGCCGCCATGGTCGTCGTCCCCTCTGCTTCCTCTTCTAATCTTCAGCGAGGACCTACGGTGATTTTGATTCCTCTCCCCTGGTGCTCTTTGTGCTTGTTGATTCGATTAGGATGATTATCCATTTATAGTTCCTATTATGTGATTGATCATATCCTGGATGAATTGAATCATGTTTGGATGGTATGTACACATGCTAAATGATTGTTGGCCTGAGGCTTGTTACTTAAGATAATCTATGATGTTTCTGGTGGCTTACTAGATGATTTGATGCTTGGATTGCATCAGATGATATAGTTGCTTGGGAATCATGCTTGATTAAGTCAATGACTTGATAAGTGTTCACTGTCATCTCTGGGTTTATGATCATGCTTATGACATGTTGAAATCATTGTCCTGGTGCTGTTGGCTCAGAACTAGATGATCTCAAACAGTGAAGTTTGATATAGGAATATCCTAGTTATGATTCCTGTGTTAATAGGAAAATGATTAGTTAAGTTGATTGTCTGAATTTGTGATGATCAAATGTCTATCCTGATTCATAATGGATTATTCTTGTGACACCATCATGGTATGGCACACAAGTTTGATTCTAACCCATTGATTGGGTTGTTTTAGGCTTAAGACAAACTTGGCCTTATAAGATAAATAGAGATGCTCTTCTCTGAATTCCCTAAGACCAATGATGTTGGTTTGAGGCTTAGTGACGAGGTTTGATCTCGTCAATGCCCATTGTTATGGACTTGGGTTTTGGAGAAGATGGGGATGCTGGAGATCGTGGCACGGTTAACAGACAAGCAACCAGGGGACACGAGATTTACCCAGGTTCAGGCCCTCGGAGGGAAAACCCTACTCCTGCTTGTCTGCTCTTTGATTACGGCGGAACCGAAGGTTACAGGGTGCGCAGATTCGATCTGGCGTGGATGATCTAGGTCTATTGTGGGATGGAGATCGTAGATCTATCTATTGGGGGTTATGGCGTCTGTAGGTCGTGTGTGTAGTCGTGCACTTCTCGTTGGACCCTCCTAGCCTTTATATATGGGGAGGCTAGGTCTCGGGTGCCAATACGAGTAGGTTACAAGTTGTATTCAAACTCTAGTCTTGAGGTATCCTTGTCTTGTGCGCTTTGGAGTCCGTGTCCATATGTGCTTCGTGCAGCCGAAACGTCTTGGGTGTCCTGGACCCTGGCAGGTCATCGAGTGGGCCTTCCGTCGGGCTGGACCAAGTATGCTAACATCGGGTACCCGTAGGGCATATCCATGTCAGTAGCCCCCGAGTGTCCATCCGAAACATAGATTCGGGTGGAGACTTAGTTGTCCTGAACCTTGTATTTGGATGTCGGAGTCGAAAGTTGTGTCGAGTGCGAAGCACTTCACCCGGAAGTTCATCGGGTCAGCTGAATTTGTTCGGCTGTTGTAAAGGAATCGACATCATGGACGTAGTCAACACAATGGACTATAGGGTGCGCGACCAGTGCTCCCTATGGGAGTAGCCCCCGAGTGTCTATTCGAGTCGTAGACTCGAGCAGAGACTTTAATTTAGCCATTGTTTGCTTCAGATCCGTAGGACACAATTTTTTCGGATGCTTGAATCAATCCTCCCTATGGGAGTAGCCCCCGAGTCCGTAGTGGAGTCATAGACTCGGCGTAGGACTCGAAGATCTCATGGGCGTACCGCTGACCCGAAAATACATCGGGTGCGCGACCAGCGCTCCTGATAGGAGTAGCCCCCGAGTGTCTAGTCGAGTTGCAGACTCGAGTGGAGACTCATGCGAGGAGAAACCACTAACCCGAAAGTGCATCGAGTCAGCGTCGCGTCTTCGTAGCATCAAGAGATGTAACCATCCGAGGAGTGACTCGACTCGGGTCTTGGCGTCTGTTGACGTGACTGGCGCTGGTCGACTCCGTTGGAGACCCGATAGAATAGCTCGATGCACTCGACATCCTTGTAAGCTGTATAAAATATAAATAATTGTGAAGTACTTGTATCTTGTAAAGAAATATTTGCCTGTCGGCTTGTATAGTAAAATTCTGGTGCCGATCGAGTCGACACTTTTGCACTGTATGCTAGGCCTTTTCGTTAGCCTGATTACCCTTAGTCTCGATTTTGCCGAGGCACTCGAGTTCAAGGATTCGACGATCGTGCGTAATCAGCTACTCGGGCTGTCGCGTTCGAGGTGCTCGAGTGCGTGGAGCCGATGGCACATTAGGTTACTCGAAGAGGGCGCAGCCCCCGAGTGTTTCGAGTGCGAGTTAAAAAAGAAATCAGCTCTAAGTAGAGGGAAAACTTAGCTTTATTGGTAGTTGTCGTGGACGAAATTGATGCGGTAGCGGGTCACGCGGCGGACGTAGTCAACGCGGCGGACCATGTTCATAGAAGCGACGGGTTCCTGGGGTCGATGGAGACAGCGAGCTCCGCATCCAAAGTTTGTCGCGGTCGAAGACCGCACCGAGTCGCCACATCCGAAGGATGTATCGGGTCATCACAGCCGAAAGCCGCATTGGGTCACCGATGTCGAGGGAGCCCCCAAGTTGCTGGAGCCGGGAATCAAAGTAGATTCGTTCCATTGGAACCGATGAATAGTAGATCAAGTAGATTGGAACCGTCACGATCGCACAATCAGTAGTCCCAGTTCCCACAGACGGCGCCAATTGACGAGGTTTGATCTCGTCAATGCCCATTGTTATGGACTTGGGTTTTGGAGAAGATGGGGATGCTGGTTAACGTGACAAGCAACCAGGGGACACGAGATTTACCCAGTTCAGGCCCCGGAGAAAACCCTACTCCGCTTGCGCTCTTTGATTACTGGCGACCGGAAGGTTCTGAGGTGCGCAGATTCGATCTGGCGTGGATGATCTAGGTCTATTGTGGGATGGAGATCGTAGATCTATCTATTGGGGGTTATGGCGTCTGTAGGTCGTGTGTGTAGTCGTGCCCTTCTCGTTGGACCCTCCTAGCCTTTATATATGGGGAGGCTAGGTCTCGGGTGCCAATACGAGTAGGTTACAAGTTGTATTCAAACTCTAGTCTTGAGGTATCCTTGTCTTGTGCGCTTTGGAGTCCGTGTCCATATGTGCTTCGTGCAGCCGAAACGTCTTGGGCGTCCTGGACCCTGGCAGGTCATCGAGTGGGCCTTCCGTCGGGCTGGACCAAGTATGCTAACATCGGGTACCCATAGGGCATATCCATGTCACTTAGGGATTCAAATCTTATCTCATTGGTTCATCTAGATAGTCCTAGTAGTGGTACCAGCTATTCTTTATTGAATCAAAGCTTGGAAAAAATTATAGAGAGCTTGATCATTCTATGGATCCTAATGATTTGTTCCTAAGGTGCCACCCTTCCTTTAGGGATGTGCCAGGGAATAGATCATAGGTATATGCATGATTGAATTGTAAAATATAGTTTGACAACCAGAGCAAGGATGTTGCTCTGAGCTCTGGTTGGATCCTGGTACTTTGTTGTTTGCTTTTAGAGTTTAAAAATCCCTATGATGGATTCACCCCACTTGGGTGATTTCTGAGGGTTTGTTTTATAAAACAACACATGCTTTTCTCTAAATAAGATGATTAGCTCATGTGAAGGTTTTATGAAACTCACCACAGACACTGATGTTTGTGGAGTAAGTCGGTGATGATCTTGATCTGGTTCTGCTGGACTCTTGTGCTTGATCTTGAGCTAACCTGCTCCTCCTAGCTCCTGGGCTTGATCTTGCTGTCCACCTGATCCATCCCCCTCCTTATGTCACCATCCTGGTGATGTGATCTTGCTTTGGTTGGTTTGGTTGCTGGCTGTGGTGCTTGGTTTAGCTGATGTCTACACTGGTTGTTCTTGTGTGTTGTGCAGTGGAGAGATGCACTAGTGCCTCTCCACGGCTATGCTTGTGGTTTTGTGAGATTGGGCTATTCTGAGAGGTTGATACCACACCACATGCATGTTGGTGTGTGTCCTGACTGTGTGCTTGCTATGCACCTGTGGATATGTTTAGAATCTGGAAATTTACTTTTACCTGGTTACCTTCATATGGCTGGTGATTTTGCCCCTCTTGGCTGTCATTTGACTTCTGGCTTTAAATTTATGAAAGATGGATTCTTTCATAATGGTGAAACTTGCCGCTTTTATAAATGTCTCAATGATGAATTTGTCAAGTGCATTTCACTGACATGTCTGAGAGAAATAATATTAACACTAACCTTTTTTTTCTCTATATCTTTTCTGTTTGTTTTGCAGGTACAAATATAAAGATGAAGATTTAGTTTAGGTTTAGTTATAGGATAGTTAGTAAACAGTCCATTGTAATCTTCTTCATTCTTTTGTAATTTTCTTTTTAATATTTTTGTAATCTTTATTTTATTCTTCTGTAATAAAGATTATATTATTATTAATAAAGAATATTCCTATTCTTTGTATATTTACTTTTGTAAGTTATGTGGATGATTTCAATAAGTTATAATTTTATAACTTGATTATATATATTGATGATAAGAAATAAACTTTATATTCATTATTGTTTTTCTTTGGATAAAATTTAAGTTGTAATATTTATCTCTTAATTGAATTAAGATTCAAAACTTATATCTAATTCATTTGAATTATAATTCAAACACTCAAGTTTAAAATTTCAAATCCATTTGAAAACACATAACTCCTTAAAGATCATCTCAAAGTTTATAACAATCATCCTTTAAGACTAAACATAATCTCAAAGTATGAAAGAAACATTGATCACTTAGGTTTTTATTTGGCGAAAATTTTACCCACATTTTCACAGATGAATGCATGCAACAATCCATATTCCTAAATCTACCCTTCGTTAGTTCGTAAATGTTGGGATGTTACAAACTTCCCCCCTTAAATTAAACCTCGTCCCGAAGTTTGTGGAGATGTACCTGAATAGTTCTGGATAGGCTTTTCTTAAATCCTCTTCTTTCTCCCAGGTGGCTTCCCTTTCAGGGTGATGTTCCCACTGTACCTTGCAATATTTGATTGCTCTGTTCCTTAATCTTTTCCAGTTTTCTTCCAGAATCTTACAGGGCTTTTCAATATAAGTCAGGTCTGCTTGTAGTTCTATCTCTTGATGTGTGATTGCATCATCTGGAACTTTCAAACATTTACGAAGTTGTGACACATGGAAAACTTTATGCACTTGAGCCAATCTTGATGGTAACTCTAAAGCATAAGCTATAGTTCTGTTTGACTCAGTATCTTGAATGATCCGATATATCTTGGACTCAATTTCCCTTTAACTCCAAATCTTTTCACCCCTTTCATTGGACTTACTTTCAAATAGACCATATCTCCCACTTCTGGATGCCATGATCTTCGACTTTGATTCACATAACTTTTCTGCCTGCTCTCGGCTATTTTCAATCTATCCCTGATCTTATCAATGATGTCTTGTCTTTCCTTGATATAATCTTGCGCAAATTCTTTGCTGCTTCCAGGTTCATACCAACATATTGGTGATCTACACTTCCTTCCATATAGAACCTCATATGGAGCTGCTTTCAGACTACTCTGATAGCTATTATTATAAGAAAATTTTGCCAATGGTAGGTGATCTTCCCATGTTCCTCCAAAGTCTAGTGCACAAGCTCTCAATATGTCTTCTAGTATTTGATTTGTTCTTTTAGTTTGACCTCTTGTCTCAGGATGATATGTTGTGCTGAAATCTAACTTTGAACCAAGTGCTTCATGCAATTGCTTCCAAAATGTTGAAGTAAACATTGATCCCCTATCAGTTACGATATTTTTGGGTACTCCATGTTTACTTACTATCTCTTTGACATATACTTCAACTAACTTCTCGGTATTATCCTTTTGATTCACTGGAATGAAATGTGCACTCTTAGTGAGTCTGTCCACAATTACCCATATCATATCCTTCCTTTTTGGTGTCATAGGCAATCCTGTAATGAAATCCATGCCTATTTCCTCCCATTTACATTCAGGAATTTCTAAGGGTTGTAATGGTCCTGCTGGACTTTGATGTTCAGCTTTCACCCTTTGACAAGTATGGCATTCAGATACATATTTAGCAATATCTCTTTTCATGTTATTCCACCAGAATAGTTCTTTCAAATCCATATACATCTTAGTACTCCCTGGATGTATATAATATGGTGTATCATGTGCTTCTTTGAGTATGACATTTCTAATCCCAGTCACATCTGGAACACATAGACGGTCTTGAAACCATAAAGACCCATAATCCCCAAGGTAAAAAACTGATTTTTCCCTTGAGATATCCTCCGAATTTCCTCAGTAATAAAAGGATCTTCTGGTTGATGTCTAAAAATTTCTTGCCTAAGATCACTGTCCTGCTCTGTAACTACCTGCATAGTAGCTAATCCTCCCAGAACCTCTGTTCTGATAAGTTGAAGCTCTAATCTTTCCAAGTCCATTTGTAACTCTTTTGGTAACTCCCTATTGCTTGGCTGAATATCTGCACTCTTTCTGCTTAAAGCATCTGCTACAACATTTGCTTTCCCTGGGGTGTAGTTGATTGTTAAATCATAATCCTTGATTAGTTCCAGCCAACGCTTTTGTCTCATATTAAATTCCTTTTGAGTGAAGAAATATTTGAGACTTTTATGGTCTGTGTATAACTCACATCTGGATCCATAAAGAAAATGCCTCCATCCTTTCAGTGCAAAAACTACTGCTGCTAACTCTAAATCATGAGTTGGATAGTTGACTTCATGGGGTTTCAGTTGTCTTGAACCATAAGCAATCAATTTCCGATCTAGCATTAATACACACCCCGGACCTTCTTTAGATGCATCACAGTATACTGTGAAGTCCTTCCCTATTTCAGGAACTGCTAAGATTGGAGTTGTGGTTAATCTAGTCTTCAACTCTTGGAAACTTGCTTCACATTTCTCATCCCACTTGAATGGTGTATTCTTCCTTAATAATTTGGTCATTGGTTCGGCTATTTTGGAGAAACCTTCAATGAATCTCCGATAATAACCAACCATTCCTAAGAAACCTCGAATTTGCTTCACATTGGTCGGTGCAGTCCACTCTAGTATTGACTGAACTTTAAATGGATTCATAGCAATTCCATCCTTACTGATCACATGACCGAGAAATTCTACCTCATCAAGCCAAAATTCACACTTACTGAACTTAGCATAAAGCTTATGTTCTCTTAAGGTCTGCAATGCTATTCTCAAATGGTCAGCATGCTCTTCCTTATCCTTGGAATATATCAGAATATCATCAATAAAGACTATGACAAACTTGTCCAAATATGGCATGAAAATCTTGTTCATCAGATTCATGAATATTGCCGATGCATTGGACAAACCAAATGGTACCACCAGATACTCATGGTGTCCATATCTTGAGACAAATGCTGTTTTTGGAACATCTTTCGGCTTGATTTTTATTTGATGGTATCCAGATCTTAAATCGATCTTTGCAAATACTCCAGCTCCTTTCACTTAATCAAATAAATCTTGAATTCTTGGTAAAGGATACTTATTCTTGATAGTCACGTTGTTCAGATTTCTATAATCACCACACATCCCTCTTCCACCATATCTCTTATCCACAAAGATTACTGGTGTTCCCCATGGAGATACACTTTCCTGTATAAATCCTTTTCTAGCTAACTCATCAATTTGCTCTTTAAGTTCTTTCAACTCTTTGGGTCCCATTTTATATGGTGCTTGAGCTATTGGTGTTGTACCAGGAATTAGGTCAATGGTGAACTCTATCTCCCGGTCTGGTGGCATTCCCGGTAGCTCTGTTGGAAAAACATCTTGGAATTCATTAACTATAGGAATCTCTTCCAATTTAACTTCTTTCATTGAGTTCAACCGCAGATCCACCATGATATGACTGTGCTTATCTGCTTGGTACACTATTCTTGCTCCACTTGGAGTTTTGATTGAGACAGTTTTCTCCTCACAATTTATCTGAGCTCCGTGTTCCATCATCCAATCCATCCCCAGCACTACTGCAATTCCCTTCAAAGGAATCACATAAAGGTCTGCGAAATATGTACAACCACAGATCGAGATAACCTAATCTTGTTTTATGTGGTGTACAATCACATTCCCTCCTGCCGTAATTACGGTCATAGGACTTTCTAACGTTGCCCTTCTAATCCCGAACTTATAACAAGATTCTTCAGAAATGAATGAAGTAGTTGCACCAGTATCAAATAGAACTTTGCCGGGATTGGTAAGGATATTGAGCGTACCTATCACGACATGCTACGAATTATCCATCTCCTCGAGGATTGCACAATTCAGTTTCCCAGTAGGTCGATTCCTATTGCCATTGTTGTTCTTGCCATTATTTCCTCCTTTATTGGGTTGTCCATTTCCTCCACTGGCTTGTCCTCCTCCCTTGGTAGGCCATCCTCCTGGTGGTTTGCTCGACAATCTGGCTTGATATCCCCCTTCTGACCAAACCGTAACAAATCACTACAGGCTTTTTGCATTCCCTCTGGAAATGCCCTGGAATTCCACAATTGTTACAGATAACATTCTTTCTCGGATTGAATTGATTTCCACCACTGCCCTTGTTATTGTTTTTGTTACCATAATTCCTATTCCGAGGTTTGAACTCCAGGTTAGGTTTAGGTTTGCTTGCCTGAATCCTCTTGGTTTCCTTCTTGGCTCTCTTCCTCCGATCCTCTTGGACATTCTTGTAGTCATCTTCAAAAGTAATGGCTGCATCCAACAACTGCTGATAAGTTTGCTTATTGGCTAACCTTAGTTGCATCTTCACAAACGGATTTAATCCACACAAGAAATGCTTCTTCCGCTTCTCTTCAGTGTTGACATACTCCTCAGCATAACGAGACAGTTCGCTAAACTCCCGGATGTACTTCATGTCACTAGTATATCCTTGCTGAAGCTCCTCAAATTCTCTCTGCTTCAACTCCATGACACTTTCCGGAACATGATATTCACAGAATCTCTGCTTGAACTCCTCCCAGGTAAACTCCCTTCCTGGTTGTTGCATGGGTAACTGATTTTCCCACCATGATGCTGCAGGTCCAGTCAGCAGATGAGTTGCATACCTTAATTTCTCCTCATCATTGCAACCTACAGTCTTCAGCTTCCTTTCAGTATCTGCTAGCCAGTCTTCTGCATCCATTGGTTCAGGAGCTGATGCAAAAGGTAACGGTCTTGCATTCTGGAAATCAGATAGACTCACTGCACCACCTTCAGGTGCCCTCTGATTTGCTCGTCCCAACAGCTCTTCCATGAACTTATTCTGGGTCTCTTGCATCATTTGCATGCATTGCATAAAGTTCTGCTCCATTAACGGCCTCATTGGTGGTGGTGGTGGTGGTAATGCTTCTTGGTTTTCTGTATCTGCATCGACCTTTTCCTTGGCCTCTCTCTCCATCCGCTGCTGCCCAGTTTCCATTCCTACACCCGTATCCATGACCCTCTAGTCCTGCAACATAAAGCGAATACTCATAATTACATCATGCACATGTGTTCTGAGCTCGACTTTACGCACAGAACTAGTCACACAATGAAGATCCAAAGAAAATCCAAATATGCATTTCACATATTTTACATAATATCATAATGATACAAAGTCATTACAACATATACCATATAGGTATAATCACAAAACTACCTTATTACTTGGGTACAATACAGAGTACTTGATACTACTGACTAATTGTCTCCTTCTAATAGTAACTACGTTCATCGTACATGCCTGATGTACAACCATGATGATGTGTTGTTTGTCGCATAGTTTGTGGAACATATGGCCTTCCAGAAGGAATATACTCTGTATCTGAAGTATCAGGACTTGAGTCATTACTCAACCTGAGCGTATTGACTCCCTCCAGCTCAGCTAAAAAGTCTTCAGAAACATATTCAACATTATCTCCAGCCTGCATCTCCTGAGCTTCATTTCTTGAGTTGTCAACAGGATACGCAGATCCTGCTGCTTCCCAGGTGCTCTCGTGGGCAAGATAGTTAAACACTGGATAATGTATATTCCCTGGGTTTTGAGAAGATGTTGATGATTCAAACACTCTCTCCTCAAGATCTTCTTCTTCATCCTGATTATCTATTGACATGGTATTTCTACTACTACTATTAGGGTTCCTCCTTACACCCATCCAACTAGATTGTCCAACATTCCTGTCGGAACCATCTATGGACATCTGGTGTTCATGAGATGCATCATATGATCTCATTCTCCAACCATCCGAATTCTCAATAGGAAGTTCTGAGTCAGAACCATCCTCTGAGCCCTGTGGTACTGCATACCGCATATCCACAGTAGGATCATGTGTAGGTTCAGGTCTTGGTGAATAAGGATATGGTATAAAAGATTCAGGATCTATAGGTATATCCTTAAAGATAGGTGTTGCACTACTACTTGCTTCTTTCTCTAACTGGAATGCTAACTACTTCCTCCTTTCCGGATCAGTTAGATCCTATAACATGTCATTTTTGTCTTCAACAATCACTTGATGGGTCTTATAAAAATACGCAACGAGTGTTCGATATCTATCCATAAACTTGGAAGCTAACTTAGGATGCTTCTTAACCAAAGTAAGATGATCCGGTATAGGCTCTGAGTCTATAGAATCATGAGGTATCACAGAGAATGTGCTACCTTCTAGCTCCTTGGTTTTCTGCTCCCGGATATTAGCTATCGCCTCCACAACAGCAACATGATATGCTGCTAAATGACTCCTCCCTTATCCTATAGGTAGATCATGATATAATCCAAGCTTCTCTGGAAGTTGGATACTCACACGATACTTGGATAACATTCGGCCATCCAGGCAAGTGATAGTGTTTACTGGAATTCTAGTAGGACAACTAAAAAGCTTTAAGAGTTGACGAAGTTGGTCTGTGAATGATCCTTGATAATCATCAAGAGTCTCATCTTTCCTTACCAAAGTATGTTTTGGAAACTTTGGTGCCATATCTCTGTATATCAGAAAAATAATTTTTGATTAGTATCCAATGATATACTGTATCATAACAAAGAATTATCGCACTAAAATATATAACGGAATATTCTCATTTGAATACCCATTATATTACTTTTAGAGAATTCTTTATCGTTGCTAAATTTTCCTACAGGTAATACCCTTTACTAGGTTTCCAACCTAAGGTCAAAGCAATTTGCTCTGATACCAACTGCGGTGACCCAGCATACCACTACATGTGTAGTACACTATAGTCGTTGACATGACATCCACATAACATTGTTCCATAAATATCACATCCCTCAGAGTGGTACAACAGAAACATCGCGGGTCCATATTACAGAAGTACACAAATTATTATTATTACAATACTGGAAGTTCAAGACTTCCAAAATATCCAACTTACAAACCAAAATATAAAGTGTTTCAGCGGAATTTAAGAGTAATAACTCCGTCTAGGAGTTGATCTCAACAGCTTATTCTATGGAGTTCATGCTGCTCGGCTCCGCTGGTTACTACTAACTAGGGATACTTAGTTGGACTCGTTATCATCGACACCGTAGCGGATCTCGTAATCCACTCCTTCAACACCTCCGGACAGATCAGGTTCCTCGTAGAACACATCTTCTTGACATTCGGCTGCATACATTGGCACGTCTTCGGGATCCTCAGAGTCTAAGCAAGGGATCAAAGGAAAGAATGAGTAACAGCGTTACCCAACAAGTTCATTATATGCAAGGTGGGAAGTTTGATGCTCTAACTACCACCTCGGATTATAAATCCTTGGCACTATGCAATTTTTGTAAATATTTCTTCAAAGATTGATTTTATTATGAAAATCTATGACCATCATGAAGGGTTTCGCAGCATAGTAAATCAAAAAAATTCTATGGATGCAAACGGGAAAGCCAAGATCTAATCTAGGAGATGCAAACAACGAGGGGGGATAGATGAGATCTTCATACCCTTGAAGATTCGCACAAAGGAACGTTCAACAGAACGTGGTTGATGTAGTCGTACTAGATTCTCCTCCTCGCGATCCGATCCGATCCAACACCGCAAGTGGTGATGCCTCTGAGAGATGCACACGTACGGCACCTCGACGTCTCCTCCTTCTTCGGTCGAGCAAGTGGGGTGGAGAGATATATTGGATCTACAACATGACGGCGTGGTGCAAAGGTGGAGAGTTTACGCAGGCGGCTTCGCCACTGTGATCGGAGAGAGAGAGAGGAGGGCAGCAGGTAGGAGGCTAGGGTTGAGGAGGTGTGGGGGGAGGGTGCGCCCTTGCCCTCTTTATATAGAGGGATGGCCGGCTGCCCCTTGCCCCCCTCCAAACCCTAGGGCCGGCGGCCACATGGGGTGGAGTGGGGGGCAAGTTTCCCCCCTTCTAGAAGCTCTCCCTAGGGTTTCCCCTAGGGCTTGGCCGGCTGGGCCTATGGGGCCTTGTGCCCCTGGCCCAATGCGGCCAGGGCACTCCCTCGTAGGCCCACGCCCCCTCCCGACAAGTGGGGACACGTTGGTCCCACTCCGGAAGGTTCTAGAAGCTTGTGGTACAATACCGAACAATCCGAAACAATTCTGAAATCCAAAAACTGCTTTCCCTTATATGAATCCTATTCTCTGGACAATTCCAGAACCTCTCGTGACGTCCTGGATCTCATCCGAGACTTCGAACAAAAACTCATAAACCAATTATCCATTCTATCCTAGCGTCGAGACACGTTAAGTGTGTGACCCTACGGGTTCGAGAATATGCAGACATGATCTTCTATCAATAATCAACAGCGGGGTCTGGAAACCCATATTGACTCCCACATATTCATCGATGATCATATTGGATGAACCAATGCCAGGATTCAATTAATCCCATATATATATTCCCTTCGTCACGCGATATTTTACTTGCCCGAGATTCGATCGTCGGTATCTGCATACCTAGTTCAATCTCGTTCACAGCAAGTACTTTAATCGTTCCTTAATCCGATATCACTTTGTGATTAACTCCTTAACCATGTGCTTGCAAGCGGTGTTGATATCGATTACAGAGTGGGCCCGAAGTATATCTCTCTGACTTGGGAGGGACAAATCCCATCTCGATACATACAACCCAACAAGTACTTTCCGATCACCTGAGAGACACCGTTATGATCACCCTCTCATAGGATGACGTTTGATGACCTCAAAGCTTTCTTCCGATACCAGGGAGTTGCATTATCTCATGGTCTAAGGAATACAATATTTGACATAAGAAAAAGCTTCGCAAAGATGAACACGACGACACGATCTAATTGCTCTGCTTGATTTGGGTCTGTCCATCATATCATTCTCCCAATGATATGATCTCATTATTAATCGACAACTCATGTCTATGGTTAGGAAACCTTAACCATCATTAATCAATGAGCTAGTCCATAGAGGCGTACTAGGGACACGGCGTTGTTCATAAACCACACAAGTATCAAAGTTTCCGCTTAATACAATTCTAGCATGGAATATAAAATTTATCATGAACAAGAATTATAATAATAACATCTTTATTATTGCCTCTAGGGCATAATTCCAACAGTCTCCCACTTGCACTAGAGTCAATAATCTAGTTTACATCTGGCAACAATCTAACACCCATGGCACTAAGGTGTTGATCATGTTTTGCTCGTGGAAGAGGTTTAGTCAACGGATCTACGACATTCAGATCCGTATGTACTTTGCTAATCTTTGGATCTCCATCTGTTATATAATCTCGAATTATATGAAACTTGCGGTTGATATGCTTGGTCTTTGGATGATATCTTGGTTCCTTAGCCAGTGCTATGGCGCCAGTGTTGTCACACAATATCTCCAGTGGGTCCAAGGCACTTGGAACCACACCAAGCTCAGTGATGAAGTTCCTGATCCAAACTCCTTCACTTGACGCTTCTGCAGCAGCCATGTATTCCGCTTCTACTGTAGATCCCGCGATCACGCTTTGCTTGCAGCTTCTCTAGCTCACAGCTCTTCCATTCAAAATATAAACGTATCCTGTCTGAGATTTAGAATCATCCTTGTCGGTGTCGAAACTAGCATCGACATAACCTTTTACGACGAGCTGTTCATCACCTCCATACACTAAGAACATTTCTTTAGTTCTATTTAAATACTTTAGGATGTTCTTCACGGTTGTCCAGTGTTCCACTCCTGGATCACTTTGGTATCTTCTCGTCAAACTAAGAGCATTGGACACATCCGGTCTAGTACATAGCATGGCATACATGATAGATCCTATGGCCAAGGAATAAGGCACTTTGCTCATAGCTTCTCTATCGTTTACCGTAGCTAGACACTGAGCCCTGCTCAATATCTTACCTGACAACATAGGCGCTGAACCTTTCTTTGCCTTATCCATTCTGAACCTTTTCAGAACTTTGTCTAGGTATGTACTTTGGCTTAAAGCTATCAGGCGTCTTTGTCTATCTCTATAGATTTTGATGCCCAATATATAAGCAGCTTCCCCTAGGTCCTTCATTGAAAAACATTTGTTCAAATAACTCTTCACATCATTAAGCATGTCAATGTCATTTCCGATAATTAATATGTCATCCACATATAGTACCAAAAATGTCACTGAGCTCCCACTCACTTTCTTGTAGATACAAGCTTCGTAGCAATTTGGAACAAATCCAAAGCTCTTGATCACTTGATCAAAACGAAAGTTCCAACTCCGAGATGCTTGCTTCAGTCCATAAATGGAACGCTGAAGTTTGCACACCTTATCAGCATCCTTAGGATCGACAAAACCTTCGGGTTGCATCATATACAACTCTTCATCAATGTTGCCATTGAGGAACGCAGTCTTGACATCCATCTGCCATATTTCATAGTCATGAAACACAGCAATTGCTAATAAAATCCGAATGGACTTAAACATCGCTACGGGAGAGAAAGTCTCATCGTAGTCAACACCTTGAACTTGTCGAAAACCTTTCGCGACAAGCCGTGCTTTATAGACAGTAACATTACCATCCGCGTCCGTTTTCTTCTTGAAAATCCATTTGCACTCAACGGCCTTTCGGTCGCTAGGAGGGTCCACCAAAGTCCATACTTGGTTTTCGCTCATGGATCCCAATTCGGATTTCATGGCCTCTAGCCATTTCTCAGAGTCTGGGCTCATCATTGCTTCCTCATAGTTCGCAGGTTCACTGTTGTCTACTAACAAGACAGTTAAGACAGGGTTGCCGTACCACTCAGGAGGGGCACGCGACCTTGTCGACCTGCGACGTTCAGTAGTAGCATCGTCCGAACCTTCATGATCCTTGTCATTAGCTTCCTCTATTGTTGGTGCAGACGACACTGGAACAATTTCAGGTGTTGCGCTACTCTCCAACTCAAGAGAAGGTTCAATAACCTCGTCTAGCTCTACTTTCCTCCCACTCACTTCTTTCGAGAGAAACTCCTTCTCAAGAAAGGATCCATTCTTTGCGACAAACACTTTGCCTTCGGATCTGTGATAGAAGGTATACCCAATCGTTTCCTTAGGGTATCCTATCAAGACGCATTTCTCCACATTGGGTTCGAGCTTGTCCGGCATCAACTTCTTGATGTAAGCTTCGCATCCCCAAACTTTAAGAAACGACAACTTAGGTTTAGCACCAAACCACAGTTCATACGGTGTCGTCTCAACGGATTTAGATGGTGCCCTATTTAAAGTGAATGCAGCGGTTTCTAATGCATAACCCCAAAATGATAACGGCAAATCTGTAAGAGACATCATTGATCGCACCATATCTAATAGAGTTCGATTCCGGCGTTCAGACACACCATTGCGTTGTGGTGTTCCGGGTGGCGTGAGTTGCGAAACGATTCCGCTTGCTTTAAGATGCGTGGGAAAATCATAACTCAAATATTCACCTCCACGATCAGATCGCAGAAATTTAATTTTTCTGTTACGATGGTTTTCCACTTTGTTCTGAAATTCTTTGAACTTTTCAAATGATTCAGATTTATGTTTCATTAAATAGATATACCCATATCTACTTAAGTCATCAGTAAAAGTGAGAAAATAGCGATAACCACCGCGCGTCGAAACACTCATTGGTCCGCATACATCGGTATGTATGATTTCCAACAAGTCCATTGCTCGCTCCATTATTCCGGAGAACGGGGTTTTGATCATCTTGCCCATGAGGCATGGTTCGCACGTGTCAAATGATTCAAAATCAAGAGACTCCAAAAGTCCATTAGAATGGAGTTTCTTCATGCGTTTTACACCAATATGACCTAGACGACAGTGCCACAAATAAGTAGAATTATCACTATCTACTTTGCATCTCTTAGCCTCAATGTTATGGATGTGTGTTTCATTGCTTTCGAGATTCAGAAGAAATAAACCATTCATAGCAGGTGCATGACCATAAAAGATGTTACTCATATAAATAGAACAACCATTATTCTCTGATTCAAATGAATAACCGTCTTGCAATAAACACGATCCAGATATGATGTTCATGCTCAACGCAGGCACATAATAACATTTATTGAGGTTTAAAACTAATCCCGAAGGTAAAACTAAGGAGAGCGTGCCGACAGCCATCACATCAACTCTTGATCCGTTGCCAACGCGCATCGTCACCTCATCCCTTGCTAGCCGCCGTCTATTCCGTAGCTCCTGTTTCGAGTTACAAATATTAGCAACTGAACCAGTATCAAATACCCAGGCACTACCACGAGGGCTAGTAAGGAAAACATCAATAACATGTATATCAAATATACCTTTGATGGTGCCAGCCTTCTTTTCCGCTAAGTACTTCGGACAGTTGCGCTTCCAGTGACCCTTGTCCTTGCAATATAAGCACTCAGTGTCCGGCTTAGGTCCAGACTTGAGCTTCTTCTCTGCAGGGGCAACGCGCTTGCCGCTGCCCTTCTTGAAGGGCTTCTTTGCACCCTTACCTTTCTTAAAGCTGGGGGGCTTGTTGACCATCAACACATGATTATCTTTCTTGATGTCCACCTCTGCAGCTTTTAGCTTAGCGAAGAGCTCGGTGATCGTATCAGTGGAACCAATCTGATTATGAGTAACTACGAAACCTTTGTAGCTAGGAGGGAGTGATTGCAGAACTCTGTCAATCTTGAGCTCCTCTGGAATCTTCTTGATCCGATTGCTCAAGGCGTTGAGTGTAGCCCGACATCTTAATGGCGTGCTCACTTACGGAACTCCCTTCCTCCATCTTGCAGTTAAAGAATTTCTCAGAGATCTCATATCTCTCAGAACGGGCCTGAGTCTGAAACATAGTTTTCAGTTCCTCAAGAATCTCAAAGGGGCAGGGGAACTCGTCAAAACGGTTTTAAAGGTCCGATTCCATAGCAAACAACATGGTGCTCTTAATCACACCATAATCATCCTTGCGCGACTGATAAACAACTTTCTCATCATCCGGCGCATCTACAGCAGGGGTGTCACCTAGCGCTTTCTCAAGGACATAGTCCTTTTGTCCGCTAGAGAGAATGATTCTCAGATTGCGGAACCAGTTGGTGAAGTTAGACCCATTGTTCTTAAGCTTTTCTTTCTCAGCAAAAACGTTGAAGTTGAAGTTGGACTTAGCCATTTGATCTACAAAATTTGCAAGTACAATTTAGACTGTGTTCATGATAACTAGTTCAACTTAATCAAATTACTAGATGAACTCCCACGAAATTCAACATCCCTCAAGTTGTTTAGTGAACATGATCCAAATTCACCACACCTAATCCGATCTTCACGAGAAGAGATGTGGTTTCAATGGTGGACAACAAAGTGTCGATCATATCATTCATATGACTCATGCTTAACCTTTCGGTTCGTGTGTTCCGAGGCCATGTCTGTACATGCTAGGCTCGTCAAGTCAAACCCAAATATTTCCGCGTGTGCAAAACTGACTTGTACCCGTTGTATGTGAACGTAGAGTTTATAGCACCCGATCATCACGTGATGCTTGAACACGACGAACTTTCGCAACGGTGCATACATGGGGAGAACACAGTTTTATCTTGATCTTTAAGTGAGGAATCATCTTATAATGCTACCATCGTGATCTAAGCATAATAAAATACATAAAAGGATAAACATCACATGCATATAATTTTATGTGACATGGTATAGCCAATCTCCGCGCAATGATCTCCATCTTGTGCGTGCCAGCATGATCTCCATCACTCCACCATGATTGCCTCCACCGCGAATAGCAACTACAACTATTGCTAACTACTTAGCGATAAAGTAAAGCTATTACATGGCGTATAAGAAGTTGACACACATGTCATACACAATTATAAAGACAACCATATGGCTCCTGCCGGTTGTGTACTCATCGACATGCAAGTCGTGAAACATTACAAAACATGATCATTGCATACAACATACACATCACATCTTGGGCCAAAGTTAGACGCCTCTACTTTGTTGTTGCATGTTTTACGTGGCTTATGGAAGTAACAAGCTAAGAACGATTCTTACCTACGGAAAGCCACAACGATGATATTATGGTTGCCAACATCCAGTGTAAATGCCATGACAACTATAGTGAGAGAAACTGGCATCCACCAGCCGCATGTGTGGAACAAGCCACACGACAAGTGCGGAGCCGGTCTCGCGAACGAGGTCGCGTAAAGTTGGCCTGGACCGCTTCGATCTCACTATCCCGCGTCATAAGAAGTACACAAACAAGAGGCTTGCAACAGAAAACATCAACGCCCGCAACAAGCATGTTGCGTTCTACTCGTGAAACACATCTACGCATAGATCTAGCTCTGATACCACTGAAGGGTTTCGCAGCATAGTAAATCAAAAAAATTCTACGGATGCGAACGGGAAAGCCAAGATCTAATCTAGGATATGCAAACAACGAGGGGGGATAGATGATATCTTCATACCCTTTAATATTCGCACAGCGGAACGTTCAACGGAACGTGGTTGATGTAGTCGTATTAGCTTCTCCTCCTCGCGATCCGATCCGATCCAACACCGCAAGTGGCGATGCCTCCGAGAGATGCACACATACGGCACCTCGACGTCTCCTCCTTCCTCGGTCCAGCAAGTGGGGTGGAGAGATAGATTGGATCTACACCACGACGGCGTGGTGCAAAGGTGGAGAGTTTCTGCGGCAGGGTTCGCCTACGCGCAGTCGGGAGAGAAAGAGAGGAGGGCAACAGGTAGGCGGCTAGGGTTGAGGAGTTGTGGGGGGAGGGTGCGCCCCTGCCCTCTTTATAGAGAGGGCTGGCCGTCTGCCCCTTGCCCCCCCTCAAACCCTAGGGCCGGCGGCCACATGGGGTGGAGTGGTGGGCAAGTTTCCCCCCTTCTAGAAGCTCTCCCTAGGGTTTCCCCTAGGGCTTGGACGGCTGGGCCTATGGGGCCTTGTGCCCTTGGCCCAATGTGGACAGGGAACTCCCTCGTAGTCCCACGCCCCCTCCCGACAAGTGGGGCCACATTGGTCCCACTCCGGAAGGTTCTAGAAGCTTCCGGTACAATACCGAACAATCCGAAACAATTCCGAAATCCAAAAACTGCTTTCCCTTATATGAATCCTATTCTCCGGACCATTCCGGAACCTCTTGTGACGTCCTAGATCTCATCCGAGACTCCGAACAAAAACTCATAAACCAATTATCCATTCTGTCCTAGCGTCGAGACACGTTAAGTGTGTGACCCTACGGGTTCGAGAATATGCAGACATGATCTTCTATCAATAATCAACAGCGGGGTCTGGAAACCCATATTGACTCCCACATATTCATCGATGATCATATCGGATGAACCACGATGCCAGGATTCAATTAATCCCATATATATATATATATATTCCCTTCGTCACGCGATATTTTACTTGCCCGAGATTCGATCGTCGGTATCGGCATACCTAGTTCAATCTCATTCACGACAAGTACTTTACTCGTTCCGTAATTCGATATCACTTTGTGATTAACTACTTAACCACGTGCTTGCAAGCGGTGTTGATATCGATTACCGAGTGGGCCCGAAGTATATCTCTCCGACTTGGGAGGGACAAATCCCATCTCGATACATACAACCCAACAAGTACTTTCTGATCACCTGAGAGACACCTTTATGATCACCCTCTCATAGGATGACGTTTGATGACCTCAAAGCTTTCTTCCGATACCAGGGAGTTGCATTATCTCATGGTCTAAGGAATACAATATTTGACATAAGAAAAAGCTTTGCAAAGATGAACACGATGACATGTTCTAATTTCTCTGCTTGATTTGGGTCTGTCCATCATATCATTCTCCCAATGATATGATCTCATTATTAATCGACAACTCATGTCTATGGTTAGGAAACCTTAACCATCATTAATCAATGAGCTAGTCCATAGAGGCGTAATAGGGACACGGCGTTGTTCATAAACCACACAAGTATCAAAGTTTCCGCTTAATACAATTCTAGCATGGAATATAAACTTTATCATGAACAAGAATTATAATAATAACATCTTTATTATTGCCTCTAGGGCATAATTCCAACACATCAGCCTTCACAGGTTGACCAGAACTTTCATGGAGTTCCTTTCCTGCCACGTTCATAGCTCCTTCCCGGAATAGGGAGTAACAAGTTACAGTTCTTACACTCTGCAGAGGTGCGTTACTTTACCCATGAGAGATCAACTCCTTGTTGCACAGCCGGGCGTACTTTCTCGTCCACAATTCCATGATGTGGGGCCCAGTAGTTGGTCCAAGCCAATCACTGCCCCCTTCACGACCCCGCATGCCTCCTTGGTGTACACCATGCCCACATAATGAATTACGGCAATGGTTTGTACAAACCGTTAGATGCCAGAACTATCGTGGGACGATGAGGGTTCCCACCCATATGCTGCATATCCTCTACGAATTACCAATTAATGTGCACGCTATGAGGATAACAGCCACGACCTACACATCCGGCTTCATGCGAGAGGAAGAAGATACAACTGACTTCTCTGTCCCATTCCAAATCTCATGGCTAACGAGTAATATACGGCACTAGAATCACTGATGTCAGGGTTATTAAGTCCCTATTTGATCATCATTGTTTGCAATTGGAACCCTAAGTTCTATTGCTTCATTATATCATCACTTAGGATGATATCTATGATTTCTTTATTTGTGAAAATAATATTTTCTTTCTTTTATAGCATATATGGTAACACACAATTTGCAAATACTTTGATAAAGACTCTTCAAAGGACATGAGCAAGTGATAAACTTGCCTTGTGATGGCAAGGTAGTGAAGTCTGATGCTTGCACTGGACCTTGAGCTTCTATATCTACAAAAACATCATTATTGCCCGGTAAGGACAATATTTAAAGAAGCAAAATGATTATGCAAGTAAGTAATGCATTATTTAACTCTATATGTATTTTCCCTATATAAGGTGTCTTTAAATGCTGATTAAGCATTTATAAATATTACCTTTTAATATTTATAGTATATATTATTTTATTTTATTTCCTTTTATTTGACTTTTATTGATTTAATAATATTTTTAGGAATTATTAATTATACATTAAAATTTGTTATTAAATATTTATTGAATATTTTTCAAAAAACTATAATATTAATATATATTGAAAGTGATTTTTATTTATTTTTATCATCTTTCAATAGTTTGTAAAATTCCATAAGGAATATATAAATTACAAAATTCTTATAAAAATTTAAATGTCCAAAATTTTATATCTTATTTTATTTGGATAGAGTGGATTATTGTGAATCCAAAAGTATTTAATTTATAATTTTTGGACTTATATTTTATTTTCTAGAATTTATTTTAAGTCTAGGGGTATTTTGGTCTTTTCATGTTTATTAAAACAGGCCTGAAAGATTTCTAGGATGGTTTATCTTATTGGGCCCTAGTGGCCCATTTAGTTTTAGACAAAAGTACCACCCCGAAGGATCTGGCCTAGCTCGGCCCACTCCTCACTGCCTCTCTCTCTCCCTCGAGCTTATCCTCTCCTCCTCTGACCCCGACCCTGTGGCCGGTGATGCCGCCACCGGCGATTCCCGCCGCCGCAGGCTATTCTGGTCATCGCCGTGGTGTAACAGCGGGTTGTCGATGACGCCCGTTCGTTCTATCCAATTGGATTCGAGCCTGGGGCTCTCCTTCAATGGATCGATGCCGTCTCGAGCCCTAGGGTTTGGGGTTTGGCATGGATTCAAGCGCTGTCGTGGTCGTCGTGTGTCGAGGTGATGTTCTGCACCTCCAGTCATGATTAGGGTCACTGCTGTGGCGCCGTGCGGGTTGCAGCGCCCCCTCTGCGGTGCTCCCCGTGCCACCATGGTCGTCGTCTCCTCTGCTTCCTCTTCTAATCTTCAGCGAGGACCTACGGTGATTTTGATTCCTCTCCCCTGGTGCTCTTTGTGCTTGTTGATTCGATTAGGATGATTATCCATTTATAGTTCCTGTTATGTGATTGATCATATCCTGGATGAATTGAATCATGTTTGGATGGTTTGTACACATGCTAAATGATTGTTGGCCTGAGGCTTGTTGCTTAAGATAATCTATGATGTTTCTGGTGGCTTACTAGATGATTTGATGCTTGGATTGCATCAGATTCAGATGATATAGTTGCTTGGGAATCATGCTTGATTAAGTCAGTGACTTGATAAGTGTTCACTGTCATCTCTGGGTTTATGATCATGCTTATGACATGTTGAAATCATTGTCCTGGTGTTGTTGGCTCAGAACTAGTGTGATCTCAAACAGTGAAGTTTGATATAGGAATATCCTAGTTATGATTCCTGTGTTAACAGGAAAATGATTAGTTAAGTTGATTGTCTGAATTTGTGATGATCAAATGTCTATCTTGATTCATAATGGATTATTCTTGTGACACCATCATGGTATGGCACACAAGTTTGATTCTAACCCACTGATTGGGTTGTTTTAGGCTTAAGACAAACTTGGCCTTATAAGATAAATAGAGATGCTCTTCTCTGAATTCCCTAAGACCAATGATGTTGGTCTGAGGCTTAGGGATTCAAATCTTATCTCATTGGTTCATCTAGATAGTCCTAGTAGTGGTACTAGCTATTCTTTATTGAATCAAAGCTTGGAAAAAATGATAGAGAGCTTGATCATTCTATGGATCCTAAGGATTTGTTCCTAAGGTGCCACCCTTCCTTTAGGGATGTGCCAGGGAATAGATCATAGGTATATGCATGATTTAATTGTAAAATATAGTTTGACAACCAGAGCAAGGATGTTGCTCTGAGCTCTGGTTGGATCCTGGTACTTTGTTGTTTGCTTTTAGAGTTTAAAAATCCCTATGATGGATTCACCCCACTTGGGTGATTTCTGAGGGTTTGTTTTATAAAACAACACATGCTTTTCTCTAAATAAGATGAGTAGCTCATGTGAAGGTTTTATGAAACTCACCACAGACACTGATGTTTGTGGAGTAAGTTGGTGATGATCTTGATCTGGTTCTGCTGGACTCTTGTGCTTGATCTTGAGCTAACCTGCTCCTCCTAGCTCTTGGGCTTGATCTTGCTGTCCACCTGATCCACCCTCCTCCTTATGTCACCATCCTGGTGATGTGATCTTGCTTTGGTTGGTTTGGTTGCTGGCTATGGTGCTTGGTTTAGCTGCTGTCTACACTGGTTGTTCTTGTGTGTTGTGCAGTGGAGAGATGCACTAGTGCCTCTCCACGGCCGTGCTTGTGGTTTTGTGAGATTGGGCTGTTTTGAGAGGTTGACAACACACCACATGCATGTTGGTGTGTGTCCTGACTATGTGCTTGCTATGCGCCTGTGGATATGTTTAGAATCTGGAAATTTATTTTTACCTGGTTACTTTCATCTGGCTGGTGATTTTGCCCCTCTTGGCTGTCATTTGACTTCTGGCTTTAAATTTATGAAAGATGGATTCTTTCATAATGGTGAAACTTGCCCCTTTTATAAATGTCTCAATGATGAATTTGTCAAGTGCATTTCACTGACATGTCTGAGAGAAATAATACTAACACTAACCTTTTATTTCTCTTTATCTTTTCTGTTTGTTTTGCAGGTACAAATATAAAGATGAAGATTTAGTTTAGGTTTAGTTATAGGATAGTTAGTAAACAGTCCATTGTAATCTTCTTCATTCTTTTGTAATTTTCTTTTTAATATTTTTGTAATCTTTATTTTATTCTTCTGTAATAAAGATTATATTATTATTAATAAAGAATATTCCTATTCTTTGTATATTTACTTTTGTAAGTTATGTGGATGATTTCAATAAGTTATAATTTTATAACTTGATTATATATATTGATGATAAGAAATAAACTTTATATTCATTATTGTTTTTCTTTGGATAGAATTTAAGTTGTAATATTTATCTCTTAATTGAATTAAGATTCAAAACTTATATCTAATTCATTTGAATTATAATTCAAACACTCAAGTTTAAAATTTCAAATCCATTTGAAAACACATAACTCCTTAAAGATCATCTCAAAGTTTATAACAATCATCCTTTAAGACTAAACCTAATCTCAAAGTATGAAAGAAACATTGATCACTTAGGTTTTTATTTGGCGAAAATTTTACCACATTTTCACAGATGAATACATGCAACAATCCATATTCCTAAATCTACCCTTCGTTAGTTCCTAAATGCTGGGATGTTACACCCCCTCCCTCCTCCCCCCGTTGAATTTGAGATCAACAGGCACCACTGCAACAATGGGATACTATCTAGCATATGGCATCTATTCAAGATGGCCAATATTTGTGAAGACTATCTTAAACCCAATGCTCCCCAAGCATTCTCAGTTTGCCAAGGAACAAAAAACTTGTAGGAAGAACATGGAGCGGTCATTTGGTGTGCTCTAACAGAGGTTTGCGGTTGTGTGGTTTCCTGATGTGGTAAGTGATAAACTGTCGTATGGTCTTACACAACATGATCATTGAGGATAACAGGAAGGATACAGTGAGTTTGGTCGAGCAGAACGAGCCATAATATAGACAGAGACCTCTTGCCGAGCCTGATTATCAGGTGCCTCCAACCTAGACTGCCGTCATCGCCATGCGCCAGAAGATCCGAGATTCGGCAGTGCATCAACAGCTGCAGGTTGATCTGGTTGAGCACCTGTGAATACGCAGGGGCAACACGTAGATGCCGAGCATGAACTAACTGAACTAGGCCGAAATATGTTGTATTTTCACTGTAGGTCGAACTATATTTAAATTTACGCTGAACTATGTTCAAATTTACGCCGAACTGTGATCGACTCTATTCCGAACTAGGCCGAACAATGTTTTGTTTCTTATTATGCCGAACTATGCAAATCTAAATGAATTTGAGCCAAATTTAACGGAAAAGGATGTTGCGAGAACTCCAAACCAAAAACAAGTTTCGTGTAGCTATATTTTGGTCCGGATTTCGAACCGTTAACCAACTAGAGATGCTCTAAACACCCAACCAGAAATTTCGATTCGCCGGAAAAAAAGATTAAGCGCGGCGATGAATTCGGCGACCATGGCCTCCTCGCTCCGCCTGTCCCCCGCAGGCGCCCTCGTCTCCCGTACCACGTCGAGGTCGAGCCGCCGCCCAATTGCGTCCTGCTCCCCACCAGGCCTCCGGTTTACCGAGCGGCGAGCAAGTGCCCTGAGGCTGTGCAGCGCTCGCCCCAGCGCTCCGGCGTCGGACGAACCGTGGTGGGCGAACGAGTGGTGGGCGACGGAGCTCACCCCGGAGGAGCTCCCCACGCAGGAAACCGACGCGCCACCGGCACGGCCGGGAGGAGCTGGACGCCATACGGAACGCCCTCGTCGACGAGCCCCTCCGGCCCGTCCTGCTCGCCCTGCGCGAGATCAGGGACCGCGGCCACTTCTTCCGCTGCCGCAGCTACCACGCAGGGATCATCATAGGTACGTACTTATGGGGTTTCTTGCTTAACCTCTGTACATTCTAATTTTGTACTGAATTCTGAATTTCTGATGCGTGCGAAAGCTTCACCGCTTCGTTTCCGCAATGCAGCCAACTTATACTCATTCAGAATTCTCTTAGCAATATCACTAGTGTACATTCTACTTTGTGTCCAATTACTTGACTCATCTTCACCTATCCAATACGCCCGAGGGGAAAAGTTCAGTATTATTTACTCCCACCTGCAAGTAAAAATCAGCATTGCTGAATCAACCAACTGAAAACTGCATTGCTGAATTTACATATACTGAATTTCCACCTTCCAGATATAATCTGGATATGATAAATACCGGTGCTCTTACTCAACTGTTTCCTGCACATTGCTTGTTTGAATTCATCATAACGTTGTTGTTCATTGAAGTAACAGAAAAGGACTTACCGGCAATTTTTTACTTTCCAGGCCCATTGTTACTGATTGCTGCCTTTTGCCAGCTTGGTAAATTAGTACCACACCTTTTTGTGGATATAGTTCTTGCATATATATGCTACAAGTTGAGTGTTTTAGCAGCAGAACTGAAAAGGAATGGGAAGTCAAACCATATGTGTGCTCGGATACAGTTCGGTGAGTTTCTGAACTCAAATTATATCGATTACCCTGTCTCTATTATAGAGAAAACAAACATATCATTTTTTATACTCTTCAATCTTGATCCTAGTAATTAGGTTCATGCCCTGTGATTAGAATAATCTTGTACTATAACTCATTTGGAACTCTGACACGAGCAATTCTACAGGATTGGCCTTTTGAGGAGTGGCATGCACTTGCCTGTTAGAAAACTTCTTGACTGCTCAAAGTAATTTCCATGCATGATTTTTTTATGTGAAGAATCTGAACATGTATTTCGAATTGTACATTTTATATGGATTCAGCCCAACATAGATTATATACTAATTTTGTAAATTTCATGAGGAGTGCTTTTATGCTTTCCGCAAGTTTTCCACAGTTTTGCACTAGTCTTTTTTTGTTCGAGAGCATGCCAAGGGAATGCCATATGTTTATAGAAAAAGAGCAACACAGTTTACAAGATTAGCCAAACCAATTGCAGACAGCTAGATTGGCTAAGACTCCAGTACCCACTCACACCTAAGCCTACTCTCCCGCTATGTGTTCTCTCCCTCAATTTGCTGCTGCCTCCCACATGCTGAGTTTATCCTTTATGCGATCAATGAGAAGCTCCGTGTCGCATTTGTCCCTCGCATTGCAAAAACCCTTGATTTCCTTTGCTTCCACAACATCCATTCTGTTAGATAGCAATGTGTCAAAACCTTCTCTGGTCCCTTTGCACTCTTTCCTTAGCAGCAGTCCACCGATTCGCCACATTGTTGTTGCCATGTGGCTCCTGAAGCTGAAGACCAAGCGCACTGCAAACATCCATACGAACCTACCTGGAATAATTGCACTGTACTAGCACATGATCTACGGTTGTCTTTGTCCTGTAAGCATGTAAGTCGTATGTCTGCTTACGCCTGCAACTCATGAGGGTGGCACGGATCCGACGTCCAGAGCCTGTATCTGACAGCTAACTAACTGGAGCGTTTGCATTTTAGGGGAGCCATTGATCCCCAAATTGGCTCGGCCATGCTGTACCTCCTGGACAGAGCATTTTGTAGGTGTCTTTGGCCGAGTACTTCCTAACTTTGCGCCTCTTCAATAGAAGATGTCAGGTTCCTGCTCGTTTATGTCTATCATGCTTATTTCCATCCAGAGCCTGACAGGCTGACACACTGAATGCATCCATTTTCTGACTTTGCGTGAATCTTGATGCACCCATATTTAGTTGCGTGAAATCCTTGCATCCAATTGCAACCGCTGCTGGTGACCCAACTATGCCGTTCTTCCGTCAAGTCTGACGCTACAAGGAAGCAGTTGCCATCTCCCTGTTAACAGTATTATGTGCTTTTCGTCAGGCTCCTCTATTGGACCATGCTCAAAGCGCGATCCTAGATCAAGGGGTATAGGACCGTACCAAGGAGGCCATTGACGTTAGGACTTTTGAGCAATCCACCTCGAAACCTGTTTGCCGTCGATGGCGCAAACTCTAGTCAACTTCCTGGTCGACGGGATGCTGCAATCAGAACGACATGCAGGGGAAGCGACTATTAAGGCTTTGGGAGGCCATGGGTGGGTTCTAGATACGCGAACCAGAGGCGGCAAGGACTTCGGCAGTGCACAAGGATGTACGTGGGTGGTATGCATTTAGGCAGGCTGCGGGTTGTTGGGCCATGAGCTTAAAGTTTAGAGCCGGGTGGATATTAATTAATGGATGTCCAATGACTAAATAACTCTTTCATTAAAGACGGTAGGTGGATTATGTTAGAAATAAAAGCTAAATCATTAGATCCATATGTGATTTTAGATTTTCCCTAAATCTCAAAGCCCATGTATGTGTAAGCCCATATGTGATTTGACCCAAGTTGGTGGCAGCTCACATGTGTGTGTGGCAAGAGCTGTGGGAGCTAAAGTTTAGTCCTACTTGAAAAGTTGAAGGAGAGTTGCACCACCTTATAAGGTGGAGTGTTGCACCACTTTGTAAGTGAGTGACAATAAAAGAGCTACACGCGCTCCTCGACGACGCAGACGCACGCCGTTCGTCTCGTCCTCACGACAGCAGCAGCCGCTGGTTTGCGGGAATCTCGCCGAACCGAGCTTTATTTTGTTGCTCATGAAAATGTGTGCGGTTAGACAGACGTGTCAACAGTTAGCGGATTCAGGTCGCTCCCGGATCGTAGGCTTTCTGTAACCGACCCGAACATGCGCGACGTGGGCTTGGTCCACTTCGTGTCCTGTACGGGATTTTCGAGCCGCTCTATATAAACGCATGTGCGGCTTCCACAACACACGACACCAAACCAATCTAGGGTTTTGCCATCCTCTCTGCTTGCGCCGCCACCGTAGTCTACTCCATCCCGCTTGCCGGCGTGCACCAGCGGTCGGGAGAGCAGGTCTCCGGAACCACTCGCCTTTGCGATCCTGTACGGGAGAGGGTGAATAAGGTTTTTGGGAAGCGCTCCGCGCGATTGCTCAAGTTCGTCATCACGGCGCGTCTTCCCGGTCGTCAAGCCGGACCTCGTGCGCGTCGTCTTCAACGCCGACTTCTTCGTCAGTCTACTGCACCAACGACGACTACATTGACAACCGATCAATACGTACACCGTCAACAAATCTGTTGTTTTACTATGGCTGTTAGTGCGTATAATATGTTATTGTTCATGTTAATCAATACATCTAGTATGTTAGAGGTTCACGTGATTGTAGCTGCTGTTGTCATGATTTATATAATGGAATTAATCGTGAAAGTTATGCCTAATAATCCAACAATCCAAAAACCTTATTATAGGCAATTTTCTGAATTAAACATGGGACACTTGGCCGATGCTATGAAGCCGGAAAAGTTTACCGGTGTTCGTTTAAGAGGTGGCAGTATAAGACCACTATGTGGCTGCAATCTCTGAAAGTATTCGAGGCTAGTGAGGGTTTACCTGAAGGAACTACATCTGACGAGGTTCAGAACAAGTTCAAGGAAACCAATCTTGCCTTTGTGGGATGCAGTGTTCTTGGACGGGATGCTACAATCAGAACGACGGCTCGTGGAGAGGGGCAAGGGCTTGTGTCGTTTGGAGCAGCCCTCCCCCTCTATTTATGAGGGGGAGGGGCAGACTTGGAGGGATGGGTTTGAATCCAAACCCAAACCCAAGTTGGATTGAGAGAAGGACTTGTTTCTTCTCCCACTAGGAAACCATTGTTCGAGTTTGACTTTTTAAACTTCCCGTTTGACTTTTAATTTAGAGCTTTATTTCTCTCTTGCATATGCCAACACCAAGTGACCTTGGATATGATCCAATCATTCCACATACCCATGACACATTCATGGACCATTCTCCTTCCGGACCGGTGAACCTTCTAGACCCTTCTAGAACCTCTCCGATGAAATCATCGGAAACTTTCCCGAACTCCGAAATAGGACTTTCCTTATATGAATCTTATTCTCCGGACCATTCCGGATCTCCTCGTGATATCCCGGATCCCATCCGAGACTCCGAACAACATTCGGTATCCCTACTAACATTCCATATCTACTAAACAACATTGAACCCTTAAGTGTGTCTCCCTACGGTTCGTGAATTATGCGGACATGACCGAGACACTTCTCCGATGAATAACCAATAGAGGAATATGGAAATTCATATGTCTCCCACATATTTCAACGATTACTTTGCGATCGAATGAACCACTTACATACGATACCAATTTCCCTTTGTCTCACGATAGTTTACTTATCCGAGGTTTTGATCGTCGATATCTCTGCATACCTAGTTCAACCTCGTTACCGATAAGTACTCTTTTCTCGTTCCCGTGATATGTGATCCCTTGTGAGCCAGTCACATGCTTGCAAGCCACTTGGATGACATTCCACCGAGAGGGCCCAGAGTATATCTATCCGTCATATGGATGGACAAATCCCACTCTTGATCCATGTGCCTCAACCCATACTTTGCGAACACTTAATGCCACCTTTATAGCCACCCAGTTATGTTGTGGTGTTTGATGTCATCAAATCATCCTTCCGGTGATGGTGATTAGCATGATCTCATGGTCGAAGGAATTAGGCTACTATGTATCAGAAAGCTTATAGCAAACAAACTATTAAAATGACTTGATCTTTATGCTACGCTTATCTATAGGAGTATGTCGATCATACCATTGTCCTAATGATATGATCTTGTTATTAACAACATCTCAATGTTCATGATCGAGAAACCATGATCATCTATTAATCAACAAGCTAGTATTACAAAGAGGCTTTACCAGGGACTCTAGTTTAGTTTACAAATCACACACGTATTAATGTTTCCGGTTAATACTATTATAGCATGAATGTAAACATTTATCATAAACACAAAGATATAATAATAACCACTTTTATTATTGCCTCTAGGGCATATCTCCAACAGTCTCCCACTTGAACTAGAGTCAACTAATCTAGATTACATGGTAATATACCGAACACCCATGGCGGTTTGGTTATGGTCATGTTTTGCCCTCGGGAGAGATTTAGTCAACGGATCCGCCACATTCAGATTTGTGTGTACTTTGCAAATCTTTATGTCACCATCTTGGACATGCTCTCGAATAGCGTGAAAATGTAGCTTGATGTGGTTCAGCTTCTTGTGTGACCTTGGTTCTTGCGCATTAGCTATGGCGCCCATGTTATCACAGTAGATAGACATTGGGTCCAGCGCACTTAGAACCACACCGAGATCTGTAATGAACTCCTTCATCCATATCACCTCTTGTGAAGCCTCCAAAGCAGCTATGTATTCCGATTCAGTTGAAGATCTCGCCACAACGCTTTGCTTTGCACTCATCCAGCTAACTGCTGCACCATTCAAAGTAAATACGTATCCAGATTGAGATTTAGAATCACCCGAATCGGTGTTCCAACTAGCATAGGTGTAACCATTAACAATGAGCTGTTCATCACCTCCATAAGAAAGAACCATATCCTTAGTTCTTCTCAAGTACTTAAGGATGTTTTTGACCGCTGTCCAATGATCCACTCCTGGATCACTTTGATATCTGCTAGTCAAACTAACAGCATATGCAATGTCGGGTCTAGTACATAGCATGGCATACATAAGAGATCCTATGGCTGAGGCATAGGGAGTCTTACTCATCCTTTCTCTATCTTCTGCCGTTGCAGGACTTTGAGTTTTACTCAAGGTCGTATTGAGCAACATGGGCAAGAACCCTTTCTTGCTATCTTCCATTCCAAACCTCTTTAGAACTTTGTCCAAATATGTACTTTGTGACAATGATATTAGGCGTCTCGATCTATCTCTATAAATCTTTATGCCTAATATGTAAGTTGCTTCGCCAAGATCTTTCATTAAAAAACTATTATTCAAATAATCCTTGACACTATTAAGAAGGTCTACATCATTCCCAATCAACAATATGTCATCTACATATAGTATTAAGAATGCTACAGAGCTCCCACTCACTTTCTTGTAAATACAAGTTTCTCCATAAGTTTGTATAAAACCAAAGCTTTTGATTACCTTATCAAAACGTTGATTCCAACTTCGGGATGCTTGCTTCAATCCATATATGGACCGTTGAAGTTTGCATACATTGTTAGCATCTTTAGGATCGACAAAACCTTTGGGTTGCATCATATACAACTCTTCATCAATGTCTCCATTGAGGAAAGCTGTTTTGACATCCATCTGCCATATCTCATAATCATAATATGCAGCAATTGCTAACAAAATCCTCACAGACTTTAGCTTCACTACTGGTGAGAAAGTCTCATCGTAGTCAACTCCTTGAATTTGTCGAAACCCTTTTGCGACAAGTCAAGCTTTATAGACAGTAACATTACCATCAGCATCTGTTTTCTTCTTGAAAATCCATTTATTCTTGACAGCCTTCCAACCATCCGGTAAGTCTGTAGGGGTTCGTAGCATGGAAAACAAAAAATTTCTACCGCATGCACACAAACAAGCCAAGATCTATCTACTAGATTATAGCAACGAGTCGATAGAGGAACTCACCCTCGAAGATTGCAAAGAGGTTAACGAGAGCAGATTCTCGTGGGTGATGTAGTCATACTCTTGCTGATCTCAAGATCGCGTAGACGATCCTTCCCAAGGCTGCTCAGTTCCTGCGGCTTCCATGATCGGTCACACGTTTGGTACTCGATGAAGACCTTCCTCTCCCTTGTTCCAGTGGGCAGCAGAGGTTGTAGCACTCTCCTCGTGATTCCGGCAGCACGACGGCGTGGTGTCGGAAGTAGAGGGAGATCTCGCAGGGCTTCGCCTTAAGCCGGAGCGGGTATGGTGGAGTATGAGAGAGGCCTTGGCGATCTAGGGTTTAGAGGCACCAAGGCGAGGTGGCTTGGCTGGCGGCTAGGGTTTGGGGAAACCCTAGTCGGCGACTTGGGAGATCCCTAGGAGGCGGCAACACTTGTGGTGAAGGCACCAGGAGCAGGGGTTTTGGTGTGAGGGGTAGGGGGCGCCCTACCCCTCCTTATATAGGTGGGAGGGGCCGGTTTTGGGAGGAGGGAGTCCTCCTCCAACTCCTCCTCATGGCCGGAGGGTGGAGGGAGTGGGACTTCCTCCCCAAGTAGGTTTCCTACTCTCCCTCCACCAAGCAAACTTCAGGTTTGACTTTTCAAATTTGGCGTTTGACTTTCAAACTTGGATTTGATTTTTTCTCTCCATATTGCCTAGCCAAGTGACCTAGTACATGATGTAACCATTCCACATTGTCATGACACATCCATGTACCCTTCCCCTCTGGAGTGCCGGACCTTCCAGACCCTTCTAGAACATTCCTAGTGAAAACACCGGAATCATTTCCGAACTCCAAAACAAGACTTTCCTTATATGAATCTTATTCTCCGGACCATTTTGAATCTCCTCGTGATATCCCGGATCCCATCCGAGACTCCTAAGAACATTCAGTCTCTTACTCATCATTCCATAACTACACAACAACATCGAATCCTTAAGTGTGTCTCCCTACGGTTCGTGAATTATGCGGACATGACCGAGACACTTCTCCGATCAATAACCAATAGAGGAATCTGGAAATTCATATGGCTCCCACATATTTCTACGATTACTTTGCGATCGAATGAACCACTTACATATGATACCAATTTCCCTTTGTCTCACGATAGTTTACTTATCCGAGGTTTTGATCGTCGGTATCTCTGCATACCTAGTTCAACCTCGTTACCGATAAGTACTCTTTTCTCGTTCCCGTGATATGTGATCCCTTGTGAGCCAGTCACATGCTTGCAAGCCAATTGGATGACATTCCACCGAGAGGGCCCAGAGTATATCTATCCGTCATATGGATGGACAAATCCCACTCTTGATCCATGTGCCTCAACCCATACTTTCCGAACACTTAATGCCACCTTTATAGTCACCCAGTTACGGTGTGGTGTTTGATGTCATCAAAGCATCCTTCCGGTGATGGTGATTAGCATGATCTCATGGTTGAAGGAATTAGGTTACTATGTATCAGAAAGCTTATAACAAACAAACTATTAAAATGACTTGATCTTTATGCTACGCTTATCTATAGGAGTATGTCCATCATACCATTCTCCTAATGATATGATCTTGTTATTAACAACATCTCAATGTTCATGATCGAGAAACCACGATCATCTATTAATCAACAAGCTAGTATTACAGAGAGGCTTTACCAGGGACTCTAATTTAGTTTACAAATCACACAAGTATTAATGTTTTCTGGTTAATACTATTATAGCATGAATGTAAACATTTATCATAAACACAAAGATATAATAATAACTACATTTATTATTGCCTCTAGGGCATATCTCCAACAAATTCCACCAAAGTCCATTCTTGGTTTTCGTACATGGATCCAATCTCGGATTTCATGGCTTCTTGCCATTTATTGGAATCTGGGCTCATCATCGCTTCCTCATATGTCGCAGGGTCATCAGTGTTGTCCACCAACATGACACTCATAACGAGATCATACCAATCAGGAGTGGTACGATTTCTCGTTGACCTGCGAGGTTCCGCAGTAACTTCAACCGAAGTTTCATGATCAACATAATTAGCTTCCTCTCTTATTGGAGCAGGCGCCACAGGAACTACTTCCGGTGCTGTGCTACTCGCAAGTTCGAGAGAAGGTTCATCAACCTCGTCGAGTTTTACTTTTCTTCCAGTCACTTCTTTCGAGAGAAACTCCTTCTCTAGAAAGGATCCATTCTTGGCAACGAAGATTTTGCCCTTGGATCTATGATAGAAGATATACCTAATAGTTTCCTTCGGGTATCCTATGAAGACGCATTTTTCCGCTTTGGGTTCAAGCTTGTCCGGCTGTAACTTCTTTACATAGGCTTCGCAACCCCAAACTTTAAGGAACGACAATTTAGGTTTCTTCCCAATCCATAATTCATACAGTGTCGTTTTAACGGATTTAGATGGTGCCCTATTTAAAGTGAATGCGGCTGTTTCTAATGCATAACCCCAAAACGATAACGGTAAATCTATAAGTGACATCATAGAACGAACCATATCTAAGAGAGTTCGATTATGACGTTCGGACACACCATTACGCTGTGGTGTTCCCGGTGGTGTCAATTGTGAAAGTATTCCGCATTTCTTCAAATGCTCGCCAAACTCATAACTTAGATATTCACCTCCACGATAAGAACGTAGAAATTTAATCTTCTTGTTACGTTGATTCTCTACATCACTTTGAAATTCCTTAAACTTCTCGAAAGTTTCGGACTTATGTTTCATGAAATAGATATACACATATCTACTCAAGTCATCCGTGAAGGTAAGAACATAACGATAACCACCGCGCGATGCTACACTCATTGGGCCACACACATCGGTATGTATGATTTCCAATAAGTTCGTAGCTCGCTCCATCATACCAGAAAATGGAGTCTTAGTCATTTTACCCATCAGACATGCTTCGCATCTTTCAAGTGATTCGAAATCACGTGATTCAAGAAGTCCATCGGGATGGAGTTTCTTCATACGCTTCACTCTAATGTGACCAAGACGACAATGCCATACACAGGTCGAGTTACCGCTCAATTTCAAACGTTTAGCTTCAATGTTATTAATGTGTGTATTTCCACAATCGAGATTCAATAAAAATAGACCATCTATCAAAGGTGCATGTGCATAAAACATATTACTCATATAAATCGAACAACCATTATTCTAGGACTTAAACAAGTAACCGTCTCGCAATAAACATGATCCAGATATAATGTTCATGCTCAACGCAGGCACCAAGTAACAATTATTTAAGTATAAAACTAATCCCGATGGTAGATGAAGAGGTAGCGTGCCGACCGCGATCACATCAACCTTTGATCCATTTCCAACGCGCATCGTCACCTTGTTCTTCGCTAGCTTCCGTTTATTCTGCAGTACCTGTTTCGAGTTACAAATATGAGCAACCGAACCAGTATCAAATACCCAGGCACTACTACGAGTACTAGTGAGATACACATCAATAACATGTATATCGGATATACCTTTCTTCTTGATGTTGTCGTTCTTCAAATCCTCCAAGTACTTTGGTCAATTCCGCTTCCAGTGACCTTCTCCCTTGCAGTAAAAGCACTCAGTATCAGGCTTTGGCCCAGCCTTGGTCTTCTTCACCGACGCGGTAACTTTCTTACCGCCCTTCTTGAAGTTTCCCTTTTTCTTAGACTTGCCTTTCTTCTTGAATTTGGTGGTCTTATTGACCAACAACACTTGGTGCTCTTTCTTGATCCCCACTTCAGCAGATTTCAACATGGAGAAGAGTTCTGGCAACGTCTTGTCCATGTTTTGCATATTGTAGTTCATCATAAAGTTCTTGTAACTTGGTGGCAGTGATTGGAGGACACGGTGAATCCCCAAAGAATTAGGAATCACTATACCCAAAATTTGGAGTTTATTTGCGTGCCCAGACATCTTAAGCACGTGCTCACTGACGGAGCTGCCCTCTTCCATCTTGCAGTTAAAGAACTTTTCAGAAGTCTCATAACTCTCAACTGCCGCGTGAGCCTCAAATATCATTTTGATTTCACGGACAATATCATGTGGGTCATGGTTCTCAAACCTTTTCTGAAGCTCCGATTCCAAACCATACAAGATAGCACACTGAACTGTGGAGTACTGATTCTTCCGAGTTAGGTAAACATTCTTTACTTCATCGGTAGCAGTAGCTAAGCGGTCACCCAATGTGCATCCAGCACATAGGTCAAATTACCAGCATTGAGGACAATCCTCAAATTGTGGAATCAATCCGCGAAGTTGCTTCTATTGTTTTTCAACTTTTATTTCTCTAGGAACGCATTAAAATTGATGGTAGGGGCCACCATTGATCTACAATATATTTGCAATAGTTTAGACTAAGTTTATGACAAATTGAGTTCTAATTAATAGTTAAATTTATCTAGGTGAACTCCCACTCAAAACTATATCCCTCACATTGTTTTAGTGATCACACAAACCAAATCCACCACATCAAAACCGATCGTCACGAGAGTTGATGTAGCTTTAATGGCGAACAATCAACATGTTCATCATATCTACTATATGACTCATGCTTTACTTTTCGGTGATCCGTGTTCCGAGACCACGTCTGTACATGCTAGGCTCGTCAAGATCAAACATTAGCTTCCGCATGAGAAAATCTGGCTTGCTCACGTTGTATACACTCGCAGAATCTAACACACCCGATCATCACGTGGTGCTTCGAAACAACGAGCTTTAGCAACGGTGCTTACTAAGGATGGACACTTTAAAACTTGAAATTGTGTGCTTGAGGGATCATCTTATAATGCTACCATCGCAAACTAAGCAATACAAGATGCATAAAGGATTAATATCACATGCAATTCATAATATGTGATATGATATGGCCTTTCTTCTTGTGCTTACGATCTCCATCTTCAAGCACGAACATGATCTCCATCATCACCGGTATGGCGTCAAGGTCAATGGCGCTGTTTCATGGTTGTCGTCCACCAACTTCAACTATTACAACTACTTTGAATAGACACGCAGGCCTTAAGGGAATTTGAAAGACAACCATATGGCTCCTGCCGGTTGCCAACTTACAATAAGGAACATTGCATACATCATATATAATCACAATCATGGCCATATCACATCACAGCACACCCCTGCAAAACAAAGTTAGACGCCTCTAATTTTCTTTGCATATTTTACGTGGTTTGGGGCTTTCAATAAGTGTCGTTCTAACTTACGAACAAGAACCACAATGTTGATGCTTGAACTATCAAGTGCCCGTTGTAAATTGAATCTATACTATGATGGGAGAGACAAACACCTGCAAAGCCACTTATGCAATACAAGTTGCATGTTGAGCGTGGACCAAGTATCATGAACGATGTCATGTAAGGTTAGCCCGGGCCGCTTCATCCCATCATACCGCAAGATGCAAAGTACACAAAAATCAATTGATAATAAAAGCACCACCGCCCACAATGACCATCGTGTTCTACTCGTGCAACAGATCTACATATAGACACGGTTCTGATACCACTGTAGGAGTTCGTAGCATGGAAAACAATTTTTTTACCGCATGCACACAAACAAGCCAAGATCTATCTACTGTTGGAGATATGCCCTAGAGGCAATAATAAATATAGTTATTATTATATCTTTGTGTTTATGATAAATGTTTACATTCATGCTATAATAGTATTAACAAGGAAACATTAATACTTGTGTGATTTGTAAACTTAAATTGAAGTCCCTAGTAAAGCCTCTTCATAATACTAGCTTGTTGGTTAATAAATGATTGTGGTTTCCCTATCATGAACATTGAGATGTTATTAACAACAAGATCATATCGTTAGGAGAATGATATGATGGACATACTCCTATAGATAAGCGTAGCATAAAGATCAAGTCATTTTAATAGTTCAATTGCTATATGCTTTCTGATACATAGTAACCTAATTCCTTCGACCATGAGATCATGCATATCACCATCACCGAAGGATGCTTTGATGACATCAAACACCACACCGTGAATCGGGTGGCTATAAAGGTGGCATTGAGTGTTCGGAAAGTATTGGTTGAGACACATGGATCAAGAGGGATTTGTCCATCCATATGACGGATAGATATACTGGGCCCTCTCGTGGAATGTCATCCAATTAGCTTGCAAGCATGTGTCCGCTCAAGGGATCACATATCACGGAACGAGAAAAGAGTACTTTATCGAACGAGGTTGAACTAGGTATGCGAGATACCGATCATAACCTCGGATAAGTAAACTATCGTGAGACAAAGGGAAATTGGTATCGTATGTAAGTGGTTCATTCGATCGCAAAGTAATCGTAGAAATATGTGGGAGCCATATGAATTTCCAGATTCCTCTATTGGTTATTGTTCGGAGAAGTGTCTCGATCATGTCCGCATAATTCACGAACCGTAGGGAGACACACTTAAGGATTCGACGTTGTTGAGTAGTTATGGAATGATGAGTAAGAGACCGAATGTTGTTCGGAGTCTCGGATGGGATCCGGGATATCACGAGGAGATCCGGAATGGTCCGGAGAATAAGATTCATATAAGGGAAGTCCTGTTTCGGGGTTGGAGAATGGTTCTGGTGTTTTCATCAGGAATGTTCTAGAAGGTTCCGGAATGTCCGGCACTCCGGAGGGTAAGGGTACATGAATGTGTCATAACAAGTTGGAATGATTGCATCATGTACTAGGTGTCATCGCTGAACAAAATAAAGGGATAAATCAAATCCTAGTTTGAAAAAGTCAAACGCCAATTTGAAAAGTCAGACAGCTGTTTTGTTTGGTGGAGGGAGAGTAGGAAACCTACTTGGGGAGGAGTTCCCTCCCTCCTGTTGGAGATATGCCCAAGAGGCAATAATAAAGTGGTTATTATCATATCTTCGTACTTATGATAAATGTTTACATACCATGCTATAATTGTATTAACTAGAAACATTAATACTTGTGTGATTTGTAAACATAAAAAGAGTCCCTAGTAAAGCCTCTTGTTAAACTAGCTTGTTGGTTAATATATGATCATGGTTTCCTGATCATGAACATAGAGATGTTATTAACAACAGGGTCATATCATTAGGAGAATGATGTGATGGACATACTCCTATAGTTAAGCATAGCATAAAGATCAAGTCATTTAATATAGTTCATTTGCTATAAGCTTTCTGATACATAGTAACCTAATTCCTTCGACCATGAGATCATGTTAATCACCATCACCGGAAGGATGCTTTGATGACATCAAACACCACACCGTAACTGGGTGGCTATAAAGGTGGCATTGAGTGTTCGGAAAGTATGGGTTGAGGCTCATGGATCAAGAGTGGGATTTGTCCATCCATATGACGGATAGATATACTCTGGGCCCTCTCGGTGGAATGTCATCCAATTAGCTTGCAAGCATGTGACTGGCTCACAAGGGATCACATATCACGGGAACGAGAAAAGAGTACTTATCAGTAACGAGGTTGAACTATGTATGCAGAGATACCGACGATCAAAACCTCGGATAAGTAAACTATCTTGAGACAAAGGGAAATTGGTATCGTATGTAAGTGGTTCATTCGATTGCAAAGTAATCGTAGAAATATGTGGGAGCCATATGAATTTCTAGATTCCTCTATTGGTTATTGATCGGAGAAGTGTCTCGATCATGTCCGCATAATTCACGAATCGTAGGGAGACACACTTAAGGATTCGATGTTGTTGAGTAGTTATGGAATGATGAGTAAGAGACCGAATGTTGTTCGGAGTATCGGATGGGATCCGGGATATCACGAGGAGATCCGGAATGGTCCGGAGAATAAGATTCATATAAGGAAAGTCCTGTTTCGGAGTTCGGAAATGGTTCCGATGTTTTCATCGGGAATGTTCTAGAAGGTTCCGGAAGGTCCGACACTCCGGAGGGGAAGGGTACATGAATGTGTCATGACAATATGGAATGGTTGCATCATGTACTAGGTCACTTGGCTGGACACTTGGAAGAAAGAAATCAAACTCTAGTTTGAAAGTAAAAGGCCGCTTTGAAAAGTCAAACTGGGACAATGATTTCCAAGTGGGAGAAGAGAAGGAAACCTTGGAAGAGAAGGTTTCCCTTCTCTCCTCCAAACCGCCGGCCAGCAAGGGAGTTGGGGGAGGACTCGGCTAGCCCTAGCCGCCCCTCCTACCTATAAAAGAAAGGGAGGGGCGCCCCTCTCCCTACACCTTGTCCCTTAGCCGGCGCCCCTCTAAACCCTAGGCCAGTTGCCGCCCCCCCTTCTAGATGCGGCTGCCCTAGATCTCCTCTAAACCGCCGTCTAGCTAAACCCTAGCTGCTGGTTGCTCTAAATCCCTTGGTGCCCTCTATTCCGTAGATCGCCAAGGCCCTCTCTTACTCCACCATACTCGCTCCGGCTTAAGGCTCGCGAGATCTCCTCTACTTCAGGTACCACGTCAGGTCTTGGAATCGTGAGGAGAGTGCTACAACCTCCGCCCTGCTGGAACAAGGAGAGGAAGGTCTTCATCGAAAATTTGACCGATTATGGAGCGCTGCCGGAACGCAGCGCCGGAAGGATCGTCTACACGATCTTGAGATCGGGAAGAGTACGACTACATCACCCACGAGAATCCGCTCTCGTTAACCGCTTTGGAATCTTTGAGGGTGAGCTCATCTATCGACTCGTTGCCACAATCTAGTAGATAGATCTTGGCTTGTTTGTTTGCATGCGGTAGAATTTTTTTGTTTTCCATGCTACGAACCCCTATAGTGGTATCAGAGCCGTGTCTATATGTAGATCTATTGCACGAGTAGAACACAATGGTCATTGTGGGTGTTGATGCTTTTGTTGTCGATTGCTTCTTGTGTACTTTGCATCTTGCAGGATGGTGGGATGAAGCGGCCCGGGCTAACCTTACATGACATCGTTCATGAGACTTGCTCCACGCTTGACATGCAACTTGTATTGCATAAGTGGCTTTATGGTGCCTGTTTCTCCCAACATAGTTAAGATTCAATTTACAACGGGTGATTGACAATACTAGTATCAATGTTGTGGTTCTTGTTCGTAAGTTAGAATGACACTTATTGAAAGCCCCAAACCACGTAAAACGTGCAAAGAAATTAGAGGCGTCTAACTTTGTTTTGCAGGGGTGTGCTGTGATGTGATATGGACATGATTGTGATTATATATGATGTATGCAATGTTCCTTATTGTAAGTTGGCAACCGGCAGGAGCCATATGGTTGTCTTTAAATTCTGTTAAGACCCTCGTGTCTATTCAAAGTAGTTGTAATAGTTGAAGCTGGTGGACGACAACCATGGAGCGGCGTCATTGACCTTGATGCAATGCCGGTGATGATGGAGATCATGTTCGTGCTTGAAGATGGAGATCGGAAGCACAAAGAAGAAAGGCCATATCATATCACATATTATGAATTGCATGTGATGTTAATCCTTTATGCATCTTGTATTGCTTAGTTAACGACGGTAGCATTATAAGATGATCCCTCATGCACATAAATTTCAAGTTTTAAAGTGTTCATCCTTAGTAAGCACCGTTGCTAAAGCTTGTTGTTTCGAAGCACCACGTGATGATCGGGTGTGTTAGATTCTACAAGTATATACAACGAGAGCAAGCCAGATTTGCTCATGCGGAATCTAAGGTTTGATCTTGACGATCCTAGCATGTACAGACATGGTCTCGCAACACAAATCACCGAAAGGTAAAGCATGAGTCATATAGTAGATATGATGAACATGTTGATTGTTCGCCATTGAAGCTACATCAACTCTCGTGATGATCGGTTTTGATGTGGTGGATTTGGTTCGTGTGATCACTAAAACAATGTGAGGGATATTGTTTTGAGTGGGAGTTCAACAACAATTTGATTAAAAGTTGAACACTATTTATCATAAATTAAATCAAAGTGAATTTGCATAATTATTGTAGTCATTGGCATCCGTTTACCACCTTGCGCTTAGTTATAATTGAGATGATAGAACTATAGAATTCTGGTTAGTTACTTTACGAACTGGTATCGTATTGTTTTGAAGTGTTAATCTAAAGTTTAAAAGTCCCACTGCAAACTTTCAGTAAGTTAAGGTTACTCCATGAAGTTTAATAGTTGGTATTAAATCAAGAGTAACAATTCCAGTGTTAGTATATAAGTATCATGTTTATCTCCATGATTCTTGATATTCAAAGGATTGACTTAATATCAAGGTTATCTAGGATCCAAAGAGTTGTTTTGAAACCATGATGTGTGGAAGATATTGTGATATCTGAAACGAAGTTTTGGTTGTAACATGATAGAGTATAATATGGCAAAAGTCATGTTCTCATATTTGATGAGAATTTACAAAAGGTTGGAGACACTAGTTGTCCTAATCCTCCAAAAGGTTTTGGAGAGCAACATTATACTCGTGATTCACCGTTATAAGCTAAAAGTAGCTTGATCATGGATAATTCCATGATAAGGATGAATATCTGATGTAGGTAAAATATTTACTACACCAAGAGATTACTAAAGAAATGAATTTGAAAGAACACCAAACATTTGATGATGGTGATCTACTTCAAAGTGCAAGTCCAAAGACATTGGTATTTAACTATACATGCTTTCGACTATGTGTCATGTATATGGCTCCACTATTGATGTTGATAGATTCTTTCAAACAGAAAAAGAAATATTGAAAGAGAATCTCATAAATATATGGCAGAAAAGAAAAGACTAGAATTGTTCAGCTTAGGTATATAGAGGATATACGCGTTATGGTTGTATTCTTTGCTTGTTAAATAATGTGGTTCTTAAGTATTAGATACTGAATTTGTTGGTATGAATCGTCATACAAACAATGTAATTCATGAACTACAATGGCCTAAGTAACTAGCAAAAGAATATGTGATGATGTTCATCGAGAACAAATAAAGGGTTATTGTGCTGCTTGTTAAACATCAAATCTTGCCTTCAAGATTTGTTTTATCAGGCATTATGAGAATAAAAGGGTTGTTCAAATAATTGTCGTAATCCATAAAAGATGGATGATTCACAAATCCCGTTGGAGAAATCACATCCATAAAACTAGTGCTAAAAATGTCGAAAGACAAATTGATTGAAAGATCACTTAGGAAGTGACATCGCTGTTTAAATTATATTGGAAAGAAAACATGAAGAAACTCCATGTGGATGGAATTTTGGTGTCCTTTTGATTTTTGATCAAATGACGCTTGTGAAACTTTCCTAGAGATAATTAAAACTTCGTTCATAGGCCAAAAGGGAACGGATGACTAGCTTATTGGAACTTGTACATATTGTTGTATGAAGTCCATTGTGTGTAGTCAAGAGTGATGGATTTCAACTTCATATGTTTTCTCCGAATTTGAGTGAATATATGAATATTTACTTAATAAGGATGAAGTATGAAACATTTTGAAAAGTTCAAAGATTTTCAAGATGAAGTGCAAAATCATTGTAACAAGAATATAAATAGTTTATGATAAGATCATAAAGGAAGATATTTGAGTTACAAGTTTAGCATAATACCTAAGATTTAAGGAATCGTTCCATGGATTTGCATTTCCCGAAACACCATAAGGGTATGGAGCGTTCGAGATATGTAATTAAACCTTGTTTGACATGGTAAGATCAAAGGTGTAATTTATAAAACTGTCATTATATTTTAAAGATTAAAAGCTCTAGAGACTACCGTTTTTCCACTGAAAAGAGCTCCATCATAATCCGTTGAATTGACACCATATAAAGTTATGGTTTGGGATAAAACCCAAGTTGTCCTTTCTTAAAAAATTGGTATGCTATGCATAAGAAAGATGTTTGCAACCAAAGTCGGATGAACATATCTTTGTATGTTATTTTGAATAATAGTTAAGTATTCCTCCATAACACCAGAGACAAAAGTGTTTGTCGCTTAGAACGTCAAGTTTCTTTGAGAAGGAATTTTTCGTGAAAAGTTAAGTGGGAGGACAATAGAACTTTGATAAGGTTAAAAGAACCTTAGCTATATGTGCAGAGTTGCGCAGCACCGAAAAGTGTTCCGGAGGCAGCTACAATGCTCATGGCTCACGTGCCTCAAAGATTGTGGTCATGGAGATCTAAGTTCCTATTGAAACAAGTAGGTCGGATAAACAATCAAATACCAAGATTTGAGAAGTTAAATCATTATTTGACAATAATGATCCGACTACATGCAAAGAAGCGATGATGGGCCCTGACTCCGTCAAAATGGCTTGAAGCCATAAAAGCCGTAATAGTTCCATATACAAGAGATCAAGCTTTGAACTTGAAAGACCCTCTGGAAAGGTACAAGACCTTACAGTCGTATTTGGATCTATAAAGAAATAGACATGGATGTTTCACATCTATGAAATTATCGACATGTTGGGAAAGAGTTCACAACAATGTTCAAGGGTTGAATATGACAAGATCTGATCTTTCATAGCGATATTTAGTCTAGACGGATTAATGTAGCAACCACGACATATAATTTTGTTATGTGTTGAATAAACAAAACAAGTTCTTCTAATAGAATGGTTACCAAGGACGTGTTCATGACATGGTCCAAAGGGTTTTGTTAATTCAAAGGATGCTAAAAGCATATGCAAACTTCAATGGTTGAAGTAAGCATCGCGGAGTTGGAATCTTCACTATGATGAAACTGTTAAAGGAGTTTAATTTCATCAGAGACAATGAAGATGCTTGCATTTGCAAGAAATTAAGTGGGAGCGCTAAGACATGTTTCTAATACATTATGTAGAAGACATATTGTTGATTGGAAATGATGTATCTTTTTATTAACACAGGATAAGAATTTCATCTCGATGAAAGACTTAGGAAAAACCCAAATATTTGGCATCAATAGACGCTAATATGGTTGTGCCGAAAGTACATAGATGATGTATTGAATGAGTTCAATATAGAAACTACAAGAAATGTTCTTGTCGCACAGAAAGGATTGAATGAGTTCAATATTGATGATATATTCAAGTATATTGACACTTGGTAAGTGAAACAAAGATTCAAGTATAGGTTGATACTTGATGTATGAAATCACAAGGAGTATTTATATCAATCATGCTGTGATATGTACAAATCCAGATATGTCCTATGCTATAAATGATGTGAGCATATACCAGAATGATTCATAAGATGATCATTGGATAATAGTAAGGATATTCTTATGATCTTTTGGAAGAACTAAAGAATATATTGTTTTGTAGAAGTGACAAATAGATGGTTAGTTCATTGTAAAAGTACTACATTGATACTAGTTTTGTCACAAAGTACAAATTAAGTTTATCTCAATCTAAACTAAGGGTGGCACAATATGATGGAAAGTAAGTTCCATAATGGATTTGGATGAGTTCCAAAGTTAATACATTGTGACAGATACTACAACAAAAGGCTAAGTATATGACTGCTATAATAGCAGCTAAAGAGGCCATTTGTGTCAAGAAGTTTGTTATCAAACTGGGTGTGGTTCACAGCGGGATAGTGCTATGAAGATATATTGTACGACAATATTATCAACATGTTTTAACCCCAAAGAACTAAAGGTCTCACCAAAGGACCAAATTTATACAAAGCCATCTCATTAGAGAATGAGTGATGCGTAGAGACGCAAAGACATGCAATTACACACGGACCTAGAAGTGTCAGATCCGGAGATCAGTTGACCACTAGCAATCGTGTACATACGACACCAGAAAGCCATAGGTGTTGAATACACAAAGGTTTGAAACTAGATTATTGACTCTAGTGCAAGTGGGAGACTGTTGGAGATATGCCCAAGAGGCAATAATAAAGTGGTTATTATCATATCTTCGTACTTATGATAAATGTTTACATACCATGCTATAATTGTATTAACCAGAAACATTAATACTTGTGTGATTTGTAAACATAAAAAGAGTCCCTAGTAAAGCCTCTTATTAAACTAGCTTGTTGGTTAATATATGATCATGGTTTCCTGATCATGAACATAGAGATGTTATTAACAACAGGGTCATATCATTAGGAGAATGATGTGATGGACATACTCCTATAGTTAAGCGTAGCATAAAGATCAAGTCATTTAATATAGTTCATTTGCTATAAGCTTTCTGATACATAGTAACCTAATTCCTTCGACCATGAGATCATGTTAATTACCATCACCGGAAGGATGCTTTGATGACATCAAACACCACACCGTAACTGGGTGGCTATAAAGGTGGCATTGAGTGTTCGGAAAGTATGGGTTGAGGCTCATGGATCAAGAGTGGGATTTGTCCATCCATATGACGGATAGATATACTCTGGGCCCTCTCGGTGGAATGTCATCCAATTAGCTTGCAAGCATGTGACTGGCTCACAAGGGATCACATATCGCGGGAACGAGAAAAGAGTACTTATCAGTAACGAGGTTGAACTATGTATGCAGAGATACCGACGATCAAAACCTCGGATAAGTAAACTATCGTGAGACAAAGGGAAATTGGTATTGTATGTAAGTGGTTCATTCGATCACAAAGTAATCGTAGAAATATGTGGGAGCCATATGAATTTCCAGATTCCTCTATTGGTTATTATTCGGAGAAGTGTCTCGATCATGTCCGCATAATTCACGAACCGTAGGGAGACACACTTAAGGATTCGATGTTGTTGAGTAGTTATGGAATGATGAGTAAAAGACCGAATGTTGTTCAGAGTCTCGGATGGGATCCGGGATGTCACGAGGAGATCCGGAATGGTCCGAAGAATAAGATTCATATAAGGAAAGTCCTGTTTCGGAGTTGGAGAATGATTCCGGTGTTTTCATCGGGAATGTTCTAGAAGGGTCTAAGGTCCGCAGACCGAGGGGAAGGGTACATGAATGTGTCATAACAAGTTGGAATGGTTGCATCATGTACTAGGTGTCATCGCTGAGCAAAATAAAGGGATAAATCAAATCCTAGTTTGAAAAGTCAAACGCCAATTTGAAAAGTCAAACAGCTATTTTGCTTGGTGGAGAGAGAGTAGGAAACCTACTTGGGGAGGAAGTCCCTCTCCCTCCACCGCCGTCCTTGGAAGCCGAGTTGGGGAGGGACTCCCCTCCCCCTGGCCGGCCCCCTCCACCTATATAAGGAGGGGCAGGGCTGCCCCTCCAAGACACACCTCTCTCCACCCAAAACCCTAGCTCTAGGCGCCACCACCCCTCCAAGTGTTGCCGCCACCTAGGGATCCTCTAGCCGCCGAATTAGGGTTTCTCCAATCCCTAGCCGTCGGCCACACCACCCCCTTTGGTGCTTCTAATCCGTAGATCCCCAAAGCCCTCTCTTACTCCACCATACTCGCTCCGGCTTAAGGCGAAGCCCTGCGAGATCTCCCCTCTACTTCCGGTACCACGCCGTCGTGCTGCCGGAATCGCGAGGAGAGTGTTACAACCTCCGCTGCCTGCTGGAACAAGGGAGAGGAAGGTCTTCTGGCACCGAACGCGATGTGACCGATCATGGAGCGCTGCCGGAACGCAGCGCCGGAAGGATCGTCTACGCGATCTTGAGATCGGAAGTGTACGACTACATCATCCACGAGAATCTGCTCTCGTTAACCACTTTGGATCTTTGAGGGTTAGTACTCTATCGACTCGTTGCTTCAATCTAGTAGATAGATCTTGGCTTGTGTGTGTTCATGCGATAGAATTTTTTTGTTTTCCATGCTACGAACCCCTACACCTCCACCGCCGGCCCACTTGGAGACCGAGTTGGGGAGGGACTCCCCTCCCCTTGGCGCGCCCCTCCACCTATATAAGGAGGGGCAGGGCTGCCCCTCCAAGACACAACACCACACCCCTCTAAACCCTAACCCTAGCCGCCGCCGCCCACCATAGCCGCCGCCTAGGGCAAGTCGTCGCCGCCGCCTAGGGCAAACCCTAGCCGCCGGCTTTGCCTCTTATCTTTGGTGCGTGTAAACCCTAGATCACCGAGGCTCTCTCTCATAGTCCACTATACTCACTCCGGCTTAAGGCGAAGCTCATGGGGTCTCCCTCTACTTCGGTACCAGCCGTCGTCTTTGAATCGCGAGGAGAGTGCTACAACCTCCGCTGCCTGCTGGAACAAGGGAGAGAAAGGTCTTCGTCGAGTACCGAACGTGTGACCGACTGCGGAAGCGCTGCCGAAACGCAGGGCCAGAAGGATTGTCTACGCGATCTTGAGATCGGCAAGAGTACGACTACATCACCCACGAGAATCTGCTCTCATTAAACACTTTGGAATCTTCGAGGGTAAGTTATTCCATCGACTCGTTGCTACAATCTAGTAGATAGATCTTGGCTTGTTTGTTTGTATGCGATAGAAATTTTTTGTTTTCCATGCTACGAACCCTTCAAAGGGTATCAGAGCCGTGTCTATATGTAGATCTGTTGCACGAGTAGAACACAATGGTCATTGTGGGCGGTGGTGCTTTTATTATCAATTGCTTCTTGTGTACTTTGCATCTTGCGGTATGATGGGATGAAGCGGCCTGGGCTAAGCTTACATGACATCGTTCATGAGACTTGCTCCACGCTCAACATGCAACTTGTATTGCATAAGTGGTATAAGGTGTCTGTCTCTCCCATTATAGTATAGATCCAATTTACAATGGGCACTTGATAGTTCAAACATCAACGTTGTGGTTCTTGTTCGTAAGTTAGATCGACACTTATTGAAAGCCCCAAACCACGTAAAATATGCAAAGAAAATTAGAGGCGTCTAACTTTGTTTTGCAGGGGTGTGCTGTGATGTGATATGGCCATGATTGTGATTATATTTGATGTATGCAATGATCCTTATTGTAAGTTGGCAACCGGCAGGAGCCATATGGTTGTCTTTAATTTCTGTTAAGACCCGCGTGTCTATTCAAAGTAGTTGTAATAGTTGAAGCTGGTGGATGACAACCATGGAGCGGCGTCATTGATCTTGATGCAATGCCGGTGATGATGGAGATCATGTTGGTGCTTGAAGATGGAGATCGAAAGCACAAAGAAGAAAGGCCATATCATATCACATATTATGAATTGCATGTGATGTTAATCCTTTATGTATCTTGTATTGCTTAGTTCACGACGGTAGCATTATAAGATGATCCCTCATGCACATAAATTTCAAGTTTGAAAGTGTTCATCCTTAGTAAGCACCGTTGCTAAAGCTTGTTGTTTCGAAGCACCACGTGATGATTGGGTGTGTTAGATTCTGCAAGTGTATACAACATGGGCAAGCCAGATTTGCTCATGCGGAAGCTAAGGTTTGATCTTGACGAGCCTAGCATGTACATACATGGTCTCGGAACACGGATCACCCAAAGGTAAAACATGAGTCATATAGTAGATATGATGAACATGTCAATTGTTCGCCATTGAAGCTACATCAACTCTCGTGATGATCGGTTTTGATGTAGTGGATTTGGTTCGTGTGATCACTAAAACAATGTGAGGGATATTTTTTTGAGTGGGAGTTCACCTAGATTAATTTAACTATTAATTAGAACTCAATTTGTCATAAACTTAGTCTAAAATTGCAAATATGTTGTAGATCAATGGCGACCCCTACCATCAATTTTAATGCGTTCCTAGAGAAAGAAAAGTTGAAAAACAATGGAAGCAACTTCGCGGATTGGTTCCGCAATTTGAGGATTATCCTCAATGCTGGTAATTTGACCTATGTGCTGGATGCACCGCTGGGTGACCCGCCTGCAGCTACTGGTACCGATGAAGTAAAGAATGTTTACCTCGCTCAGAAGAATCAGTACTCCACAGTTCATTATGCTATCTTGTACGGTTTAGAATCGGAGCTTCAGAAAAGGGTTGAGAATTCAGACCCACATGATATTGTCCGTGAACTCAAATTGATCTTTGAGACTCACGCGGCAGTTGAGAGCTATGAGGCTTCTGAAAAGTTCTTTAACTGCAAGATGGAAGAGGGCAGCTCCGTCAGTGAGCATGTGCTTAAGATGTCTGGGCACGCAAACAAACTTCAAAGCTTGGGTATAGTGATTCCTAATGCTTTGGGGATTTACCGTCTCCTCCAATCACTACCACCAAGTTACAAGAACTTTGTGATGAATACAATATGCAAAGCATGAACAAGCAGTTGCCAGAACTCTTCTCCATGTTAAAATCTGCAGAAGTGGAGATCAAGAAAGAGCACCAAGTGTTGATGGTCAATAAGACCACCAAATTCAAGAAAGGCAAGTCTAAGCAAAAGGGACACTTCAAGAAGGGTGGTAAGAAAGTTACCGCGCCAACGAAGAAGACCAAGGCTGGACCCAAGCCCGACATGCAGTGCTTTTACTACAAGGAGAAGGTCATCGAAGCGGAATTGCCCAAAGTACTTGGCGGATTTGAAGAACAGAACATCAAGAAGAAAGGTATATCAGATATACATGTTATTGATGTGTATCTCACTAGTACTAAGTAGTGCCTCGGTATTTGATACTGGTTCGTTGCTCATATTTGTAACTCAAACAGGTCAATAAACGGAAGCTAGCGAAGAACAAGGTGACGATGCGCGTGGGAAATGGATCAAAGGTTGATGTGATCGCGGTCGGCACGCTATCTCTTCATCTACCATCGGGATTAGTTTTATACTTAAATAATTGTTATTTGGTGCATGCGTTAAGCATGAACATTATATCGGGATCTTGTTTATTGCGAGACGGTTACTTGTTTAAATCCGAGAATAATGGTTGTTCGATTTATATGAGTAATATGTTTTATGCACATGCACCTTTGATAGATGGTCTATTCTTATTGAATCTCGATAGTGGAAATACACATATTAATAACATAGAAGCTAAACATTTGAAATCGAGCGATAACTCGACCTATATGTGGCACTGTCGTCTTGGTCACATTAGAGTGAAGCGTATGAAGAAACTCCATTCCGATGGACTTCTTGAATCACTTGATTTCGAATCACTTGAAAGATGCGAAGCATGTCTGATGGGTAAAATGACTAAGACTCCATTTTCTGGTATGATGGAGCGAGCTACGGACTTATTGGAAATCATACATACCGATGTGTGTGGTCCAATGAGTGTAGCATCGCGCGGTGGTTATCGTTATGTTCTTACCTTCACGGATGACTTGAGTAGATATGGGTATATCTATTTCATGAAACATAAGTCCGAAACTTTCGAGAAGTTTAAGGAATTTTAAAGTGAGGTTGAGAATCAACGTAACAAGAAGATTAAATTTCTACGTTCTGATCGTGGAGGTGAATATCTAAGTTACGAGTTTGGCGAGCATTTGAAGAAATGTGGAATACTTTCACAATTGACACCGCCGGGAACATCACAGCGTAATGGTGTGTCCGAACGTCGTAATCGAACTCTCTTAGATATGGTTCGTTCTATGATGTCACTTACAGATTTACCGCTATCATTTTGGGGTTATGCATTAGAAATAGCCGCATTCACTTTAAATAGGGCACCATCTAAATCCGTTGAAACGACCCCGTATGAATTATGGTTTGGGATGAAACCTAAATTGTCGTTCCTTAAAGTTTGGGGTTGCGAAGCCTATGTAAAGAAGTTACAGCCGGACAAGCTTGAACCCAAAGCGGAAAAATGCGTCTTCATAGGATACCCAAAGGAAACTATTGGGTATACCTTCTATCATAGATCCGAAGGAAAAATCTTCGTTGCCAAGAATGGATCCTTTCTAGAGAAGGAATTTCTCTCGAAAGAAGTGACTGGAAGGAAAGTAGAACTCGACGAGGTTGTTGAACCTTCTCTTGAACTTGCGAGTAGCACAGCACCAGAAGAAATTCATGTGGTGCCTGCACCAATAAGAGAGGAAGCTAATGATGATGATCATGAAACTTCGGTTGATGTTACTACAGAGCCTCGCAGGTCAACGAGAACTCGTACCACTCCTGATTGGTATGATTCCGTTATGAGTGTCATGTTGGTGGACAACACCGATGACCCTGCGACATATGAGGAAGCGATGATGAGCCCAGATTCCAATAAATGGCAAGAGGCCATGAAATCCGAGATTGGATCCATGTACGAAAACCAAGTATGGACTTTGGTGGACTTACCGGATGGCTGGAAGGCTGTCGAGAATAAATGGATTTTCAAGAAGAAAACAGATGCTGATGGTAATATTACTGTCTATAAAGCTCGACTTGTCGCAAAAGGGTTTCGACAAATTCAAGGAGTTGACTACGATGAGACCTTCTCACCAGTAGTGAAGCTAAAGTCTATGAGGATTATGTTTGCAATCGCTACATATTACGATTATGAAATATGGCAGATGGATGTCAAAACAACGTTCCTCAATGGAGACATTAATGAAGAGTTGTATATGATGCAACGCAAAGGTTTTGTCGATCCTAAAGATGCTAACAAGGTATGCAAACTTCAACGGTCCATTTATTGATTGAAGCAAGCATCCCGAAGTTGGAATCAACGTTTTGATAAGGTAATCAAAAGTTTTGGTTTTATACAAACTTATGGAGAAGCTTGTATTTACAAGAAAGTGAGTGGGAGCTCTGTAGCATTATTAATACTATATGTAGATGACATATTGTTGATTGGGATGTTGGAGATATGCCCTAGAGGTAATAATAAATGTAGTTATTATTATATATCTTTGTGTTTATGATAAATGTTTACATTCATGCTATAATAGTATTAACAAGGAAACCATTAATACTTGTGTGATTTGTAAACTTAATTTGAAGTCCCTAGTATAGCCTCTATACTTCACTAGCTTGTTGGTTGATTGATGATGTGGTTTCTTTGTCATGAACATTGAGATGTTATCAACAACAAGATCATATCGTTAGGAGAATGATATGGTGGACATACTCCTATAGACAAGCGTAGCATAAAGATCAAGTCATTTCAATAGTTCAATTGCTATATGCTTTCTGATACATAGTAACCTAATTCCTTCGACCATGAGATCATGCATATCACCTTATCGGATGGATGCTTTGATGTCATCAAACACCACACCGTAATGTGGGTGGCTATAAAGGTGGCATTGAGTGTTTGGAAAGTATTGGTTGAAACACATGGATCAAGAGTGGATTTGTCCATCCACATGACGGATAGATATTCTCTGGCCCTCTCGGTGAAATGTCATCCAATTAGCTTGCAAGCATGTGACTGGGTCACAAGGGATCACATATCACGGAACGAGAAAAGAGTACTTATCAAGAACGAGGATGAACTAGGTATGCAGAGATACCGACGATCATAACTCGGATAAGTAACATATCGTGAGACAAAGGGAAATTGGTATCGTATGTAAGTGGTTCATTCGACGCAAAGTAATCGAGAAATATGTGGAGCCATATGAATTTCCAGATTCCTCTATTGGTTATTGTTCGAGAAGTGTCTCGATCATGTCCGCATAATTCACGAACCGTAGGGAGACACACTTAAGGATTCGACGTTGTTTTGAGTAGTTATGGTATTATGAGAAAGAGACCGAATGTTGTTCGAGTCTCGGATGGGATCCGGATATCACGAGGTGATCCGGAATGGTCCGGAGAATAAGATTCATATAAGGAAAGTCCTGCTGAGTAGCGGAATGATTCCGTGTTTTCATCGAACATTCTAGAAGGTCCTAATGTCCCAAGACCGGAGGGAAGGGTACATGAGTGTGTCATTACATATTGGAATGATTGCATCATGTACTAAGTATTCTTGTTGTCCCAAATAAAGGATTTATTTAAATCCTAAATTGAAAAGTCAAACGGCTAGTTTGAAAGTCAAACGGCTTTGGGAAGTGGAAAAGAGGAGGAGAGGTGGAGGCCGAGTTGGAGGAGGGTTCCTCCCTTGGCCGGGCGCACCTCCCTAGGCCGAGTTGGGGAGGAACTCCTCCCTTGGCCGCCAGCCTCCACCTATAAGAGGAGGCAGGGCCTCCTCCTAGACACACAAGTTTCCTATCCTCTAAACTAAACCCTAGATCTAGACCCCGGTTTAGAGCTATTCGGTTTAGAGCCTTCTAATTGGTTTAGAGCCTCTAATTGGTGTGTCTAATTACTAGACCACTAATAGCCTCTCTCATAAGCTCCACCATACTGCACCGCTTAAGGCGAAGCTCATGGGATTTCCTCTACCTCCCAGACCACGCCGTTGTCTTGCCGAATCACGAGGAGAGTGCTACAACCTCCGCCTCATGGAACAAGGGAGAGGAAGGTCTTCACGAAAATTCGAACGTGTGACCGATCATGGAGCGCCAGGAACGCTGCCGAAGGATCGTCTACGCGATCTTGAGATCGGAAAGAGTACGACTACATCACCCACGAGAATCTGCTCTCGTTAAACACTTTGGAATCTTCGAGGGTGAGTTATTCCATCGACTTGTTGCTACAATCTAGTAGATAGATCTTGGCTTGTTTGTTTGTATGGTAGAAATTTTTGTTTTCCATGCTACGAACCCCTACAAAGGGTATCGAGCCGTGTCTATATGTAGATCTGCACAGACGAGTAGAACACAATGGTCATTGTGGGCGTTGATGCTTTTATTGTAGATTGCTTTTGTGTACTTTGCATCTTGCGGTATGTTGGGATGAAGCCCGGCTAACCTTACATGACATCGTTCATGAGACTTGCTCCACGCTTGACATGCAACTCGTTTTGCATAAGTGGCTTTGCGGGTGCCTGTTTCTCCTAGCATAGTAAAGATCCAATTTACAACGGGTGATCAACAATGCTAGTATCAATGTTGTGGTTCTTGTTCGTAAGTTAGAACGACACTTATTGAAAGCCCCAAACCACGTAAAATATGCAAAGAAAGTAGAGGCGTCTAACTTTGTTTTGCAGGTGTGCAAAGGATGTGATATGGCCATGATTGTGATATATTTGATGTATGCAATGTTCCTTATTGTAAGTTGGCAACCGCGTGAGCCATATGGTTGTCTTTAATTTCTGTTAAGACCTCGTGTCTATTCAAAATAGTTGTAATAGTTGAAGCTGGTGGACGACAACCATGAAGAAGCGTCATTGACCTTGATGCTATGCCGGTGATGATGGAGATCATGTTCGTGCTTGAAGATGGAGATCGGAAGCACAAAGAAGAAAGGCCATATCATATCACATATTATGAATTGCATGTGATGTTAATCCTTTATGCATCTTGTATTGCTTAGTAGACGACGGTAGCATTATAAGATGATCCTCATGCACATAAATTTCAAGTTCTAAAGTGTTCACCCTTAGTAAGCACCGTTGCCAAAGCTTGTCGCTCAAGCACCACGTGATGATCGGGTGTCTTTGATTCCGCTGGTGAATACAACGTAAGCAAGCCAGATTTGCTTATGCGGTAGCTAAGGTTTGATCTTGACGAGCCTAGCATGTACGACATGGCCTCAGAACACGGATCGCGAAAGGCAAAGCATGAATCATATAGTAGATATGATGAACATGATGATTGTTCGCCATTAAAACTATATCAGCTCTCGTGATGATCGGTGTTGATGTAGTGGATTTGGTTCGTGTGATCACTAAAACAATGTGAGGGATGTTGTTTTGAGTGGGAGTTCACCTAGTTTAATTTCATTAATTAATTTGAACTCAATTTATCATAAACTTAGTCTAAACCATTGCAAATATGTTGTAGATCAATGGCAGCCCCTACCATCAATTTTAATGCCTTAGAGAAAGAAAAGTTGAAAACAATGGAAGCAACTTCATGGATTGGTTCCGCAATTTGAGGATTGTCCTCACAGGTAATTTGACCTATGTGCTGGATGCACCGCTAGGTGACCCAATTGCATGATGCTACCGATGAAGTAAAGAATGTTTACCTCGCCTAAGAATCAGTACTCCATAGTTCAGTGTGCTATCTTGTATGGTTTAGAATCGAGCTCGTAAAAGGTTTGAAGAGTCGATCCATATGATATTGTCGAGGATCTCAAATTAATCTTTGAGACTCATGCGGCAATTGAAAGTTATGAAGCTTCAAAAGTTCTTTAACCGCAAGATGGAAGAGGGTAGCTCCAAGGAGCATGTGCTTAAGATGTGCAGGCACGCAAATAAACTTCAAAGTTTGGGTATAGTGATTCCTAATACTTTGGGGGTTTACCGCATCCTCCAATCACTACCACCAAGTTACAAGAACTTTGTGATGAACTACAACATGCAGAACATGAACAAAGAGTTGCCAGAACTATTTGCTATGTTGAAATCTGTAAGTGGAGATCAAGAAAGAGCACCAAGTGTTGATGGTCAATAAGACCACCAAATTCAAGAAAGGCAAGTCTAAGCAAAAGGGACACTTCAAGAAGGGTGGTAAGAAAGTTACCACGCCGACGAAGAAGACCAAGGCTGGACCTAAGCCTGAAACTGAGTGCTTTTACTGCAAGGGAGAAGGTCACTGGAAGCGGAATTGCCCAAAGTACTTGGCGGATTTGAAGAACGGCAACATCAAGAAGAAAGGTATATCTGATATACATGTTATTGATGTGTATCTCACTAGTACGTAGTAGTGCCCGGGTATTTGATAATGGTTCGTTGCTCATATTTGTAACTCAAACAGAGCTGCAGAATAAACGGAAGCTAGTGAAGAACGAGGTGACGATGCGCGGGAAACGGATAAAATGTTGATGTGATCGCTGTCGGCACGCTACCTCTTCATCTACCATCGGGATTAGTTTTATACTTAAATAATTGTTATTTGGTGCCTGCGTTAAGCATGAACATTATATCAGGATCTTGTTTATTGCGAGACAATTACTTGTTTAAATCCGAGAATAATGGTTGTTCGATTTATATGAGTAATGTGTTTTATGCACATGCACCTTTGATAGATGGTCTATTCATATTGAATCTCGATAGTAGAAATACACATATTAATAACATTGAAGCTAAACGTTTGAAATCAAGCGATGACTCGACCTATATGTGGTAATCGCTGCCTTGGTCACATTGGAGTGAAGCGTATGAAGAAACTCCATTCCGATGGACTTCTTGAATCACTTGATTTTGAATCACTTGAAAGATGCGAAGCATGTCCGATGGGTAAAATGACTAAGACTCCATTTTCGGTATGATGGAGCGAGCTATGACTTATTGGAAATCATACATACCGTGTGTGTGGTCCAATGAGTGTAGCATCATGCTGATGGTTATCGTTATGTTCTTACCTTCACGGATGATTTGAGTAGATATGGGTATATCTATTTTATGAAACATAAATCCAAACTTTCGAGAAGTTTAAGGAGTTTCAAAGTGAGGTAGAGAATCAACGTAACAAGAAGATTAAATTTCTACGCTCGATCGTGGAGGTGAATATCTACGAAGTTTGGCGAGCATTTGAAGAAATGTGGAATACTTTCATGAGCTGACACCGCCGGAACACCACACAGAATGGTGTGTCCGAACGTCGTAATCGAACTCTCTTAGATATGGTTCGTTCTATGATGTCTCTTACAGATTTACCACTATCATTTTGGGGTTATGCATTAGAAACAGCCGCATTCACTTTAAATAGGGCACCGTCTAAACTGCTGAAACGACACCGTATGAATTATGGTTTGGGAAGAAACCTAAATTGTCGCTCCTTAAAGTTTGGGGATGCGAAGCCTATGTAAAGAAGTTGCAATTTGACAAGCTTGAACCCAAAGCGAAAAATGCGTCTTCATAGGATACCCAAGGAAACTATTGGGTATACCTTCTATCATAGATCCAAGGCAAAATCTTCGTTAAGAATGGATCCTTTCTAGAGAAGGAATTTCTCTCAAAGAAGTGACTGAAGGAAAGTAGAACTCGACGAGGTTGTCGAACCTTCTCTCGAATTGCGAGTAGCGCAGACCGAAGAAGTTCCTGTGGAGCCTGCACAAATAAGAGAGGAAGATAATGATAGCGATCATGAAACTATTGAAGTTGCTACAGAGCCTCGGAGGTCAACGAGAAATCGTACCACCTGCATTGGTATGATTCCGTTATGAATGTCATGTTGGTGGACAACACCGATGACCCCGAGACATATGAGGAAGCGATGATGAGCCCAGATTCCAATAAATGGCAAGAAGCCATGAAATCCGAGATTGGATCCATGTACGAAAACCAAGTATGGACTTTGGTGGACTTACCGGATGGCGGAAGGTGTCGAGAACAAATGGATTTTCAAGAAGAAAACAGATGCTGATGGTAATGTTATCATTTATAAAGCTCGACTTGTCGCAAAAGGGTTTCGACAAATTCAAGGAGTTGACTACGATGAGACTTTCTCACCGTAGCGAAGCTAAAGTCTGTGAGGATTATGTTAGCAATCGCTGCATATTATGATTATGAGATATGGCGATGGATGTCAAAACAGCATTCCTCAATGGAGACATTGATGAAGAGTTGTATATGATACAACCCAAAGGTTTTGTCGATCCTAAAGATGCTAACAAGGTATGCAAGCTTCAACGGTCCATCTATGGATTGAAGCAAGCATCCCGGTTGGAATCAACGCTTTGATAAAGTAATCAAAAGTTTTGGTTTTATACAAACTTATGGAGAAGCTTGTATTTACAAGAAAGTGAGTGGGAGCTCAGAGCATTCTTGATCGTATGTGGATGACATATTGTTGATTGGGAATGATGTAGACCTTCTTAATAGTGTCAAAGAGTATTTGAATAATAGTTTTTCAATGAAGGATCTTGGCGAAGCAGCTTACATATTAGGCATAAAGATTTATAGAGATAGATCGAACGCCAAATATCATTGTCACAAAGTACATATTTGGACAAAGTTCTAAAGAGGTTTGGAATGGAAGATAGCAAGAAAGGGTTCTTGCCCATGTTGCTAATACGACCTTGAGTAAAACTCAAAGTCCGACATCGGCGTAAGATAGAGAAAGGATGAGTAAGACTCCTATGCATCAGCCATAGGATCTCTAATGTATGCCATGCTATGTACTAGACCCGACATCGCATATCGTTAGTTTAACTAGCAGATATCAAAGTGATCCAGAGTGGATCATTGGACAATGATCAAAACATCCTTAAGTACTTGAGAAGAACTAAGGATATGGTTCTTTCTTATGGAGGTGATGAACATTTCGTTGTTAATGGTTACACCGATGCTAGTTGGAACACCGATCCGGATGATTCTAAATCACAACTGGATAATGATTTATTTTGAATGGTGCAGAAGCTGGAGGAGTGCAAAGCAAAGCGTGTGGCGAGATCTTCAACCTAATCGGAATACATGGTTGCTTCGGAGGCTTCACAAGAAGCGATATGGATGAAAGAGTTCATTACAGCTGGGTGTGGTTCCAAGTGCGCTGGACCCAATGTCTATCTATCAGGATAACATGGGCCATAGCCAATGCGCAAGAACCAAGGTCACACAAGAAGTCAAGCATATCAAGCTGTTTTCACGCTATTCGAGAACATATCCAGATGGGGATATAAAGATTTGCAAAGTACACAGATCTGAATGTGGCGGATCCGTTGACTAAACCTCTCCGAGGGCAAAACATGACCAACACCAAACTGCCATGGGTGTTCGTATATTACCATGCAATCTAGATTGGATGACTCTAGTGCAAGTGGGAGACTGTTGGAGATATGCCCTAGAGGTAATAATAAATGTAGTTATTATTATATATCTTTGTGTTTATGATAAATGTTTACATTCATGCTATAATAGTATTAACAAGGAAACCATTAATACTTGTGTGATTTGTAAACTTAATTTGAAGTCCCTAGTATAGCCTCTATACTTCACTAGCTTGTTGGTTGATTGATGATGTGGTTTCTTTGTCATGAACATTGAGATGTTATCAACAACAAGATCATATCGTTAGGAGAATGATATGGTGGACATACTCCTATAGACAAGCGTAGCATAAAGATCAAGTCATTTCAATAGTTCAATTGCTATATGCTTTCTCGATACATAGTAACCTAATTCCTTCACCATGAGATCATGCATATCACCTTTACTGGATGGATGCTTTGATGTCATCAAACACCACACCGTAGTGGTGGCTATAAAGGTGGCATTGAGTGTTTGGAAAGTATTGGTTGAAACACATGGATCAAGAGTGGGATTTGTCCATCCACATGACGGATAGATATTCTCTGGGCCCTCTCGGTGAAATGACATCCAATTAGCTTGCAAGCATGTGACTGGGTCACAAGGGATCACATATCACGGGAACGAGAAAAGAGTACTTATCAGTAACGAGGATGAACTAGGTATGCAGAGATACCGACGATCATAACTTCGGATAAGTAACATATCGTGAGACAAAGGGAAATTGGTATCGTATGTAAGTGGTTCATTCGATCGCAAAGTAATCGTAGAAATATGTGGGAGCCATATGAATTTCCAGATTCCTCTATCGGTTATTGTCCGGAGAAGTGTCTCGATCATGTCCGCATAATTCACGAACCGTAGGGAGACACACTTAAGGATTCGACGTTGTTTTGAGTAGTTATGGTATTATGAGAAAGAGACCGAATGTTGTTCGGAGTCTCGGATGGGATCCGGGATATCACGAGGTGATCCGGAATGGTCCGGAGAACAAGATTCATATAAGGAAAGTCCTGCTTGAGTAGCGGAATGATTCCGTGTTTTCATCGAACATTCTAGAAGGTCCCGGAATGTCCCAAGACTCAGGGGGAAGGGTACATGAGTGTGTCATTACATATTGGAATGATTGCATCATGTACTAAGTATTCTTGCTGTCCCAAATAAAGGATTTATTTAAATCCTAAATTGAAAAGTCAAACGGATAGATTTAAAGTCAAACAGCGCTTTTGGGAAGTGGAAAAGAGGAGGAGAGGTGGAGGCCGAGTTGGAGGAGGGTTCCTCCCCTTGGCCGGCGCACCTCCCTAGGCCGAGTTGGGGAGGAACTCCTCCCCTTGGCCGGCCAGCCCTCCCACCTATAAGAGGAGGGGCAGGGCCTCCTCCTCTAGACACACAAGTTTCCTATCCTCTAAACTAAACCCTAGATCTAGACCCCGGTTTAGAGCTATTCGGTTTAGAGCCTTCTAATTGGTTTAGAGCCCTCTAATTGGTGTGTCTAATTACTAGACCACTAATAGCCTCTCTCATAAGCTCCACCATACTGCACCGGCTTAAGGAAGCCTCAGGATTTCCCTCTACCTCCGGTACCACGCCAGTCAGCCGGAATCACGAGGAGAGTGCTACAACCTCCACGCTGCTGGAACAAGGGAGAGGAAGGTCTTCACGAGTACCGAACGGTGACCGATCAAGGAGCGCTAGAACGCTGGCGCCGAAGGATCGCTTCACGCGATCTTGAGATCGGAAAGAGTACGACTACATCACCCACGAGAATCTGCTCTCGTTAAACACTTTGGAATCTTCGAGGGTGAGTTATTCCATCGACTCGTTGCTACAATCTAGTAGATAGATCTTGGCTTGTTTGTTTGTATGCGGTAGAAATTTTTTGTTTTCCATGCTACGAACCCCTACATGGGAATGATGCAGACCTTCTTAATAGTGTCAAGGAATATTTGAATAATAGTTTTTCAATGAAAGATCTTGGCAAAGCAGCTTACATATTGGGCATAAAGATTTATAGAGATAGATCGAGACGCCTAATATCATTGTCACAAAGTACATATTTGGACAAAGTTCTAAAGAGGTTTGGAATGGAAGATAGCAAGAAAGGGTTCTTGCCCATGTTGCCCAATACGACCTTGAGTAAAACTCAAAGTCCAAAGAATCGAAGATAGAGAAAGGATGAGTAAGACTCTATGCCTCAGCCATAGGATCTCTAATGTATGCCATGCTATGTACTAGACCCGACATTTCATATGTCATTAGTTTGACTAGCGTATATCAAAGTGATCTAGGAGTGGATCATTGGACAAATGTCAAAACATCCTTAAGTACTTGAGAAGAACTAAGGATATGGTTCTTCCTTATGGAGGTGATGAACAGCTCGTTGTTAATGGTTACACCGATGCTAGTTGGAACACCGATCCAGACGATTCTAAATCTCAATCTGGATACGTATTTATTTTGAATGGTGCAGAAGCTTAGGAGGAGTGCAAAGCAAAGCGTTGTGGCGAGATCTTCAATGTAATCAGAATACATAGCTGCTGAGGCTTCACAAGAAGCGATATGGATGAAAGAGCTCATTACGGAGCTCGTGTGGTTCCAAGTGCTGGACCCAATGTCTATCATCTTTGTGATAACATGGGCGCCATAGCCAATGCGCAAGAACCAAGGTCACACAAGAAGCTGAAGCATATCAAGCTACGTTTTCACGCTATTCGAGAACATGTCCAAGATGGTGACATAAAGATTTGCAAAGTACACACAGATCTGAATGTGGCGGATCCGTTGACTAAACCTCTCCCGAGGGAAAAACATGACCAACACCAAACTGCCATGGGTGTTCGGTATATTACCATGTAATCTAGATTAGTTGACTCTAGTGCAAGTGGGAGACTGTTGGAGATATGCCCTAGAGGCAATAATAAATATAGTTATTATTATATCTTTGTGTTTATGATAAATGTTTACATTCATGCTATAATAGTATTAACAAGGAAACATTAATACTTGTGTGATTTGTAAACTTAAATGGAAGTCCCTAGTAAAGCCTCTTCATAATACTAGCTTGTTGGTTAATAAATGATTGTGGTTTCCCTATCATGGACATTGAGATGTTATTAACAACAAGATCATATCGTTAGGAGAATGATATGATGGCCATACTCCTATAGATAAGCGTAGCATAAAGATCAAGTCATTTTAATAGTTCAATTGCTATATGCTTTCTGATACATAGTAACCTAATTCCTTCGACCATGAGATCATGCATATCACCATCACCATAAGGATGCTTTGATGACATCAAACACCACACCTTAACTGGGTGGCTATAAAGGTGGCATTGAGTGTTCGGAAATTATTGGTTGAGACACATGGATCAAGAGTGGGATTTGTCCATCCATATGACGGATAGATATACTCTGGGCCCTCCTGGTGGAATGTCATCCAATTAGCTTGCAAGCATGTGACTGGCTCACAAGGGATCACATATCACGGGAACGAGAAAAGAGTACTTATCAGTAACGAGGTTGAACTAGGTATGCAGAGATACCGACGATCATAACCTCGGATAAGTAAACTATCGTGAGACAAAGGGAAATTCGTATCGTATGTAAGTGGTTCATTCGATCGCAAAGTAATCGTAGAAATATGTGGGAGCCATATGAATTTCCAGATTCCTCTATTGGTTATTGTTCGGAGAAGTGTCTCGATCATGTCCGCATAATTCACGAACCGTAGGGAGACACACTTAAGGATTCGACGTTGTTGAGTAGTTATGGAATGATGAGTAAGAGACCAATGTTGTTCGAGTCTCGGATGGGATCCGGATATCACGAGGAGATCCGGAATGGTCCGAGAATAAGATTCATATAAGGAAAGTCCTGTTTCGGGTTGGAGAATGGTTCCGTGTTTTCATCGGGAATGTTCTAGAAGGTTCGAAATGTCCCACCGGAGGGGAAGGGTACATGAATGTGTCATAACAAGTTGGAATGATTGCATCATGTACTAGGTGTCATCGCTGAACAAAATAAAGGGATAAATCAAATCCTAGTTTGAAAAAGTCAAACGCCAATTTGGAAAGTCAAACGGCTGTTTTGTTTGGTGGAGGGAGAGTAGGAAACCTACTTGGGGAGGAGTTCCCTCCCTCCACCGCCGGCCCACTTGGAGACCGAGTTGGGGAGGGACTCCCCTCCCCTTGGCGCGCCCCCTCCACCTATATAAGGAGGGGCAGGGCTGCCCCTCCAAGACACAACACCACACCCCTCTAAACCCTAGCCCTAGCCGCCGCCGCCCACCATAGCCGCCGCCGCCTAGGGCAAGTCGCCGCCTAGGGAAAACCCGAGCCGCCGGCTTTGCCTCTTCTCTTTGGTGCATCTAAACCCTAGATCACCGAGGCTCTCTCTCATAGTCCACCATACTGCCTCCGCTTATATGAAGCCTGGATCTCCCTCTACTTCCTGGACCACTGTCAGTCTGCCAAATCGCGAGGAGAGTGCTACAACCTCCGCCTGCTGGAACAAGGGAGAGGAAGGTCTTCGAAAGTACGATGACCGATCGAAGCGCCTGCCGAACGAGCGCGGAAGGATCGTCTACGCGATCTTGAGATCGGCAAGAGTACGACTACATCACCCACGAGAATCTGCTCTCGTTAAACACTTTGGAATCTTCGAGGGTAAGTTATTCCATCGACTGTTGCTACAATCTAGTTGATAGATCTTGGCTTGTTTGTTTGTATGCGATAGAATTTTTTTGTTTTCCATGCTACGAACCCCTTCATCTACTAGATTGTAGCAACGAGTCTATAGAAGCACTCACCCTCGAAGATTCCAAAGCGGTTAACGAGAGGAGATTCTCGTGGGTGATGTAGTCGTACACTTGCCGATCACAAGATCGCGTAGACAATCCTTCCTGCATGGCCGCAACGCTCGCAATGGGTCACAATGAAGACCTTAAGTAGAGGGAAGATCCCGCAGGGCTTCGCCTAAGCCAGATGCGAGTTATGCTGGATTTAGGGTTTCCTGAAAATCTAGGGATTAGAGATCCGGGAGGAGGAGGAGGTGTCGGTGGCGGCTAGGGCGGCGGCGACGGACCGGCGGCGCGACGACGGCTCGTGGAGAGGGGCAAGGGCTTGTGTCGTTTGGAGCAGCCCTCCCCCTCTATTTATGAGGGGGATGGGCAGCCTTGGAGGGGTGGGTTTGAATCCAAACCCAAACCCAAGTTGGATTGAGAGAAGGACTTGTTTCTTCTCCCACAAGGAAACCATTGTTCCAGTTTGACTTTTCAAACTTCCCGTTTGACTTTCAATTTAGAGCTTTATTTTTCTCTTGCATATGCCAACACCAAGTGACCTTGGATATGATCCAATCATTCCACATACCCATGACACATTCATGGACCATTCTCCTTCCGGACCAGTGAACCTTCTAGACCCTTCTAGAACCTCTCCGATGAAATCATCGGAAACTTTCCCGAACTCCGAAATAGGACTTTCCTTATATGAATCTTATTCTCCGGACCATTCCGGATCTCCTCGTGATATCCCGGATCCCATCCGAGACTCCGAACAACATTCGGTATCCGTACTAACATTCCATATCTACTAAACAATATCGAATCCTTAAGTGTGTCTCCCTACAGTTCGTGAATTATGCGGACATGACCGACATTCGATCAATAACCAATAGAGGAATCTGGAAATTCATATGGCTCCCACATATTTCAATGATTACTTTGTGATCGAATGAACCACTTACATACGATACCAATTTCCCTTTGTCTCACGATAGTTTACTTATCCGAGGTTTTGATCGTCGGTATCTCTGCATACATAGTTCAACCTCGTTACCGATAAGTACTCTTTTCTCGTTCCCGTGATATGTGATCCCTTGTGAGCCAGTCACATGCTTGCAAGCCAATTGGATGACATTCCACCGAGAGGGCCCAGAGTATATCTATCCGTCATATGGATGGACAAATCCCACTCTTGATCCATGTGCCTCAACCCATACTTTCCGAACACTCAATGCCTCCTTTATAGCCACCCAGTTACGGTGTGGTGTTTGATGTCATCAAAGCATCCTTCTGGTGATGGTGATTAGCATGATCTCATGGTCGAAGGAATTAGGTTACTATGTATCAGAAAGCTTATAGCAAACAAACTATTAAAATGACTTGATCTTTATGCTACGCTTATCTATAGGAGTATGCCCATCATACCATTCTCCTAATGATATGATCTTGTTATTAACAACATCTCAATGTTCATGATCGAGAAACCACGATCATCTATTAATCAACAAGCTAGTATTACAAAGAGGCTTTACCATGGACTCTAATTTAGTTTACAAATCACACAAGTATTAATGTTTCTGGTTAATACTATTATAGCATGAATGTAAACATTTATCATAAACACAAAGATATAATAATAACCACTTTTATTATTGCCTCTAGGACATATCTCCAACAATAGGAGATATCGGTTGAAAACCTGATAGCGTCTCTTGATGTTGAGGAGAAGGCTCGGGCTAAGGACACTGCTGAGAGAGGAGGCGAGGGTCAGTATAGCACCTACATGGCGCAGAAGAAGACCTTCAGCAAGAACAAAGGGAACTATAAGCCCTCGTTCAACAAGCCTGAAAAGACTACAACCTTCAAGAAGAAGAAGAAGCTGAACAAGGCCGAGCTACATTGTTATTCATGTGGAGAGCTCGGCCACTTTTCCAAGGACTGCCCAGATCGTGCAGATCACGGAGGGAAAGGTGGGAAGGCTGTCAACGTCGTGACCGCTAGCAATACTGATGGGTACGGTAATTTATTTACTGTTCTTTCAGTATTTCAATCACCATGTTGGTGGATTGATACGGGTTCTAATGTTCATGTGTGTGCTGACATCTCTATGTTCACTTCTTATCAGGTCGCTCGGGATTCATCCGTCCTAATGGGGAATGGATCACATGCTTCTATTCGTGGTGTTGGCACGGTGGATCTGAAGTTTACTTCCGGAAAGATCGTGCAACTGAGGAACGTGCAACATGTCCCTACTATGAACAAGAATCTCGTTAGTGGCTCCCTTCTATGTAGAGATGGGTTTAAGGTTGTGTTAGAGTCCAATAAAGTCATTGTTTTGAAACATGGACAATTTATTGGTAAAGGTTATGAGTTCAGAGGCTTGTTCCGGTTTTCACTTTCAGAGTTTTGTAATAAATCCGTGAATCATATTTGTGGTGATGTTAATGATGATACCAGTGTTTAGCATTCTCGCTTATGTCACATTAATTTTGGTTTGATGTCTTGGATGTCTAGTATGAGTTTAATTCCGAATTTCACTATTGCCAAAGGTTATAAGTGCCATAGTTGTGTGCAATCAAAGCAACCTCGAAAGCCTCACAAGGCTGCCGAGGAGAGAAACTTGGCACCTCTAGAACTCATACATTCTGATCTATGCGAGATGAATGGTGTGTTGACAAAAGGTGAAAAGAGATATTTCATGACGTTGATAGATGATGCTACTAAATTCTGCTATGTTTACTTGTTGCAAACTAAATATGAGGCTTTAGACTACTTTAAAATCTGTAAGGCCGAAGTTGAAAATCAACTAGAGAGAAAGATCAAGCGTCTTAGGTCGGATCGTTGTGGTGAGTATTTTCCCAAAATATTTGACGAATTCTGTCAGGAACACGGAATTATTCATGAGAGGACGCCTCCCTTGAGAAGGATGACGATGAACCTCTAACGAGGAGTAAGAGACAGAGGATTGCAAAATCCTTTGGTAATGATTTCATCGTGTACCTTGTGGACGATACTCCCAGATCCATTGCATAGGCATATGCATCTCCTGACGCAGATGATTGGAAAGAAGCTGTCCAAAATGATATGGACTCGATTCTTTCTAATGGAACCTGGGAATTATCAGAACGACCCTATGGTTGCAAACCTGTGGGCTGTAAGTGGGTGTTTAAGAAGAAGCTAAGGCCTGATGGTACTATTGAGAAGTACAAGGCACAGCTTATAGCTAAGGGCTACACACAGAAAGAAGGCGAATATTACTTTGACACATATTCACTTGTCGCTAGACTAACCACCATTCGAGTATACTATCCCTGGCTGCCTCTTATGGTCTTCTCGTTCATCAAATGGACGTGAAGACAACTTTCCTTAATGGAGAGTTGGAAGAGGAGATCTACATGGATCGGCCGGATGGGTTTGTGGTAAAAGGTGAAGAGACAAAGGTGTGCAAGTTATTAAAATCTTTATATGGCCTGAAACAAGCACCTAAGCAATGGCATGAGAAGTTTGACAGAACTCTACTTTCTGCTGGCTTTATCATTAATGAGGCTGATAGGTGTGTTTACTATCGCTATGGTGGGGCGATAGCGTTATATTATGTTTATACGTAGATGACATTCTAATCTTTGGTACAAACATGATAGTGATAAATGAAGTCAAGTCTTTCCTGTCAAAGAGCTTTGATATGAAAGATCTGGGAGAGGCTGATGTGATTCTGAACATCAAGCTTATTAAGAACGAGAATGGGATTACTTTAACGCAATCTCATTATGTTGAGAAGGTCTTGAGCTGATTTGGCTTTGCTGATGGCAAGACTTCTCCAACACCTTATGATCCCAGTTTGACATTACGGAAGAATAAGAAGGAACCAACATATCAGCTGAAATATTCACAAGTTGTTGGTTCTCTCATGTACTTAGCAAGCGCTACAAGACCTGATATCTCTTTTGCTGTGAGCAAGTTGAGTAGGTTCATGTCTAACCCGGGTATTGATCATTGGCATGCACTTGAAAGGGTCATGCGCTATCTATGTGGTACAATGAGCTATGGGATTCACTATTCAGGGCACCCTGCTGTGCTTGAAGGATATAGTGATTCGAACTGAATCTCTGACGTTGATAAACTCTACGCCACGAGCGGGTATGTGTTTACCCTTGGAGGTGGTGCGGTTTCATGGAGATCCCGTAGACAGACCATATTGACGAGGTCAACTATGGAAGCAGAACTTACTGCTTTAGACACAGCCACTGTTGAGTCAGAATGACTGCGTGAGCTCTTGATAGACTTGCCTGTGGTTGGGAGAAACCTGTGCCGGCAATCCTTTTGAATTGTGACAACCAAACTGTTATTGTCAAAGTGAACAATTCTAAGGATAACGCGAAGTCATCAAGACACGTGAAGAGACGTTTGAAGTCTGTCAGGAAATTGAGAAACTTCAGAGTAATAACTGTTACGTATATTCAAACAGACAAAAACCTGGCAGATTCCTTTACAAAGGGACTATCACGAAATGTGATAGAAAGTGCATCGAGAGAGATGGGGTTGAGACCCATGGATGTCACACCTAGTGGTAACCCAACCTATGTGATCGGAGATCCCGTGAATTAGGACCTAGGAAGAACAAGCTAGTGGGTGGACTGAGGAGAGTATTTTGTAACCCTCTCTATGTGAAGATGCACAACTCTCATAATCTGTAAGGCATGTTGGCAACACGCCTTAATGTGTTTATATTGGCTTTAACTAGCAAAGATGTCGTCCTATAGGGCATTCTTGAAAGAACACACCTATATGAGCTCGACTGTAAACGTCGCGGTCTATGAGACTTGAGTGATCTCTAGTAAACTCATGAAGAGATCAGGAAGTATGACGCATATGCTCCAACCCGCGGGGTAGGCTACTGGCAGCCAGGTACTAGTTATGATTTTGAGTGAAATCTATTGGCACCAAACTTGCAATTCTCCATTGTTCAAGTTGTTGATAGACGTAGTTCAAGATTCTAGGCGAAAGTTCAACTTAACAGTCTCTGCTGAAACACTGGTATATAAACAAGTAGCGAGGATTGGCAAATCTTTAAATGGGCATTTGAGATCTGGTGGGGGATTATTAGAAATAATGGGCTAAATCATTAGACCCATGTGTGATTTTAGATTTTCCCTAAATCTCAAAGCCCATGTATATGGAAGCCCATATGTGATTTGGCCCAAGTTGGTGGCAGCTCACATGTGTGTGTGGCAAGAGCTGTGGGAGCTAAAGTTTAGTCCTACTTGGAAAGTTGAAGGAGAGTTGCACCACCTTATAAGGTGGAGTGTTGCACCACTTTGTAAGTGAGTGACAATAAGAGAGCTACACGCGCGCTCCTCCCCCGACGACGCCGCCGCTCACACGCACGCTCACCTCGTCTCGTCACGACGCGCGGGCGCCGCGGGTTGCGGGAATCTCGCCGAGCCGAGCTTTATTTTGCTGCTCATGAAAATGTGTGCGGTTAGACAGACGTGTAAACAGTTAGCGGATTCAGGTCGCTCCCGGATCGTGGGCTTTCTGTAACCGACCCGAACGTGCGCGACGTGGGCTTGGTCCACTTCGTGTCCTGTACGGGATTTCCGAGCCGCTCTATATAAATGCATGTGCGGCTTCCACAACACACGGCACCAAACCAATCTAGGGTTTTGCCATCCTCTCTGCTTGCGCCGCCACCGTAGTCTACTCCATCCCGCTTGCCGGCGTGCACCGACGGTCGGGAGAGCAGGTCTCCGGAACCACTCGCCTTTGCGATCCTGTACGGAAGAGGGCGAATAAGGTTTTTGGGAAGCGCTCCGCGCGACTGCTCAAGTTCGTCATCACGACGCGTCTTCCCGGTCGTCAAGCCGGACCTCGTGCGCGTCGTCTTCAACGCCGACTTCTTCGTCAGTCTACTGCACCAACAGCGACTACATCGACAACCGATCAGTACGTACACCGTCAACAGATCTGTTGTTTTACTATGGTTGTTAGTGCGTATAATCTGTTACTGTTCATGTTGATCAATACATCTAGTATGTTAGAGGTTCACGTGATTGTAGCTGCTGTTGTCATGATTTATATAATGGAATTAATCGTGGAAGTTATGCCTAATAATCCAACAGATTAGTTATTCTAATGACAACCTTAAATTTGTCAAATGAAATGAAACTTGCGAACAACATAGAAGCACTCCTCAAATTTCATATGGATCCATCTTTTTTTATAAAAAATAGTGATCAATCACAGCACATGCATCCAACTGAACATAGAAAATCTTGTACTATCTTAGGTGTGTAGATGTATATTTCTCACGTGGCAATTATGCACCTATATGAATAACGAAACATATGCCTTTCATTTCCAATGCAGTTCTGCTATTTATACTGTCATTCAAGAACAACAACGCTTTCTCGGTAAGTCTTTTGGTAAAGAGCATGAGTACCTTAACTTCCACACAACTGCAAACATATATGGTTTACTAATGGATCCCTATGTGGCCTATTGTAGGATGTTTACTGCCTCATCACGGAGTTGATTTGGTAAGTATTTGCTAACCAATTATTATTACTCTGTACTATGTTGTTCCTTCCATTCGCAGCACACAAATATATTTTCTAAACAATTATTTGGCCATCTCAGGATGATTGGTGAAGTGTACCTAGGAGCTGTGATTTATGAAACTGGTGGCGTGGAGGAACCAAGATTCCAATTGCTAGGAGTTTACAAGATACTAAAAACCAAAGGTGGTCTGATGAGGGTGATCAAGAACCTGATCGAGGAATAGCGCTGGCAATGTCAAAACTAAATGTGCTCTCATAAGAGGATACAATATTCGATTGAGGATAGCCTCCTTAATGTTAAGGCATTTGGGCAACAACTCATTTTTTAGTGATAGCCTCATGTTATTACTTTGGATTTCATTTCACTTAAGCCTAATCAAGAGACAGACAATTATCATTATCTATAGTTTGCGCATTTATAGCTCATTTGGATAATGCCATTACATGAACAGTTGAACAAGAAGTGAAATAAAGAAATGGAAACTTGTTATAGGTTCCAACAAAATGACGCTCTTTGCAAGCATGAAAAAATCCTCTATACTGGTAAATCTATCTTTTGCATGTCACCATCTATGCCCATTTTCTATCAACAAGTACAGGCGATATCCAATCCGTATCATTGTCTAGGCATCCGAAGGAGCAACTGTGTCCTTGATACTCTCGGTGTCCTTGATACTCTCGGCAGTGAATCCTCTATACTAGTAACTCTATCTTTTGCATGTTACCATCTATGCCCATCTTCCTATCAACAAGTACCGGTAACTGTGTCATAGATTCATTTTGATTTTTATGGCACCTCACCACTACTTTCTATGTGTTATTTATCCCAGGTTGATTGCTATCTATTACAAGTTACTTCACTACGCAACTGCTTGGTATCTATCCCAAATTACTTCACCCCTCATTGTATGTACACCATTGCTTACTATCAAATAGCAGTTGCATCCGAAGTAGCAGTATCTGGAGCTGCCAAGGGAAGAACATCTAGGCTAATACTAATAATATTTATACTGAACTGTTAGACTTATTTATATTTGATTTTATCAAACCATAGTCTAATATTGTTTATTACTAGATGATAATGTTGATATAATTAATTTATGGTGTCCTTTGTCATACAATGGTAACATCATTACTAAAAAATACACGCAATGTGCGAAATTTAAAGTTTAAATTCCTAACAAGAGTTATGCTTGTTCCTTTTAGACACTAGCTTTAAGAATCTTTAATTAAATCGTGAAACCTTAATTGTGAGAAGCTTTGAAAATGATTAAATTGGATGTTTCCATGGATGAATTTGAAACATGTGTATAAGTTATAGTGTTTGTGAGGGGTGTGAGTGTGCATGTTCTCCATGTTTTATTACCTTAAATATCTTGTTAAGATATCCAAATCACATGCTTTAATAGAAGTTTCTAGTGGACGATTAGGCTAGGCAGATAGAAAATAATGGAGTATATAAGGTATTTTATGAGAAGCTTGTTACTGAATGTTCTTCTTCAAATTTGGGTGCTCCAATGAGTTCACTAATCAATCGTCAATATATCTGCAGCATTGCTTAAAGTAGTCACCCAAGAAGATAGGATATTCGAGTATACTTTTTACTAAATAGGATAACATGTGTTACAAATGCATAACTATAAGGTAAAAGTAAAACTCATTCTAAAATTTCCATTATCTGGAGGCTAAACATTAATCCGGTACCTCTGATGCTAGATCGGCGTTGCAAGCTAGGTGACCGACAAGATAACGAGTTTCATGTAGGCGGCTAGGATTTTTCCACCTGTCCCAGTTTGCTTTCTCAATCTTTCTCCCATCCTATCCATGTAGTAGACCCGTCTTTATTCGGCTAAAAAGAAGTGTGTGTGGCCGTCGTATCTGCTCGCCCCTTTTTCATTCAGCCATTTAGGTCAGAATGGAACTAGGGAACATGGCTCGGGATAGCTCTAAAAAAACACAATAATAGAGTCCAATCTCGATCTCCGAAATATAGCATTTTATCTCCTATGTAGTAGTAGAACGCTTAGTATCTGACTTGATCCAATAGAGTCAAAACACACGATAGATCCAAATTCCACACCTTCTTGTGAACTGGGGAGAGAGCAGTTGTGCGAAGCTGAGCGTTTTGTGTGATTACGAAGGAACTGTAGTACTCGGCCCAAAATGCAAGCCGTGATATACTTAAAGAAAGACAGAGCTATGACAATCAAAGTCGAATCATGAGCCTATTAACGAAGCAAATTCAATGAAACAACTGTGACCCAATTTAGGGTGGCCTTTCTTCCCCATGTACTCTTAGAAACTGTCGCAACTACCTTCGTGGGTTTTCTCTCTAAAAAAACTACCTTCATGTGTCCAGCCCACCTCATCCTTCTCCTTGTCACGGCCACAACCCACTCCCCTTCCGTTTCATCGTGACAGAAGAGGCTCATGGACGGGTGTCTCCCTCTGTTGCTTCATTCGATCAAAACAATGCAACCACTGCTGCTGCATTTGACACACGCGCCCACCCCTTTGACCCACTTCATCGTCGTCGCTCAGGGCTACGCTTCAGAAGTAATAGTCCCCAAGACTCCGACTCTTGTTTATTTGGTCCAAATTGGTGTGACTTACTGCAAGTTCTAGTATGCGTCATGTGTTTTGGTACATGGCATGTATACAATCAGATGTGTACAATTTTGCTTCCAGATAGGCAGGTGAACGTTTAGTTTCTGGTGTGCGGAGGCGCTAGCTTCAAATCATTTACACTGGTTTAAATTGTCATACAAATCATGTACGAGTCTAGTGTTCATAATACATCACTTGATGTGAATCAGATCTAACCATCAGAAACAGCTTATTCTAAACGGACCTCATTGCCTGGAAACCCTCTTCAATCTTTTATCATGTGTATGTGTTTTCAAGGGCATCTCTCACGAGCAACAGACATTGTCATGTGATACAACAAGATGCTACTGCGACTTCAGTACAGTTAGCTTGCCTGGTATGGTCATGGAAACTATGTTCGGTGGTAGTCATCTGATATCCCCCTTTTTACATTGTTGATCCTCATCATTTCGATAGTTGCTCTCAGAATTGTTCAAGGCAATCTAAATGGTGCCCCCGCATGATGATCATGCCTCCGAAGAAATCCTGTCGACCATGATATGTTGGAATAGAGAGCGGTGTCCCGATACCAATACCAATATAGCGGTCACTTGGTTTACTCCTCGAAATTGTCAGTCCCTAGCGCTAGTGACAAAAGAAGTTGGTGAAAGCTGACTTGCCAAATCGCACCTTCTTCCATCTGCTCTTGAACAGGTAAGGATGAAGACCCAATACGTGCTCAGGCATGAAATCGTGCCGTGTTAGTATGCCAACGACAGGAGACCTCTACATTGACATAAATTAAATGGTCCATTTATCAGCAGCAATCATCAGAGCAAAAAAGAAACATAATTTCAAATAAGGAATACACGTGCCTGCATTGTAAAAGCTAATTCTAATAGTAATTGTACATGCATTTCACGACCTGTATGACTAGTCATCATGGTTTTTCACATGATGATTGCAACACAGTAGGTGCTAGTCAGCTAGATTTGTTCATGCATGAGAATTAATAAAAACAGATGCACAGCAGATTTATGAAATAGCACTTGAAAGCCTTAAACCTCTGATAAATGAAATGTAAACAAGAGTCGCTAACCTTGGAAGATTTTGGAAGAACCAAAAGGTGTCTCAATCCAACTTCACGGAAAAGTATAAGAGCCTTAGCCAAAGACATAGTCTCAACCACAGTGTAAGGAGACGTGTTTGTGAAAGGATGCAAGTCTACAAACATTTCCATTTCATCTGCAGTTAATTCAATGTCCTCAATTCTGTCATGTTTTCCTGAACCACGCTTAGCAAAATCATCAGGTGAGAAATGCTTCGAAGCATCTGCTGCTGAAGCTGTGCAACTACTGACAAAATCTTTCTTCCTCAATAGAACAAGCAGGTGGGCTCGAAGAACAAGACCATATAACTCTGGAGTATCTGAAACTGGTGGCTCATCAACCACAGGGAAACCATTATGACCAGTTGTCTTCAAGACATGCACAATATGGCCAACCTTCTCGATGCCACTGAATGTCTGTAGAGGACCAGTCACAACATCACTAACTGACAATTGCCTCATGTAGGGTTCAGCATGCCCTTCAAGAAAGGGAAAACCTTTCAATTTGACAAGCAAATCATACACATTTGCATTAAAAGCATCTGCCACTGTTTTTGATATGATAAGGACCAGCATAACGAGAGGAAGCATGAGCAGATTGTTTGTCAGTTCTAGCATGACAACACAAACCGAGACAGTCATTCTCATTGATCCACCTAGAAGGGCAGCAGAGCCAAGAACTGCAAAAAGACCATGATCCAAAGTTGATTGCGACCCAATCAACATGCCAACCAGACGACCGTAAGCTGCACCGGTCAAAATAAGTGGCACGAAAAGGCCAGATGGTAAGGCAAGTCCATAGCTGAAGATGCCCAGAAAATATGATGCCAAAAAGAACAAAAGGATGGAAGAGAGATGGAACTCATGATCGGTGCCAGAACTGTAGAGGTTTCTAATAGTATCATCATTGGTGTTGAAGAACAGGCTAGCCAAGTCGTTGTATTCACCCGGTTGACACTGGAACTTCTTAAAATTTCCAGATCTCCCTATTGATGGACAAGCTTCTTCTGAGTCAGCTGGACAAGGTTTGCAAGCATCAAGCCATGGCAAACCAAAGATGCAACAAGAAGTACAGATGGTAACTGTTGCAGCTAGGAGTAGTTTGTAGGTTTGCCCTTTCCTGAGAGTAAGTTGAAGAGATTGAGAAAAAAGTTAAGCTGGGGAAAATATTATCGCTTTCAATGGAGAAATGAGTCCAATTGACAACTTCAATTAAGTATCTATGAAAAGGACCAGTACATGCACATTGCCATTGTTATGATTTATGAACATTGATAGCAGGAGAAGATAGTAAAAAGAAGTGATGTATTTAGGACTACTAAGCTTTACTAAATGGAATGCCTCCAATTTAAAATCATGTAAGTGAAGACTATAAACATTCAGTCGGTACATACCCATTGATAACATTGTAAAGACGAAGAACCTTGTCGAGGAAGAGGTTGTACAAGCTCCCCAGTACTCCTCCAAGAACTCCTAGAGTGATTACAGGGGGTAAATCAACCACATGATAGTTGATGTAACCTGAAGTCACATCAAACATTATAAGACCACCTTTCCCAAACAAGCCACATCTGCCACTTTTACAGACGTCTATTAATGCCCTAAGCACAACAGCAACAATTGCTGTTGTAAAAAAAGCTCGCCACAGTAGGGCACTCCTCCACCTGCAAAAAAGGATTGTCACTTTGTATGCAGGTAGCATGTTGTAGGAGGCCTTACAGATATATTTTCATTTCAAAGGGTAAGCATAAACCACATTTTTATCTTTTTAGAAAATGAGAAGGCATACTTATTTGACACGCTATCCTTCAGTGCATCAGTGCACCCATTGCTCTAACAATTTTCCGAAGTTCTAGTAAGAATTGGTCAAGGAAGTAAATGATGGTTCAGAAGTTCAGATGATCCTAGCTTAAGGGGAAAGTAGAGAAAAAAAGGAGAAATTAACTTAGACAAAAGGTGGCAGATGATAAAGCTATAATTTGTAATGATATTTTCCTATATCTTAGATCGTGCAGCGAGTTAAAGTTTTGCCACTAGGTGGTGCAGCTTTTTTCCTTACAAATAAAAATTTCGCGAACTTGAGGAATGTCATGGACATCTTGTGTAAGTGTAACACTTTAAACATAGAACCTATTATTAACTACACTTAGGCAAAATATATTCCTACATTTCAGCTGGTCCAGACATTTTTCTCATCTTAATCAATAAATAATGGAATAAGACAATCCATTGAGATAAGTATGACTATTTCAAGTCAAAGAAAATACCGTGAGGATACTGTTTCCAGAGCAAAAAGGACCCCAGCAACTGGAGCTCTGAAAGCACCAGCAATACCAGCACCAGCACCACAAGTGACAAGGTCCCTCCGATCCCTATCATTCTTGAAGTACCTTAGCCATTTACATGTCATTTGATATTTACGTGAACCACCTTGCCCAAGAATTGATGCAATACATGCACCTATGTGTACCAGAGGACCAGCTTTTCCCACATGCAGTGATGCTGATACTGCAGCAATGCATCCAACAATCTGCTCAAAACAAGAAAATGTGAAATTCAGGTAATACTAATAAAAGATGAAAGAGCAGGGACTATACTTCTTTATATGTCCGAACAATTTCAAGTTCAATAATAAAAGATGAAAGAGCAGGATACTTCCAAGTTCAATTTCATGAAACACCATGAATGAAAGCGAAACGAATGTCTGTACCTTCACCAGCAGAGTCTTGAGGCAGAATATCTTGGGGGCATCGACGTGTTCAAGTAGGCCTTCACCTCTGGGATGCCGGACCCGGCCGCCGCCGGCGCCACGTACACCGTCAGCGCCGTCGCGAACATGGTGAGCAGGAAATTTGACGCGAGGAACACCGTAAACGCCGATTCAAACCTGACGGAGTCAATTTGGAGTCAAGACCAAAAACGCCTGAATCGCGACCAGCTCAACAGAAGGCCTCGAGTGTCCCTCCACTGCTGCTCCTTACCTGCGCTCTAGCATGAGGTTGGAGGTAACGACGAACTTGACGCCGGCGACGTTCTCGACGCCAAGATTGGCGACGAAGGCGGCGGCGGCGGTGAGCGTCCCGACGAGGAAGCAGAGAGCCCACTTGAGCGCGAAGTAGCGCAGGATGTGGGTCCGCCCCCGCGCCCTCCAGTCCTGCTTGAACACGTCGTTCTCGATCAACCTGCACGGGACCGATGGAGTCAGTCTAGACCAAATGAAGCCAAGCTAGCAAACGAATCGCGTGAAATTTTGGGGGAGATGGGCGTAGTGCGTACTCGTAGTCGAGGCTCTCGATGGGGCAGACGTCGGTGCCGACGAGCGCGACCTGGGAGGTGACGTTGGACCGCAGGCGGCCGAAGGAGGAGAGGAACCGCCACCGGGCCCGCCGCTGCTGCTCCTCCTCGCCGTCCTCGCCCGCCGCGTCCTGGAAGAAGAAGGACGAGCCAGATGAGATGAGCGGGGCCTCGATGTCAGCCTCCGGATCCGCCGCGCCGCCCCCACTCCCGCCCCCCTGCTGCTCCCTCGGAGCCATCGCCTCTCCGGCTCCACCGATCTGCTCCACTGTTCCGCTCCCCGCCACCAGTCCACCACACACGACACGAGCAGGGGAGTGGTGCGCGCTCTGCTCGGTGAGCTCAGCAACAAAAATTCCCGGGATAGCGAGACTCTTGTATGACTGGGACGCTGACCGGAGGGACCAGAGGCCACCTGGTCCCACGTGGACGTGTCAGTAGTTCGTGGTAGGTACGGCGGTGCCAGCGTTCAGGAAATCTGGAACCGAGTTCGGAAACGGTTGGAGAAAGACTCCGGTGGCAGCACGCTCCAAACAACCGCAGGGTGGAACCGAAACCGAAACGCTTCTCGACAAGGAACTCCAGCGTTAACAAAAGGTCGATCGGTGGGGGGTTGGGGCGATGTGTCTCTTGTGTTGTTGGTTTTTTTGCCTTTTTTCTAGTGATTCCTTGTCTTAGGTGTTGTGTGGTGACAAATTTGGCAGAACTTTTGCTTAACAAACTATGTATTCTACTATACACATCTTGATGCTTATGTACGATGTCACTCTCACACGACCGGTTCCAACTAGAAACCCCAATTTTGTTTTTGGCGAAAAAACCTGCAATTTGCAAGGTTTGTAAATATATGGAGGATTTTTTTTTCTTTTGCTGGGTAAGTTCGTGGGTCCAAATGTCAATAATTGTTTTCTTGCCTTGGCATTTCTCGAAACAAGCTTTCACCTTGTTTTATAAATAAAACAACGACTCCCAAACCGATACAAGGTAATGGAAAGATACCCTTACAAAACAGATCAAGAAAAACAAAAAAAAACATAAAACCAAAACTTGCCATGGAAGACACCGGAACTAGACCGAGAGAAACTAGAGCTCCACGACGAAGCCTTCAAGAGGATAATGACGCACCACGTCGCCGCTGCCAAGATCACGACGGTCAAGGGTTTTCAATCGGATCCCTAGCACGGAGAAGGTAGACACAATGGCGCCCCCAAGAGAGTTATGATACCTGCACGCATCGCCGCCGTTGGCGCCAAAAAGCTGAGCATTTCTTGCCTTTGCATTGTCCATGTGCATGGTTCAGTGTTGTAATCTCGTTTAGCACTATGTATCTTTTTGACGGTTTGGGCATCATTAATTCTTTTCTCAAGGACATAATTTATTCATCTTTCCTCTAAAATAAGTGGAGTACATTGTTCACAACTTAAATTTTATAAAGTCAATTGAAGAGTTGTTTTCTTACCAAACTTATTGTGTTGGATCTTGAAATGTACATTGTAATATGGTGTCATCTTCACACACACTATTCTATGAAACAACATTTTTTTTGTTTTGAATCTTTCTCCCCAAGTAGCAAGCTAGTTTTGCATCATCCCAACACAAACTAAGTCTAATACTGGCACCGAGGTTACTAAAGGCATGTAATATGAAGTTATCATACATATTTGATGAATATCTAGGCCCACTCTTTACACACGTTCTTTTGTTGGTTTGTGCTTCTTAGCCAAGGACAATGCTAAAAAATGTTAATGGGGACAGCTCTATATCCTCTCAAGTATAGAGGATTCATTGCTATAAATAAACCTTAGTTAATACTAATTAGTGAAGAATTTGCTACTTTTCAGTGAGGTCAAGTAAACCCAATGCACATAAGACAACTCCTTCCTCGTTCTTATTCGAATTGCATGTCTAGCAAACTAGGTTCTTTCTATGCAAAAATTTAACACATAGAGGATTTCTACACACTTGATGTTTACATGTGGATACATTTCCCGAAGCGCACGAGAAGCGATATTTCCACCAAGTTTTCCCTGGAAAACTGTTTGGAAACATATGCTCCTCAGTCCAGTGAATAACAGACGACTGGATCTAAAGAAATTCTTTTGAGAAGAGCTTGCGCCTATGGAAGACTAGGCTCTCACCTATGAGGAACGGATGCTTATAGTTTAGTTCATCACCATCTCTTTACCGTGACACCTAGCTTCCTTGCAATACCTTGTTTCCACTTACATCGGTGCATCTAAGAAAGTTTAGGCTACACCTCTCGTCGTTCGCGGTTTGAGGTTGCCTTTAGGCTTTAGCCACCATTGAGAACCCTCACATGCCCAATAGACGAGGGGGTGTTGGTCTCCTCCTTTTATCCCATTATATCCATGAGTCTCCGGGACAACCTTGAATCTGGCCCGATGTTAGATAGGAGGATGAGTAGGCCGGAGCACGAATTCCAAGCAAATCGATCCTAGCTAAGGTCATACTGTAAAACCGAGTGAGTTATACAATATATGCAAATCCGATTGACATTACTACTGTAGCAAATTCGTCTTTGCTTTATACACATGACCAGGAGGAAGATCATATGTAACTAGTTAGATCGAGGGACCCCATATGAAGGAAATTGATCAAGAATCCGTACTTAACCGAGAGACAAAAACATGGTGGTGTTTCGGCAAAAGCAAGCACACCGTGAGAGCAAAATATGGAGTGCATTCGTCAAGGCAGAGGGCCGGGAGGTAACTAAACATGCACGTATGTCGCGAGTTCTTCCATGAATGCATATCACAAGAAGTGCGCAAAATATTGTACTCATGAGAAGGGGCAAAAAGGAGAGGTGATTCTTACCCGTGGAACGACGATACGTATATGGTCGTCTGCCACCGCCGGAGCGGCAGAAACGTCCGGCGAGACGGCCTCGGCGGGCAGGTCGCCGGCCGGTCCTCCGGCCGCCATCGACATGGACGGGCGCACGGAGGTGACTCTGCATGAGTGGAGCGCACATAGGAATCAGAATATTATTGTCTCTCGTCAATGTATCCGAAGGGGAGCTAATGGAGGAAGTGAGAGCATACCACCTGGACCTGGGCGGCTGGGCAGGCGGACGACGTGCTATGCAGCTGTGGAAGTGTTGGAGCTGAGTGAGACCAGTGGAGGGTCGTCATGGATTTGTACCCCGGCGTAGCAACTAAGCAGACGAGACGAACGGGTATCCATCGGGAAAGGAAGCATCGGGAACTGACAGCCGACGTACGGGGAAGGGAGGAAACAGCAACGTAATTTACACAATGCAACAGCGGGGGCATCAGGGCAGATGATGGATCGAGAGGAGGAAAGGCCAGCAGAGGCTGCAGCCTCGGCGACATCGCTCGGACGACAGCGAGCTAGCAGTAGCAGTAGCACGAATGGGAGGGCACAGAGCCCACGCCCGCACGGCAACAAATGGAGAGATCGAACTGCACGGAAAGGGAGCAGGATCGCACTGGACTGGCTGGCAGGCAACCCACAGGCGCAGGCCGCTGTCAGCCGGCCTAGCAACGAGACAGCGGCCCAAGGGAACAGAATATATAAATATACGTGCCCAACCGCAGCCCGGCCGGGAAACTGCTGCCGGATGGTACCGGACGAAATGAACACGGTCGCCATCGACCGGCCAGAACGTACGGGCACCAGCCGCTAGCTCCGCTCTGCTCGCTGCCGCGCTGCGCAGGTTATTAACACGCGTGTACGTGGCACGTTCCTTGAGCACCGCGATCGGCAGCAAGTGGAGAGTACTACTGACGACAAGACGCCGCCAGGTGTTCTGAATCCTTATCAGATTATCGATCATCATCATCATAGGTTCTGACGGACGCTCAACTGGTCGGGAACTCATCGGCGGCACCGCGGCGGCAGGTCGCTCGCGCATCGCGGCTATCAGTCCTGGCGGCAACCGCATCGATCGACAGCGAGGTTTGTGATCTTAAGTGAAGCTCATGGCTGCGTCAACGAGACGGCACGTGTGTAATACCTTCTTCAAATAGCAGGCGTCCGGCTTCGGCCTGACAGTGAAGTTTTACCGTGATCTGTTAACATTTATTACTCTAGCTTTTTCTGAATTGGCTGCTGTGAGACGAGTGTTCGCTTTGGTTTGTCGAGAGCGAAAGGTTAAGTTAAAATATACTCCCTCCGTTTAAGAAATATAAGATGTTTTAGGTTTGTGAACGAGAGGTATTAGACATCTTTTAGTGTCTAGATTCATTTGAATCTAGACACTAAAAGATGTCTAGATACATCTATTTTACAAACCTAAAACATCTTATATTTCTAAGCGGAGGCAACAGAACTCATGCCGTCGCCTGGCAGGCTCTGTCAAAGCTGTCTTCAGCGGAGGACATTCGCTTGAACAGTACGTGCTCAGGATGCGCCAGCTTCAGTTGGCCGTAGAAAACCACCAGAGTAAGATTGAGGAATCAAATGATAATATATTCGGGCTAAATTTCTGTACTACTCTTTCCGTTTTAAAATATAAGCGTTTTAGGTTTGTGAAGAAAATGAATCTAGACTTATTTTAGTATATAGGGTTCATTCAACTTTGGGATGAATCTACACACTAAAAAAAGTCTAGATTTATTTTTTTCACAAACCTAAAACATCTTATATTTTGAAACGGAGGGAGTACTATGGTAGGTAATTCTAGACAGAAATGCTTAGTTTCTTCAAGTTCAAAGTGTATATGTCCCGGTCAGTTGGGTATTCTTTTACGAACTGATTAAAAAGTGCAGCTTCAGTTTAGTAAAAAAAAACGTTTTGCACATTTTGATCCAATTGCACTAAGAAAATGCAAATTACACTTTTTACTATGCTAAAATTGCATTGTTCTAAAGTCGAGTGGGACTTAAAGAAAATGCAAATTACACTTTTTACTATGCTGAAATTGCATTGTTCTCAAGTCGATTGGGACTTAAAGAAAATGCAAATCACACTTTCTATACTATACAAACTACACTTTTTCATCTAGTTGTGCTTATAGAAAATGCAAGATGATACTTTAGTAAATGCAAATTACACTTTTTTACTACTATGCTAAAATTGCATTATTCTAAAGTCGACTGGGACTTACAGAAAATGCGAATCACACTTCCTACTATACAAACTACACTTTTTTCATCCAGTTGTGCTTATAGAAAATACACGCTGATTTTTTTACTAAACTGAACTTGCACTTTTTTCATCTAGTTGTGCTTATAGAAAATGCAAGATGATACTTTAGTAAATGCAAATTACACTTTTTTACTACTATGCTGAAATTGCCATGTTCTAAAGTCGACTGGGACATATAGAAAATACACGCTGATTCTTTACTAAACTGATCTTGCACTTTTTCTAAATCGACTAAGACTTGAGAAAATCTCAGTCAATAGAAACCCAGCTAAACCTGACTCACAAAGTGTATTATTGCTTCTACCTTTGACGGTGGAAAATGTATAGAGTTCACTTACTCGAGACAGCGTGATGCAGGCTTTCCCAGCTTCAGACTGCACACGGTGCGGTTAGCAAGAGTTTGTGCATCCTTGGCGTCCTGAAATTTATTAGAGCAATTTCAGTGAAGTACTAGTATTCGCTTTGTGTGAGAAGCATACAAGCTTGGTGCTGACCAAGAAATTTGAAGCTTGGTTGTGAGCAAGAAACTAGAGCTGATCTTGTTCAGTGATTCCAGCAACAAGTCTTCTGCCTGTTCAAAGTTGCCCGTGTGCATCAAGCACTGGGCTTTCCCGTTAAGAATCATGCAAGTCGCTGTGTACTTCTCCCAGTAGTCTTGGAAGATGAGGAGGTGCGCCTCCTGGATCTTGGAGCCACCCTGCAGATATATGAATTGAAAGTGATGGCAAGCGACAGTAACGTTTTTCATGTGAATATTAAACTTCCAATTCATTCTACAGCTACTCGTACGAATTAAAAAAAAAGGTGAGCGTATGGTTACCATAATTAACAAGGTGTACCCATGTGCTGGCGAGGTGCGTCAGCGTGCCTGAGCTGCTTCTCCGCGTGATCGGGCCTGTGCATTTGGAGGTATATCTGGACATTCAGCGCGAGTCTGGAACATATCAAATTGATGGATGGAACTTTAGCTTGGTGTCCTAATCTCGCCAGACAAATCAAAGCATAAAACAACTACACGAAAAATGTGCAGCCCAGCGTGCATTTGTAGAGTATTCAGCAAACTGGCTAACTGACAGAAGGAAAAGGCTGAAGAATGGGGCCTGACAGTTCCATGCTGCCACCGAAATTCGTGTGCTTCAGAGCTTCGGCGTAATCCTGTTCGTGTATGAAGATGGTCTCTGCGACCGTCCGGAGAATCGGATTGCTCCTCACCTCACCGCGGGATCACTCAGGACCTCCTTGAGTCTCGAGATCGCCTTATCCTTGCATCCTCGAGGAAAACAGTTAAGCACCAGCCGCGTCAGTGCTCAATGGGAGGACGGAACTACGAATGTGTCGAAGAAATAGCACGGAACCAAGAAGCCCAACTTTTTTTTTTTTGACAGTGAACCAAGTAGCCAACTTTGTTCTTGGCGCCGCCGGAGAGGTTCACCGCGAGCAGCTTGACGGCCTGGAGCGGCGTGGCGGCACGTGGCCCGATCTCGTCATCACCAGCTGCACGCGAGAGGCCAAACCGATCAAGTGTGCCGCTAGGATGGAGGACGCGCGTGCGGTAGGGGCCGTGGACGCGATCACTACACCTGGTGGGAGCCGATGGCGATGTAGGAGCGGTAGAGGATGGCGTCGCGCGCGGTGGAGGACCTCGTCGTGGGAGAGCGCGTGCGCGGGGACGGGACTGGCTGGCGGTGATGGCGGCGTGGTACGCGCCCACCTAGAAGCTGTTGCGGAGGCCGAACAGGTGGTCCGGCGGCGTCGACACCATATGGTTCTATGTACTAGTCAGGTGCCCTTCCTCTCTACATACAGAGAAGCAAAGCTTTCCATTGTCCTATTCTTCTGTGCGACACGCTCCAAATCCCACTTTTGCTATGAAATATCTCTTTTTCTATAAATGTCTCCGTTTTTTCCTTCCCAAGCAAAAACTGTCTGTTCCAGAAAATAAAACGTCTCGTCGAAGAGAACTCGCCGAAGACATACAGCAAAAAAAATTGTGCTAATTGTGCAAAAAAAACCAATTTTGCTACAGTAGCAGAAAATCAATTCGGTCTAGAAAACTCACCAGAAAAACCTTGCCGGAGACGACATAGCAAAAAATTTAACCTATTATAGCAAACGCAATAATCGGTGCTAGCATATTTTTTTGCTATTGTAGCAAAAAACCTACTTCGTCGGACACTTTTCTGGACACCGATGTCGTAGAAAAAATTTGTACTAATATAGCAAACTCGATGAACAAATATAGCAAAAAAGGTTATAATAATGTAGCAAAAAAACAAAACCTCACCAAAGACATCACCGAGAATCTCACTAGAATTCATAGTCACCTAGAATCATTGTCGTCGAGCTCGCCGACGACAAATCGAACTCGCCAGAGCCTCAATATCACCAGATCAAACTGGTCCACGATCTAAACATCATATTATGTTTTTAGATGATAAACATTAGATTAATGGTAGTCATTTATTCTCTAAAATTCTGGGTAGGCCACGGTCCACCCGGCCCCACCCCTGCGTACGCCCATGCTGCTGCCGCCACTGCACCGTACATAATCCTGAACTATCTCTTTCAAATTTTGCTAGAGTTCTTTGTTCTAGCATTTGGAATAGACGTGATTAGTTTATTCTATTTAGATGAACATCTACTCTGTTAGTTTGTGTGATCTATATAGTTGCTATTTGTATGATCATGCTTTACTAATTATTTATTCGGATTAAATTATATGAATTATTGCTTATACTTTTAACAGTGTGCCGCGTGGCCCTGGCTAGTTCTATTCTAAAACTTGTGATTTCCTTCTCTATTACACACCATTTTCTACAACCGTGTGCGATTGACTCGTACATCAAAATCCATGTGCAATGCATCACATAATATTATCTCATTTTGTATTTAGAAAATAGAAACACACTATCGTACTTTGACACTGTTGATTAGTATGGTACAAGGCATGTTTGTGAAAACAAATACCAAATATGGTGAGAATTATGTTTTAGGTATCGTACACAATTTTAATTTTGAAACCGTGTGTGATTGCTTCCTACAGCGCACCCCTCTTTTTGATTCTGAAACCGTGTGTGACTGTATCACCTACATTATTTTCAGAATGTATGCGATTCGCCATCACAAAGGTTTTTTCTGAAGGTTAATTATGCTATTCACTTAAATCACAAACATCCCAGACGGTTTTGACAAAGGATAAGGGATGGGGGCCTTAAAAGATGAACGGTCAACTAAATTGAATATTACTATATTTTTAGTTCCATTTATTTATATTTTGAAATTCAACTGCGGCAAATAACTCATGTTTCACTTGACAGTTTAGAAATATTTAGTTTATCTCTCATTTATTTATATTGCATCATATATCATCGTGTTTTTTCCGAAATGGGGGGAGATCATCCCGCCTCTGCATCTAAAGGATGCACATAACTTTTTTTATTAGATTATTTACAACACCTTATAAGAAAAAATATAAAAATAAAACCGAAGCCACCAAACAAGCGATAACTCACTAAACTTACAACACTGATGAAGGGGGTATCCATGAACAGAGCCAACACCCTGCCATCACACCGACGTGCATCATCTAAAAATCGAAGGCCTCGACAGGTCGCCAAATGGTGAGCGAGTGGCATAACCGGTCCGGCAGACCCTCAACGCGTACCAGACGCCACCGTCTTCGGCATATCCATCTCCTGAAGAAATCAATGCATGACATTGAGAGGCATGTCGTCAATGCCACCATGACGATAGACAACTCCACCACCCTACGCGCGTCCAACAAGACACGTCCAACATCTCGACCCTGCTACAACACGCCGTCGAGACTCGCCATCATTGATGAAGAAGATTAAACACTGCTCCACCAGCATACCCCTCTAGGCATCACGTGTTCCAACACGACCCCCCCCAAGAGGGAGAACGACACCAAGTGTCGCTATCATTCGATACAGGGAGACCCAGATCTGGGTTTCCCCCAGAACATCTAGGCATAAGGCGGGAACTTCACAGCGACGACGCCTTCAACAAGGTAATGACGCCCGAGGACGCCACCATTGTCGGCTCTAACCGCGTCGGAGCCCGGCTCTCACTAGACAATCGCCTCGCCTCCATCCCGTGTGTCGTAGCCCTAGAGACCGGGCCACGGATGAGGGAAGCCACATCCACGCCAATGGTCATCGATCCGCCCGGAGAAGAGTCCTTACTCCATCCATCGCGTCGTTGTAGAATCAACAATGACGCCATGACATCGGCGACCGCGCCACATCTAGTCTGTAGGGCACCGTCCTAGGCTGGCACCATCGGACGAGGAGACGAGGGGGGCTCAACCGCCATTGGCGCAATCCAAGCCAGGCCAGGCACACCCTCTGGCGACAGAGGAGGGGGAAGGGGAGGGGGTGCTGTCAGATAGTTTGTTAGGGTTCCCCGGTCGCCCGTCAGGAGCGACGCGAGAGAAACAGAGGTGGCGCACCTCTCACGTGATGTGGCTCCGCATCCGATTCTTCTTTTAATCTTGCCTATATCACCGTGTAACACATGCTTTAATTTTTGATGATTTGACAACTACTCTCTCCGTCCAAGAATACGTGCACATCTAGGAAATATTAGACAAATTAGTTCTCCCTTCTCTTTTACAAGTCTCTGTTATTTTAATTGAAAGGAGAAGAATGATAATTGGTGGGTGAGGTGGAGGATAGGAATGGGGATTGGAGGGTGGAGTAGTGGAGTGATTAGGAGGAGCTAATTGCATTTATTAATTGCATTGGCAGTGTAGTCGTGTAGACATGTACTACTAGTACTTCTTTTGGGACAAATTTTGAAACTAGAAGGACAGAGGGATTAGAAACTGAACGGTTTTGCTCTTCATTTCTTTGTGTCCCTTGTTTTCTCAATGTGTCCTCGTGTTGGTGGTGCGAACGCTGGTTGCGGCAGTGCCATGGATGCGAACGAACTCGCGATACGCGACAGCACGGTAGCGTGGTTGGTTCTCGTCGCCAAGGAACTCCTCCGCGGGAGTGACGAGACATTCTTTGGTTGGGGTGATGAACATCCCCACGGCTGTTCGCGCCAGTGTCGTATTGGTCACCACCCGGTGTTCTCTGCTCTTGAGCATGCCGTTGGTCACGACCTACACGGCCACCACAACCACATACACATACCAATCAATAATGGCCTGTTTGGTTCAGAGGATTACAAATACTACTATACAAGAGTATGAAAGATGCAAGAGTATGATAGAAATGTAAATGCAATATGAAATTATTTATCCTTGGGTTGTCTGGTTCATATATAGGAATTATTGGAAGGACACAAGAATCCTATAAAAAATGGTCAAATCAGCATGAGAAATGTAGTAGTACCTCAAGTGCAAGGCCAGTGTGGACGACGAAGGCGCTTGGTAAGGGCTCGACATGAACCCATTCTCCGTTGTGGAGGAGCTGGAGGCCGGGGACCTTGTTGGGGATGAGGAGGGTGAGAAGGTTCCGGTCGCAGTGAGGAGGTAGGCCAATCATGGTGGTCGGATCTGGGCATGCTGGGTAGTGGTTGATGCCGAGTATCACGTCGGTGCCACCGAGATCTCCATCGAAGTAGTCAGTAGGGAGGCCCATGCCCTCGGCCAGCAGTCGCAGCAGCTCCATGCCCATGCTTCTTGTTTGGACTGCGAACTTCTCTACGACTTGTCTGGATGAAGAAGGTACAGAAGGAGCACACACAGCATTCTTCGTTCTCAATGACCAGCTAATAAGTAAATAAATACACGAACCTAGCTAGTAATACTAGCTAGTAGTACATACTATATGGATGAAAACATAATAGTAATACTATATGGATTTGCTAGTTCTCATGCGCCTGAGAACTTCTTAGGTCTCAGTCGTCTCTTTCACCGTTTGATTTATCTTATGATTCGTGTTACACATAAGTTGCAACTTGGATGTAACTGAGAATTATTGAGTTGTAACTAGGTTGTAACTGAAAACTAGTACAAATCTTCTGAGTTGCAACTAGGTTGCAACTGAGACTTAGCACAAATATTAGAATGACATCAGCGACTTAGACATAACTAATTCTCAGGCGTCTGAGATCTAGACACTTCCATAAGATAAGATGGTGCACCGTACGTACCGGAAGTTGTTGGGCTTGTCGGGCCAGTCTCTTGTGCTGCTACCAACGGGGATGGTGCAGCCGAGGCGCAGGCAGTCAATCCAGTACTTGTGGCCGACGACTGTTTCGTAGGTGCTGCCGGAGAAGTACCTGTTGGTCTTGTCATTATCCTCCGAGTAGAAGGCCGCCTTGTCTGTCTCCGGCAACGCGAAGAACTCATGGCACAGCGCACCCACGTCTCGCATGGCCTGCTCAGCCACGCCGTGGTTGACCACCTGCACCGCGGCCTCCATGATTACTAGCCTGGAGGAAGAAGCATGCATGATTACTCCTAGCTAGAAGAAGACTACTAGCCTGGAAGAAGCCCATCTCCTTGCCGGCGTCCAGGACGGCGCGCCTGCACTCGTCATGGCCGCGGCGGAGATCAATGATGGGCAGGGACACGATGCCGCCCGCACGGAGATTCCCCATGGCCTGGCTAATTAAGCTGGACCGATCGAGACTTGTTTCAACTGATCGATGCTAGCTGCTGGTGTCCCCCGTTATTTATAGATACTGCTTTTCTTACATATATGCATCTAATGACTGCGAAAAAGGATCAATCAATAACCTACTCCTACGTACATGATTTATTTATTTTGCAAGAGGAGGAGGGGTCTACGAAGGACCCCCAAAGTGTAGTACTTGATGATAGAGAGTTGGTGGTGTGTGAACAAGCTAGCGCCGTGCCATGTTACCTCTGGATTTCTATATGGCTACTACACTTCAACACCCAGCCAGCGGGGACGAAGCCAGCACACTAGCTACCACGACCACGATGACAGCACCACGTTTCTCCTGTTGCTGCCTACAGATACCATGTGGAGAACCGACGCCGTGCCATGTTACCTCTACTCAGCCCAGCTGCGCACGGGTCGTCGTTTCTGCTATTGTTTCATCTTCGAGGTCCCACCAGCCACCATGGCCATCGACTAGTTGCCCATCACCAATCTCTGGCGACCATGACGAGGAGCAGATCAGAGCGAGCAGTTCTTCGAGTTGCCGGCCGGGGGCAGACAATGCACCCCGGTGTACTCGGAGGAGACTACCTGGACATGTTCCGGGCCAGGCCAGGCTCGGGCCGGGCCTGACAAAGCCTGACCGCATAAATCCTAGGCCCGAGCCCGGACGGCTGTCGGGCCTAAAAACTCGGCCCAAGCCCGGCCCGCCACTGTGTAAATTCGCCGGGCCATTGGGCCGCGGGCCAGGCCTTTCCATATTTGCGCATTTCTCTTGGCCCAAGCCTGGCCCGTGCACCCACCGGGCCACAAATCTCAAGTCCAGGTCCAGCCCACGGGCCTTAAAAGCCCGGCCCGTCGGGCTTTTTTGGGCCGGGCTGCCCATGCCCAGGTATAGAGGAGACACACACACAAGTCCAACCGACTCTTCTCTTGCGCAACTTTTTTACGACAAAGGAATATATTGATATCGCAAAACACAGTGCCCTAATACAGTGTCCTAACATAGTGTCCTAATGGCATTACGGACGTAAAAGCACGAAAAACTCAATTACACCAGGCTATGCGATAACACAATGTTCTAACGACATTACGGATGTAAAAGCATGAAAAATTCAATTACATCAGACTATGCTATAACATTACGGATGCACATATGACAAAAAAACACAATGAGGTACCACTGTGGAAACGAGACTGCCCCGTCGGCGTAGGCTACGTCGATGACGGCCGTCGGCATAGCCCCTCTACCCGTCGACGTAGACTATATGGGTTCCACCTAGATGACTAACGGTCGTTTGCTACGCCGATGACTTTGCCGTCGGCCTAGATTATTTCATTATTTTCAAAACAAAATCTATTTTTTTTTCAAATTTTATTTAACTTTTTTAAATGTTTAACTCATTAATCTCACATGAACATTTTTAATTCTAAGTACACTTAATCTCAAGTTAAATTGCACTCGTAGTCAAACATCCATATGAGCTTCCGACAAAAAATTTAGAACTTGTTGTCAATACTATGATATCAATCCTATTAACCATTAGACCTATAATGTTAGATGTCTTTATTTTTTTACATTTCATACAATTATTTAAGTAAACAACAACGAATAAGTAATAATAATCTTGAATTAATTTTATTTATTTATTTTGCCTTTCTCTATTTAATATTGAATAATTCATATCTACAAATTCGTAAATCGTAATTTGACAAATAATATATCCAAATCAATTAGAAAAATGAGAGTAATCCAAATATGAAATCCCTATCATCTAATTAATTATGTATCACATCTTTTTAACACTAGACCAACCGAAACTATGTCAGGATTCATGAAATACCCTGTTTTTGGCACTCAAAAAATAGAAAATGGCTTTTTGGTGCGACGAAAAGGAAACATTGCATTGGATCTCTGATGAAATAGCCTATTGTCAACCTAAAAATGATTTTTGTAAAAAAACATGAGCATTAGATCATATACCTGTAGTTCAAATCTGACTCACTTCCTAGTGATTAGGCAGGAATTTGTCTTTTTCACGAGGGGTGGACAGAAAGGTTTAAGATATCCTGGTTGGGACATTGTCCATGCAAGGTGGTCTAGTATTTTTGAAAAATGAGGTGGTTCTATTTTAAATCTTTCATTTGGTGGTTGCTTTACAAAACACCTAGTCTTTTATACTCGAAAAATGAAAAATGGATTTTTAATGTGACATAAAAGAAAACTTCCTCCTGCAACATTGTTCACCATCCCATGATGCACATTCATGCATAATATGTGTATATTATCGCAAACTATGCCGAAATTCTGGCCACAACATTGGTCATTTGACCTGAAAGCCAGAAACCTCGATTGAGATAGGTCATTTTGTAAAGGTTTTTTTAGACACAATCAATATACCAGGTTTGGTATTTTTACTTGCAACTATGTGACATAATATGACACCACGCAAATGTTTTGCATTGTTTCGGTCATTTTTGAATTTTTTATGCCCGTTTTAAACTATCGTCAAACTTTCTAAATCGGCGGGCATGAAGATTCTTAGCTCGAGGCTGAGTCTCGCTAAACTTCCATTAGATCTCTGATGAAATAGCATATTGTGAACATAAAAATGATATATTTTTAAAAATCATGAGCATCAGATCATGCACTTGTAGTTTAAATCTGACTCACTTCCTACCGATTCGGCGAGAATTTGTCTTTTTCACGAGAGGTGGACGAAAAGGTTTGAGATATCCTGGTTGAGACATTGTCAATGCAAGGTGGACTAGTATTTTTGAAAAATGGGGTGGTTCCATTTTGAAACTTCCATTTAGTGGTTGTTTCACAAACACCCTATTTTTTGCACTCAGAAAATAAAAAAAATGCCTTTTTGGTACGACAAAAAGGAAAGTTTCCTCCTGCAACATTGTTCACCATCCCATGATGCACATGCGTGCATAATATGGGCATATTATCGCAAACTATGCCGCGATTCTGGCCATAACATTGTTCATTTGACCTGAAAGTTAGGAAACCTCGATTGAGATAATTCATTTTGTGAAGGTTTTTTTAGACACAATCAATATACCAAGTTTGGTATTTTTACTTACAACCATGTCACCTAATATGACATCACTTGAAGGTTTTGCATTATTTTGATCGTTTTTGAATTTTCATGCCCGTTTTAAACTATCGTCAAACTTTCTAAATCAGCGGGCATGAAGATTCTTAGCTCGAGGCCGTGTCTCGCTAAACTTACATTGCATCTCTGAAAAAAAATCATATTGTGAACCTAAAAATGATTTTTCCAAAAAATCATGATCCTCGGATCATGTACCTGTAGTTCAAATCTGACTCACTTCCTACCGATTCGGCAGGAATTTGTCTTTTTCATGAGAGGTGGAAAGAAAGGTTTGAGATACCCCGGTTGGGACATTGTCCATGCAAGGTGGTATACTATTTTTGAAAAATAGGGTGGTACCATTTTGAAACTTTCATTTGGTGATTGCTGCACAACATCCTCTTTTTTGCACTCGGAAAATGAAAGTTGACTTTTTTGGTGTGAGGAAAAGGAAAACTTACTCCTGCAACATTGTTCACCATCTCATGATGCACATGTGTGTATAATATGGGCATATTATCACAAACTATACCACGATTTTTGCCATAACATTGGTCATTTGACCTGAAAGCCAGTAAAGCTCGATTGAGATACGTCATTTTGTGAAAGTTTTTTTTGAGACAGTCAATATACCAAGTTTGGTATTTTTTCTTGCAACTATAACACATAATATGATACCACGCGAAGGTTTTGTATTTTTGTGATTGTTTTGAATTTTTAATGCATGTTTTAAACTATCGTCAAACTTTCTAAGTTGGCGGGCATAAAAATTCTTAGCTCGGGACTGAGTCTCGCGAAACTTACATTGGATCTCTGATGAAATAGCATATTTTGAACCTAAAAAGGAGCATCAGATCATGTACATGTAGTTCAAATCTAACTCACTTCCTGTCGATTTGGCAGAAATTTGTCTTTTTCACGAGGGGTGGACAGAAAGGATTGAGATACCCGGTTGGGACATTGTCCATACAAGGTGGTCTGCTATTTTTTTAAAAATGGAATGGTTTCATTTTAAAACTTTCATTTGGTGATTGCTTCACAAAACACCCTGTTTTGGACACTCAAAAAATAGAAAATATGTTATAAGAAAGTATTTATATATTTTTTGAAAAAAAAAATGTAATATTTGAGTTTATATAGATAGATCATATTTTTCTGCAAATTTTGATATATTATATGTATTTTTTTGAATTGAAATGGTTTAGTTATGATTTTTCTAAGATTAATATGGGAAATTGCCGTCGGCATAGACTTGACGTTGTCGCTTTTGCCGTTAGCCTAATCACCTATGTCGCCGGCTCTGTCTACGCCGCCGGCTGCCGCCGGCCTATCCATACTACGCTGACGGCAAAACGTGACCGACAGCCGCGTGGACCGGCTGACGAGTACGGACAACTGCGCCGATAGGCGCCATCTTTTGCTATTGATGTATAAAAAGGCCTAGCCATAGGCGTATGAGGTTATTCCTATAGTTTACCCAATGGAGATCGCTGCCGAAGTTTTCTAAAACCTATCACCGGCCAAATCAATGAGGACATGAATAAATTAGCAGAACACCATCTTATCGTGAGATGAACCCTAGAACCACCTCCATTATTTAAGCACACCAATAGACTCCCACTTCGCCGATCTGAGCAACCAAGAAAAAGCGGCTGCAATGCAACCACACCCGCGGTCCGTCCATGGCAGGGCCGGTTGAGATCAGGCCCTAAAGCCCATACCTGACCAGCCACTATGCGTGAGATGTAGGCCATAGTCTCGCCGCCGCTGCGCGCTGGAGACCAGGATACAGGGGCAAATAACACTGACGGGACTGCCTCTCGTGCCTTCCCTGACGGTGACGACAACATCAGGGAATGGTCCGACAACCCAAAGGGTTCCGGTATGTTAAGGATCACAAATGTTCTACCTAGATCGAGTAGCTAGCTAGCTAGTAGTAGTATCAGTGTCATTTTTGTATAACTGTCGTTGAAGGGACGTGTTCCACAAGCTCACCAGCCAAACAAGAGGCATGGCGATGGAACTGTTGGTGTTAGGGCCTCTCGGGGATCACTGACGATACATAGAGGAAGCAGGGAGAATTGGAGCTCGTTTATATCAGATACAAATGCCTAGTTTGTGCAGGGTTCTATGAGTAACAATGGTATGCTTATATCTTAGTCGATTGAATATTTTGTGTCCCAGTCTATTTAGAAAAGTGCAATTCCAGTTTTGTGAAAAGTGTAACTTGCACTTCTCTAAAAATGTACATGTTGCACTTTTTACCAAGAGCTCATTTGGAAGCCATCATTTCATGCCAGTATCGTGGAATTCAATCGAGATTCTATATAAAACGTGTTTGGCTGTCACATAATTGAAACCGTCATTTCAATTAGAAATTGCAGGGAGTGGGTAAGTGGAATTCAATTAAGAATCCATATACAATGTGTTTGGCTGTCGTGGAATTGTAACTGCCATTTAAGTTGGAAATTCTATGAAATAGGTATAATATGTTAAGTCAATTCACGTTCCTAACTCAGTCATTTGTCTAAAAATTATTTTATTTCATAAGTCAAACGTGATTATTAGATTAGAATTTTGAAATCACGTCTTCAAAACGGGCCCAAAACTGAAATTGGATGGTCTTTTAAATAGATTTGTGTCTTCAAGAAATTCTTAGTCGATGGAGACCCAGCAAAACCAAACCAAACTAATAAAGTACTATTGTATTCTTGCTTCTACTACTTTAGTGGAAAGTGCAACCCGGGTGGAAACGTAGAAAAGAACAACCGGATGAAAAAGTACAATGCACATTTTTACTAAACAAGTTCGATAAAGTGTAAGTTGTACCTTCCACTAAACTGAAGTTACACTTTTCTGGGTCGACCGAAGACTTACAGTACTAACACAGTCTAGATTGAAGATGAAAGGCTTTTCCAAGAAATTCAATTTAATTTTCGTTTTTGTTGAGCTGCTTTGTACCATTCGATGTTTGTTTTAATGCCAGAGTGATATTCACAAAAAAGAGAGTGCAAATGTGGTTCCCTGCAATTCGCATGCATTGCTAGCTCCCAAAGGTATAGTACTAAACAAATGGGACACCAACACAAAATCTGATCTTTTTGCATTTATTAAAAACATTTTTTAACTTTTCAACTGAGCCTGAAAGCTATGAATTGTTTTATGCATTATGTTTTTCGCATTGAAAATTTAAAACACTCTATCTTGATAGGTTTCGGTGAACTTACGCTAAGATGGGAAGCCCGTATACAAACGCTAAGATGGGAAGCCCATCAAAGTTCACCGAAACCTATCAAGATAGAGTGTTTTAAATAGCAGGCATCGATCCGGCTTTAGCCTGACGGTGAAGTTTTACCGTGATCTGTTAAGAAATGTTCGTATCATGTTCGTTGACTGTTGAGGATTGGAACTGAACATAGTAGTAAGATTTATTATTACTAGCTGTTTTTTAATTGGCTGCTGTGAGACAAATGTTTGCTTTGGTTTGTCGAGCGACAGGTTAACTGAAAAATACAGGAGAACTCATGCCATTGCCTGGCAGGCTCTGTCGAAGCTGTCTTCAGCAGAGGGCATTCGCTTGAACAGTACGTGCTCGGGATGCACCAGCTTCGGTTGGCTGCGGAAAACCACCAGAGTAAGATTGAGAAATCAAGTGGTAATATTCATGTTAAATTTCAGTACTATGATAGTTCTACTTACCTGACAGAAATTCTTAGTTTCTTCAGGTTCAAAGTGTCGATAACTGACAATGGTTTGTTTATGATATCTCAGTCAGTTGGGTATTCTTTTACGAACTGATTGAAACATGCAGCTTCAGTTTAGTAAAAAAAGAACGTTTGCACATTTTGATCCAATTGCACTAAGAAAATGCATATTACACATTTTTTACTATGCTGAAATTGCATTGTTCTGAAGTCGAGTGGGACTTAAAGAAAATGCAAATTACACTTTTTATACTATGCTGAAATTGCAATGTTCCGAAGTCGATTGGGACTTAAAGAAAATGCAAACTACACATTTTACTATGCTGAAATTGCATTGTTCTGAAGTCGATTGGGACTTAAAGAAAATGCAGATCACACTTTCTACTATGCAAACTACACTTTTTTCATCTAGATGTGCTTATAGAAAATGCAAGATGACTCTTTACTAAACTGAACTTGCACTTTTTATAAATCGACTAAGACTTGAGAAAATCTTCGTCAATAGAGACCCAACGAAACCTGACTCATAAAGTATCTGTATTACTGCTTCTACCTTTTACGGTGGAAAGGGTATAGAGTTTCACTTACTTGAGATGGCACTTATTATTAGCTGTTTCTGAATTGGCTGCTGTGAGACAAGCGTTTGCTTTGGTTTGTCGAGCGACAGGTTAAGTGAAAATATACAACAGAACTTATGCGCCCTCGCCTGGCAGGCTCTGTCGAAGCTGTCTTCAGCAGCAGAGGACATTCGCTTGAACAGTACGTGCTCGGGATGCACCAGCTTTCAGTTGGCTGCAGAAAACCACCGGAGTAAGATTGAGCAATCAAATGGTAATATTCATGTTAAATTTCAGTACTATGATAGTTCTACTTACCTGACAGAAATTCTTAGTTTCTTCAAGTTCAAAGTTTCGATAACTGACAATGGTTTGTTTACGATGTCTAAGTCAGTTGGGTATTCTTCTACAAACTGATTAAAAAGTGCAGCTTCAGTTTAGTAAAAAAAACGTTTGCAGATTTTGATCCAATTGCACTAAGAAAATGCAAAGTACACTTTTTACTATGCTGAAATTGCATTGTTCTCAAGTCGAGTGGGACTTAAAGAAAATGCAAATTACACTTTTTTACTATGCTGAAATTGCATTGTTCTGAAGTCGAGTGGGACTTAAAGAAAATGCAAATTACACTTTTTACTGTGCTCAAATTGCATTGCTCTGAAGTCGATTGGGACTTAAAGAAAATGCAAATTACACTTTTTACTATGCTGAAAGTGTATTGTTCTGAAGTCGAGTGGGACATAAAGAAAATGCAAATTTTCTATACTATACAAACTACACTTTTTCATCTAGTTTTGCTTATAGAAAATGCAAGATGATACTTTAGTAAATGCAAATTACACTTTTTTACTACTATGCTGAAATTGCATTGTTCTAAAGTCGACTGGGACTTACAGAAAATGCAAATCACACTCTCTACTATACAAACTACACTTTTTTCATCCAGTTGTGCTTATAGAAAATATACGCTGATTCTTTACTAAACTGAACTTACACTTTTTCTAAATCGACTAAGACTTGAGAAAATCTCAGTCAATAGAGACCCAGCTAAACCTGACTCACAAAGTATATTATTGCTTCTACCTTTGACGGTGGAAAATGTATAGAGTTCACTTACTTGAGATAGCGTGATGCAAGCTTTCCCAGCTTCAAACTGCACACGGTGACACTAGTAGAAAACAGGCCTTTCGTCCAGGCCATTAGTCTCGGCTGTGGCTGGGGCCGGGACTAATGGCCCTGGCCGGACGGCCCGAGCCATCCAAAACCATATGTCGCTGGGGGCACCCCCTTTAGTCCCGTTTTGTATCTCCAACCGAGACTAGTGGTCTGACTCTATATATACACACAGCCCCCTCCCCCTCTCAACTGTTTTTTTTTGGTGGGAGAGAGTGTTGTTGTGCTATTTTTTTTCTTGTTCATACATATGCACTAGAGGTGTTCGGTGAAATGTCCATTAGAGCGATGCAAGTTTAGGTCACACAAGACATACATGATATAAGGTGCCCGAGCCACACTTTAAGTTTGCTCATCTTTGTTTCCAAGTGTAATAAAAGGTTAGCAACTATTTTCTTGTTAAGACCGTTGTGCGATACTAATTTTAGCATAGTGATTGCGTTTGACATATATTTGTATGATACAGATGAGCCATCCATGGATGTACGGTGACCGACGCTCTGCCGCTTTCAGAGAAGGCGTGCGTTCTTTTCGAGTTATGGCCGAGGAGAACAAGCGACGGGATGGTTTTATGTGTTGTCCATGTGTTGATTGTAGGAATGAGAATGCTCACACTTCCGCAAGAATCATTCAGAGCCACCTGCTTCGGTCTGGTTTTATGTCCGGCTATAATGTTTGGACCAAACACGGAGAAAGAGGGGTTGTGATGGAAGACGACGATGAAGAAGAGAACGATGATGATAACTACCGATCTATGTTCCCTGGATACGCTGATACCGCAATGGAAGACAATGAAGAAGAAGGAGGTGAAGAACGGGAGCCAGACCGGCCCGCTGATGATCTTGGTCGGGTCATTTCTGATGCAAAGCGAGATTGCGACACAGAAAAGGAGAGGTTGTAATTTGAGAAGATGTTACAGGACCACAAAAAATTGTTGTACCCAACTTGTGAAGATGGCCAGAAGAAGCTGGATAGCACACCAGAATTGCTGAAGTGGAAGGCAGAGACCGGTGTGACTGACTCGGGATTTGAGAAGTTGCTGGTACTCATGAAGAGGTTGCTTCCAAGAAATAACGAATTGCCTACCAGTACATACGAAGCAAAGAAGCTTGTCTGCCCTCTAGGATTAGATGTGCAAAAGATACATGCGTGTCCTAATGAATGCATCCTCTACCGCGGTGAGAAGTACGAGAAATTGGATAAATGCCCGGTATGCACTGCATTGCGGTATAATATCAGAAAAGATGACCCTGGTGATGTTGATGGCGAGCCACCTAGGAAGAGGGTTCCTGCCAAGGTGATGTGGTATGCTCCTATAATACCACGATTGAAACGCTTGTTTAGAAACAAAGAGCATGCCAAGTTGTTGCGATGGCACATGGTGTTGGAATTATGCCCTAGAGGCAATAATAAAGATGTTATTATTATAATTCTTGTTCATGATAAAGTTTATATTCCATGCTAGAATTGTATTAAGCGGAAACTTTGATACTTGTGTGGTTTATGAACAACACCGTGTCCCTAGTACGCCTCTATGGACTAGCTCATTGATTAATGATGGTTAAGGTTTCCTAACCATAGACATGAGTTGTCGATTAATAATGAGATCATGTCATTAGGAGAATGATATGATGGACATACCCAAATTAAGCAGAGCAATTAGATCGTGGCATCGTGTTCATCTTTGCGAAGCTTTTTCCTATGTCAAGTATTGTATTCCTTAGACCATGAGATAATACAATTCCCTGGTATCGGAAGAAAGCTTTGAGGTCATCAAACTTCATCCTATGTGAGGGTGATCATAAAGGTGTCTCTCAGGTGATCAAAAAGTACTTGTTGGGTTGTATGTATCGAGATGGAATTTGTCCCTCCCGAGTCGGAGAGATATACTTCGGGCCCACTCGGTAATCGATATCAACACCGCTTGCAAGCACGTGGTTAAGGAGTTAATCACAAAGTGATATCGGATTACGGAATGAGTAACGTACTTGCTGTGAACGAGATTGAACTAGGTATGTCGATACCAACGATCGAATCTCGGGCAAGTAAAATATCATGTGACGAAGCGAATACATATATGGGATTAATTGAATCCTGGCATCATGGTTCATTCGATATGATCATCGATGAATGTGTGGGAGTCAATATGGGTTTCCAGATCCCGCTGTTGATTATTGATAGAAGATCATGTCTGCATATTCTCGAACCCGTAGGGTCACACACTTAACGTGCATCGACGCTAGGATAGAATGGACGATTGGTTTATGAGTTTTTGTTCGGAGTCTCGGATGAGATCCAGGACATCACGAGAGGTTCCGGAATGGTCCGGAGAATAAGATTCATATAAAGGAAAGCAGTTTTTGGATTTCAGAATCGTTTCAGAGTTTATCGATATTGTACCGAAAGGTTCTAGAAGGTTCCGGAGTGGGACCAACGTGGGCCCACTTGTCGGGGGGCTGCGTGGGCATAAGGGGGAGTGCCCTGGCCGCTTTGGGCCAGGGGCACAAGGCCCCAAAGGCCCAGCCGGCCAAACCCTAGGGGAAACCCTAAATGGATCTTCTGGAAGGAGGGGGGAAACTTGCCCCCCACTCCAACCCTTGGGGCCGCCGCCCTAGGGCTTGGAGGAGGGGCCAAGGGGGCTGGCCAGCCCCCTATATAAGGTGGACAGGGGCGCACCCTCCCCCTCCAACCCTAGCCGTCGTCCTGCTGCCCCTCCACCTCTCTCTCTCCCGACTACGCGTAGGCGAAGCCCTGCCGTAGAAATTCTCCACCATAAGCACCACGCCATCGTGCTGCAGATCCAATCTATCTCTCCACCATACTTGCTGGACCAAGGAAGGAGGAGACGTCGCTGCACCGTACGTGTGCATCTCTCGGAGGCGCCGCCACTTGCGGCGTAGGATCGGATCGGATCGGATCGCGAGAGGGAGACGGCGAGTACGACTACATCAACCACGTTCTGTTGAACGTTTCCGCTGTGCGATTTCTTCAAGGGTATGAAGATCTCATCAATCTCTCTCGTTGATTACATCTCCTAGATTAGATCTTGGCTTTCTTGTTCGCATCCGTAGGAATTTTTTTGATTTACTATGCTGCGAAACCCTTCACATGGAAGAACGTAAGAAAGACGGGATGTTGAGGCACCCCGCTGATGGTCGACAATGGAGAAAAATCGAGAGAGACTTCCCGGACTTTGCTGGTGAAGCAAGAAACTTATGGTTTGGTCTAAGTACAGATGACATGAATCCTTTTGGGGAGCAGAGCTGCAGTCACAGCACCTGGCCGGTCACTCTATGTATCTACAACCTTCCTCCTTGGTTGTGCATGAAGTGGAAGTTCATTATGATGCCAGTACTCATCCAAGGCCCGAAGCAACCCGGCAACGACATTGATGTGTACCTAAGGCCATTAGTTGATGAACTTTTACAGTTGTGGGCCGAACCAGGTTTACGTATGTGGGATGAGCACAAACAGGAGCCATTCGACCTACGAGTGTTGTTGTTCGTAACCATCAATGATTGGCCTGCTCTTAGTAACATCTCAGGACAGACAAACAAGAGATATAATGCATGCACACACTCTTTAGATGAGACTGAAAGTATATATCTGGATAAATCTAGGAAGAATGTGTACCCGTACAATCATCGTTTTCTTTCGCCCAGACACCCCTTAAGGAAAAAAGGCAAGCATTTCGATGGCGAGGCAGATCACCGGAAGAAGCCTGCCCCTCGTACTGATGCTGATGTATTTGGTATGGTCAAGGATTTAAATGTAATATTTGGAAAGGGTTCTGGAGGACAACCTGTTCCGAAAGACGCCGACGGACGCGCACCCATGTGGAAGAAGAAATCTATATTTTGGGAGCTACCCTATTGGGAAGTCCATGAGGTCCGCTCTTCAATCGACGTGATGCACCTGACGAAGAATCTTTGCGTGAATATTCTAGGCTTCTTGGGCTTGTATGGGAAGTCAAAAGATACACCGGAAGCATGGGAGGACCAGCAACGTCATAAAGGACGAGACGACAAGCATCCAGGGCAGTTTCAAGGGCCTGCCAGCTACGCTCTTACCAAGAAAGAGAAGGAAATCTTGTTTGAAGTCCTTTTCAGTATCAAGGTCCCGTCTGGCTTTTCGTCTAACATAAAAGGAATAGTAAATATGAAAGAGAAAAAATTCCAAAACCGAAAGTCCCATGACTACCACGTGCCTATGACGCAATTGCTTCCGGTTGCATTGAGAGGGATTCTACCGGAAAATGTTCGGCTGGCCATTGTGAAGGTATGTGCATTCCTCAATGCAATTTCTCAGAAGGTAATCAATCCAGAAAGTCTGTCAGGGTTACAGATTGATGTGGTCTAATGTCTGGTCAGCTTCGAGTTGTTGTACCCTCCATCTTTCTTCAATATTATGACACACCTCCTAGTTCACCTAGTCGAAGAGATTAGAATTCTCGATCCTATGTTTCTACACAATATGTTCCCCTTCGAAAGGTTCATGGGAGTCTTAAAGAAATATGTTCATAACCATGCTAGGCCAGAAGGAAGCATCTCCAAGGGCTATGGAACAGAGGAGGTCATTGAGTTTTGTGTTGAATTTCTTCCTGACGTTAAGCCGATTGGTGTTCTCGAATCTCGGTATGAGGGGATACTGACTGGAAAAGGCACACTAGGAAGGAAAACAATGGTATGTATGGACAGAGATTCTTTCAATAAAGTACACCACAGAGTTCTACACAATTCCACCTTGGTGGCTCCGTATATCGAGAAACACAAGATTATTGTACGCTCGGAAAACCCGGGGATGCCTGACTGCTCGATTAAAGTGGAACACGAGGACACTTTCGCGCTTGGTTGCGTACATCTCGTGAATAACAACACTGTTGAAGATCAGCTGTACTTGTTGGCACGGTTACCATCTTCGACTATATGTACTTTCCAAGGGTACGAGATAAATGGTAATACATTTTACACGATCGCCCAAGATAAAAAGAGCACCAACCAAAACAGTGGTGTACGCTTTGATGCAACCGATGACAATGGGCAGAAGGACACATATTATGGGTACATAGAGGAGATATGGGAACTTGAGTATGGACCTACTTTTAAGATCCCTTTGTTTCGGTGCAAATGGGTCAAGATGACAGGAGGAGGGGTACATGTAGACGAAAAGTATGGCATGAAAACAGTGGATCTCAACAATCTTGCGTACATGGACGAACCACTCATCCTAGCCAATGATGTGGCTCAGGTTTTCTATGTGAAGGACATGTCTACGAAACCGAGAAAAAGAAATCAGCAAAAGAATACATCGTCCGATGAGCCAAAGCGCCACATAGTTCTTTCAGGGAAAAGAAACATCGTGGGAGTGGATGACAAGACAGATACGTCAGAAGATTATAATAAGTTTCATGAAATCCCGCCCTTCAAAGTGAAAACTGACCCAAGCCTCATGTTAAATGATGAAGATTGTCCATGGCTGCGGCGCAGAAGAAAACAACAACACTAGATAGGGATGTTGGTGTAGTATATTAAACCTTTTATGTAATCATATTGTTAAATGATGAAGATTCTCCATGGCCATGATGGCCGCACTATAAATAGAGGGAAAGGGCAGGGCAGGCTGGGCCAGGCAGCACCAATAATAGGGGTTGAACCTTTAGTCCCGGTTGGAGAAACCAACCGCGACTGAAGGGATTGCGGCAAGCTAGGCCAGGTAGAACTAATAATAGGGGTTGAACCTTTAGTCCCAGTTGGATGAACCTTTAGTCCCGGTTAGAGACAGCAACCGGGATAAAACACGAGTGAGCGCTAATAATAGGGGTGAGTGTCGACATTATGTCGTGAGTGTCAACACTATGCCGAGCTGCTTGTACTATAAATAGGCTAGTCCTCCAGCCAGTTTGAGGCATCTCCAAGATCGATGGTTTTCGAGAGCAGGGACACCACTACGGCCAGTTTCAGGGAGATGCCGCCGGAGCCCAGTCCTCCGGCATCTCCAAGAAACTGGTCATAGAGGCACTCCCTAATATGTGAAATTAGGTTAGCTCCCAGGCATATTGATCTAGTTAGAGAAGTTACAAGCTGCAAGATGGTCTTCGAGAGCAGGGACACCACTAGGCCAGTTTTAGGGAGATGCCGCCGGAGCCAATTCCTCCGGCATCTCCAAGAAACTGGTCATATAGGCACTCCCTAATATGTGACCGTGCGTGTTTGGAGATCAGATCTTCATGGTAAGTACGAATCAGAACTAAAGGTCCCCCTTTAGTCCCGGTCCAACCATAAAATAAGACTAACACTCAAGATATTTATTAATATTTAAAAACCGAGACTACGGAATCGGGACTAAAGGCCCCCTTTAGTCCCGGTCCAGCCACAAACCGGGACTAACACTCAATACATTTATTAATATTAAAAACCGGGACTAGCTAACACTCAGGACTAAAGCCGCCCCCTTTAGTCATAATCATGCCATGTCCTATAGTACACAGCTTCAGGGTCTTCTTCGTCATCGTCATCATCATTGTCATCGTCACCTGCCACTCCGGGGATCCTGAACCCAGCCATGGCATATACCGGGGGCACCTACCACTCCGGCCTCGGATTCACGGCGGGCGGGTGGACTTTTGGGCACCGCAGGCGAGGATGGTCTCCCCCGGCGATGTAGCGCATCACGCCTATGATAGTACGGTTCGCCCACCACAGACGGCGGCCGTCTTCATTGTGGTTCACCGGGGGCGGGCCATCACCATCGTACCTAGCGAGCTCCCTTTCCCTCCGGTTAGCGAAAAAGGCATTCCAGGTGTCATAGTTGTCGGTATACCATTGGGGATCCATCCGCTGCTCCGGCGTGAGCTCGTGTTAGAAGTGGTTCGTGATGGCCGCATGTCGGGCGGAGCCTTGAGGCATGGGAGGGACAGGAACACCTCCAACACTCAGCATCTAGCCTGGTGGGCAAGGGTATCTTGAGGCGCATAGCGCCTCCGTATCCTCGAGGGTCAGAATGGCGCAGTAGGCGCTGTCCATTTCTGTGAGAGAGCAAGGTGTGGATGTGTGCATAACCATGGCACGGTCGGCCTATATATAGATGGAAAGGGCGAGAAAACATGGCGGGATGCGGTGGGAAATGGCGGGAAATATATTTAGTCCCTGTCAGTGGCTACAACCGGGACTAAAAGCTCGGTTCAGAGGAAAGGGCGGAAAAATTTGGCAGGAAGCGGTGAGAAATGGCGGGAAAAATCTTTAGTCCATGTTAGTGGATACAACTGGGACTAAAGCTTATTCAGAAAATGGATTTGGGTTAATTATTCAAATTCAAGAACTTTTCATGTTGAAAGTTTAGTGAGATTCAAAAATATGCAAAAAAATAATAGTTAATGCATTTTTAAATTGATAATGGCAAAATGGTTAATAATTTGACTATTTAAAATAATTATTTGATAAAATAGAAAATGGATTTGGATTAATTATTCAAATTCAAGAACTTTTCATGTTGAAAGTTTTATCAAATTCAAAAATATGCAAAAAAAATAGTTAATACATTTTTAAATTGATAATGGCAAAAATGGTTAATAATTTGACTATTTAAAATAATTATTTGATAAAACAGAAAATGTATTTGGATTAATTATTCAAATTCAAGAACTTTTCATGTTGAAAGTTTTGTCAAATTCACAAGTATGCAAAAAAGTATAATTTAAATGTTTTAAATGATATTTTTGAAAATTAAAAAAAAAGCACACGCGCGCTAGGGTTTTTGGCCCAGCGCGCGCAATTTTGGGCCTTTAGTCCCGGCCCAGTTTACCAGCCGTGACTAAAGGTCTGGCCCCAGCGCGTGAAAAATGAAACGCCCCCCCTCTAGTCCCGATGCATGGCACTAGCCGGGACTAGAGACCCCCTTTAGTCCTACCGGTGCCACGACCGACTAGAGGGGGTATAAAGGGTCTTCTCCCTCGGTGCGTTCCACGCACCGGGAGATTTGGAGGCCAGACGAACAGAGCATCGCCGCTAGGCTGCCGGATTTTCGATCAACGCCGCCACCGCGCCTCCGCCCGCTCCGTGCCTCCACAATCCGCCCGCCTCCCCGCACCTCTCTCTCGCCCCCGTGTCGGCGACGCCCCACAGGCACCCCACCTCCACCACCGGTGCCGCCAACTCCCCCAGCATCGGCCACCGCCCCCGCCACCATCCACCGCCGCCGACTGCGCCACCGCCGGCCCCCTCTCGGCCTCCTCATCAATATAGGTAAATTAGTTTATTATATTATAGGATTATGATTAATTATTACTTAATGTATAGGGTTAGGATTAGTATTAGTACTTAGTATTATGATTAGGATTTTTACTTAGGATTAGGATTAGTACTTAGGATTTTTTGTTTAGTATTATAGTTTAGGATTTTTTAGTTTAATGTATAGTTTAGAATTATATTTTAGTGTATAGTTTAGGATTTTTTAGTTTAATGTATAGTTTAGGATTATAATTTAGTATATAGTTTAGGATTTTTTAGTTTAATATATAGTTTAGGATTATAGTTTAATATTGTAAGTTATGTTTATTATAGGGTTTAATATTGTAATATAATAGTGTAATATAGTATTTTTTATTGTAAGACCCTCTTTGTAACCGGAGTTAGAGTTAGGGTTAGGGTGTTTGTGCTCGGTGGTGACCGGTGGTGGTTCTCGCGGGAAGCCACTTAGTTGCTTGCCTCTCCTACGGCGACCATCACCAGCCACCGCCACCGCACCTCCGGGTTTAGGGTTCAGGGTGGTGACCGGAGTTAGGGTTAGGGTGGTGGTTCTCGCGGGAAGTCGCTTAGTCACCCGGCTCTCCCGCGACCACCATCACCGGCCACCGCCCACCGCACCTCCGGGTTTAGGGGTTTAGGTTTTATTTTGTTAAGTTCAAATAAATATTGTGTGCATTTTGCAGGAACTATGGATCCACCTAGTCCCCCAATCCGCAGAGACTTAGATTCGAAACACTTGCTCGAGGATATGATTCACGATGCCGATGAGGGATCTCCCTCGAGGTATCTGAACTCATTCGGTGAGGGAGAGGAGACCAACAGACAAGAGGAAGAAGCCCATGTATGCGTAACGCAGACCGACGAGGTATATATATATGATGTCCGATGATCATCACTAGATGTACCTAGTTGTATATATATAATGTTGACGAATGTTTCTTCTCTTAGGCCTCTACATCGAGCAAGAAAACCAAGCGCGACCCAGCCAAAAAGTTGCCTCTAGGAACTGTTTATGAAATTACAGAGGTTTCAGGAGACGGCGAACCATTGGAACCAAAGAAAACAAAACAATTATTTGTATAACAATGCGGAGTTGTTGCTAGAGATAGCACCCCGATCACTGTTCGGGAGTGGAATAAGCCCAAAGAGGCGGAATGGAGTGATGTGTATATCAACGATAAGTTCAAAGATGAACTTTTTAGTGACCTAATGGGACATTTCAAGCTGCCAGAATGTGACACTGGGGACGAGACTGCTGAAATGAGAAAGAAAGTCAAGCAGTTCGCACTGAAGAAATGGCCGAACTATTCAAGAAATGGAAGAAGTTATTATGGCAACAATATCAGAAGGACAAGAAAACCCCATTATTCGAAGGCTATCTAGCGAAGCAGCAACCTTACTGGGATACATTTGTGCTGTATAGGAGGTCAGAAGTTGCAGAGGAAAAGTCAGAAAAAACAAGATAAATGCTGCGAAGAAGAAATATCACTATATCTTGGGGCCAGGGGCTACGCGGCTGCCATGCCTAAGTGGGATGCAAAAGAGAAAGAGCTTCATAATAAAGGCATCATTCCAGAACCAATTCGCGAAGAATGGGATGTGAGGGCAAGAAATTGGTTCCTTGGGCATGGGAGTACATATGACGAACTTACAGGGGACCTTGTTTGCAATGACGGGATAAAGGTACCCAGGACTGCATGGCTAAAATTGGTCAAAGATATTAAAGATGGAATAAAACAGTTTCATCCCGATAGAGAGAATGACTTGCTAACATTGGTCCTCGGGAATCGTGAACATACAGGATGAGTCCAAGGCCTTGACTGGAGTTTCACGTGGGAGACTGGGTTTCCTAAGGACCAAGGTACCTATAGAAGCCGAGCAAGAGCAAAGCAACGACGGGAGGAGGAGCAGGCAGACAAGTTCAAGCAGCATCAGCAGCAGATCGACGAACTTAGAGGAATAGCGCGCTTGCAGCAAGATCCTCCACTCGATATTACCGCCAACCCATCTCAGCGGAGAAGCAGCGTCGCTGAATCGAAGGTCCCGTCTAACGATGCATCCTATACTACAGATGGCGGTCCCGGCTACCCCGTGGATGGAATTAAGGAGCAGATACCTTGTGAGCTCCATAAAAAATTGAAGAACGTATCTGTGAAGGTGGCAATCGGATTGGCTTTGCCTTGTCCGCCTGACACACGTTGGCATGTCCGTGAGGTTCCACCTGGCTATGCTAAAGTCGGGGTGGATCAAATCGTAAAGGAGTGGGAGTCAATGGAGCTTGACATCCCTGGACCTGAAGGTGAGATCACACTGGGAGAATTACTTGGTGGGATCATTCTCTGGGAAAAGAACAACATACGGTTTCCAGGCTCGGCTCCAAGGATAACACTACTCACCGAAGTCGTCGCAGGTCTCCTTCACCTCCACCTCCACCTCCATCACCTCCAAGAAGCCCACCCCATGATGACTACGACCACCACATCCCGAGTCCATCTCGATCTCCGCCGCAGGCTCAGCAGTCTTCGCCGCCCGCTAAGGACAATAAGCGGAAGCGTGCTCCGTCAGTGAGTACTAAAGGACGCGGCAGCCCAAAACAGAAAATGTCGCCCCTCCCAACAGTGCCTCATCGAAATCTTCCCATCAGACCTTACGATCGTACTGATGCGGAATCTGCAGCGATATCAAAGGCCAAAGTGGCGGCGCATTTTGAGAAGAAGAAACTCGAGCCCGCTCCGGTATACACCGAGAAGCAAAAGGCATATGCACTTGATTTTCTGAACACACCATCGCAATATGAGTTGCACCATAAGCCAGATGACTATCTACGCACACTTCAGAAAGAAGTGGCGAAGAGCAAATCAAGCAAATCAAGTGCAAGCGGTAAAAAAATCAGCAAGCACAGGTGCAAGCGGGACCAAAAATGCAATCAGTAAAAAATCAGACGTTCCCTTTCTCGGACAACAGGCCAAACAAACGATCGCACCCCTCAAGGTGGTTTCACAAAACGTTCCACTCCTCGCACAACAGCCAGTAGATATGTCAATAGCTGCGGAGTTGGCGGCCAGCATAGAAATTACTCTTGATGAACTGTTAGGCCCCCAACTCGACCATCTACCCAAGATGCCACTAGCCCCTAAATATGTCGCAGGTGAGGATTTGGTCAGCAAAGAGAGGCTGAGAGAACTGCCAACACAAATACGGAATCTCCATCAATGGTACTCGGCGGTCATGAAGCAGGGGAGAATAATGATCGTAGCCGAAGTCCTACGTGAGTACTACTTCAGACCCGAAGAGGTACATATTGAGTTTCCAGAACTGTTCCAGTTATACCATCTCGACGCCTTGGGCAAATCCATCCTCAGCTGCTATTGTCTGTAAGTTGTTGAATTCATTGTCTACATGTTTAGTTTCAGTTGTTCAGTTCAGAACATGTGATTATCCTTATTATTTAGAATGAAGATCCTGGAATGTAAAAAAAAAAGAATCTACAATATTGGGTTCATTGACCTAGATAAAGTGCATATAGCCACGCTAACGGATAACCCCGAGGAGACGGAGGAAAACCTTCTAAGGTTTCTAATGGAGCAAAAAATTTCTGACCACATACTGTTTCCTTACAATTTCAGGTGAGGATCTTACTCTGTTGTACACATTCACTTTTGATTAGTCGATGCTAATAAGTGTAACTAATATATATATATAAATGTTTGCAACTTCTACTGGGTTCTGCTAGACATTCAACTTGATAAGAGAAGAGTTGATGTCATGGAACCATCAAAGAGAAACCTGGAAGATTTCCGTAGCATGCAGGACATGCTCCAGAAGTAAGTTTCACGCTATATCGGTATCTTTCATTGATTTCCTGAGATATCAGGTAATGAATAACTCATTCATTCATTTTCTTCGTCAGGCAGAGTTTGGATCCGGTTCAAGCGTGAGGTTATGGGTGTATTTAGTGAGAAGCTGACGTTTAAGACGGTCTCGGTAAGTAGCACGTGATATGTCCGCGCGTCTCTTTACTTCTAGTTTTAATACAATAATGATGCTCTAGATTATTATTTTGATTGAATTCTATTCTCGTAAAGTGCGCGAGGCAGCCACGGGGGTCGAATCTATGTGGATTCTACATTTGCGAGTTTATTCGCACGTTTACCACCGAACACAACGATTATAGAGTCAACGTAAGCAATGCATTCACACCATCATTTTATTGCCGTCACCTTTTGTTATCATGATTGATACATATTGATCTCCTTTTTCTTATATATAGTTCTAGAGAATGCGGGATCAACTACTACCAGAGCAACGCGTACTAGCAATTGCGGAGGAGCTGGCGGGATTTATTTTCAAAGAGATCATAGACGATGCCGGAGAATTTAGTGTGAATAGGCGCTACTGATCTCCATGTAATCGAACTATTTTGTGCTCTAGTCCCGATATTCTATGATCTCATGTAACTATGTAAATTATATATATTTGTATGCTCGATTTCGTAATACAAGTTATCTTATATATATATGCAAGAACGTGTATGATATGTGGTGGCGTACAAATATTCAAAAACCATTTTAAAATGAAAAATAAATAAATAAAACAATACAAAATGAATTCTCTGCCGCGGCAGAGAAAGGGCACAAAATGCTGCCGCGGCAGAGAAACACTAGTCCAAGGTAATGCTCTGCCGCGGCAGAGAAAAGACGAAAAATGCTGCCACGGCAGAGACCCACTAGTCCCGGTATGTGGCACCAGCCGGGACTAGTGGGGGTGCATCCTGAGCGCACAGGGACAGCCACGTGGGCACCCACTAGTCCCGGCTGGTAACTGGACCGGGACTAGTGTTGGGCCTCTAGTCCCGCTTGATTAGTCCCGGTTCAAAAACCTGGACTAGAGGCCCTGTCTCCACTAGTGAGGTTAGCAAGAGTTTGTGCATCCTTGGCATTCTGAAAAAATTATTAGAGCCCTTTCAGTGAAGTACTAGACTGTCGTGTTTCAACATGGGTTTATGTCGGTATGTCCTTAGAAAAACTGTTTTGAAGAAGGAAAAGTATTTTTAAAGTAAGGAAAAAATATTTTGCTTTCGGCAAATGAGCCTCTGAACTCCACCTAACCAAATATGCACGTAGTTGGTAGATCCTTTGTATTTTACTTAGTCATATTTGTCAATACATTCAAATTATTGACCATTCGTGGTTGCAACCTTTTATGTTGCAGGTTATTTTATTTCTGAGTGATCTTTATAGGTTGTGAGACTTCACTCAATAATTATTCGCCCTCTGGCATATTTGAAGGATGGAGATCTACGTTGTATTCATTTTCTGCTGTGTACTTGGATAATTTAATTGCAAATTATGGATCATGTATGTTGTATTTATAATACATGGTTATATTTGGTATTTGTCTATTTTTTTGCGAAACTAGTATCTATCTATACTGTGTGTGCTAGTGACCCGATCCAAGGATTATCACTATACACAGGAACCCAGCCTGAGAGGGTGCTACAATTGTGTTTGTGCATCCCATATTACTTTGTGTATTTCCCATATTACTTTGTGTACTTCACATTTAGTGTACTTTGCTTGTAAGCATGTGTAACTCTGATGCTAGTATATATAAGAATGTGTGAGGATGTAAAAAATGTTGTTTTTCCGCATTAATAATGAAAATCGGTAAAATGGAGAAAACTACAAAAGCGAAAACTTTGTAAGCTATGGGAGAACACCTACCATCATGAGGGTGCCATCGGGCGTGACTCCCCTTACCCCCAAACTCTCCGATATATCTTTGTCATCGGAATATTATAAATTTCACCTACACAATGATATTGACGACTATAAAAATTCCTCGAGAATGAGTTAGTGCATATTCATTTAGATAGAACTAACCTGTCATTTTTCTCTCGAGGCATGCAAAACCAAAGGGCCCCCACTATAGGTATATGGTTTGTTAAATGTTTTACTGGACTACAAAATCAGTGGGCCTTAAATTATGAGCAGCTGAGCAACCTAGAGCACTTGGGAGGAGGTGGGCATGCGTCCTTGACAACATGCATGAGAGGAGGGTGCCAAAACAAAAACTGGGAACATTGTCTGATAGATCACGACCCCCATTGAGATATTTTTTTCTTCTAAATACGCGTCAAAAATTTGAGATCCACATTCACTATTTTTTTTGCGTGGTACCTTCACTATATTGGGTCAACTATAGTAATGGATACCTAGAATGCTAGACCTGGACTTTAACAAACCGACTATGGTGCTTGATATCCTCTACGCAAAGTCATCATGCGTAGAAGCCGAGCCATCGAGAGGATACGATATAGCCTCCTAACTAACACCACAATACTGTTATTTTAGATATGTTATTGGCTAGAAAAATATATTTTTCAAAGAGTTAAAAGTGAAACCCAACTAGAAACCAGTGGATGATGTAAGTACGACAGAAACTAGCGAGAAGTGCAAGTCAAGCAGGAAGGTGCAAATATGGCAGAAACAAGTGAAAAGATAGGAACAATTCTTTTCTAATCCTGTTATCTCCAACAGTATCCTACTTACTTCCTTCAAATTAAACATGTACAAAAGGAATATTTATTTCATCATGGCGGCAGATCTGGTACTCAGATTTCAAGAGTAAGAAAGAACTAGCAAGTAAGGCCCCTTAATGCTACATCAACATAAAAATCAGCATAGGTAAATTGCAATGTTAACGATAAATGTAGGTTCAATCCAGAAGCAATATTCACATCATAATTTATACATATTCCATTAAAAGTTGGTTCACTTCAAAATAATCGAAAACTAGTCGCAAGGCTACAAAGTTGAAAGGTCAGCTCAATAAAACCTTACCAATTATCACGCTAAACTAACAAATGAGAAATCCAATAATATCTACATATCAGTAATTTTCCGTTTCAGTGTTGCAACAATGAAGAGGAAATACCGATTTCCATTTATAAATCTTTATGAACAATCATTACATCAAAACCACATAAGACATCACTACCTATAGATAGCGAGATACCTTCTCGGAGTCCGGCCACCGTGGTGGCCGATGGACACGGAGAAGTGTCCTCTCAAGAACTTGGCTGCTAGACACGGTCGCATGGGGCGCAGCGATGGCAGACATGGACGATGGGCGTCTCCATCTCCGAACTCATCTGTGCGTGAAAAACACAAGAGGGAGCATCACATTGGAGATCAAGTGTCGTGGTCGTCAACCAGATTTGGTGAATGGCGATGGTGTGGCCTAGATAAAGTAGGAAGGTGCAACCCAACTAGAAACCAATGGAAGGTGCAAGTACGACGAAAACTAGTGAGAAGTGCAAGTCAAGCAGGAAGGTCAAATATGGCAGAAACTACTGAAAAGATAGAAACAATTCTTTTTTAATACTGTTATCTCCAATAGTATCCTACTTACTTCCTTCAAATTAAAAATATTCAAAAAGAATATTTATTTCATCATGGTGGAAGATCTGGTGCTAAGATTTCAAGAGGAAGGAAGAACTAGCAACTAAGGCCCTCTTAATATAATATCAACATAATAATCAATATAGGTAAATTGCAATGTTAACAATAAATGTAGGTTCAATCTAGAAGCAATATTCACATCATAATTTATACATATTCCCTTAAAAGTTGGTTCACTTCAAAATAATCGAAAACTAGCGCAAGGTTACAAAGGTAAAAGGTCAGCTCAATAAAACCTTACCAATTATCACGCTGAACTAACAAATGAGAAATCCAATAATAGGTACCGATCGGTCATTCTCCGTTTCAATGTTGCAACAATGAAGAGGAAATACCGATTTCCATTTATAAATCCTTGTCAACCATCATTACAACAAAACCACATAGGGCATCACTACCTATAGATAGCGATATACCTTCTCCGGAGTCTGGCCACCACGGTGACTGATGGACACGGTGTAGTGCTCTCTCGAGAATTTGGCTGCTAGGAAAACTCACATGGGGAGCAGCGATGGCAGACATAGCCGATGGGGCGTCTCCATCTCCCCAACTCATATCTACCGCGAAAAACACAAGAGGGAGCATCACATTGGAGATCAAGTGTCGCGGTCGTTGACCAAATTTGGTGAATGGCGATGGTGTGGCCTAGGTCCAGATCTGGTGAACGGCGATAGAAGCTCGGGGCCTTTTGTGGTCCCTACGCCTTATATTTACCTTTGAAGCCTTATCTTTACTATTAAAGCACTTGTGGTGGTCTCTATTCATTGGCATTCCATACCTCCCATTCCATCCCATGTGAAAAAGAAGTGAAAAAAAACAATGACCACCGACACACACATGGCTCGTCAATTCCCTCATCATGTGTTCCTTCCCCTTTCCTCCACATGTCCCACTTCCTTCGTCAAACCCCAACACCTAGCATGTGGCCCTCCATCAGGTTCGTCGCTCCATGCTCACCACCCGACAACGCCCGAAAACTACATGTAGACGCGTTCCTTCTCACATGGATGCGCTCGAGTACTTTAGGCCCACCTCAAGTACGAGAAGAACCATCAGATCAAGGAGGCCATAGTCGCCAAGTTCATCGAGTACCTCCGCCACACCGAGGAGAACCATGCCATACTTGATGAGGTGGTAGACCACCTAAGTCATTCCACGTGATCCAAGATCAAAGGTAAGATAGCAAAGAGGGTGACCCCGTATGACTCCGAGTATTCCTCGGGGTTGTGCTCAACTCAGAAATTATCATCGGGAAGCCCAACATAAAGTGGAACGATGTCGCCGGCTACGAGATGGGGCGACCAACAGAAGGATCCATGTGCTGCTTCCTATCAATGGCAAGGATCTCCACTGAGCGTGCAAGATGCCAGCGCTCTCTTCCGGCTCATAATGGTTGTTTGTGGGGCGACATGCACAGTAGGAGCGCTTCCTCAAGCCAGCCTCTCCCGATGCACAAAAAAGGCATAGAATGTCCCATCCACTGAGTTATCATTGTCAACCTCATGTTTGTATGATTTGTATTTCCCAATTCCCACCAAGAGATTTCCCCTGTGTTGAAATAATTTTGCTTTCTGGAAGATGGATCTGAGATCCACTGATTTTTGTTGGGTGAGTGGGAGGAAGGGGATTAACCTCATTAGTTATGTTCGCTTATAAATTGCACCTACAATATTCTATATTATTCTGCCCAAGCTCCCGCATCAGGAGATTATAGGCTACATCAGATCACGAGAAAGAATATTTGGTTGATTGCATGTGTGATTTCTAAGATCTGTGAGTGCTACATGTAACAAAAGACAGTCTATTGTAGAGACTGTTTCAAGTGCACTCTATAACTGACGTGGAGAACTACTACAGACAACATGTAGGGCGAGACATAAAGCTGGAAACTTGGTGAGATTAATGAGTGCTAGTCTGCTCGACTCATTTAATCTCGGCTCGTTTGATAGGACTATTTGTAAATAATTGATCCATGTGCAAGAATCTTAGTTTACACTTTGTTTACTTTTTCTCTCTTCCAATTTTTGGGTTCCATTTTTTCTGTTGGGCTTCATATATATCCTACCCTAACTTGCTTGGGGCAAAAAGCTTAGATGTTGTTGCTATCCACGGTGGCGGAGGACGAAATAAAATTGAGGTCGGGCGAAATCTAGAACATAAAAATTTTAATGGAAAAAGCAAGAGTTCTCTAGACACATTAATAAATTATACGATTATGATTTTACTCACTCGGATAATGAAAATATCATCATATTTAAATAAAAGTAGTAGACATATTTAAATATCAACAAATTAATATTTTTCAATCTCTCTTTCCTCCATGCTCTTGCTCTTGATCTATTATGACATTTTCACTTTCACAAGCGTTTGGTTTAGAGCTACTGCTACTGGCTAGCGTCGCAAAATACCTTATACATGTAGTTACAATTTACAAATTTATCAAATAAGATATAAGTTTTCAACCCATATGCAAAATTCTGAAAAAATTACCTTTTCTTCCCTTGGCTGCCCGCTTCCCATTCTTGTTCATCTTCGATCTAGAGTTCTAGATCAATTTCAAGTGTCAGAGTCGCCGAAACCTTCCACCGTTCAGCCACCCGGTCGCACCGGCGCTAGCGAGTGGCTGACCTCTTGAGACCCAAGTCCTGCCGGTTGCCGCCGTTCCTTCGACCTGGCACTGGAGGTCACGCCTGGTCCCGGCTTCCTTCGACCTGGCACTGGAGGTTACGCCGCCGCCTGTCCGCCAAAAGCAACGCCCTGCGCAGCTGTGCCCCTGCCCGTGGACCGTGGTGATCGATCCCCGACATACGATGCCTATTCCCTCGGTCGATCACAGAAAGAAGACGAGGCGGCTACGTGCGGTATTGTGGTTCACGTAGTCAAGCACACTCGGCCAGGCTAGCGATACTAGGCCCAAATAGCCAACGTAGTTTCCGGTCTTTTTTTTTCCTAACCCGGTCTAGCAATACGATCGTACTCGAACATACCTAGATATATACCTGTTTTCGTTCGTGAGCCAATGTAGGGCGGACGCCCGACCTCGCCCTACCGAGAGCTCCGCCAGTGGCTATCCAAGACAAAGAATGGTTGAAGTCATATTTTGAAGTATAAAGACTACCATAATAGGAGCATATTTATAGAACCAATGCGAAAAAGGATAGATATTTTTAATATGGCACTAGAAGCATCTCGTAGCAAAACACTAGATGCAAGTTAGAAGGTCAAAGATTTCGCATAGACCTAAGAAATTAGAAATCATAATTCAAAAGCTACAAATAACAATCACATGTCAACAGCCTGGTAGCCTTGGCCTTTTGAGCTACAAGACTTGACCTTGGGGAAACGCCCTAATGCCTAGGTTGCATCTAGAAGCTATATTCACATTATAATTTATGCAGGTTTCCTTAAATGTTGCTTCACGTCAAAATAATCAAAAACTAGCATAAGGCAATAAAGGTAAAATATAATCTCAATAAAACCTTACCAATTATCACTCTAAACTGACAAATGAGAAATCCAATAATAGCTACCAATCAATCATTCTCCATTCCAATGTTGCAACAATGAAGAGGCAATACGTATTTTCATTTATAAATCTTTATCAACCATCATTACAACAAAACCACATAGAACATCACAACCTATAGATAGCGAGATACCTTCTCTGGAGTCCGGCGACCATGATGGACGATGTACACAGTGCTATGCCCTCTCGAGAACGTGGCTGCTAGGCACGGTCGCATGGGGGTGGCGATGGAAGACATGGCCGATGGGGCATCTCCATCTCCCTAACTCGTCTCTACCATGAAAAACAAATGAGGGCGCAACGCATTGGAGATCAAATGTCGCAGTCATGGACCTGATTTGGTGAATGCGATCTTCTGGCCTAGATCCAGATCTCGCGAACGACGATAGAAGATCAGAGCCTTTTATGGGCCCTACGCCCTATATTTACTATTAAAGCCTTATCTTTACTATTAAAGCGCTTGTGGTGGTCTCGGTTCATTGGCATGTCATACCTCCCATCCCATTTCCACGTGGAGAAGAAGTGAAAAACAAAACAAAAATATCAACGACCACCGAGACACACATGGCTCGTCAATTTCCCTCATTGTGCGGTCCTAAGATGTGTTGATTGCATGGCTAGTTTCTAAAATATGTGAGTGCTACATATAACAAAAGGACAGTCTATTGTAGAGACTATTTCGAGGGCACTCGGTAACTAACGTGGAGAACTACTACAAACAATAGGTAGGGTGGGACATAAAGCTAGAAGCTCACTGAGTTTAATGAGCGCTGGTATGCTTGACTCGTTTGAGATCGGATTGTTTGATAGGCGGGTGCATGGAAATCAATGATCCATGTGCCAGAATCTTAGTTTACACTTTGTTTACTTTTTTCTCTTCCACTTTCTAGGTTCCATATGTTTCTGTTGGGCTTCATATCTATCCTACCCTAACTTGCTTGGGGCAAAAGGCTTAGATGTTGTTGCTATCCAAGACAAAGAATCACGAATGCCATATTTCGAACTATAAAGACTACCATAATAGGAGCATATGTATAGAACCAATGCGAAAAAGGATAGAGATTTTAAAGATGGCACTAGCATCATCTCGTAGCAAAACACTAGATGCAAGTTAGGAGGTCAAAGATTTTAAACAGACCTAAGAAATTAGAAATCATAATTCAAAAGCTACAAATAACAATGACATGTCAACAGCCTGGTAGCCTTGGCCTTTTGATCTACAAGACTTGACACAAGGAAACACACTAACGCTTAGGTTGCATCCGGAAGAAATATTCACATGATAATTTGTACATTTTTCCTTAAAAGTTGCTTCACTTCAAAATAATCGAAAACTAGCGTAAGGCTACAAAGGTAAAATATTAGCTCAATAAAACCTTACCAATTATCACGTTGAACTGACAAATGAGAAATCAAATAATAGCTACCAATCAATCATTCTCCATTCCAATGTTGAAACAATGAAGAGGTAATACTGATTTTCATTTAGAAATCTTTATCAACCATCATTACAACAAAGCTACATAGGACATCACAACTTATAGATAGAGAGATACCTTCTCTGGAGTTCGGCTATCACGGTGGCCGATGGACATAGTGTAGTGCCCTCTCAAGAACGTGGCTGCTAGGCATGGTTGCATGGGGGAGGCGATGGCAGACATGGCCGATGGGGCATCTCCATCTCCCTAACTCATCTCTACCGCGAAAAACACAAGAGGGCGTAGCGCATTGGATATCAAATGTAATAGGCGTGGACCTGATTTGCCGTGCGATCATCTGGCCTAGATCCAGATCTCGTGAATGGCAATATAAGCTTGGAGGCTTTTATGGGCCCTGCAGCCTATATTTACTATTAAAGCGCTTGGTGGTCTCCGTTCATTGGCATGCCATACCTCCCATCCCATTCCCTCGTGGAAAAGAAGTGAGAAACAAAACAAAAAAACAACAACGACCACCGACACACACATGGCTCGTCAATTCCCCTCATCGTGCGGTCCTAAGATGTGTTGATTGCATGTGTAGTTTCTAAGATGTGTGAGTGCCACATATAACAAAAAGATAGTCTATTGTAGAGACTGTTTTGAGTGCACTCTGTAACCGATCGTGGAGAACTACACGCAACAGGTAGGTTGGGACATAAAGCTGGAAGGTCGATGAGTTCAATGAGCGCTGGTATGCTCGACTCATTTGAGCGTGGCTCATTTTCTTAACGAAATGAGCTGAGCAGCATTTTTGCTTGTTAATATTAACCGGCTAAATAACCGAGTTAAAGAGTGGCTCATACCATGATAGAGTAAGTATTTCCATAATCTAGTGTGTGTTTTATTGAGTTTCTCGATCAAGTACATATATAGGCACATGAATTGGAGGAAAGAAGACTCCTAGAGAAAACAACAACAAAAACTTAGCTTTTTATTCCAAGCTAGTTTGGGTAGGCTAGATATGAAACCCAAATAAAAACTAGTGGAAGATGCAAGTACGGAAGAGACTAGTGAGAAATGCAAGTCAAGCAGGAAGGTGCAAATATGGCAGAAATTGCTGATAATATAGAAAAAAATTCCATTATAATCCTATTAGCTCCAACGGTATCCTATTTACTTCCTTCAAATTAAATATGTATAAAAGGAATATTTATTTCATCATGCCGCAGTCTGGTACTGATATTTCAAGGGGAAGGAAGAATTAGCAACTAAGGCCCCTTAATATAACATCAACATAATAATCAATATAGGTAAATTACAATGTTAACTATATACGCTTAGGTTGCATCCAGAAGCAATATTCACATCATAATTTATACATATTTCCTTAAAAGTTTCTTCACTTCAAAATAATCAAAAACTAGCGCAAGGATGCAAAGTTAAAAGATCAACTCAATAAAACCTTACCATTTATCACACTGAACTGGCAAATGAGAAGTCCAATAATAGCTACCAATCAATCATTATCCATTCCAATGTTGCAACAATGAAGAGGAAACGCAAACTTTCATTTATAAATATTCATCAACCATCATTACAACAAAACCACAAGGACATCACTACATATAAATAGCGAGATACCTTCTGTGGAGTCCGTCTGCTGCGGTGGCCGATGGACATAGTGTAGTGCCCTCTCGAGAACTTCGTTGCTAGGCAGCATCTTATGGGGGTGGTGGTGGCAGACGCGATCGATGAGGCATCTCCATCTCCCCAATGCATCTCTACCGCGAAAAACACAACAGGGCGCAGCGCATTGTAGATCAAGTGTCACAGTCGTGGATCTAATTTGGCAAATGCGATCTTTTGGCCTTGATCTTGATCCGGCAAATGACAATAGAAGATCGGAGCCTTTTGTGGGCTCTACGCCTTTTCTTTACTATTAAAGCTCTTGTTGTGGTCTCCGTTCATTGGCATGTCATACCTCCCATCCCATCACATGTGGAAAATAAGTGAAAAAAAAATATAACAATAACCACCGACAAACACATGGCTCCTCAATTCCCCTCATCGTGCATTCCTTACCCTTTCCTCAAATGTCCACACTTCCTTCATCAAACTCCATCCCCTAGCATGTATCCCTCCCTCAAGTTTGCTGCTCCATGCTCACCGCCCAGGACAACGCCGACAACTACATGGAGGCACTCCCTCTCACATGGGAGTGCTCGAGTACTTTAGGCTCAACCTCAAGTATGAGAAGAGCCATTAGATCAAGGAGGCCACAATCACCAAGTTCATCGAGTACCTCTGCCATAACGAGGATAACCACGCCATCCTTGATGAGGTGGCAGACCACCAAGTCACCCAACAGCGGTGGCATTGCCGGTTTCGTGTGATCCAAGATCAAGAGGAATATGGCAAAGAGGGTGACAAGTTTGACTCCGAGCATTCCTCAGGATTGGGCTCAACTCATCCATTATCATCGGAAATCCCAACATCAAATGGAAGGTATCGGATAGGAGAGACATATATGAATATAAGGCTCGTAAGCTGAAGATAAGGCTCACAAGCTGACTACGAGAGGGAGTGCCTCCACAATATCTATTTCCATGGCTCGCAAGATGAAGATTCATCCGGAGGGAGGTATCAGAGAGGAGAGACATATATGAAGATAAGACTCGGTCTCGGTGGTGGGCTACGCTAATCATCGACATAGGCTAAAACAGCCAACGCGATGTGCTTGACTGTTTTCACCGTGGAACCGATAGTTAACTACGCTTGCACTTGGCAGCACAATTCGCAATGCCCCCGTCCATCTAATGCGGCATTAAAATATGTCGGCCTCCCCTCCACCTACCACTGTAATAATATGTACCAGTATAGGGTGTGTCATGAACAAAATGGTGCCGCGGTAGCTCATCCACCGGCTAACCCACTTTTGGAGGTACTTTTTGCTTGTGACGCTCAAAAAAGTGTCGCACACGGGCGGTATTTCTGTAGTGTAAGTAAGTTGTGGGAACTTGACCTGACTAGCAGATATAGGGGATGTATATTGGTATGAGTTTGTCCTGAGGGCTCAGGGTTCTATGTCTGAAAAGGTTTCGTCTTGGTTTTCTCCCTACCATGATGCAAAATGACTGTAGTGCTAAAAGGGGTTGACTGAGTTGTGCGGCTATGGTGTACAAACCTCTCAAGTGTGTAAATCTAAGTACTTAGAATGTCCCTAATTATGGACATCTATGAGCAACTAGGTCTGAAACTGTTTGAAAGATCTCACTCATCCCAATTTCTTAAATTAAAACTTGATGGATGAACATGGATTTAGGAGCATATGAAGCTGGACTGTCGTATTTCAACATGGGTTTATGCTGATATGTTCTTAGAAAATCTGTTTTGAAGAAGGAAAAGTATTTTGAAAGTAGGGAAAACTATTTTGCTTTCAGCAAATGAGCCTCTAAACTCCACCTAGCCAAATATGCATGTAATTGCTAGATCCTTTGTAATCTCCTTAGTCCTTCTTGCCAATACATTTAAAGTATTGATCATTCATGGCTGCAACCTTTCATGTTGCATGTTATTTCGTTTCTGAGTGATCGTTCATATATTGTGAGACTCCACTCAGCAATTGCTCGCTTGTGGCACATTTGAAGGATGAAGATCTACCTTATATTTGTTTTTTGTTGTGTACTTGGATAATATAATTGCAAATTCTTGATCATGTATGTTGTATTTATGATGCACAATTATATTTGGTATCTATTTGTACTATATGTGCCAGTGAACCGATCAAGGGATTAGCAATATACACAGGAACTCAGCCTTATCAGGCAAGGGTGCTACAATTGTGTTTGTGCATCCCCATATTACTTTGTATATTTCCCATATTACTTTGTGTACTTCACATTTAGTGTACTTTTCTTGTAAGCATGTGTAACTCTGATGCTAGTATATATAAGAATTTGTGTGGATATAAAAAATGTTATTTTTCTGCATTAATAATGAAAATCAGTAAAAAGGAGAAAACTAGAAAAGAAAAAACTTTGTACGCTATGGGATAACACCTACCATCATGAGGGTGCCAGCAGGTGTGACTCCTCTTACACCCAAACTCTCCCATATATCTTTGTCATCGGAATATTATAAATTTCAATTAGAATGGTATTCATGACAATAAAAATTCCCTAGAAAATGAGTTAATGCATATTCATTTAGGTAGACCTAACCTGTTAATTTTTCTCGAGGCATATAAAACCAAAGGGACCCCACTATAGGTATATGGTTTGTCAAATATTGTACCGGTCTAAAAGATAAGTGAGACTTACGAGCAGCCGATCATGCCTAGGACACTTGGGAGGAGGTGGCACACGGCCTTGACAACTAACATGAGAGAAGGGTGCCAAAACAAGAATTGGGAACATTGTTTGATAGATCACGCCCCCCCCCATTGATATTTTTTTTGTCTAAATACAAATCAAAAAATTGAGATCCACATTCACTAGATTTTTTTGCGGGGTACATTCACTAGATTGGGTCAACTATATCAATGGATCGCTAGAATGCTAGACCAGGGCTTTAACAAACCGACTATGATGCTTGATCTTGGCTAGAAAATAATATTTTTCAAAGAGTTAGAAGTGAAACCCAAATAGAAACTAGTGGAAGGTGCAAGTACGCCAGAAACTAGTGAGAAGTTCAAGTCAAGCGGGAAGGTGCAAATATGGCTGAAACTACTAAAAAAATAGAAAAGTTATCCTATTATCTCCAACACTATCCTAGTTACTTCCTTCAAATTAAATATGTACATAGGAATATTTATTTCATCATGGAGGCATATCTGGTACCGAAATTTCAAGAGGAAGGAAGAACTAGCAACTAAGGCCCCTTATATAACATCAACATAGTAATCAATATAGGTAAATTGCAATGTTAACGATAAATGTAGGTTCAATCTAGAAGCAATATTCACATCATAATTTATACATATTCCCTTAAAAGTTGCTTCACTTCAAAATAATCGAGAACTAGCGCAAGGCTACAAAGGTAAAATATTAGCTCAATAAAATCTTACCAATTATCACACTGAACTAACAAATGAGAAATCCAATAATAGCTACCGATCATACATTCTCCATTTCATTGTTGCAACAATGAAGAGGAAATACTGATTTCCATTTATAAATCTTTATCAACCATCATTACAAAAAAACACATTGCACATCACCACCTATAGATAGCAAGATACCTTCTCCGGAGTCTGGCCGCCGCGGTGGACGATGGACACGATGCAGTGCCCTCTCGAGAACTTTCCTGCTAGGCACGATCGCATGGGAGGAAGCGATGGAAGACATGGCCTAAGGGGCATCTCCATCTCGCCAACCAATCTCTACTGTGAAAAACACAAGAGGGTGCATCACATTGGAGATCAAGTGTCGCGGTCATGGACCTGATTTGGCGAATGGAGATGGTCTAGCCTAGATCCAGATCTAGCAAACAACAATAGAAGCTCGGGGAATTTTGTGGGCCCTATGCCTTATCTTTACTATTAAATCCTTATATTTACTATTAAAGCGCTTGTGGTGCTCTCCGTCAATTGGAATGTCATACCTCCCATCCCATCCCATGGGAAAAAGAAGTGAAAAACAAAACAAAAAAAATAACAATTGCCACCCATAGACACATGGCCCATCAATTCCCCTCATCATGCGTTCCTTCCCCTTTCCTCCACATGTCCCCACTTCCTTCATCAAACCCCATCACCTAGCATGTGGCCCTCCCTCAGGTTCGCCGCTCCATGCTCACCACCCGGTACAACACCGACAACTACATGGAGGCAGTCCCTCTCACATGTATGTGCTCGACTACTTTAGGCCCACCTCAAGTACAAGAAGAACCATAAGTTCAAGGAGGCTAGAATCGACAAGTTCACCGAGGAGAACCATGCCATCCTTGATGTGGTGGCAGACCACCTAAGTCATTCCACATGATCCAAGATCAAGGGGAAGTTGGCAAAGTGGGTGACGAGTATGACTCTGAGTAGTCCTAGGGATTGGGAACATCTCAGCCATTATCACCGGGAAGCCCAACGTCAAGTGGAACAGTGTTGCCGACTAGAGAGAACTAAGTAGACCTTGTAGGAGGTCGTCATATAGCCGGTCAAGCTCCCATAGTTCTTCATAGTTACTCGGTTGAGTTCCTCTCCATGATCCTCATGCTCTATTTGTCTTCTCCGTATTTTCTTTCCATGCTCGAAAAGATGGGATGACCAACGGCAAGGATCCATGTGCTGCTTCCTATCACTGACAAGGATCCCCACAGGTCGCCTCAGGTGATCACACCTACTAGTTCTGCTCCTAGAGCGAATAGGTTTACCGGCATATTTCATTGACATTGTATTTTCATGTCGAAGATAATGGACGCCTCTTCACTAAAGTGGACGAGCTCTAAGAAAGTTTGATCCGAAGCTTTTTGATCAAACTAGAGACTTATTATGATCTCTTGGCGGGCGGGGATTTCTCTTTTCATAATCCTCGGAGTTTCCCAGGGATTGTTGATTGAAGCTCCGGAAAGTGGAAATTTTCCAGCTCGCAAGTTGCAAGCGCTCTCTGCCGGCACAGTAGGAGCGCTTCCTCAAGTCAGCCTCTCCCGATGCACAAGAAAGGCATAGAATATCCCAGTCACTCGGTTCTCATCGGCAACCTCATGTTTGTATGATTTCTATTTCCCAATTCCCAGCAAGAGATTTCCCATGTGTTCAAGTGATTTTTCTTTCTGGGAGATGGATCTGAGATCCCATTGATTTTTGTTGGGGGTTGTGAGGAAGTGGATTAACCTTATTAGCTATGTCCTCTTATAAATTGCACCTCGATATGCTGCATTATCCTGTCCAAGCTCCCGCATTAGGAGATTATAGGCTACATCAAAGCACAAGAAAGAATCTTTGGTTAATTGGATGTGTAGTTTATAAGATGTGTGGGTGCTACATATAACAAAAGGACATTCTATTGTAGAGACTGTTTCGAGTGCACTCGGTAACCGATGTGGAGAAGTACTATAGACAATAGGTAGGGCATGACATAAATATGGAAGCTCGTTGAGTTTAATGAGCGATCGGCTTGTTTGATAGGCCGGTGCATGGAAATGAATGATCCATGTGCCAGAATCTTAGTTTACACTTTGTTTGTTTTTCCCTTACACGTTTTGGGTTCCATATGTGTATGTTGGGCTTCATATCTATCCTACCCTAACTTGCTTGTGTTAAAAGGCTTAGATGATGTTCCTATCCAAGACAAAGAATGACCGATATCATATTTTGAAGAATATAGACTACCATAATATGAGCTTATGTATAGAACCAATGCGAAAAAGGATAGAGATTTTAAAGATGGCACTAGAAGCATCTCGTAGCAAAACACTAGATGCAAGTTAGAAGGTCAAAGATTTCGCATCGACCTAATAAATTAGAAATCATAATTCAAAAGCTACAAATAGCAATCACATGTCAACAGCCTCGTAGCCTTGGCCTTTTGAGCTACAAGACTTGACACTGGGGAAACACCCTAACGCTTAGGTTGCATCCAGAAGCAATATTCACATCATAATTTATGCATGTTTCCTTAAATGTTGCTTCACTTTAAAATAATCGAAAACTAGCATAAGGCTACAAAGGTAAAATATCATCTCAGTAAAACCTTACCAATTATCACGCTGAGCTGACAAATGAGAAATCCAATATTAGCTACCAATCAATCATTCTCCATTCCAATGTTGCAACAATGAAGAGGTAATACTGATTTTCATTTATAAATCTTTATCAACCATCATTACAGCAAAACCACATAGAACATCACAACCTATAGATAGCGAGATACCTTCTCTGGAGTCTGGTTACCACGATGGCCGATGGACACAGTGATGTGCCCTCTCGAGAACGTGGCTGCTACGCACGGTCGCATGGGGGTGGCGATGGCAGACATGGCCGATGGGGCATCTCCATCTCCCTAACTCATCTCTACCATGAAGAAAAGAGGGCGCAACATATTGGAGATCAAACATCGCAGTCATGGACCTGATTTGGTGAATGCGATCTTCTGGCTTAGATCCAGATCTCGCAAACGGCGATAGAAGTTCAGAGCCTTTTATGGGCCCTATGCCCTATTAAAGCTTTACCTTTACTATTAAAGCGCTTGTGGTGGTCTCGATTCATTGGCATGTCATACCTCCCATCCCATTCCCACGTTGAAAAGAATAATGATCGTAGCCAAAGTCCTACGTGAGTACTACTTCAGACCCGAAGAGGTACATATTGAGTTTCCAGAACTGTTCCAGTTATACCATCTCGACGCCTTGGGCAAATCCATCCTCAGCTGCTATTGTCTGTAAGTTGTTGAATTCATTGTCTACATGTTTAGTTTCAGTTGTTCAGTTCAGAACATGTGATTATCCTTATTATATAGAATGAAGATCCTGGAATGTAAAAAAAAAGAATCTACAATATTGGGTTCATTGACCCAGATAAAGTGCATATAGCCACGCTAACGGATAACCCCGAGGAGACGGAGGAAAACCTTCTAAGGTTTCTAATGGAGCAAAAAATTTCTGACCACATACTGTTTCCTTACAATTTCAGGTGAGGGTCTTACTCTGTTGTATACATTCACTTTTGATTAGTCGATGCTAATAAGTGTAACTAATATATATATATATATATATATATATATATATATATATATATATATAAATGTTTGCAGCTTCTACTGGGTTCTGCTAGACATTCAACTTGATAAGGGAAGAGTTGATGTCATGGACCCATCAAAGAGAAACCTGGAAGATTTCCGTAGCATGCAGGACATGCTCCAGAAGTAAGTTTCACGCTATATCGGTATCTTTCATTGATTTCCTGAGATATCAGGTAATGAATAACTCATTCATTCATTTTCTTCGTCAGGCAGAGTTTGGATCCGGTTCAAGCGTGAGGTTACGGGTGTATTTAGTGAGAAGCTGACGTTTAAGGCGGTCTCGGTAAGTAGCACGTGATATGTCCGCGCGTCTCTTTACTTCTAGTTTTAATACAATAATGATGCTCTAGATTATTATTTTGATTGAATTCTATTCTCGTAAAGTGCGCGAGGCAGCCACAGGGGTCGAATCTATGTGGATTCTACATTTGCGAGTTTATTCGCACGTTTACCACCGAACACAACGATTATAGAGTCAACGTAAGCAATGCATTCACACCATCATTTTATTGCCGTCACCTTTTGTTATCATGATTGATACATATTGATCTCCTTTTTCTTATATATAGTTCGAGAGAATGCGGGATCAACTACTACCAGAGCAACGCGTACTAGCAATTGCGGAGGAGCTGGCGGGATTTATTTTCAAAGAGATCGTAGACGATGCCGGAGAATTTAGTGTGAATAGGCGCTACTGATCTTCATATAATCGAACTATTTTGTGCTCTAGTCCCGATATTCTATGATCTCCATGTAACTATGTAAATTGTATATATTTGTATGCTCGATTTCGTAATACAAGTTATCTTATATATATATATATGCAAGAACGTGTATGATATGTGGTGGCGTACAAATATTCAAAAACCATTTTAAAATGAAAAATAAATAAATAAAACAATACAAAATGAATTCTCTGCCGTGACAGAGAAAGGGCACAAAATGCTGCCGCGGCAGAGGAATCACTAGTCCAAGGTAATGCTCTGCCGCGGCAGAGAAAAGACGAAAAATGCTGCCACGGCAGAGACCCACTAGTCCCGGTATGTGGCACCAGCCGGGACTAGTGGGGGTGCATCCTGAGCGCACAGGGACAGCCACGTGGGCACCCACTAGTCCCGGCTGGTAACTGGACCGGGACTAGTGTTGGGCCTCTAGTCCCGCTTGATTAGTCCCGGTTCAAAAACCGGGACTAGAGGCCCTGTCTCCACTAGTGAGGTTAGCAAGAGTTTGTGCATCCTTGGCATTCTGAAAAAATTATTAGAGCCCTTTCAGTGAAGTACTAGACTGTCGTGTTTCAACATGGGTTTATGTCGGTATGTCCTTAGAAAAACTGTTTTGAAGAAGGAAAAGTATTTTTAAAGTAAGGAAAAAATATTTTGCTTTCGGCAAATGAGCCTCTGAACTCCACCTAACCAAATATGCACGTAGTTGGTAGATCCTTTGTATTTTACTTAGTCATATTTGTCAATACATTCAAATTATTGACCATTCGTGGTTGCAACCTTTTATGTTGCAGGTTATTTCATTTCTGAGTGATCTTTATAGGTTGTGAGACTTCACTCAATAATTATTCGCCCTCTGGCATATTTGAAGGATGGAGATCTACGTTGTATTCATTTTCCGCTGTGTACTTGGATAATTTAATTGCAAATTATGGATCATGTATGTTGTATTTATAATACATGGTTATATTTGGTATTTGTCTATTTTTTTGCGAAACTAGTATCTATCTATACTGTGTGTGCTAGTGACCCGATCCAAGGATTATCACTATACACAGGAACCCAGCCTGAGAGGGTGCTACAATTGTGTTTGTGCATCCCATATTACTTTGTGTATTTCCCATATTACTTTGTGTACTTCACATTTAGTGTACTTTGCTTGTAAGCATGTGTAACTCTGATGCTAGTATATATAAGAATGTGTGAGGATGTAAAAAATATTGTTTTTCCGCATTAATAATGAAAATCGGTAAAATGGAGAAAACTACAAAAGGGAAAACTTTGTAAGCTATGGGAGAACACCTACCATCATGAGGGTGCCATCGGGCGTGACTCCCCTTACCCCCAAACTCTCCGATATATCTTTGTCATCGGAATATTATAAATTTCACCTACACAATGATATTGACGACTATAAAAATTCCTCGAGAATGAGTTAGTGCATATTCATTTAGATAGAACTAACCTGTCATTTTTCTCTCGAGGCATGCAAAACCAAAGGGCCCCCACTATAGGTATATGGTTTGTTAAATGTTTTACTGGACTACAAAATCAGTGGGCCTTAAATTATGAGCAGCTGAGAAACCTAGAGCACTTGGGAGGAGGTGGGCATGCGTCCTTGACAACATGCATGAGAGGAGGGTGCCAAAACAAAAACTGGGAACATTGTCTGATAGATCACGACCCCCATTGAGATATTTTTTTCTTCTAAATACGCGTCAAAAATTTGAGATCCACATTCACTAGTTTTTTTTGCGTGGTACCTTCACTATATTGGGTCAACTATAGTAATGGATACCTAGAATGCTAGACCTGGACTTTAACAAACCGACTATGGTGCTTGATATCCTCTACGCAAAGTCATCATGCGTAGAAGCCGAGCCATCGAGAGGATACGATATAGCCTCTAACTAACACCACAATACTGTTATTTTAGATATGTTATTGGCTAGAAAATATATTTTTCAAAGAGTTAAAAGTGAAACCCAACTAGAAACCAGTGGATGATGTAAGTACGACAGAAACTAGCGAGAAGTGCAAGTCAAGCAGGAAGGTGCAAATATGGCAGAAACAAGTGAAAAGATAGGAACAATTCTTTTCTAATCCTGTTATCTCCAACAGTATCCTACTTACTTCCTTCAAATTAAACATGTACAAAAGGAATATTTATTTCATCATGGCGGCAGATCTGGTACTCAGATTTCAAGAGTAAGAAAGAACTAGCAAGTAAGGCCCCTTAATGCTACATCAACATAAAAATCAGCATAGGTAAATTGCAATGTTAACGATAAATGTAGGTTCAATCCAGAAGCAATATTCACATCATAATTTATACATATTCCATTAAAAGTTGGTTCACTTCAAAATAATCGAAAACTAGTCGCAAGGCTACAAAGCTGAAAGGTCAGCTCAATAAAACCTTACCAATTATCACGCTAAACTAACAAATGAGAAATCCAATAATATCTACATATCAGTCATTTTCCGTTTCAGTGTTGCAACAATGAAGAGGAAATACCTATTTCCATTTATAAATCTTTATGAACAATCATTACATCAAAACCACATAAGACATCACTACCTATAGATAGCGAGATACCTTCTCGGAGTCCGGCCACCGTGGTGGCCGATGGACACGGAGAAGTGTCCTCTCAAGAACTTGGCTGCTAGACACGGTCGCATGGGGCGCAGCGATGGCAGACATGGACGATGGGGCGTCTCCATCTCCCGAACTCATCTGTACCGTGAAAAAACACAAGAGGGAGCATCACATTGGAGATCAAGTGTCGTGGTCGTCAACCAGATTTGGTGAATGGCGATGGTGTGGCCTAGATCAAGTAGGAAGGTGCAACCCAACTAGAAACCAATGGAAGGTGCAAGTACGACGAAAACTAGTGAGAAGTGCAAGTCAAGCAGGAAGGTCAAATATGGCAGAAACTACTGAAAAGATAGAAACAATTCTTTTTTAATACTGTTATCTCCAATAGTATCCTACTTACTTCCTTCAAATTAAAAATATTCAAAAAGAATATTTATTTCATCATGGTGGAAGATCTGGTGCTAAGATTTCAAGAGGAAGGAAGAACTAGCAACTAAGGCCCTCTTAATATAATATCAACATAATAATCAATATAGGTAAATTGCAATGTTAACAATAAATGTAGGTTCAATCTAGAAGCAATATTCACATCATAATTTATACATATTCCCTTAAAAGTTGGTTCACTTCAAAATAATTGAAAACTAGCGCAAGGTTACAAAGGTAAAAGGTCAGCTCAATAAAACCTTACCAATTATCACGCTGAACTAACAAATGAGAAATCCAATAATAGGTACCGATCGGTCATTCTCCGTTTCAATGTTGCAACAATGAAGAGGAAATACCGATTTCCATTTATAAATCCTTGTCAACCATCATTACAACAAAACCACATAGGGCATCACTACCTATAGATAGCGATATACCTTCTCCGGAGTCTGGCCACCACGGTGACTGATGGACACGGTGTAGTGCTCTCTCGAGAATTTGGCTGCTAGGAAAACTCACATGGGGAGCAGCGATGGCAGACATAGCCGATGGGGCATCTCCATCTCCCCAACTCATATCTACCGCGAAAAACACAAGAGGGAGCATCACATTGGAGATCAAGTGTCGCGGTCGTTGACCAAATTTGGTGAATGGCGATGGTGTGGCCTAGGTCCAGATCTGGTGAACGGCGATAGAAGCTCGGGGCCTTTTGTGGTCCCTACGCCTTATATTTACCTTTGAAGCCTTATCTTTACTATTAAAGCACTTGTGGTGGTCTCTATTCATTGGCATTCCATACCTCCCATTCCATCCCATGTGAAAAAGAAGTGAAAAAAAACAATGACCACCGACACACACATGGCTCGTCAATTCCCTCATCATGTGTTCCTTCCCCTTTCCTCCACATGTCCCACTTCCTTCGTCAAACCCCAACACCTAGCATGTGGCCCTCCATCAGGTTCGTCGCTCCATGCTCACCACCCACGACAACGCCGAAAACTACATGTAGACGTTCCTTCTCACATGGATGCGCTCGAGTACTTTAGGCCCACCTCAAGTACGAGAAGAACCATCAGATCAAGGAGGCCATAGTCGCCAAGTTCATCGAGTACCTCCGCCACACCGAGGAGAACCATGCCATACTTGATGAGGTGGTAGACCACCTAAGTCATTCCACGTGATCCAAGACCAAAGGTAAGATAGCAAAGAGGGTGACCCCGTATGACTCCGAGTATTCCTCGGGGTTGTGCTCAACTCAGAAATTATCATCGGGAAGCCCAACATAAAGTGGAACGATGTCGCCGGCTACGAGATGGGGCGACCAACAGAAGGATCCATGTGCTGCTTCCTATCAATGGCAAGGATCTCCACTGAGCGTGCAAGATGCCAGCGCTCTCTTCCGGCTCATAATGGTTGTTTGTGGGGCGACATGCACAGTAGGAGCGCTTCCTCAAGCCAGCCTCTCCCGATGCACAAAAAAGGCATAGAATGTCCCATCCACTGAGTTATCATTGTCAACCTCATGTTTGTATGATTTGTATTTCCCAATTCCCACCAAGAGATTTCCCCTGTGTTGAAATAATTTTGCTTTCTGGAAGATGGATCTGAGATCCACTGATTTTTGTTGGGTGAGTGGGAGGAAGGGGATTAACCTCATTAGTTATGTTCGCTTATAAATTGCACCTACAATATTCTATATTATTCTGCCCAAGCTCCCGCATCAGGAGATTATAGGCTACATCAGATCACGAGAAAGAATATTTGGTTGATTGCATGTGTGATTTCTAAGATCTGTGAGTGCTACATGTAACAAAAAGACAGTCTATTGTAGAGACTGTTTCAAGTGCACTCTATAACTGACGTGGAGAACTACTACAGACAACATGTAGGGCGAGACATAAAGCTGGAAACTTGGTGAGATTAATGAGTGCTAGTCTGCTCGACTCATTTAATCTCGGCTCGTTTGATAGGACTATTTGTAAATAATTGATCCATGTGCAAGAATCTTAGTTTACACTTTGTTTACTTTTTCTCTCTTCCAATTTTTGGGTTCCATTTTTCTGTTGGGCTTCATATATATCCTACCCTAACTTGCTTGGGGCAAAAAGCTTAGATGTTGTTGCTATCCACGGTGGCGGAGGACGAAATAAAATTGAGGTCGGGCGAAATCTAGAACATAAAAATTTTAATGGAAAAAGCAAGAGTTCTCTAGACACATTAATAAATTATACGATTATGATTTTACTCACTCGGATAATGAAAATATCATCATATTTAAATAAAAGTAGTAGACATATTTAAATATCAACAAATTAATATTTTTCAATCTCTCTTTCCACTCCATGCTCTTGCTCTTGATCTATTATGACATTTTCACTTTCACAAGCGTTTGGTTTAGAGCTACTGCTACTGGCTAGCGTCGCAAAATACCTTATACATGTAGTTACAATTTACAAATTTATCAAATAAGATATAAGTTTTCAACCCATATGCAAAATTCTGAAAAAATTACCTTTTCTTCCCTTGGCTGCCCGCTTCCCATTCTTGTTCATCTTCGATCTAGAGTTCTAGATCAATTTCAAGTGTCAGAGTCGCCGAAACCTTCCACCGTTCAGCCACCCGGTCGCACCGGCGCTAGCGAGTGGCTGACCTCTTGAGACCCAAGTCCTGACGGTTGCCGCCGTTCCTTCGACCTGGCACTGGAGGTCACGCCTGGTCCCGGCTTCCTTCGACCTGGCACTGGAGGTTACGCCGCCGCCTGTCCGCCAAAAGCAACGCCCTGCGCAGCTGTGCCCCTGCCCGTGGACCGTGGTGATCGATCCCCGACATACGATGCCTATTCCCTCGGTGGATCACAGAAAGAAGACGAGGCGGCTACGTGCGGTATTGTGGTTCACGTAGTCAAGCACACTCGGCCAGGCTAGCGATACTAGGCCCAAATAGCCAACGTAGTTTCCGGTCTTTTTTTTTCCTAACCCGGTCTAGCAATACGATCGTACTCGAACATACCTAGATATATACCTGTTTTCGTTCGTGAGCCAATGTAGGGCGGACGCCCGACCTCGCCATACAGAGAGCTCCGCCAGTGGCTATCCAAGACAAAGAATGGTTGAAGTCATATTTTGAAGTATAAAGACTACCATAATAGGAGCATATTTATAGAACCAATGCGAAAAAGGATAGATATTTTAATATGGCACTAGAAGCATCTCGTAGCAAAACACTAGATGCAAGTTAGAAGGTCAAAGATTTCGCATAGACCTAAGAAATTAGAAATCATAATTCAAAAGCTACAAATAACAATCACATGTCAACAGCCTGGTAGCCTTGGCCTTTTGAGCTACAAGACTTGACCTTGGGGAAACGCCCTAATGCCTAGGTTGCATCTAGAAGCTATATTCACATTATAATTTATGCAGGTTTCCTTAAATGTTGCTTCACGTCAAAATAATCAAAAACTAGCATAAGGCAATAAAGGTAAAATATAATCTCAATAAAACCTTACCAATTATCACTCTAAACTGACAAATGAGAAATCCAATAATAGCTACCAATCAATCATTCTCCATTCCAATGTTGCAACAATGAAGAGGCAATACGTATTTTCATTTATAAATCTTTATCAACCATCATTACAACAAAACCACATAGAACATCACAACCTATAGATAGCGAGATACCTTCTCTGGAGTCCGGCGACCATGATGGACGATGTACACAGTGCTATGCCCTCTCGAGAACGTGGCTGCTAGGCACGGTCGCATGGGGGTGGCGATGGAAGACATGGCCGATGGGGCATCTCCATCTCCCTAACTCGTCTCTACCATGAAAAACAAATGAGGGCGCAACGCATTGGAGATCAAATGTCGCAGTCATGGACCTGATTTGGTGAATGCGATCTTCTGGCCTAGATCCAGATCTCGCGAACGACGATAGAAGATCAGAGCCTTTTATGGGCCCTACGCCCTATATTTACTATTAAAGCCTTATCTTTACTATTAAAGCGCTTGTGGTGGTCTCGGTTCATTGGCATGTCATACCTCCCATCCCATTTCCACGTGGAGAAGAAGTGAAAAACAAAACAAAAATATCAACGACCACCGAGACACACATGGCTCGTCAATTTCCCTCATTGTGCGGTCCTAAGATGTGTTGATTGCATGGCTAGTTTCTAAAATATGTGAGTGCTACATATAACAAAAGGACAGTCTATTGTAGAGACTATTTCGAGGGCACTCGGTAACTAACGTGGAGAACTACTACAAACAATAGGTAGGGTGGGACATAAAGCTAGAAGCTCACTGAGTTTAATGAGCGCTGGTATGCTTGACTCGTTTGAGATCGGATTGTTTGATAGGCGGGTGCATGGAAATCAATGATCCATGTGCCAGAATCTTAGTTTACACTTTGTTTACTTTTTTCTCTTCCACTTTCTAGGTTCCATATGTTTCTGTTGGGCTTCATATCTATCCTACCCTAACTTGCTTGGGGCAAAAGGCTTAGATGTTGTTGCTATCCAAGACAAAGAATCACGAATGCCATATTTCGAACTATAAAGACTACCATAATAGGAGCATATGTATAGAACCAATGCGAAAAAGGATAGAGATTTTAAAGATGGCACTAGCATCATCTCGTAGCAAAACACTAGATGCAAGTTAGGAGGTCAAAGATTTTAAACAGACCTAAGAAATTAGAAATCATAATTCAAAAGCTACAAATAACAATGACATGTCAACAGCCTGGTAGCCTTGGCCTTTTGATCTACAAGACTTGACACAAGGGAAACACACTAACGCTTAGGTTGCATCCAGAAGAAATATTCACATGATAATTTGTACATTTTTCCTTAAAAGTTGCTTCACTTCAAAATAATCGAAAACTAGCGTAAGGCTACAAAGGTAAAATATTAGCTCAATAAAACCTTACCAATTATCACGTTGAACTGACAAATGAGAAATCAAATAATAGCTACCAATCAATCATTCTCCATTCCAATGTTGAAACAATGAAGAGGTAATACTGATTTTCATTTAGAAATCTTTATCAACCATCATTACAACAAAGCTACATAGGACATCACAACTTATAGATAGAGAGATACCTTCTCTGGAGTTCGGCTATCACGGTGGCCGATGGACATAGTGTAGTGCCCTCTCAAGAACGTGGCTGCTAGGCATGGTTGCATGGGGGAGGCGATGGCAGACATGGCCGATGGGGCATCTCCATCTCCCTAACTCATCTCTACCGCGAAAAACACAAGAGGGCGTAGCGCATTGGATATCAAATGTAACAGGCGTGGACCTGATTTGCCGTGCGATCATATGGCCTAGATCCAGATCTCGTGAATGGCAATATAAGCTTGGAGGCTTTTATGGGCCCTGCAGCCTATATTTACTATTAAAGCGCTTGGTGGTCTCCGTTCATTGGCATGCCATACCTCCCATCCCATTCCCTCGTGGAAAAGAAGTGAGAAACAAAACAAAAAAACAACAACGACCACCGACACACACATGGCTCGTCAATTCCCCTCATCGTGCGGTCCTAAGATGTGTTGATTGCATGTGTAGTTTCTAAGATGTGTGAGTGCCACATATAACAAAAAGATAGTCTATTGTAGAGACTGTTTTGAGTGCACTCTGTAACCGATCGTGGAGAACTACACGCAACAGGTAGGTTGGGACATAAAGCTGGAAGGTCGATGAGTTCAATGAGCGCTGGTATGCTCGACTCATTTGAGCGTGGCTCATTTTCTTAACGAAATGAGCTGAGCAGCATTTTTGCTTGTTAATATTAACCGGCTAAATAACCGAGTTAAAGAGTGGCTCATACCATGATAGAGTAAGTATTTCCATAATCTAGTGTGTGTTTTATTGAGTTTCTCGATCAAGTACATATATAGGCACATGAATTGGAGGAAAGAAGACTCCTAGAGAAAACAACAACAAAAACTTAGCTTTTTATTCCAAGCTAGTTTGGGTAGGCTAGATATGAAACCCAAATAAAAACTAGTGGAAGATGCAAGTACGGAAGAGACTAGTGAGAAATGCAAGTCAAGCAGGAAGGTGCAAATATGGCAGAAATTGCTGATAATATATAAAAAAATTCCATTATAATCCTATAAGCTCCAACGGTATCCTATTTACTTCCTTCAAATTAAATATGTATAAAAGGAATATTTATTTCATCATGCCGCAGTCTGGTACTGATATTTCAAGGGGAAGGAAGAATTAGCAACTAAGGCCCCTTAATATAACATCAACATAATAATCAATATAGGTAAATTACAATGTTAACTATATACGCTTAGGTTGCATCCAGAAGCAATATTCACACCATAATTTATACATATTTCCTTAAAAGTTGCTTCACTTCAAAATAATCAAAAACTAGCGCAAGGATGCAAAGTTAAAAGATCAACTCAATAAAACCTTACCATTTATCACACTGAACTGGCAAATGAGAAGTCCAATAATAGCTACCAATCAATCATTATCCATTCCAATGTTGCAACAATGAAGAGGAAATGCAAACTTTCATTTATAAATATTCATCAACCATCATTACAACAAAACCACAAGGACATCACTACATATAAATAGCGAGATACCTTCTCTGGAGTCCGTCTGCTGCGGTGGCCGATGGACATAGTGTAGTGCCCTCTCGAGAACTTTGTTGCTAGGCAGCATCTTATGGGGGTGGTGGTGGCAGACGCGATCGATGAGGCATCTCCATCTCCCCAATGCATCTCTACCGCGAAAAACACAACAGGGCGCAGCGCATTGTAGATCAAGTGTCACAGTCGTGGATCTAATTTGGCAAATGCGATCTTTTGGCCTTGATCTTGATCCGGCAAATGACAATAGAAGATCAGAGCCTTTTGTGGGCTCTACGCCTTTTCTTTACTATTAAAGCTCTTGTTGTGGTCTCCGTTCATTGGCATGTCATACCTCCCATCCCATCACATGTGGAAAATAAGTGAAAAAAAAATATAACAATAACCACCGACAAACACATGGCTCCTCAATTCCCCTCATCGTGCATTCCTTACCCTTTCCTCAAATGTCCACACTTCCTTCATCAAACTCCATCCCCTAGCATGTATCCCTCCCTCAAGTTTGCTGCTCCATGCTCACCGCCCAGGACAACGCCGACAACTACATGGAGGCACTCCCTCTCACATGGGAGTGCTCGAGTACTTTAGGCTCAACCTCAAGTATGAAAAGAGCCATTGGATCAAGGAGGCCACAATCACCAAGTTCATCGAGTACCTCTGCCACAACGAGGATAACCACGCCATCCTTGATGAGGTGGCAGACCACCAAGTCACCCAACAGCGGTGGCATTGCCGGTTTCGTGTGATCCAAGATCAAGAGGAATATGGCAAAGAGGGTGACAAGTTTGACTCCGAGCATTCCTCAGGATTGGGCTCAACTCATCCATTATCATCGGAAATCCCAACATCAAATGGAAGGTATCGGATAGGAGAGACATATATGAATATAAGGCTCGTAAGCTGAAGATAAGGTTCACAAGCTGACTACGAGAGGGAGTGCCTCCACAATATCTATTTCCATGGCTCGCAAGATGAGGATTCATCCGGAGGAAGGTATCAGAGAGGAGAGACATATATGAAGATAAGACTCGGTCTCGGTGGTGGGCTACGCTAATCATCGACATAGGCTAAAACAGCCAACGTGATGTGCTTGACTGTTTTCACCGTGGAACCGATAGTTAACTACGCTTGCACTTGGCAGCACAATTCGCAATGCCCCCGTCCATCTAATGCGGCATTAAAATATGTCGGCCTCCCCTCCACCTACCACTGTAATAATATGTGCCAGTATAGGGTGTGTCATGAACAAAATGGTGCCGCGGTAGCTCATCCACCGGCTAACCCACTTTTGGAGGTACTTTTTGCTTGTGACGCTCAAAAAAGTGTTGCACACGGGCGGTATTTCTGTAGTGTAAGTAAGTTGTGGGAACTTGACCTGATTAGCAGATATAGGGGATGTATATTGGTATGAGTTTGTCCTGAGGGCTCAGGGTTCTATGTCTGAAAAGGTTTCGTCTTGGTTTTCTCCCTACCATGATGCAAAATGACTGTAGTGCTAAAAGGGGTTGACTGAGTTGTGCGGGTAAAGTGTACAAACCTCTCAAGTGTGTAAATCTAAGTACTTAGAATGTCCCTAATTATGGACATCTATGAGCAACTAGGTCTGAAACTGTTTGAAAGATCTCACTCATCCCAATTTCTTAAATTAAAACTTGATGGATGAACATGGATTTAGGAGCATATGAAGCTGGACTGTCGTATTTCAACATGGGTTTATGCTGATATGTTCTTAGAAAATCTGTTTTGAAGAAGGAAAAGTATTTTGAAAGTAGGGAAAACTATTTTGCTTTCAGCAAATGAGCCTCTAAACTCCACCTAGCCAAATATGCATGTAATTGCTAGATCCTTTGTAATCTCCTTAGTCCTTCTTGCCAATACATTTAAAGTATTGATCATTCATGGCTGCAACCTTTCATGTTGCATGTTATTTCGTTTCTGAGTGATCGTTCATATATTGTGAGACTCCACTCAGAAATTGCTCGCTTGTGGCACATTTGAAGGATGAAGATCTACCTTATATTTGTTTTTTGTTGTGTACTTGGATAATATAATTGCAAATTCTGGATCATGTATGTTGTATTTATGATGCACAATTATATTTGGTATCTATTTGTACTATATGTGCCAGTGAACCGATCAAGGGATTAGCAATATACACAGGAACTCAGCCTTATCAGGCGAGGGTGCTACAATTGTGTTTGTGCATCCCCATATTACTTTGTATATTTCCCATATTACTTTGTGTACTTCACATTTAGTGTACTTTTCTTGTAAGCATGTGTAACTCTGATGCTAGTATATATAAGAATTTGTGTGGATATAAAAAATGTTATTTTTCCGCATTAATAATGAAAATCGGTAAAAAGGAGAAAACTAGAAAAGAAAAAACTTTGTACGCTATGGGATAACACCTACCATCATGAGGGTGCCAGCAGGTGTGACTCCTCTTACACCCAAACTCTCCCATATATCTTTGTCATCGGAATATTATAAATTTCAATTAGAATGGTATTCATGACTATAAAAATTCCCTAGAAAATGAGTTAATGCATATTCATTTAGGTAGACCTAACCTGTTAATTTTTCTCGAGGCATATAAAACCAAAGGGACCCCACTATAGGTATATGGTTTGTCAAATATTGTACCGGTCTAAAAGATAAGTGAGACTTACGAGCAGCCGATCATGCCTAGGACACTTGGGAGGAGGTGGCACACGGCCTTGACAACTAACATGAGAGAAGGGTGCCAAAACAAGAATTGGGAACATTGTTTGATAGATCACGCCCCCCCATTGATATTTTTTTTGTCTAAATACAAATCAAAAAATTGAGATCCACATTCACTAGATTTTTTTGCGGGGTACATTCACTAGATTGGGTCAACTATATCAATGGATCGCTAGAATGCTAGACCAGGGCTTTAACAAACCGACTATGATGCTTGATCTTGGCTAGAAAATAATATTTTTCAAAGAGTTAGAAGTGAAACCCAAATAGAAACTAGTGGAAGGTGCAAGTACGCCAGAAACTAGTGAGAAGTTCAAGTCAAGCGGGAAGGTGCAAATATGGCTGAAACTACTAAAAAAATAGAAAAGTTATCCTATTATCTCCAACACTATCCTAGTTACTTCCTTCAAATTAAATATGTACATAGGAATATTTATTTCATCATGGAGGCATATCTGGTACCGAAATTTCAAGAGGAAGGAAGAACTAGCAACTAAGGCCCCTTATATAACATCAACATAGTAATCAATATAGGTAAATTGCAATGTTAATGATAAATGTAGGTTCAATCTAGAAGCAATATTCACATCATAATTTATACATATTCCCTTAAAAGTTGCTTCACTTCAAAATAATCGAGAACTAGCGCAAGGCTACAAAGGTAAAATATTAGCTCAATAAAATCTTACCAATTATCACACTGAACTAACAAATGAGAAATCCAATAATAGCTACCGATCATACATTCTCCATTTCATTGTTGCAACAATGAAGAGGAAATACTGATTTCCATTTATAAATCTTTATCAACCATCATTACAAAAAAACACATTGCACATCACCACCTATAGATAGCAAGATACCTTCTCCGGAGTCTGGCCGCCGCGGTGGACGATGGACACGGTGCAGTGCCCTCTCGAGAACTTTCCTGCTAGGCACGATCGCATGGGAGGAAGCGATGGAAGACATGGCCTAAGGGGCATCTCCATCTCGCCAACCAATCTCTACTGTGAAAAACACAAGAGGGTGCATCACATTGGAGATCAAGTGTCATGTCATGGACCTGATTTGGCGAATGGAGATGGTCTAGCCTAGATCCAGATCTAGCAAACAACAATAGAAGCTCGGGGAATTTTGTGGGCCCTATGCGTTATCTTTACTATTAAATCCTTATATTTACTATTAAAGCGCTTGTGGTGCTCTCCGTCAATTGGAATGTCATACCTCCCATCCCATCCCATGGGAAAAAGAAGTGAAAAACAAAACAAAAAAATAACAATTGCCACCCATAGACACATGGCCCATCAATTCCCCTCATCATGCGTTCCTTCCCCTTTCCTCCACATGTCCCCACTTCCTTCATCAAACCCCATCACCTAGCATGTGGCCCTCCCTCAGGTTCGCCGCTCCATGCTCACCACCCGGTACAACACCGACAACTACATGGAGGCAGTCCCTCTCACATGTATGTGCTCGACTACTTTAGGCCCACCTCAAGTACAAGAAGAACCATAAGTTCAAGGAGGCTAGAATCGACAAGTTCACCGAGGAGAACCATGCCATCCTTGATGTGGTGGCAGACCACCTAAGTCATTCCACATGATCCAAGATCAAGGGGAAGTTGGCAAAGTGGGTGACGAGTATGACTCTGAGTAGTCCTAGGGATTGGGCACATCTCAGCCATTATCACCAGGAAGCCCAACGTCAAGTGGAACAGTGTTGCCGACTAGAGAGAACTAAGTAGACCTTGTAGGAGGTCGTCATATAGCCGGTCAAGCTCCCATAGTTCTTCATAGTTACTCGGTTGAGTTCCTCTCCATGATCCTCATGCTCTATTTGTCTTCTCCGTATTTTCTTTCCATGCTCGAAAAGATGGGATGACCAACGGCAAGGATCCATGTGCTGCTTCCTATCACTGACAAGGATCCCCACAGGTCGCCTCAGGTGATCACACCTACTAGTTCTGCTCCTAGAGCGAATAGGTTTACCGGCATATTTCATTGACATTGTATTTTCATGTCGAAGATAATGGACGCCTCTTCACTAAAGTGGACGAGCTCTAAGAAAGTTTGATCCGAAGCTTTTTGATCAAACTAGAGACTTATTATGATCTCTTGGCGGGCGGGGATTTCTCTTTTCATAATCCTCGGAGTTTCCCAGGGATTGTTGATTGAAGCTCCGGAAAGTGGAAATTTTCCAGCTCGCAAGTTGCAAGCGCTCTCTGCAGCCTGATGGAGCGCTTCCTCAAGTCAGCCTCTCCCGATGCACAAGAAAGGCATAGAATATCCCAGTCACTCGGTTCTCATCGGCAACCTCATGTTTGTATGATTTCTATTTCCCAATTCCCAGCAAGAGATTTCCCATGTGTTCAAGTAATTTTTCTTTCTGGGAGATGGATCTGAGATCCCATTGATTTTTGTTGGGGGTTGTGAGGAAGTGGATTAACCTTATTAGCTATGTCCTCTTATAAATTGCACCTCGATATGCTGCATTATCCTGTCCAAGCTCCCGCATTAGGAGATTATAGGCTACATCAGAGCACAAGAAAGAATCTTTGGTTAATTGGATGTGTAGTTTATAAGATGTGTGGGTGCTACATATAACAAAAGGACATTCTATTGTAGAGACTGTTTCGAGTGCACTCGGTAACCGATGTGGAGAAGTACTATAGACAATAGGTAGGGCATGACATAAATATGGAAGCTCGTTGAGTTTAATGAGCGATCGGCTTGTTTGATAGGCCGGTGCATGGAAATGAATGATCCATGTGCCAGAATCTTAGTTTACACTTTGTTTGTTTTTCCCTTACACGTTTTGGGTTCCATATGTGTATGTTGGGCTTCATATCTATCCTACCCTAACTTGCTTGTGTTAAAAGGCTTAGATGATGTTCCTATCCAAGACAAAGAATGACCGATGTCATATTTTGAAGAATATAGACTACCATAATATGAGCTTATGTATAGAACCAATGCGGAAAAGGATAGAGATTTTAAAGATGGCACTAGAAGCATCTCGTAGCAAAACACTAGATGCAAGTTAGAAGGTCAAAGATTTCGCATCGACCTAATAAATTAGAAACCATAATTCAAAAGCTACAAATAGCAATCACATGTCAACAGCCTCGTAGCCTTGGCCTTTTGAGCTACAAGACTTGACACTGGGGAAACACCCTAACGCTTAGGTTGCATCCAGAAGCAATATTCACATCATAATTTATGCATGTTTCCTTAAATGTTGCTTCACTTTAAAATAATCGAAAACTAGCATAAGGCTACAAAGGTAAAATATCATCTCAGTAAAACCTTACCAATTATCACGCTGAGCTGACAAATGAGAAATCCAATATTAGCTACCAATCAATCATTCTCCATTCCAATGTTGCAACAATGAAGAGGTAATACTGATTTTCATTTATAAATCTTTATCAACCATCATTACAGCAAAACCACATAGAACATCACAACCTATAGATAGCGAGATACCTTCTCTGGAGTCTGGTTACCACGATGGCCGATGGACACAGTGATGTGCCCTCTCGAGAACGTGGCTGCTACGCACGGTCGCATGGGGGTGGCGATGGCAGACATGGCCGATGGGGCATCTCCATCTCCCTAACTCATCTCTACCATGAAGAAAAGAGGGCGCAACATATTGGAGATCAAACATCGCAGTCATGGACCTGATTTGGTGAATGCGATCTTCTGGCTTAGATCCAGATCTCGCAAACGGCGATAGAAGTTCAGAGCCTTTTATGGGCCCTATGCCCTATTAAAGCCTTACCTTTACTATTAAAGCGCTTGTGGTGGTCTCGATTCATTGGCATGTCATACCTCCCATCCCATTCCCACGTTGAAAAGAATAATGATCGTAGCCAAAGTCCTACGTGAGTACTGTTGGAGATATGCCCTAGAGGCAATAATAAATATAGTTATTATTATATATCTTTGTGTTTATGATAAATGTTTACATTCATGCTATAATAGTATTAACAAGGAAACCATTAATACTTGTGTGATTTGTAAACTTAATTTGAAGTCCCTAGTATAGCCTCTATACTTCACTAGCTTGTTGGTTGATTGATGATTGTGGTTTCCCTATCATGAACATTGAGATGTTATCAACAACAAGATCATATCGTTAGGAGAATGATATGGTGGACATACTCCTATAGACAAGCGTAGCATAAAGATCAAGTCATTTCAATAGTTCAATTGCTATATGCTTTCTGATACATAGTAACCTAATTCCTTCGACCATGAGATCATGCATATCACCTTTACTGGATGGATGCTTTGATGTCATCAAACACCACGTAACAGGTGGCTATAAAGGTGGCATTGAGTGTTCGAAAGTATTGGTTGAAACACATGGATCAAGAGTGGGATTTGTCCATCCACATGACGGATAGATATTCTCTGGGCCCTCTCGGTGAAATGTCATCCAATTAGCTTGCAAGCATGTGACTTGGTCACAAGGGATCACATATCACGAACGAGAAAGAGTACTTATCGATACGAGGATGAACTAGGTATACAGAGATACCGACGATCATGACCTCGGATAAGTAACATATCGTGAGACAAAGGGAAATTGGTATCGTATGTAAGTGGTTCATTCGATCGCAAAGTAATCGTAGAAATATGTGGGAGCCATATGAATTTCCAGATTCCTCTATTGGTTATTGTTCGGAGAAGTGTCTCGATCATGTCCGCATAATTCACGAACCGTAGGGAGACACACTTAAGGATTCGACGTTGTTTGAGTAGTTATGGTATTATGAGAAAGAGACCGAATGTTGTTCGGAGTCTCGGATGGGATCCGGGATATCACGAGGTGATCCGGAATGGTCCGGAGAATAAGATTCATATAAGGAAAGTCCCGTTTTGGAGTTGGGGAATGGTTCCGGTGTTTTCATCGAGAACATTCTAGAAGATCCCGGAATGTCCGGCACTCCGGAGGGGGAAGGGTACATGAATGTGTCATTGTAAGTTGGAATGATTGCATCATGTACTAAGTGTTCTCGCTGTCCAAAATAAAGGGTTTATTTAAATCCTAAATTGAAAAGTCAAACGGCTAGTTTGAAAGTCAAGCAAAGTTTTGGAAAGTGGAAAGAGGAGGAGAAGTGGAAACCGAGTTGGGGAGGATTCCTCCTCCCAAGCAGCGCCCACCTCAAGGCCGAGTTGGGGAGGGACTCCACTCCCTCCCCTTGGCCGCCGGCCCTCCCACCTATAAAGGGAGGGGCAGGGCTGCCCCTCCTAGGACACACTAGTTCCTATCCTCTAAACTAAACCCTAGACCTAAACCCCGGTTTAGAGCTATTTCGGTTTAGAGCCTTCTAATTGATAGAGCCTTCTAATTGGTGTGTCTAATTACTAGACCACTAATAGCCTCTCTCATAAGCTCCACCATACTCGCACCGGCTTAAGGCGAAGCCATGCGGGATTTCCCCTCTACCTCCGGTACCACGCCGTTGTGCTGCCGGAATCACGAGGAGAGTGCTACAACCTCCGCTGCCTGCTGGAACAAGGGAGAGGAAGGTCTTCGTCGAGTACCGAACGTGTGACCGACTGCGGGAGCGCTGCTGGAACGTGGCGCTGGAAGGATCGTCTACGCGATCTTGAGATCGGAAGAAATCACTACATCACCCACGAGAATCTGCTCTCGTTAAACACTTTGGAATCTTCGAGGGTGAGTTATTCCATCGACTCGTTGCTGCAATCTAGTAGATAGATCTTGGCTTGTTTGTTTGTATGCGATAGAAATTTTTTGTTTTCCATGCTACGAACCCCTACAAGTACTACTTCAGACCCGAAGAGGTACATATTGAGTTTCCAGAACTGTTCCAGTTATACCATCTCGACGCCTTGGGCAAATCCATCCTCAGCTGCTATTGTCTGTAAGTTGTTGAATTCATTGTCTACATGTTTAGTTTCAGTTGTTCAGTTCAGAACATGTGATTATCCTTATTATGTAGAATGAAGATCCTGGAATATAAAAAAAAAGAATCTACAATATTGGGTTCATTGACCCAGATAAAGTGCATATAGCCACGCTAACGGATAACCCCGAGGAGACGGAGGAAAACCTTCTAAGGTTTCTAATGGAGCAAAAAATTTCTGACCACATACTGTTTCCTTACAATTTCAGGTGAGGGTCTTACTCTGTTGTACACATTCACTTTTGATTAGTCGATGCTAATAAGTGTAACTAATATATATATATATATATATATATATATATAAATGTTTGCAGCTTCTACTGGGTTCTGCTAGACATTCAACTTGATAAGGGAAGAGTTGATGTCATGGACCCATCAAAGAGAAACCTGGAAGATTTCCGCAGCATGCAGGACATGCTCCAGAAGTAAGTTTCACGCTATATCGGTATCTTTCATTGATTTCCTGAGATATCAGGTAATGAATAACTCATTCATTCATTTTCTTCGTCAGGCAGAGTTTGGATCCGGTTCAAGCGTGAGGTTACGGGTGTATTTAGTGAGAAGCTGACGTTTAAGGCGGTCTCGATAAGTAGCACGTGATATGTCCGCGCGTCTCTTTACTTCTAGTTTTAATACAATAATGATGCTCTAGATTATTATTTTGATTGAATTCTATTCTCGTAAAGTGCGCGAGGCAGCCACGGGGGTCGAATCTATGTGGATTCTACATTTGCGAGTTTATTCGCACGTTTACCATCGAACACAACGATTATAGAGTCAACGTAAGCAATGCATTCACACCATCATTTTATTGCCGTCACCTTTTGTTATCATGATTGATACATATTGATCTCCTTTTTCTTATATATAGTTCGAGAGAATGCGGGATCAACTACTACCAGAGCAACGCGTACTAGCAATTGCGGAGGAGCTGGCGGGATTTATTTTCAAAGAGATCGTAGACGATGCCGGAGAATTTAGTGTGAATAGGCGCTACTGATCTCCATGTAATCGAACTATTTTGTGCTCTAGTCCCGATATTCTATGATCTCCATGTAACTATGTAAATTGTATATATTTGTATGCTCGATTTCGTAATACAAGTTATCTTATATATATATGCAAGAACGTGTATTATATGTGGTGGCGTACAAATATTCAAAAACCATTTTAAAATGAAAAATAAATAAATAAAACAATACAAAATGAATTCTCTGCCGTGACAGAGAAAGGGCACAAAATGCTGCCGCGGCAGAGGAATCACTAGTCCAAGGTAATGCTCGCCATGGCGAGAAAAAGATTTAAAATGCTGCCACGGCAGAGACCCACTAGTCCCGGTATGTGGCACCAGCCGGGACTAGTGGGGGTGCATCCTGAGCGCACAGGGACAGCCACGTGGGCACCCACTAGTCCCGGCTGGTAACTGGACCGGGACTAGTGTTGGGCCTCTAGTCCCGCTTGATTAGTCCCGGTTCAAAAACCGGGACTAGAGGCCCTGTCTCCACTAGTGAGGTTAGCAAGAGTTTGTGCATCCTTGGCATTCTGAAAAAATTATTAGAGACCTTTCAGTGAAGTACTAGACTGTCGTGTTTCAACATGGGTTTATGTCGGTATGTCCTTAGAAAAACTGTTTTGAAGAAGGAAAAGTATTTTTAAAGTAAGGAAAAAATATTTTGCTTTCGGCAAATGAGCCTCTGAACTCCACCTAACCAAATATGCACGTAGTAGGTAGATCCTTTGTATTTTACTTAGTCATATTTGTCAATACATTCAAATTATTGACCATTCGTGGTTGCAACCTTTTATGTTGCAGGTTATTTCATTTCTGAGTGATCTTTATAGGTTGTGAGACTTCACTCAATAATTATTCGCCCTCTGGCATATTTGAAGGATGGAGATCTACGTTGTATTCATTTTCCGCTGTGTACTTGGATAATTTAATTGCAAATTATGGATCATGTATGTTGTATTTATAATACATGGTTATATTTGGTATTTGTCTATTTTTTTGCGAAACTAGTATCTATCTATACTGTGTGTGCTAGTGACCCGATCCAAGGATTATCACTATACACAGGAACCCAGCCTGAGAGGGTGCTACAATTGTGTTTGTGCATCCCATATTACTTTGTGTATTTCCCATATTACTTTGTGTACTTCACATTTAGTGTACTTTGCTTGTAAGCATGTGTAACTCTGATGCTAGTATATATAAGAATGTGTGAGGATGTAAAAAATGTTGTTTTTCCGCATTAATAATGAAAATCGGTAAAATGGAGAAAACTACAAAAGCGAAAACTTTGTAAGCTATGGGAGAACACCTACCATCATGAGGGTGCCATCGGGCGTGACTCCCCTTACCCCCAAACTCTCCGATATATCTTTGTCATCGGAATATTATAAATTTCACCTACACAATGATATTGACGACTATAAAATTCCTCGAGAATGAGTTAGTGCATATTCATTTAGATAGAACTAACCTGTCATTTTCTCTCGAGGCATGCAAAACCAAAGGGCCCCCACTATAGGTATATGGTTTGTTAAATGTTTTACTGGACTACAAAATCAGTGGGCCTTAAATTATGAGCAGCTGAGCAACCTAGAGCACTTGGGAGGAGGTGGGCATGCGTCCTTGACAACATGCATGAGAGGAGGGTGCCAAAACAAAAACTGGGAACATTGTCTGATAGATCACGACCCCCATTGAGATATTTTTTTCTTCTAAATACGCGTCAAAAATTTGAGATCCACATTCACTAGTTTTTTTTGCATGGTACCTTCACTATATTGGGTCAACTATAGTAATGGATACCTAGAATGCTAGACCTGGACTTTAACAAACCGACTATGGTGCTTGATATCCTCTACGCAAAGTCATCATGCGTAGAAGCCGAGCCATCGAGAGGATACGATATAGCCTCCTAACTAACACCACAATACTGTTATTTTAGATATGTTATTGGCTAGAAAAATATATTTTTCAAAGAGTTAAAAGTGAAACCCAACTAGAAACCAGTGGATGATGTAAGTACGACAGAAACTAGCGAGAAGTGCAAGTCAAGCAGGAAGGTGCAAATATGGCAGAAACAAGTGAAAAGATAGGAACAATTCTTTTCTAATCCTGTTATCTCCAACAGTATCCTACTTCCTTCAAATTAAACATTTACAAAATGAATATTTATTTCATCATGGCGGCAGATCTGGTACTCAGATTTCAAGAGTAAGAAAGAACTAGCAAGTAAGGCCCCTTAATGCTACATCAACATAAAAATCAGCATAGGTAAATTGCAATGTTAACGATAAATGTAGGTTCAATCCAGAAGCAATATTCACATCATAATTTATACATATTCCATTAAAAGTTGGTTCACTTCAAAATAATCGAAAACTAGTCGCAAGGCTACAAAGCTGAAAGGTCAGCTCAATAAAACCTTACCAATTATCACGCTAAACTAACAAATGAGAAATCCAATAATATCTACATATCAGTCATTTTCCGTTTCAGTGTTGCAACAATGAAGAGGAAATACCTATTTCCATTTATAAATCTTTATGAACAATCATTACATCAAAACCACATAAGACATCACTACCTATAGATAGCGAGATACCTTCGAGTCCGCCACCGGTGGCCGATGGACACGGAGAAGTGTCCTCTCAAGAACTTGGCTGCTAGACACGGTCGCATGGGGCGCAGCGATGGCAGACATGGACGATGGGGCGTCTCCATCTCCCGAACTCATCTGTACCGTGAAAAAACACAAGAGGGAGCATCACATTGGAGATCAAGTGTCGTGGTCGTCAACCAGATTTGGTGAATGGCGATGGTGTGGCCTAGATCAAGTAGGAAGGTGCAACCCAACTAGAAACCAATGGAAGGTGCAAGTACCGAAAACTAGTGAGAAGTGCAAGTCAAGCAGGAAGGTCAAATATGGCAGAAACTACTGAAAAGATAGAAACAATTCTTTTTTAATACTGTTATCTCCAATAGTATCCTACTTACTTCCTTCAAATTAAAAATATTCAAAAAGAATATTTATTTCATCATGGTGGAAGATCTGGTGCTAAGATTTCAAGAGGAAGGAAGAACTAGCAACTAAGGCCCTCTTAATATAATATCAACATAATAATCAATATAGGTAAATTGCAATGTTAACAATAAATGTAGGTTCAATCTAGAAGCAATATTCACATCATAATTTATACATATTCCCTTAAAAGTTGGTTCACTTCAAAATAATTGAAAACTAGCGCAAGGTTACAAAGGTAAAAGGTCAGCTCAATAAAACCTTACCAATTATCACGCTGAACTAACAAATGAGAAATCCAATAATAGGTACCGATCGGTCATTCTCCGTTTCAATGTTGCAACAATGAAGAGGAAATACCGATTTCCATTTATAAATCCTTGTCAACCATCATTACAACAAAACCACATAGGGCATCACTACCTATAGATAGCGATATACCTTCTCCGGAGTCTGGCCACCACGGTGACTGATGGACACGGTGTAGTGCTCTCTCGAGAATTTGGCTGCTAGGAAAACTCACATGGGGAGCAGCGATGGCAGACATAGCCGATGGGGCATCTCCATCTCCCCAACTCATATCTACCGCGAAAAACACAAGAGGGAGCATCACATTGGAGATCAAGTGTCGCGGTCGTTGACCAAATTTGGTGAATGGCGATGGTGTGGCCTAGGTCCAGATCTGGTGAACGGCGATAGAAGCTCGGGGCCTTTTGTGGTCCCTACGCCTTATATTTACCTTTGAAGCCTTATCTTTACTATTAAAGCACTTGTGGTGGTCTCTATTCATTGGCATTCCATACCTCCCATTCCATCCCATGTGAAAAAGAAGTGAAAAAAAACAATGACCACCGACACACACATGGCTCGTCAATTCCCTCATCATGTGTTCCTTCCCCTTTCCTCCACATGTCCCACTTCCTTCGTCAAACCCCAACACCTAGCATGTGGCCCTCCATCAGGTTCGTCGCTCCATGCTCACCACCCACGACAACGCCGAAAACTACATGTAGACGTTCCTTCTCACATGGATGCGCTCGAGTACTTTAGGCCCACCTCAAGTACGAGAAGAACCATCAGATCAAGGAGGCCATAGTCGCCAAGTTCATCGAGTACCTCCGCCACACCGAGGAGAACCATGCCATACTTGATGAGGTGGTAGACCACCTAAGTCATTCCACGTGATCCAAGACCAAAGGTAAGATAGCAAAGAGGGTGACCCCGTATGACTCCGAGTATTCCTCGGGGTTGTGCTCAACTCAGAAATTATCATCGGGAAGCCCAACATAAAGTGGAACGATGTCGCCGGCTACGAGATGGGGCGACCAACAGAAGGATCCATGTGCTGCTTCCTATCAATGGCAAGGATCTCCACTGAGCGTGCAAGATGCCAGCGCTCTCTTCCGGCTCATAATGGTTGTTTGTGGGGCGACATGCACAGTAGGAGCGCTTCCTCAAGCCAGCCTCTCCCGATGCACAAAAAAGGCATAGAATGTCCCATCCACTGAGTTATCATTGTCAACCTCATGTTTGTATGATTTGTATTTCCCAATTCCCACCAAGAGATTTCCCCTGTGTTGAAATAATTTTGCTTTCTGGAAGATGGATCTGAGATCCACTGATTTTTGTTGGGTGAGTGGGAGGAAGGGGATTAACCTCATTAGTTATGTTCGCTTATAAATTGCACCTACAATATTCTATATTATTCTGCCCAAGCTCCCGCATCAGGAGATTATAGGCTACATCAGATCACGAGAAAGAATATTTGGTTGATTGCATGTGTGATTTCTAAGATCTGTGAGTGCTACATGTAACAAAAAGACAGTCTATTGTAGAGACTGTTTCAAGTGCACTCTATAACTGACGTGGAGAACTACTACAGACAACATGTAGGGCGAGACATAAAGCTGGAAACTTGGTGAGATTAATGAGTGCTAGTCTGCTCGACTCATTTAATCTCGGCTCGTTTGATAGGACTATTTGTAAATAATTGATCCATGTGCAAGAATCTTAGTTTACACTTTGTTTACTTTTTCTCTCTTCCAATTTTTGGGTTCCATTTTTTCTGTTGGGCTTCATATATATCCTACCCTAACTTGCTTGGGGCAAAAAGCTTAGATGTTGTTGCTATCCACGGTGGCGGAGGACGAAATAAAATTGAGGTCGGGCGAAATCTAGAACATAAAAATTTTAATGGAAAAAGCAAGAGTTCTCTAGACACATTAATAAATTATACGATTATGATTTTACTCACTCGGATAATGAAAATATCATCATATTTAAATAAAAGTAGTAGACATATTTAAATATCAACAAATTAATATTTTTCAATCTCTCTTTCCACTCCATGCTCTTGCTCTTGATCTATTATGACATTTTCACTTTCACAAGCGTTTGGTTTAGAGCTACTGCTACTGGCTAGCGTCGCAAAATACCTTATACATGTAGTTACAATTTACAAATTTATCAAATAAGATATAAGTTTTCAACCCATATGCAAAATTCTGAAAAAATTACCTTTTCTTCCCTTGGCTGCCCGCTTCCCATTCTTGTTCATCTTCGATCTAGAGTTCTAGATCAATTTCAAGTGTCAGAGTCGCCGAAACCTTCCACCGTTCAGCCACCCGGTCGCACCGGCGCTAGCGAGTGGCTGACCTCTTGAGACCCAAGTCCTGACGGTTGCCGCCGTTCCTTCGACCTGGCACTGGAGGTCACGCCTGGTCCCGGCTTCCTTCGACCTGGCACTGGAGGTTACGCCGCCGCCTGTCCGCCAAAAGCAACGCCCTGCGCAGCTGTGCCCCTGCCCGTGGACCGTGGTGATCGATCCCCGACATACGATGCCTATTCCCTCGGTCGATCACAGAAAGAAGACGAGGCGGCTACGTGCGGTATTGTGGTTCACGTAGTCAAGCACACTCGGCCAGGCTAGCGATACTAGGCCCAAATAGCCAACGTAGTTTCCGGTCTTTTTTTTTCCTAACCCGGTCTAGCAATACGATCGTACTCGAACATACCTAGATATATACCTGTTTTCGTTCGTGAGCCAATGTAGGGCGGACGCCCGACCTCGCCCTACCGAGAGCTCCGCCAGTGGCTATCCAAGACAAAGAATGGTTGAAGTCATATTTTGAAGTATAAAGACTACCATAATAGGAGCATATTTATAGAACCAATGCGAAAAAGGATAGATATTTTTAATATGGCACTAGAAGCATCTCGTAGCAAAACACTAGATGCAAGTTAGAAGGTCAAAGATTTCGCATAGACCTAAGAAATTAGAAATCATAATTCAAAAGCTACAAATAACAATCACATGTCAACAGCCTGGTAGCCTTGGCCTTTTGAGCTACAAGACTTGACCTTGGGGAAACGCCCTAATGCCTAGGTTGCATCTAGAAGCTATATTCACATTATAATTTATGCAGGTTTCCTTAAATGTTGCTTCACGTCAAAATAATCAAAAACTAGCATAAGGCAATAAAGGTAAAATATAATCTCAATAAAACCTTACCAATTATCACTCTAAACTGACAAATGAGAAATCCAATAATAGCTACCAATCAATCATTCTCCATTCCAATGTTGCAACAATGAAGAGGCAATACGTATTTTCATTTATAAATCTTTATCAACCATCATTACAACAAAACCACATAGAACATCACAACCTATAGATAGCGAGATACCTTCTCTGGAGTCCGGCGACCATGATGGACGATGTACACAGTGCTATGCCCTCTCGAGAACGTGGCTGCTAGGCACGGTCGCATGGGGGTGGCGATGGAAGACATGGCCGATGGGGCATCTCCATCTCCCTAACTCGTCTCTACCATGAAAAACAAATGAGGGTGCAACGCATTGGAGATCAAATGTCGCAGTCATGGACCTGATTTGGTGAATGCGATCTTCTGGCCTAGATCCAGATCTCGCGAACGACGATAGAAGATCAGAGCCTTTTATGGGCCCTACGCCCTATATTTACTATTAAAGCCTTATCTTTACTATTAAAGCGCTTGTGGTGGTCTCGGTTCATTGGCATGTCATACTTCCCATCCCATTCCCACGTGAAGAAGAAGTGAAAAACAAAACAAAAAATATCAACGACCACCGAGACACACATGGCTCGTCAATTTCCCTCATTGTGCGGTCCTAAGATGTGTTGATTGCATGGCTAGTTTCTAAAATATGTGAGTGCTACATATAACAAAAGGACAGTCTATTGTAGAGACTATTTCGAGGGCACTCGGTAACTAACGTGGAGAACTACTACAAACAATAGGTAGGGTGGGACATAAAGCTAGAAGCTCACTGAGTTTAATGAGCGCTGGTATGCTTGACTCGTTTGAGATCGGATTGTTTGATAGGCGGGTGCATGGAAATCAATGATCCATGTGCCAGAATCTTAGTTTACACTTTGTTTACTTTTTTCTCTTCCACTTTCTAGGTTCCATATGTTTCTGTTGGGCTTCATATCTATCCTACCCTAACTTGCTTGGGGCAAAAGGCTTAGATGTTGTTGCTATCCAAGACAAAGAATCACGAATGCCATATTTCGAACTATAAAGACTACCATAATAGGAGCATATGTATAGAACCAATGCGAAAAAGGATAGAGATTTTAAAGATGGCACTAGCATCATCTCGTAGCAAAACACTAGATGCAAGTTAGGAGGTCAAAGATTTTAAACAGACCTAAGAAATTAGAAATCATAATTCAAAAGCTACAAATAACAATGACATGTCAACAGCCTGGTAGCCTTGGACTTTTGATCTACAAGACTTGACACAAGGGAAACACACTAACGCTTAGGTTGCATCCAGAAGAAATATTCACATGATAATTTGTACATTTTTCCTTAAAAGTTGCTTCACTTCAAAATAATCGAAAACTAGCGTAAGGCTACAAAGGTAAAATATTAGCTCAATAAAACCTTACCAATTATCACGTTGAACTGACAAATGAGAAATCAAATAATAGCTACCAATCAATCATTCTCCATTCCAATGTTGAAACAATGAAGAGGTAATACTGATTTTCATTTAGAAATCTTTATCAACCATCATTACAACAAAGCTACATAGGACATCACAACTTATAGATAGAGAGATACCTTCTCTGGAGTTCGCTATCACGGTGGCCGATGGACATAGTGTAGTGCCCTCTCAAGAACGTGGCTGCTAGGCATGGTTGCATGGGGAGGCGATGGCAGACATGGCCGATGGGGCATCTCCATCTCCCTAACTCATCTCTACCGCGAAAAACACAAGAGGGCGTAGCGCATTGGATATCAAATGTAACAGGCGTGGACCTGATTTGCCGTGCGATCATATGGCCTAGATCCAGATCTCGTGAATGGCAATATAAGCTTGGAGGCTTTTATGGGCCCTGCAGCCTATATTTACTATTAAAGCGCTTGGTGGTCTCCGTTCATTGGCATGCCATACCTCCCATCCCATTCCCTCGTGGAAAAGAAGTGAGAAACAAAACAAAAAAACAACAACGACCACCGACACACACATGGCTCGTCAATTCCCCTCATCGTGCGGTCCTAAGATGTGTTGATTGCATGTGTAGTTTCTAAGATGTGTGAGTGCCACATATAACAAAAAGATAGTCTATTGTAGAGACTGTTTTGAGTGCACTCTGTAACCGATCGTGGAGAACTACACGCAACAGGTAGGTTGGGACATAAAGCTGGAAGGTCGATGAGTTCAATGAGCGCTGGTATGCTCGACTCATTTGAGCGTGGCTCATTTTCTTAACGAAATGAGCTGAGCAGCATTTTTGCTTGTTAATATTAACCGGCTAAATAACCGAGTTAAAGAGTGGCTCATACCATGATAGAGTAAGTATTTCCATAATCTAGTGTGTGTTTTATTGAGTTTCTCGATCAAGTACATATATAGGCACATGAATTGGAGGAAAGAAGACTCCTAGAGAAAACAACAACAAAAACTTAGCTTTTTATTCCAAGCTAGTTTGGGTAGGCTAGATATGAAACCCAAATAAAAACTAGTGGAAGATGCAAGTACGGAAGAGACTAGTGAGAAATGCAAGTCAAGCAGGAAGGTGCAAATATGGCAGAAATTGCTGATAATATAGAAAAAAAATCCATTATAATCCTATAAGCTCCAACGGTATCCTATTTACTTCCTTCAAATTAAATATGTATAAAAGGAATATTTATTTCATCATGCCGCAGTCTGGTACTGATATTTCAAGGGGAAGGAAGAATTAGCAACTAAGGCCCCTTAATATAACATCAACATAATAATCAATATAGGTAAATTACAATGTTAACTATATACGCTTAGGTTGCATCCAGAAGCAATATTCACATCATAATTTATACATATTTCCTTAAAAGTTGCTTCACTTCAAAATAATCAAAAACTAGCGCAAGGATGCAAAGTTAAAAGATCAACTCAATAAAACCTTACCATTTATCACACTGAACTGGCAAATGAGAAGTCCAATAATAGCTACCAATCAATCATTATCCATTCCAATGTTGCAACAATGAAGAGGAAATGCAAACTTTCATTTATAAATATTCATCAACCATCATTACAACAAAACCACAAGGACATCACTACATATAAATAGCGAGATACCTTCTCTGGAGTCCGTCTGCTGCGGTGGCCGATGGACATAGTGTAGTGCCCTCTCGAGAACTTCGTTGCTAGGCAGCATCTTATGGGGGTGGTGGTGGCAGACGCGATCGATGAGGCATCTCCATCTCCCCAATGCATCTCTACCGCGAAAAACACAACAGGGCGCAGCGCATTGTAGATCAAGTGTCACAGTCGTGGATCTAATTTGGCAAATGCGATCTTTTGGCCTTGATCTTGATCCGGCAAATGACAATAGAAGATCAGAGCCTTTTGTGGGCTCTACGCCTTTTCTTTACTATTAAAGCTCTTGTTGTGGTCTCCGTTCATTGGCATGTCATACCTCCCATCCCATCACATGTGGAAAATAAGTGAAAAAAAATATAACAATAACCACCGACAAACACATGGCTCCTCAATTCCCCTCATCGTGCATTCCTTACCCTTTCCTCAAATGTCCACACTTCCTTCATCAAACTCCATCCCCTAGCATGTATCCCTCCCTCAAGTTTGCTGCTCCATGCTCACCGCCCAGGACAACGCCGACAACTACATGGAGGCACTCCCTCTCACATGGGAGTGCTCGAGTACTTTAGGCTCAACCTCAAGTATGAGAAGAGCCATTAGATCAAGGAGGCCACAATCACCAAGTTCATCGAGTACCTCTGCCACAACGAGGATAACCACGCCATCCTTGATGAGGTGGCAGACCACCAAGTCACCCAACAGCGGTGGCATTGCCGGTTTCGTGTGATCCAAGATCAAGAGGAATATGGCAAAGAGGGTGACAAGTTTGACTCCGAGCATTCCTCAGGATTGGGCTCAACTCATCCATTATCATCGGAAATCCCAACATCAAATGGAAGGTATCGGATAGGAGAGACATATATGAATATAAGGCTCGTAAGCTGAAGATAAGGCTCACAAGCTGACTACGAGAGGGAGTGCCTCCACAATATCTATTTCCATGGCTCGCAAGATGAAGATTCATCCGGAGGAAGGTATCAGAGAGGAGAGACATATATGAAGATAAGACTCGGTCTCGGTGGTGGGCTACGCTAATCATCGACATAGGCTAAAACAGCCAACGCGATGTGCTTGACTGTTTTCACCGTGGAACCGATAGTTAACTACGCTTGCACTTGGCAGCACAATTCGCAATGCCCCCGTCCATCTAATGCGGCATTAAAATATGTCGGCCTCCCCTCCACCTACCACTGTAATAATATGTGCCAGTATAGGGTGTGTCATGAACAAAATGGTGCCGCGGTAGCTCATCCACCGGCTAACCCACTTTTGGAGGTACTTTTTGCTTGTGACGCTCAAAAAAGTGTCGCACACGGGCGGTATTTCTGTAGTGTAAGTAAGTTGTGGGAACTTGACCTGACTAGCAGATATAGGGGATGTATATTGGTATGAGTTTGTCCTGAGGGCTCAGGGTTCTATGTCTGAAAAGGTTTCGTCTTGGTTTTCTCCCTACCATGATGCAAAATGACTGTAGTGCTAAAAGGGGTTGACTGAGTTGTGCGGGTAAAGTGTACAAACCTCTCAAGTGTGTAAATCTAAGTACTTAGAATGTCCCTAATTATGGACATCTATGAGCAACTAGGTCTGAAACTGTTTGAAAGATCTCACTCATCCCAATTTCTTAAATTAAAACTTGATGGATGAACATGGATTTAGGAGCATATGAAGCTGGACTGTCGTATTTCAACATGGGTTTATGCTGATATGTTCTTAGAAAATCTGTTTTGAAGAAGGAAAAGTATTTTGAAAGTAGGGAAAACCATTTTGCTTTCAGCAAATGAGCCTCTAAACTCCACCTAGCCAAATATGCATGTAATTGCTAGATCCTTTGTAATCTCCTTAGTCCTTCTTGCCAATACATTTAAAGTATTGATCATTCATGGCTGCAACCTTTCATGTTGCATGTTATTTCGTTTCTGAGTGATCGTTCATATATTGTGAGACTCCACTCAGCAATTGCTCGCTTGTGGCACATTTGAAGGATGAAGATCTACCTTATATTTGTTTTTTGTTGTGTACTTGGATAATATAATTGCAAATTCTGGATCATGTATGTTGTATTTATGATGCACAATTATATTTGGTATCTATTTGTACTATATGTGCCAGTGAACCGATCAAGGGATTAGCAATATACACAGGAACTCAGCCTTATCAGTAGGGTGCTACAATTGTGTTTGTGCATCCCCATATTACTTTGTATATTTCCCATATTACTTTGTGTACTTCACATTTAGTGTACTTTTCTTGTAAGCATGTGTAACTCTGATGCTAGTATATATAAGAATTTGTGTGGATATAAAAAATGTTATTTTTCCGCATTAATAATGAAAATCGGTAAAAAGGAGAAAACTAGAAAAGAAAAAACTTTGTACGCTATGGGATAACACCTACCATCATGAGGGTGCCAGCAGGTGTGACTCCTCTTACACCCAAACTCTCCCATATATCTTTGTCATCGGAATATTATAAATTTCAATTAGAATGGTATTCATGACTATAAAAATTCCCTAGAAAATGAGTTAATGCATATTCATTTAGGTAGACCTAACCTGTTAATTTTTCTCGAGGCATATAAAACCAAAGGGACCCCACTATAGGTATATGGTTTGTCAAATATTGTACCGGTCTAAAAGATAAGTGAGACTTACGAGCAGCCGATCATGCCTAGGACACTTGGGAGGAGGTGGCACACGGCCTTGACAACTAACATGAGAGAAGGGTGCCAAAACAAGAATTGGGAACATTGTTTGATAGATCACGCCCCCCCCCATTGATATTTTTTTTGTCTAAATACAAATCAAAAAATTGAGATCCACATTCACTAGATTTTTTTGCGGGGTACATTCACTAGATTGGGTCAACTATATCAATGGATCGCTAGAATGCTAGACCAGGGCTTTAACAAACCGACTATGATGCTTGATCTTGGCTAGAAAATAATATTTTTCAAAGAGTTAGAAGTGAAACCCAAATAGAAACTAGTGGAAGGTGCAAGTACGCCAGAAACTAGTGAGAAGTTCAAGTCAAGCGGGAAGGTGCAAATATGGCTGAAACTACTAAAAAAATAGAAAAGTTATCCTATTATCTCCAACACTATCCTAGTTACTTCCTTCAAATTAAATATGTACATAGGAATATTTATTTCATCATGGAGGCATATCTGGTACCGAAATTTCAAGAGGAAGGAAGAACTAGCAACTAAGGCCCCTTATATAACATCAACATAGTAATCAATATAGGTAAATTGCAATGTTAACGATAAATGTAGGTTCAATCTAGAAGCAATATTCACATCATAATTTATACATATTCCCTTAAAAGTTGCTTCACTTCAAAATAATCGAGAACTAGCGCAAGGCTACAAAGGTAAAATATTAGCTCAATAAAATCTTACCAATTATCACACTGAACTAACAAATGAGAAATCCAATAATAGCTACCGATCATACATTCTCCATTTCATTGTTGCAACAATGAAGAGGAAATACTGATTTCCATTTATAAATCTTTATCAACCATCATTACAAAAAAACACATTGCACATCACCACCTATAGATAGCAAGATACCTTCTCCGGAGTCTGGCCGCCGCGGTGGACGATGGACACGGTGCAGTGCCCTCTCGAGAACTTTCCTGCTAGGCACGATCGCATGGGAGGAAGCGATGGAAGACATGGCCTAAGGGGCATCTCCATCTCGCCAACCAATCTCTACTGTGAAAAACACAAGAGGGTGCATCACATTGGAGATCAAGTGTCGCGGTCATGGACCTGATTTGGCGAATGGAGATGGTCTAGCCTAGATCCAGATCTAGCAAACAACAATAGAAGCTCGGGGAATTTTGTGGGCCCTATGCCTTATCTTTACTATTAAATCCTTATATTTACTATTAAAGCGCTTGTGGTGCTCTCCGTCAATTGGAATGTCATACCTCCCATCCCATCCCATGGGAAAAAGAAGTGAAAAACAAAACAAAAAAATAACAATTGCCACCCATAGACACATGGCCCATCAATTCCCCTCATCATGCGTTCCTTCCCCTTTCCTCCACATGTCCCCACTTCCTTCATCAAACCCCATCACCTAGCATGTGGCCCTCCCTCAGGTTCGCCGCTCCATGCTCACCACCCGGTACAACACCGACAACTACATGGAGGCAGTCCCTCTCACATGTATGTGCTCGACTACTTTAGGCCCACCTCAAGTACAAGAAGAACCATAAGTTCAAGGAGGCTAGAATCGACAAGTTCACCGAGGAGAACCATGCCATCCTTGATGTGGTGGCAGACCACCTAAGTCATTCCACATGATCCAAGATCAAGGGGAAGTTGGCAAAGTGGGTGACGAGTATGACTCTGAGTAGTCCTAGGGATTGGGCACATCTCAGCCATTATCACCAGGAAGCCCAACGTCAAGTGGAACAGTGTTGCCGACTAGAGAGAACTAAGTAGACCTTGTAGGAGGTCGTCATATAGCCGGTCAAGCTCCCATAGTTCTTCATAGTTACTCGGTTGAGTTCCTCTCCATGATCCTCATGCTCTATTTGTCTTCTCCGTATTTTCTTTCCATGCTCGAAAAGATGGGATGACCAACGGCAAGGATCCATGTGCTGCTTCCTATCACTGACAAGGATCCCCACAGGTCGCCTCAGGTGATCACACCTACTAGTTCTGCTCCTAGAGCGAATAGGTTTACCGGCATATTTCATTGACATTGTATTTTCATGTCGAAGATAATGGACGCCTCTTCACTAAAGTGGACGAGCTCTAAGAAAGTTTGATCCGAAGCTTTTTGATCAAACTAGAGACTTATTACGATCTCTTGGCGGGATTTCTCTTTCATAATCCTCGAGTTTCCAGGATTGTTGATTGAAGCTCCGGAAAGTGGAAATTTTCCAGCTCGCAAGTTGCAAGCGCTCTCTGCCGGCACAGTAGGAGCGCTTCCTCAAGTCAGCCTCTCCCGATGCACAAGAAAGGCATAGAATATCCCAGTCACTCGGTTCTCATCGGCAACCTCATGTTTGTATGATTTCTATTTCCCAATTCCCAGCAAGAGATTTCCCATGTGTTCAAGTAATTTTTCTTTCTGGGAGATGGATCTGAGATCCCATTGATTTTTGTTGGGGGTTGTGAGGAAGTGGATTAACCTTATTAGCTATGTCCTCTTATAAATTGCACCTCGATATGCTGCATTATCCTGTCCAAGCTCCCGCATTAGGAGATTATAGGCTACATCAGAGCACAAGAAAGAATCTTTGGTTAATTGGATGTGTAGTTTATAAGATGTGTGGGTGCTACATATAACAAAAGGACATTCTATTGTAGAGACTGTTTCGAGTGCACTCGGTAACCGATGTGGAGAAGTACTATAGACAATAGGTAGGGCATGACATAAATATGGAAGCTCGTTGAGTTTAATGAGCGATCGGCTTGTTTGATAGGCCGGTGCATGGAAATGAATGATCCATGTGCCAGAATCTTAGTTTACACTTTGTTTGTTTTTCCCTTACACGTTTTGGGTTCCATATGTGTATGTTGGGCTTCATATCTATCCTACCCTAACTTGCTTGTGTTAAAAGGCTTAGATGATGTTCCTATCCAAGACAAAGAATGACCGATGTCATATTTTGAAGAATATAGACTACCATAATATGAGCTTATGTATAGAACCAATGCGGAAAAGGATAGAGATTTTAAAGATGGCACTAGAAGCATCTCGTAGCAAAACACTAGATGCAAGTTAGAAGGTCAAAGATTTCGCATCGACCTAATAAATTAGAAATCATAATTCAAAAGCTACAAATAGCAATCACATGTCAACAGCCTCGTAGCCTTGGCCTTTTGAGCTACAAGACTTGACACTGGGGAAACACCCTAACGCTTAGGTTGCATCAAGAAGCAATATTCACATCATAATTTATGCATGTTTCCTTAAATGTTGCTTCACTTTAAAATAATCGAAAACTAGCATAAGGCTACAAAGGTAAAATATCATCTCAGTAAAACCTTACCAATTATCACGCTGAGCTGACAAATGAGAAATCCAATATTAGCTACCAATCAATCATTCTCCATTCCAATGTTGCAACAATGAAGAGGTAATACTGATTTTCATTTATAAATCTTTATCAACCATCATTACAGCAAAACCACATAGAACATCACAACCTATAGATAGCGAGATACCTTCTCTGGAGTCTGGTTACCACGATGGCCGATGGACACAGTGATGTGCCCTCTCGAGAACGTGGCTGCTACGCACGGTCGCATGGGGGTGGCGATGGCAGACATGGCCGATGGGGCATCTCCATCTCCCTAACTCATCTCTACCATGAAGAAAAGAGGGCGCAACATATTGGAGATCAAACATCGCAGTCATGGACCTGATTTGGTGAATGCGATCTTCTGGCTTAGATCCAGATCTCGCAAACAGCGATAGAAGTTCAGAGCCTTTTATGGGCCCTATGCCCTATTAAAGCCTTACCTTTACTATTAAAGCGCTTGTGGTGGTCTCGATTCATTGGCATGTCATACCTCCCATCCCATTCCCACGTTGAAAAGAAGTGAAAAACAAAACAAAAAATAACACTGACCACCGAGACACACATGGCTCATCAATTCCCCTCATTGTGCGGTCCTAAGATGTATTGATTTCATGGGTAGTTTATAAAATGTGTGAGTGCTACATATAACAAAAGGACAGTCTATTGTAGAGACTATTTCGAGTGCACTCGGTAACTAACATGGAGAACTACTACAAACAATAGGTAGGGTGGGACATAAAGCTAGAAGCTCGTTGAGTTTAATGAGCGCTGGTCTGCTTGACTCGTTTGAGATCGACTTGTTTGTTAGACTGGTGCATGGAAATCAATGATCCATGTGCCGGAATCTTAGTTTACACTTTGTTTACTTTTTTCTCTTCCACTTTCTAGGTTCCATATGTTTTTGTTGGGCTCCATATCTATCCTACCCTAACTTGCTTGGGGCAAAAGGCTTAGATGTTGTTGCTATCCAAGACAAAGAATGGCGGATGTCATATTTCGAAGTATAAAGACTACCATAATAGGAGCATATGTATAGAAACAATGCGAAAAAGGATAGAGATTTTAAATATGGCACTAGCAGCATCTCGTATCAAAACACTATATGCAAGTTAGAAGGTCAAAGATTTTAAATAGACCTAAGCAATTATAAATCATAATTCAAAAGCTACAAATAACAATCACATGTCAACGGCCTGGTAGCCTTGGCCTTTTGATCTACAAGACTTGACACAGGGAAACGCACTAGCGCTTAGGTTGCATCCAGAAGCAATATTCACATGATAATTTGTACATGTTTCGTTAAAAGTTGCTTCACTTCAAAATAATCGAAAACTAGCGTAAGGATACAAAGGTAAAATATCAGCTCAATAAAACCTTACCAATTATCACTCTAAACTGACAAATGAGAAATCCAATAATAGATACCAATCAATCATTCTCCATTTCAATGTTGAAACAATGAAGAGTTAATACCGATTTTCATTTATAAATCTTTATAAACCATCATTACAACAAAACCACATAGGACATCACAACTTATAGATAGAGAGATACCTTCTCTAGAGTTTGGCTGTCATGGTGGCCGATGGACATAGCAATGCCCTCTCGAGAACATGGCTGCTAGGCATGGCCGCATGGGGGTGGCGATGGCAGACATGGCCGATGGGGCATCTCCATCTCCCTAACTCATCTCTACCACGAAAAACACAAGAGGGCGTAGCGCATTGGATATCAAATGTCACAGTCGTAGACCTGATTTGGCGAATGTGATCATCTGGCCTAGATCCAGATCTCGTGAACGGCAATAGAAGCCTGGATCCTTTTATGGGCCCCATGGCCTATATTTACTTTTAAAGCATTATCTTTACTATTAAAGCGCTTCTGGTGGTCTCTGTTTATTGGCATGTCATACCTCCCATCCCATTCCCTCGTGGAAAACAAGTGAAAAACAAAACAAAAGAATAACAACGACCACCGACACACACATGGCTCGTCAATTCCCCTCATTGTGTCGTCCTAAGATGTGTTGATTGCATGGGTAGTTTCTAAGATGTGCGACTGCTACATATAACTAAAATATAGTCTATTGTAAATACTGTTTCAATTGCACTTTGTAACTTACATAGAGAACTACTACAGACACCGGGTAGGGGTGGCATAAAGCTAGAAGGTCGATGAGTTTAATGAGCGCTGGTATGCTCGACTCATTTGAGTGTGGCTCATTTTCTGAACGAAATGAGCTTAGTAGCATTTTTGCTCGTTAATATTAACCAGCTAAATAACCGAGTTAAAGAGTTTCACGAGCTACTCGGTAAGCTCGGTAATAATAAAGAGCTTAGAAAGTGTGTTCACCAAATGCATGCATGTCAGTGTTGGAAATATAAGCAATAATCCATATGAATTAATCCGAATAATAAAAGTGTAGGCTGAATAGCAGCCGCAGCGGTTGCAGCAGCGTCGCCCATGTTGAGGTTGTCGAAGAGGTTGCTGACGTCCGGAAAGAAGTCGTCGTCAGACGACGTCGTGGTTGCCAGTAGTCGCGCTTGAGCGCTCCCCAAAAACCTGATCGCCCCTTACCCGTACAGGTTCACGAGAGGCGGGGTTCGAGGCTCATCGTCCCGATCTGCGGTGCACGCCGCAAGCCGGGATGGGGAAGACGAAAGCGGCGGCGCAAGGTTCTGGAGGTAGGCGCGTGTGTGGATTGATTCCGTACCGATTAGGTTTAGCCCGGACGCTTTATATAGTGCAGGTTAGGAGGATCGTGGGCTCAGCCCACGTCCGAGTCGGTAATAGTCCACGTCCATAAAAACTAGAAACGGCTGTAATTAACGCGTCCGTTAATGACTCATAATCAGTTTTCCCAACAAGCAAAATAAAGCTCGGCTCGGCGAGATTCCCATAACCAGCAATGTGGCGTGACGAGGCGAAGGCGTCGGAGGAGGAGTGCGCGAGGGCTACTCTTCTTGTCACACCTTACTGAGTGGTGCAACACTCTACTATATAAGGTGGTCCAACTCCCCTTCAACTAGCAATGTGGGACTAAACTTTAGCACCACTAGCACAACCATATGCTGCCATATACAAGTGGGCCAAAGAGAATTTCAGAATTTATCTAATGGGCCAACAGCCCAAAACTCACCAAATTCCAACAATCCCCCACAAAGTCTCATTGGCACATCACATCATTTTTCTTCCAGAACATTGTTTTATATACCGGTGTGTAGTGGAGACTGTTAAGTTGAACTTCCACGTTAAACTTCATGCTACACTAGCTTGCAACTTGAATAGTGGACTATGCCTTGAACTACAAGTTTTCAAGGCTAGTTTCACACAAAATCTAGACTGCATAGGCTACCGTCGGCTTCCATGGTTTGAAGCTTATGCGTCATACTCCAAGGCCTTTCATGAGTTTACTAGAGAGCACCCAACTCTCACGGACTGCGACGTTTGACAGTCAGACTCATATAGGTGTGTTCCTCAAGAGATGTTCTGCAGGACAACATCTCCACTTATAAAAAGCCACTTGGAACACATTAAGATAAATATCAACCTGCCATGCAGATTAATAGAGTATTGCATCTTTATGGAGATGTAAATATAATATAGGGATACTCTCCTCTCAGCTGACCAACAGCTTGTCTCCCAGCTCTAATTCACGGGATCTCCGATCACATAGAGTGGGTTGCCACTGGGATCAACTCATAGCGTGGGTCTCAAACCCATCTCCCTCGATGCATTATCTATCACATTACGTGATAGTCCCTTTGTGAAAGGATCTGCCAGGTTTTTAGATGTTTGGATATAATCCAACGCAATAACTCCGGAGTTTCTCAATTTCCTGACAGATTTTAATCTCCTCTTCACATGCCTTGATGACTTCATATTATCCTTAGAACTGTTTACTTTGACGACCACAGTTTGATTATCACAGTTCATCGGGATAGCGGGTATTGGTTTTACAACCACAGGTAAGTCCATCAAGAGCTCACGAAGCCACTCTGCTTCAACAGTGGCTGTGTCTAATGCTGTGAGTTCTGCTTCCATTGTTGACCTCGTTAAGATGGTCTGCTTGCAAGACTTCCAGGAAACAGCGCCACCACCAAGTGTAAACAAATAACCACTTGTGGCCTTAATCTCATCGGCATCAGATATCCAATTTGAATCACTATAACCCTCAAGTACCCGAGGATACCCAGTATAGTGAATACCATAACTCGCAGTGCCTTTCAAATAGCGCAAAACTCTTTCAAGAGCATGCCAATGATCATCTCCAGGATTTGACACAAATCGACTCAGTTTGCTTACAGCAAAGGAGATGTCAGGTCTAGTAGCGCTGGCTAAATACATGAGCGAGCCAATAATTTGAGAATATCTCAATTGATCTTTAGCATTCCTTCGATTCTTTCGAAGTAGCACACTCGGATCATAAGGCGTTGGAGAAGAATTGCAGTCACTATACCCGAAGCGACTCAATATCTTTTCCACATAGTGAGACTGGAGCAATGTAATCCCACCATTGTCATCCTTTAGTAGCTTGATGTTTAAAATTACATCAGCCACTCCCAAATCCTTCATCTCAAAGCAGCGAGATAGGAACTCTTTGACCTCCTCAATAACAGCGAGGTTGGTCCCAAATATCAATATGTCATCAACGTAGAGACACATAATAACTCCCTCGCCCCCACCATGGCGATAGTACACACATTTGTCAGCTTCGTTTACAACAAAGCCTTCAGCAGTTAAAGTTCTTTCAAACTTCTCGTGCCACTGTTTAGGAGCTTGCTTAAGACCATATAAGACTTCACTAACTTACACACCTTTGCTTCTTGACCATCTACTACAAATCCGTCAGGCTGCTCCATATAAATTTCCTCATCTAGCTCTCCATTTAGAAAAGCTGTCTTAACGTCCATTTGATGAACGAGAAGACCATGTGAGGCAGCCAAGGAAAGTAGTACTCGAATAGTGGTCAATCTGGCTACAGGTGAGTAGGTATCGAAGAAGTCTTCTCCTTCCTTTTGGGTATAACCCTTAGCCACAAGATGTGCCTTGTACTTTTCAATAGTACCATCAGGTCTAAGCTTTTTCTTGAACACCCATTTACATTCTACAGGTTTACACCCATAAGGACGATCAGTGATTTCCCAAGTACCATTAGCTAAGATGGAGTCCATCTCGCTTCGGACAGCTTCCTTCCAGTAGTCAGCATCTTGAGATGCATAGGCTTCTGAAATAGAAGTGAGAGTATCATCCACAAGGTACACAATGAAATCATCACCAAATGACTTTGCAGTCCTTTGTCTCTTGCTCCTTTTGGGAGCTTCATTGTCATCCTCCACAGGATCATCGGAGTGTTCTATCGGCATAGTGGGTTCAGGAATTATAGAAAATTCCTGACTAGATGAACTAGTCATCTCCTGATTTGATGAGCTAGACATACCTTTCATAGGAAAGATGTCCTCAAAGAAAGTCGCATCATTCGACTCCATAATTGTACCAACATGCATGTCGGATACCTCAGATTTTACTATCAAAAATCTATAGCCAATGCTATGAAAAGCATATCCCAGAAAAACACAATCAACGGTTTTTGGTCCAAGCTTTCGCTTCTTGGGTATTGGAATATTGACTTTCGCCAAACAACCCCAAGTTCGTAAGTAAGAGAGTTTAAGCCTTTTCTTTTCCCATTCCTCAAATGGAGTCATGGTTTTATCCTTTACAGGAACACGGTTTAGGACATGACACGCAGTCATTAGCGCCTCCCCCCACCATTCCTTGGAAAGACCAGATGTATCTAACATGGCGTTAACCAAATCAGTTAGAGTGCGGTTCTTTCTTTCGGCCACCCCATTTGACTGAGGTGAGTAGGGAGGCGTCCTCTCATGTATAATACCGTGTTCCATACAGAATAAATCAAATTCATTTGAAAAGTACTCTCCACCACGATCCGACCTTAGCCGCTTGATTTTAAGATCAAGTTGGTTTTCTGCCTCAGCTTTATAGATTTTGAAGAAGTTCAAAGCTTCATCTTTAGATTTCAGAAGATAAACATAGCAGTATCTAGTGGAGTCATCAATCAACGTCATAAAGTATCTTTTTCCACCTTTTGTCAACACACCATTCATCTCACAAAGATCTGAATGTATAAGTTCTAGCGGTGCTAAGTTTCTCGGTTCCGCAGTCGTATGAGACTTGCGGGGTTGCTTTGCTTGCACACAAACTTGGCACTTAGAACCTTTGACAGTGGTAAATTTCGGAATTAAACTCATATTGGCTAGCCGCGTCATGCAACCAAAGTTAATATGACAGAGTCGAGAATGCCAAACATTGGACTCATTATCATTGCAAACATGATTAATAACTTTAGTACATGAGTCTGACAGAGACAAGCGGAACAGACCTCCACACTCATAACCCTTTCCAACAAATTGTACATACTTAGAAATTACAACTTTATTGGACTCAAAAACCAACTTAAAGCCATCTCGACATAAAAGCGATCCGCTGACGAGATTCTTATTGATGGAGGGAACATGCTGCACGTTCTTCAGCTGTACGGTCTTCCCCGAAGTAAACTTCAGATTTACCGTACCAATGCCATGAACAGAAGCACGTGAGCCGTTTCCCATCAGCACGGAAGAGGTCCTTGAGACCTGATAAGAGGAGAACATGGAAATATCAGAACATACATGTGTATTAGCACCCGTGTCTATCCACCAATCAGGAGAATGACATACTGAAAGGACAGTAGGTAAAATGCACTCAGCATCCTTCATCTCAAGATCGCTAATAACAACATTAGCGGACTTGTCATTTCCCATGTTGACGCTTGTCAAAGCGATTAGGGCAGCTAGGAGCCCAATGATCAGGATCACCACAGACGTGGCAAGAGCCTTTCCTCTTATCATTTTTCTTCTTGAAGTTGGTAGAGTGCGTGGCCTTGTTCTTGCCATCAAACTTTCCCTTTCCTTCAGTTTTGTTCTTATTCTTAAACTTGTGGGATTGGAAGTTTTTCTTCTGCACTAAATTCGCAGTAGAACCTCCCTCAAGTCCTCGAGCAGTTTTGTCCTTTGCTCTCGCCTTCTCTTCCACATGAAGAGACCCAATGAGATCCGTAACGGAAAACTCTTGTCTCTTATGTTTCAGAGAAGTAGCAAAGTTCCTCCACGAAGGAGGAAGCTTGGCAATAATGCCACCAGCCACAAATTTGTCCGGTAAGGAACACTTGAACTGCTCAAGTTCTTTGGCAAGTGATTGTATCTCATGAGCTTGCTCAACGACGGAGCGCTCATCAACCATCCTGTAGTCATAGAATTGCTCCATGACATACAGCTCATTAGGCGTCCGAGACCCCAAACTTGGCCTCGAGCGCTTCCCACGCGTCCTTGCCATTATCAAATGACATATAAGGGTCAACAATGTTGTCTCCAAGAACACTGAACAAAGCCGCCATAAACATGGTATCGGCTTTCTTAAAGCTCGCTTCCTGCTCAGCAGAAAGATCTCCTTCAGGCTTGCCAAGAGTGGCGCTATAACAGTTTAGGTTTTCAAACCAGAGAACTGCTCTCTTGCGCCATCTCTTATAGTGCATGCCATCAAAAGGAGGCGGCCTAGTAGCCGCGGCTACACCAGTGGAATTCAGTTGCCTATAATCAGGTTTTTGGATTGTTGGAAATATAAGCAATAATCCATATGAATTAATCCGAATAATAAAAGCGTAGGCTGAATAGTAGCCGCAGCGGTTGCAGCAGCGTCGCCCATGTTGAGGTTGTCGAAGAGGTTGCTGACGTCTGGAAAGAAGTCGTCGTCAGACGACGTCGTGGTTGCCAGTAGTCGCGCTTGAGCGCTCCCCAAAAACTTGATCGCCCCTCACCCGTACAGGTTCACGAGAGGCGATCTGCGGTGCACGCCGCAAGCCGGGATGGGGAAGACGAAAGCGGCGGCGCAAGGTTCTGGAGGTAGGCGCGTGTGTGGATTGATTCCGTACCGATTAGGTTTAGCCCGGACGCTTTATATAGTGCAGGTTAGGAGGATCGTGGGCTCCACGCCCGAAGTCGGTAACAGTCCACGTCCATAAAAACTGAAAACGGCTGTAATTAACGCGTCCGTTAATGACTCATAATCAGTTTTCCCAACAAGCAAAATAAAGCTCGGCTCGGCGAGATTCCTCAACCAGCAAGGCGCTGCTGCGTGGACGGCGTGGCGGCGAAGGCGGGAGGAGGAGTGCGCGAGGGCTACTCTTCTTGTCACACCTTACTGAGTGGTGCAACACTCTACTATATAAGGTGGTCCAACTCCCCTTCAACTAGCAATGTGGGACTAAACTTTAGCACCACTAGCACAGCCATATGCTGCCATATATAAGTGGGCCAAAGAGAATTTCAGAATTTGTCTAATGGGCCAACAGCCCAAAACTCACCAAATTCCAACAGTCAGTACCATTTACATCAGTACATGTACGCACGCTGTGTCAAATTGCTTTGCTTACCTGCATGTCTAAAGAGCAGTGACCTGAATAATGATGAAGTAGTTATAATGTATGATCAAAATACTAGTTTTGCTCTTAACAATTCTTAAATGAGCGTCACGAGCACTCGTTAATAATTAACAAACCAAGCTGAGCTTTACTTTTAGCTTGTTAAGGTTAATGAGCTTAATGATTCGAGCCTTATCGATCACGAGCCTTAACAAGCCGAGTAGCTCGTTAGTCTGATTCATGATTTCTTTTGCCAATGGCATTTGGAAGATTTCCTTATTTATCTTTAGAAGGCATTAGACGTAAGGTGATTCTCTATGTGCATACAAAGTGCCACCAAAAGAAAAGGCCGCCAACCCATTTATATATTGTATAAAATACTTGCTCCATCTTTAAAATTGAGTTGAATTGGGGAGACACAAAATGAGCATGTGCCATTTCACGAAGCGGGCTTGCGGGCTGTATCCTTGACATCTCACACACGAGGGGGCTAGCTATAAGGAGAGATGTGTCTCCATTCGTTAGATGTGAATCCACATCCAGAAGATCTCCATTCGCCAAAACAAGATCCACTAAAACTGGATTGTTTGAATTCTTGACAGGGTCTCAATAGACCGACCTCGACACTTGATCTCAAATGTGAGATGCAGACGCCCCATTAACCATGTTCTCCACCACCGGCCCCAGACCTACATGCCTAGAAGATGAGTTATCGAGAGGGTGTATAACTGCGTCCATAGGCCACCGTGAGTTTGACGTGATAATTGTTAAGATTTCATTGAGCTGGCCTACTATCTTTGTAGCTTTTTGCTAGTTTTGTATTAGTTTTTACATAATTACTGTTCTAAGCTAAGATGTATTGTTTTGGATGAATTCTAAGTGTGTACTGTTAAAAATAAAATATGCCTATTTGATATTCTAACATACATGACGCTAACAAAAGGCACATAATTCTGGGCTTAATTTGAATTTACATCACAATTCATACAACACAATTTACTCTTTACAAAAATTATGAACTGATTTTTTATTTTTTACATGAGTATTATGAGCTAAGATTTCTACGGGGAGGTATAGGTAGAAACTCTTTTGCATTTATTAGCTATGATTTTTTAAACTTTTGAACTTAATTGTTTTATCCATTATGTTTCCCGCATCCATAATTTAATACACTCTATCTTGGTAGGTCTCTGTGAACTTTGATGGGATTCCCATTTTAGTGTTTTGTAATTCTCATGTTAGTGTTTGTGCATCTCCATATCTTTGTGTACTTCACATGTTCAATCATAGATGTACTTCACATTTTAGTGTGTAGTTCCCATCTATGTTTGTGTAACTTTGATGTTGGTGTATATAAGAGTGTGTGAGAGTATAAAAATGTTGTTTTTGACTCATTAATTGATGAAATTCATACAAAAATAAAATTAGAAAAGAAAAAACATTGTACACTTTGGTAGAACAACTATAAGCACAAGAGTACCCTTGTGCCTTAATACCCATGTAGAAAAATTAATCCCTATAATTTTGTGTGTTGTGTGGCCGTGATGAAGTAGAGATTTGGGTTACAAAAAGATCTTTAGAATTCTTGTCCATCTCTAGACGTATATGTATTCTTTCGGACCTTGTTCTCCCATATATCTTTTCTATTTGAATATTATATATTTTTTATAACCATGATATTGCTAAAGTTATAAAGTTCCCTGAGAACGAGTTAATGCATATTCATTTTCCAATATATATTCTTTTCCAATATATCTTTTGCCCTCCTCGATCACGTTGGTAGTCTTCTAGGGTCGACGATCAAGACAGAGAGGAAAACCAATCATGAGACAGTAAAAAGATTATCAAGGCAGCCGATCAACTTGATCGGAGGATCAAACCCTAGCTATAGGTTGCACAACCCCTAGCGGAGAACAAATTTGTAGTGGATCTAGGTCCATGATCTTATGTCCGATACCAGGGCCGTACCTAAGAATTTTGGGGCCCTGTACAAAAATATAAAAGTAGACCCTGTACATAGGGGACTAATCTAGAATAATAATTAGCTATACAAATATATTTTTCCCACAAGTCTTGAAAGTCGCATTATAAATTGTACGTCTCTTTTTATTGTAACATGACATCCTTGTAAAATTTCTTAATACAACTATCAATTCTTGATATAATATATTGCATCAATTGATACAAATTTCAACTAGATCTACATTCACACTCTTCTAAAAAAGAAGTTTTGAATCACTATGTTGTTTTTATAGCAAATAGGATTATTTTTTCTAAAAATAGACTACTCTTCCCAGGTGGAATATGCATGTGGATAAAACCAAAAAGAACCAAAAAAGAAAACTTGAAGATGAGACAAATCTACTTATAGTTTCTACTATTTTACAAAGACATGACCATAGAAAATTATAGGGAAAATTTTATTTTTGCCACAATAGTTTTTGCCTATTTTACTTTTGCCACTCTAAATTTTAACATTTTGCTTTTGCCTTATTTTCTCAAATCGTGGGGCAAAAGTAAAAGCAAAACAACTACAGAATGGGCAAAAGCAAAAGAAAATTTCACCTTTTTTCATTTGTTTTTCCCCATAAAGGGCGAAAATGATGTATTACCAGTAACTGGTGGGGCAAAAGCCTAATGACAAAATTTGGAGTAGCAAAAACGAGCAAAAACCAGTGTGGCCAAAACAAAATTTTCCCAAATTACAGCCATTGGAAAATTGTGAATGTAGGACTAGACACAAATTAAAATGCGGTTCAACAAGAAAAAGAGAAGTGGAAAGTAATTTGCCGGTGAAGGGACTTGGTCAGTTTTCTCTTGCTATTCGTAAGAGGAGACGAGACTTTAATTCACTCAGGAATTAAATGCTATGGGCAACTGTCCAATTAAAGATGAGAATTACAATTTGCACATAGAGGGACGTGGTCTGGCGTGAGGTGGTGACCAATTGACGGTGGAACGTTGGAAAGGAGGTGAAGTATTCTTTACTGGCTAACACATATTTAATCTCTTGATTAGTACTTGTACTCATCATCAAGAGTACTTAAGATGAATTTTGGGGCCCTAAATTTTTGGAGGCCCTGTGCCATCGCACCTTCTGCACATGCTTGTGATACGGGCCTGTCCGATACCATGATAGAGTAAGTATTTCCATAACCTAGTGTGTGTTTTATTGAGTTTGTCGATCAAGTACATATATAGGCACATGACTTGGAGGCAAGAAGACTCCTAGAGAAAATAACAACAAAATCTAAGCTTTTTATCCCAAGCAAGTTGGGGTAGGCTAGATATGAAACCTAAATAGAAACTAGTGGAAGGTGCAAGTACGACAGAGACTAGTGAGAAATGCAAGTCAAGCAAGAAGGTGCAAATATGGCAGAAACTAGTGATAATATAGAAACAATTCTATTCTAATCCTATTATGTCCAATGGTATCCTAGTTACTTACTTCAAATTAAATATGTATAAAAGGAATGTTTATTTCAGCATGCGACATTCTAGTACCGATATTTCAAGGGGAAGGAAGAATTAGCAACTAAGGCCCCTTAATATAACATCAACATAATAATCAATATAGCTAAATTCCAATGTTAACTATCAACGCTTAGGTTGCAACCACAAGAAATATTCACATCATAATTTATACATACTTCCTTAAGTTGTTTCACTTCAAAATAATCGAAAACTAGCGCAAGGATACAAAGTTAAAAGAGCAGCTCAATAAAACCTTACCAATTATCAAGTTGAACTAACAAATGAGAAATCCAATAATAGATACCAAACAATCATTATCCATTCCAATGTTGCAACAATGAAGAGGAAATAATTATTTTCATTTATAAATCTTCATCAACCATCATTAGAACAAAACACACAGGACATCACTACCTATAAATAGCAAGATACCTTCTCTGGAGTCCGGCTGCTACGGTGGTCGATGGACACAGTGCAGTGCGCTCTCGAGAACTTCACTGCTAGGCAGCATCGCATGCGGGGCCTAGAGGTGGCAGACACGATCTATGAGGCATCTCCATCTCCCCAACTCATCTCTACCTCAAAAAACACAAGAGGGAGCAGCGCATTGGAGATCAAGTGTCACAGTCGTGGACCTAATTTGGCGAATGCGATCTTTCTGCCTTGATCAAGATCCGGCGAACGACAATAGAAGATCAGAGCCTTTTGTGGGCACTATGCTTTATATTCACTATTAAAGCTCTTGTTGTGGTATTCGTTCATTGGCATGTCATACCTCCCATCCCAGCCCATGTGGAAAAGAAGTAAAAAAACAAAAAAACAATAACCACCGACAAACACATGGCTCGTTAATTGCACTATTTCCTCAACATGTCCACACTTCCTTCGTCAAACCCCATCACCTAGTATGTGGCCCTCCCTCAGGTTCGTTGCTCCATACTCACCGCCCAGGACAATGTCGGCAACTACATGGAGGCGCTCCCTCTCACATGGGCGTGGTCGTGTACTTTAGACTCAACCTCAAGTACGAGAAGAGCCAACAAATCAAGGAGGCCATAATCGCCAAGTTCATCGAGTACCTCTGCCACAACAAGGATAACCACGCCATCCTTGATGAGGTGGAAGACCACCTAAGTCACCCAACAGCGGTGGCATGGCCGGTTCCGCGTGATATAAGATCAAGGGGAAGATGGCAAAGAGGGTGACAGGTTTGACTCCGAGCAGTCCTCGGGATTGGGCTCAACTCAGCCATTATCATCGGAAATCCCAACATCGGATGGAAGGTATCGAAGAGGAGAGACATATATGAATATAAGGCTCGCAAGCTGAAGATTAGGCTCACAAGATGACTACGAGAGGGAGTGCCTCCACAATCTCCATTTCCACGGCTCGCAAGCTGGAGATTCATCCGGAGGAAGGTATTAGAGAGGAGAGACATATATGAAGATAGGACTCGGCTCGGTGGTGGACTACGCTAATTAGCGACATAGGCTAAACCAGTCGGCGTGATGTGCTTGACTTTTTTCACCGTGGAACCGATAGTTAACGACGCTGACACGTGGCGGCAAAATTCGCAATGCCTACATCCATCTAATGCGACATTAAAATATGTCGGCCTCCCCTCCACCTACTGCTGTAGAAATATGTGCCGGTATAGGGTGTGCCACGGCATATATTTTTTCCCCACAACAAAATGGTGCCGCGGTAGCTCATCCACCGGCTAACCAACTTTTGGAGGTACTTTTGCTTGTGCCACTCCAAAAAAGTGATAGAGCCGATTGGCACCATAGCGGCGTGCGTGACGGGACGCAAAGCCGACACTTAGCTACTCGGCAGGATCTGGAGGAACTCGCCGGTTGCAATCATGCGACCGGTAGCGAAGGGCCGGTGAATGGGAGTGTAGGGTCTCGCCGCAGATCTCAGGCTTGAATGACTATGCCCCACGGTGGGTGCCACTATCATGGGAATGGCAACAGCAGTCGCTACCAGGGGTAGATATTGAGTCGATTTGGGGCAAGAGCAAGTCGCCATCCGCGGATTGAGATTGAGGCTAGACTTAGCGATTTACCCAGGTTCAGCCCCCGTATGGTAGAGACCTACTTCCTTCTTGATTGTATTGATGAAGAGTGGATTACAAGGTGGACGAGCTCGACGAGTAGGCAGCAATTCGGTTGGATGGGGTAGCTAATAGCTCGTGTCTACAATGGGTACCCTAGGGAGGTTTATATAGAGTCACCTCGCTAGAGTTTACAAGATTACAACCGAATCAGTAAAGGTTTCGGAGGTTTGACCGAATCCGACTAGGCCTAACTATGCTCATGGGCCTTCTTCTTCCATTCGTCTGGGCTTCATTGAAGTCTCCTTCCAGTCGCCGTCCCTCCAGGCTCACTCGGCGTAGTCTTGGGCCAATTGAATTCAACCTCCGAGGATACCCTGATTGGCATATCCCTATCACCACCACAAGGTGTGATTTTGAAGGTTAGATACGAACACCATTAACGACGGGGACATCATCACTATGACAACGCACAACTCTTCCGTCAGTATCTACGCCCTGAGGCGCTTCATGACACCTGTTAAGGGGTTGAATAGCTGAGTCTTGTACGGTTGCACTCTCTGCCCCAACACGATGAGGCCGCCCATTGTAGCAACAAAAAAGTACATTAATTTATAGAGAAGAGGGATAGATATTGAATCAAATGGAACAACTCGACATGTTCAACAAGTAGATATCATACTGAAAGTGACATAGATAGAAGAAAAACTCAATAAATAGTCTGATACAAGATTGTATAAATGCAACGAAGAGTTGAATCTCAAATAAGCACTTGTGGATGACATTGCGGATCTTCTTCTTCAAGAAGCGTCCAGTTCTCACATTCAACACGATGAAGGCATCATCATGGACGAGATCATCCACTGACATGGAGTGCTCAAGAGTGATCCACTTGCTAGGCATGATGCGCTCTAGTGTGGCGCAAAGCCAACTGCAGTAGACTACCCGAAAGATGACATAGTGTCCAAGGTCGTCCATGGACAAGAATATATATTTTTTGGAAATGGGCGCATTTATTAACCAAACTGTTTAATGCTTACACCCGGCCTCTGCATAACTAAGATGCACACAGCCACACGAACGACAGACTAAGACAAAAAGTAGACAAGCATTACAAAAAGGCACTAAAAAATAAAAGTCTAGACTCTAAGATAGATCAATCCTCAGATCACGCGGCCATCCATGTCGGGAGAAAATATCCCTCGCCGTGTCCTCCAATCGCGTACATCCCTCCATAAATAAGTCACGAAACTCCATGCGTTGGAGAATATTCCATGATCGGAGGATAGCCGTGGCTCGATAAATAACCTGCAGAGGAGAAGACACAATGTTATTAAAAATCTTGTCATTTCTACAAAGCCATAGCGACCATATAATGGCAAGCGCTCCCACCCTAAACAAAGTTCTGAACTTATCAACAATTCCATGTAACCAATTACCAAAAACATTGGTTACTGAACGTGGAGGAGATAAACCAGAAGCTATTTAGACGAATGACCATATAGAGCGAGCAAATTTGCAATGAAAGAATAAATGGCGAATTGTCTCATCTTGATGGACAAAAAACACATTGTGTACTTCCATGCCAATTCCTCTTTACAAGATCTTCTTTTGTTAGAATTACCCCTTTCCGTAGATACCATGCAAATATCTTCGTCTTAAGGGGTATTTTCATTTTCCAAATTTTACTATTATCATCGACCGGGAAATCAGGTTGGACCAAAGCTTTATATAGTGAGCCAATAGAAAATTTACCACTTTCCAGTAATTTCCATTTGAACACGTCAACACCGTCCGACAATTGTATCATGGATAACCGTAATAATAGATTGTTCCAAGATAACAGTCTAGGTTTGATGAGACTTCTTCTGAAAGACACATTAGGAGGATAGTCTTCCATCACTGTGGAAATTGTATCCCCTTTGTGTCTAACAATCGAATATAGAGCTGGATATTGTTCGGGAAGAGTAGTTTGGCCAAGCCACTTATCTTTCCAAAACCTAATTTGTGATCCATCCTTAATCTCAAAAGCACCAAAACGAAAGAAATGTTTCTTGGTGGCCATAAGACCTGCCCAAAAATGTGAATCTCCGGGTTTCCAAACCACTTGAGACACAGCTTTGGACCCCACATATTTCCTCCATACCATGGTTTGCCAAACACCATCTTCAGTAAGTAGTTTAATAAGCCATTTTCCCAGAAGCGCGGTGTTTTTGACTTGCAGATCGTGTATGCCCAGTCCACCAAACTCCTTCGGGCGGCAAACCACATTCCATCTGGCCAGTCGATATTTCTTTTTCTCACTATCCCCTTGCCAAAAGAATCTTGAACGGAAATAATCCACTTTGTTCAAGACCCCTTTTGGCATTTGGAAAAACGAGATCATATACAGCATCATATTAGTAAGTACTGAGTTTATGAGTACTAGTCTTCCTCCAAGGGATAACAATTTTCCTTTCCAACTATTAAGACATTTTTGTAGCATTTCCTCAACAATTTTCCATTCAGCAATCGTGAGACGCCGATAATGAACCGGTATTCCCAAATAATTGATTGGAAACTGACCCTGACCACAGCCGAACAGTTCAATATACAGGTGGGCCTCGTTTTGGGCCTCGCCAAAACAATACAAATCACTCTTATGGAAGTTTATTTTAAGCCTAGATAGCTGCTCGAATGCTGATAATATTGATTTCAGATTCTTAGCCTTCTCCAGATCATGTTCCATAAAAAGAATTGTGTCATCAGCGTATTGAAGAATAGAAAGTCCACCATCAATAAGATGTGGAACTACTCCTTCAATTTGACCATCAGCCTTTGCTCTCTCGATAAGGATAGCCAACATATCAGCCACTATATTAAATAGTAAAGGCGATAATGGACCCCCTTGTCTTAGTCCTTTCTTGGTCTGGAAGTATTTGCCAGTATCTTCATTTACTTTAATGGCAACACTACCCCCAGACACAAACGACTGAATAAGAGCGCACCACTCCTCAGAAAAACCTTTCATACAGAGTGTTTGCTGAAGGAAAGACCAATTAACTTTGTCGTATGCCTTCTCAAAGTCAATCTTCAATAGTACACCATTTAATTTTTTTGAGTGTAGATCATGGATTGTTTCATATAGAATTACAACACCATCTAGGATATTTCTTCCTTGCATGAACGCAGTTTGAGACGGGCTAACAACATTGTCAGCAACCGAGTTTAGTCTAATTGTAGCAACTTTAGTGAAAATTTTAAAGCTAACGTTAAGCAAGCAGATTGGACGATACTGTTGTATACTTTCTGCATTATTAACCTTAGGCAGTAAAATTATATTGCCAAAGTTGAGTCTAAAGAGATTCAATTTTCCGACATGTAAAAACCCAAATAAATTCATCAGGTCCTCCTTGATAACGTCCCAGAATTTTTGGTAAAATTCCGCTGGGAATCCATCAGGTCCTGGTGCTTTGTTATGTTCCATTTGAAAAACCGTTTTCTTGACCTCTTCCTCGGTATATGAGGCAGTTAGAAAACTATTTTCTTCATCAAAAACCTGGGGGATATCGGACGTTTGGGACTCATCCATAGAGAAAGAATTTTCCACTGGGGCCCCAAACAAGGATTTATAATACGTAGTAATATATGACGTCAGATGCTCCTGTCCCTCAATCATACCTTCATCCTGAATCAGAGAGTGAATAAGTTTCTTCTTATGCTTGCCATTGGCAACTGCATGGAAGTATCTAGTATTCACATCTCCTTCCAGTATGAATTTTGCTTTAGAGCGTTGGTACCATTTGAGTTCCTCCTCGCACAAAAGTCGGGCTATCTCCGCATTCGATTGGCTTTTAAGCTCAATTTCTTGTGCAGTTAATGGCCTTACCTCCGCGAAAGCCTCTAAGTCATCAATTATAGATGTAAGGCGTAACTTTTCGTTTTTAAGGATACCCGCTGTGTGCCTGGCCCAGCCCCGAAGGAACTTGCGTAAAGTACGCATTTTGTTATTCCATCGTAGGATAGGCATTTGGCCACCTACCGGTTTCTCCCAAATAGCCTTAACCATCTCGTAAAAACCATCACGGATCATCCAACCGAGTTCAAATTTAAACTCATTCATAGACTTCCGTGGCGGTGATCCAAAAGATAGAAGTAAAGGGGCATGATCCGACAAAGACTCAATACGCTCTAGAGCGCGAACAGTTACCATAGGGAACTTTTGTTCCCATTCAGTATCCATAAGCACTCTATCTAGTTTTTCGTATGTTGGCTCTGGAAGACTATTAGCCCATGTAAATTGCCTTACTAACATTGTAACCTCTCTCAAGTCCAGACTTTCTATCACAACATTGAATAGAAAAGGCCAATGTTAACCGGCCCCGACTTTTCTTGTGAGGAAATCTGAGCAAATTAAAATCCCCTCCTATAAGAATAGGATATGGATTGTCCTTTGCCAAATTCACAAGTTCGCATAAAAAGTCAGCCTTATAAACATCCTGAGTGGCCCCATATACGGCGACTAAAGACCATGTAAAATTGTCAGCCTTGTTACGGATATGGAGTTTTATAAAAAAATCTCCCACCGAACTAGCTAAAACTTCCATAGTCTCATCTCGAACGCTTAACAGGATCCCCCCAGATCGACCACGCGGCAGACGTGATATCCATGTAAAGTCCACTCCACCAGAGAGGCTATTGAGTAGAGCTTGTGAAAAATCCCGTCTACCAGTCTCAGAAATACCCAGAAAATCCAAATTATGATCTCTCACACAATCAACAAAGAATAAATGTTTAGCCAAGTCCCGAAGACCTCTGCTATTTGAAAACATTCCATTCATTGAGAAACTATAGGAGATTTGGATACACGGGATCTCTTTCGCGACCGCTGGCTCTTTGATTTTCGACCAGAAGCTTTCAGCTCATACATGGAGGCAAGCCCAGTCTCATCAAAGTCCACTTCTGACACTTCATAGACTAAGTGAGAAAGGAGTTGACCATCTACTGTGGCATGCAACTCCTCCTCCTCAGTTAGTGAAGCATCAGGAAAAACACCGACCTTAGCAGTAACCGTTAGACGGTCAACCTCCATGTGTCGCAAAACATTAGAAGAAAAGGATACTTCCTGTACAGAGCTACCCAAACTAATGCTAACATTGGCTAGTTTAGAAGAAATAACAGGAGTAGAAAACGACAAAAAAGATTTCGAAGTACTCATTATACCTGGCGCATCCAAGTTCCTCTCTGCCTTACGCCGCATGGCCTTGAGCATGGAGTCCTCATCAGTCACGGATGCCCCAGAGGCATCTACTCCATGACGCGTGCTCCGCCTGAATGGAGTACCACTCCCCTGCACAGCGACTAGCGAAGTGTCACCTGGAGAAGAAACCCGTGCTGGAGGCTGAGGCAACCCAGACCCCTCCTGGGTCCGGTCGCCCCCATCGACCACCGAAGTCTCCTGCCCCACCAACGGAGGCGAGACGTCCCGAAGGGTCCCCAGGTCCTCCCTGACCAGGGAGACGGAGTCAACCACCGCGTCATGGTTGTCCAACCCCGCCTGGGTCGGACCAAGCATAGCAGCAACCTGAAGCTGGTCACGAACGTCACTGTCAGCCGACCCCTCCTGGGCCAGCTTCCGCAAACACACCGAAGGATCAACCTCCTCAAGTACAGGAGTGGAAACAGGAATAGATCTGCCCCAAATATGTGTTCTGGACCTCGCTGGCGCTGAGCAAGCTTGCAGCACCAAAATGGAAACAGAACAAAGAGCCTCCTGTAACTGAGCTGGAGAAACGCGAGACGCCGAAGTAGAACCCTTCCCGTGAAGAGGGGAATCCAAAGGAAGAGCATCCAGTAGTTGTCGTCCCCACGGAGTAACCGGATTAGCATTAAAAGGGGTGACAACAAACACCCTCTGCACCGACCGGAAGATGCAAAGCGGAAGTACCTGCAGTACCGAGGAAGATCCAGAACCTCCCCCCCCCCTGAGTGGCAGCAGTAGCCTCAGAAGTATCCATAGCATCCTCAAACTGCTTCCCATTGGCATCATCATCCGCGTCATCATCTCCTTTTCTCCATAGGAAAGGAACAAACTCTGGTTCCGGAATATAACCCTTAGGTTCAATCCGGAAACGAAACTCAAATACCTTGTGCTTGACCACGGCATCTGACACAATAAAGTGACCAAGGGAGTCCTTCTTCTTGAGAAAGACCTTCGTATCAAACATCTCCATGAGAATACGGACGACCCCCCGCTTCCGTAGACTGAATAAATCCACATCAAGAGTGTTCCCCATGAGTCCTCCAACAACCCACAAGCCCTGAAAGGATCGCAGAATATGGGGTACCCCTCCACATGTAGCCAAACCTGCTGCATCTTAAGCTTATGTGGCACCTCCTCCATCCTGTAAACCGAGAAGGTCAGCTGAGCGGTACTGAGCGGAACGGTCATCAGGATTCCATCCACCCTGTCCAAATCCTTAAACGTCGGGAAGCTCACTAAGAATGCAGAATCTCCATGAGGCACCGCCTCCCACTTCCACTGAATATGCACCTGGCATCGCCTGGCAATCTGCCTCTGAACAACCTCTGCTGAAACCATCGGGCCAGAAACTCATACCAGAGCAATAGGGGTCTGACTGCGCTCAAGATGATCCCTAGTCACTGCATCCGGAATCTGGGTGAACAGAGTCTGGTCGCTGCCAATACCAGCCATATACGGAGTCAAGCGCGGCTGCTTCAGCACCGGACACCTCAATGTGGGATGTGCAACGGAATCACAAATATAGCAATAATGAACCGCCTTACAATCCTTGGTCGCATGAGTATTAACTGCACACTTCCAACAACGAACGAATTTTTTATTCTTCTTTCTGACATCAGCCACAGCCGTACCCTCAGAAACTGGTGCAGTGACAACCGGCGGCTGACTCTCCTGCGGGTTGTACTGTTGTGGAAAAGGAGGTACAAAACACTCAGGCACCTGCATCTGTGGAACCCCATACTGCTGGAAACCTGCTGCTGAGGATGAAGCTGCTGATCCGACTGTACTTGAGTGACCTGTGGCTAAAACCCACGAGCTTGTGGCTGCTATGTCTGCTTCTTATTCTTCTTTCTCTTAGGAACAGCAGATGGCGCAGCGCCCGCACCTACAAAAAACTGCTGTGGGGGTTGCGACGGAACCACAGCCGCCTGATCGCCATTGTAGCCACCATGGAACAAAGGAGCAGAAGGTGCGCCCTGCATATAAGTCGCGGTCTGCTGACCGACGAACGGGGTCGACGTCCCGCGATATGGGCGCTGCAAAGGCTGATGCGGGACAGCTTGAAGAGCATTGAAGTAAGTCGCAGGAGGCCTGAATTGAACTCCCGACGAGAACTGCGGATGACCTGACGCTGGCTGTGGACAAGAATATGTCATTGATCTTCTTGACAAGGTCACAGGGGAGATCATTCTAGACTGCCACACCTTGGCTAGCCATCGATGGAGATACATCTCTCTTTCTGAATCGATTGGTGGATGAATTGTATTGTGTGGGCACATGTTTACCTTTCCTCACCCAAAGACAAGTGCTATAAAGTTTTAATCGATCGAAATGGCTTGACTCTTCCACTCCAGTGTGCATATCAGTTCCCGATATGCGCATGGCAACCCCATCCTATTCACACTTGCAAGTTTTTAACCTTTCACACACACACCATATTTATTCGTCACTGATAGATCTTCCCCGCCATCGATCCCGATAATGTAAATGTTGCTACTAACCGTCGGAATGATCAGACATGTTTTTATATCAGGTCGTCAGTGCTATAACTATAACCACTAACAAACAACGTATGCCACTAGTTTTTTGAATGACCTAGTGACACACTTCCTTTATGTCTTCGTCACGGCTAGGCTATATAGCCATGACGATCGCCAAAGGTCGAATGTCACGACTTTTTTAGCCCTCAGGTCCGCCCACGGAACACATAGCAAGGACGGACTTTTTCTTCTGCTAGTCAACGGTAAGCCCTATGGGGATCAGTTCACGATCTACAGGTGATGATAGTTTGTTTTCACACCAGAGGTTTACGTTACCACCGATGGACTTTCGTTTTTGCCGCCGGTAAGACTGTTGTAGCGCTAAGACTTTTTTTTATAGTAGTGAAAGCATCATAGTTGATTTGTTAATGTCCCAATCTAGCATTCTAGCAATCCATTTTTATAGTAAACACCAATCTAGTGAATGGGGATCTCAATTTATTTATGTGTATTTAAACAAAAAATCTCTCGATGTTGCTGATGATATGCTGAACAATCATCTTGGTTGTTTCTTTCCACACATCCTATCATATATGTATTTTCAAAGTCGCATGCCCACCTCCCGCAAGGTGGCACATGCCTACTCAGGTGCTCCCGAGTCCCATTCATTTTCAAGCTAGTCCCAAAATTTTCCAAACGACATACCTAGGGTGGGGCTACTTTGGTTTTTTTAGGTCTTGAGCACAAATTGGCAGGTTAGTTCTACCTAAAGGAGTATGAATTAAATCGTTCTCAAGGAACTTTTTAACTTCATCAATATCATGGTGATAAATTTTTTATAATATTCAAATGGAAAAGTAATATGGGAGCATGTGGTCTGAAAGAAAATATATACGACTAGAGATGGACTAGGATTTTAGAGATATTTTTGTAATCCAATTCTCTCCTTCCAAGAGGATCATGGCAACACAACACACAAATTACATAGATTATTTTTTTCTACATGGGTATTCAGGAGCAAGGGTACTTCCATGCTGGCAGGTGTTCTCAAAGCGCAAGGTTTTCTTCTTTTCTCCTTCATCTGATTTTCATCAACTAATGCATCAAAACAATATTTTATACTCTCACACACTCTTATATACACTAACATCAAAGTTACATAAACTTACACGGGAAGTACACACTAAAATGTGAAGTACATATACGATTGAACATGAGAAGTGCACAATGATATGGTGATGCACAAACACTAATATGAAAATTACGAAACACTAAAATGGGAAGCCCGTCCCAGCTCACCGAAACCTGTCAAGATAGAATGTATTAAATTATCAATGCGAGAAACATAATGGATAAAATAATTGCATTTTTCAGGTTTTTTTCAAAACTTTAAGAATTTGTTTCTAATAAATACAAAATGGTACGCACCTATACCTCCCCTGTGGAAACCATAGCTATCAATACTCACCTAGAATTATGTGTGTTCCTTTTTTATAGCGTTATGTATGTTAGTAAATGAATTAATAGGTGAACCAACAAAGCTGAGTGGGCATAAGAGTAGGCAAACTTTAGCCTTTAGGTGACATAGCCATGGTTGGGAAACTCTAGTTTTAGTGCCTGCATTTGCATTCACCACAAGGCCTCAAGCACGTTCACATGCTTGGGCTCATAAGAAAAGCCCGAGGTTTGTCTCAATGGTTTGAAGGGCATAATAAATTTTGGCCATTTCCTTCCATGGGGGCTTCTGTTCTAAGTTTACATTCAAACAATTCCTTGATTTCTGAGTCGTGGGAGGATAATCCTACCTATGTTTCTCCATGTGCAACATGATCATCGGGGGATTACTACAATTTGAACACGCAACGTCATTTTGCCCAAAAAAAGATCCATCAACCACACATACGGTGTTTTGCATCCCACATGTCTACATTAAAAGTATTTTTTTCTGTAGCATTTAGCACTACTTATACATGGTTGGTTTACGAGCCTTTGCAATTTTCCAAATGGAAATATGTACAAAAAGGAATATATTTATTTCATCATGGCAAAAGATCTAGTGCTGAGATTTCAAGGGGAAGGAAAAACTAGAAACTAAGGCCCTTAATATAACATCAACATAATAATCAATATAGCTATATTGCAACGTTACCAGTAAACTCTTAGGTTGCATCTAGAAGAAACATTCACAACATGTTTTTTATATATTTCCTTAAAAGTTCTTCACTTAAAAATAACAAAAAACTTGTGCAAAGCTACAAAGGTATAATAGCAGCTCAATAAAACTTACCAATTATCACATTGAACCCACAAACGAGAAATCCCAATAATATCTATCCCTAAACAATGTCCAAGCAACCATTCTCCATCTCAAAGTTGCAACAATGAAGAGTAATTCATTTATAAATATTTAACATCAACTAGCATTACAACCAAACCTCATACTACATACACAACCTATAGATACCGATATACCTTCTCTGGAGTCATGCTATCACAATGGCGGATGCGGTGCAATGCCCTTTTGATAAGTCAGCTTCTAGGCAGTCACATGGGGCCCGATGATGGTAGACATGGCTGATGGGATGTCTCCATCTCCCCAACTCATCTCTATCGCGAAAATAATAAGAGGGCACAACGCATTGGAGACCAAGCGGCATGGTCGTGGACCTGACTAACAATTCCTTACCCTACAAATGAAAATGAGATAGGCATATTTAATTTTAACAATAAACACTTAGAATGCATCCAAAAGAATACATATTTGCTATAATGTTTGATCTATTAAAACTACTTCTTAGGAAAATGAATGTTCTTCTCAATGTTTTGATGGGCATAATGAATTTAGGCCTTTTCCCTCCATGGGGGACTTTTGTTCTAAGTTTATTACATTCAAACAATTCCTTGGTTTCTGAGTCATGGGAGGATAATCCTTACTCTTATACCTATATTGCTCTATGAGCAACATGATCATCGGGGGATTACTACAATTTGAACATGGCAAGGTCATTTTAGCCCAAATAAAGATCTATCGACCACACATGTGGAGTTTTGCATCCCACATCCCTACATTAAAAGAATTCTGCTGCAGTATTTAGCACTACTTATATATGGTTGGTTTACAAGCCTTTACAATTTCCCAAATGGAAATACGTACAAAAAGGAAAAACATTCATCATGGCAATAGATCTAGTACTGAGATTTTAAGGGGAAGGCAATACTAGAAACTAAGGCCCTTAATATAACATCAACATAATAATCAATATAGCTACATTGCAATGTTATATTACTAGTAAACTCTTAGGCTGCATCTAGGAGGAAACATTCACATCATGATTTCTATATATTTCCTTCAAAGTTTCTTCACTTCAAAATAACCAAAAACTAGCGAAAAGGTACAAAGGTATAAGAGCAGCTCAATAAAACCTTACCAATTATCACGTTGAACCCGTAAATGAGAAATCCCAATAACACCTATCCCTAGAAAATGTTCAAGCAACTATTCTCCATCTCAAAGTTGTAACAACTAGAGTAAATAATAACGCTAGATTTGTTTGGCCGAAACTGATATCCACGGCATCCCGATTCTTTTCCGCCATGGGATATCGTCAATCAACGACTGAAAACTGTCCCCCGGACCCAAAATTTTACTCCAATCTCACGTTCGGTGATCTTTGGTGTTTGTTTTCGACCTAGAAGCACGATCAAAGCCGCTGATTGGTGGGTCTCGCAAGACCCTTGCTCGCCATATGGTGGAACGCATCCGCGCCCTAGGCACGCCGTCGGCGTACGGGGGCAGTATTGTGCTCGGTGAGAGACGCATCATGGACTACACGCTCTCCCTAGGTCCGTCGTCAGCATACGCTGCAGTACCGCGCGCTCGCCCTAGGTCCGCCGTCAGCATACGCTGCAGTACCGCGCTTGGTGAGAGACGTTCCCAACACCGTCAGGAACATCTGAGAGCCCATGTCAGACGCGGTTTCTCGCGGACGTAGGGCCTGCAAAAGGCCCATATGTTGCCATAATCCCATGCCTGTTGCCAGAGTGGTCACGGCCGTCTAGATATGAGGTGTCGTCGTAGTCTATAAACGCCAGCGGGATCTCGCGACCGCTGACCAGCTGCCAGCGTTATCTCTCAGCATGCAGCCATTCTCGCTGACGAGAGCTGGGTTGGAAGCGAACGTGGCATCGACGGCTCTGCCTGGACGCGGTTTCTCGCGATCGATAAAGCAGTTGGCAGCTGGTGGGTCCAGACGAGAGCCTTCTTGGCGTCTCCATGTCATGCGCACGCGCGCGGGTTCTCATGGCGAGATCGTGCGTTGAGATCCATATTGTGTATAGGGGTATTTCTATAGTGTAAGTAAGTTGTGGAAACCTGACCCGATGTGACTAGCAGATGTAGGGTATGTAGATTGGCATGGGTTCGTCCTGAGGGCTCAGGGTTCTACGTATAAAATGTTCCATCTTGGTTTTCTCCCTACCATGACGCAAAATGAGTGTAGTGGTAAAAGGGGTTGACTGCGTTGTGCGGGTAAATTGTACAAACCTCTCAAGAGTGTAAATTTAAGTACTTAGACGTGTCCCTGAATATGAATATCTATGAGCAACTAGGCCTATAACCGTTTGAAAGATTTCACTCATCCCAATTTCTTAAATTAAAATTTGATGGGTGAACATAGATTTAGGAGCATACGAAGCTGGACTGTCGTATTTCAACATGGGTTTATGCTGATATGTTCTTAGAAAAACTGTTTTGAAGAAGGAAAAGTATTTTGAAAGTAGGTAAAAACTATTGCTTTTAGCAAATGAGCCTCTAAACTCCACCTAGCCAAATATGCATGTAGTTGCTAGATCCTTTGTAATCTCCTTAGTCCTACTTGCCAATATACCTTTGAAGTGTTGACCTTTCATGGCTGCAACCTTTCATATTGCAAGTTATTTCGTTTCTGAGTGATCGTTCATAGGTTGCGAGACTCCACTCGACAATTGTTCGTCTATGGCACATTTGACGGATGAAGATCTACCATGTATTTGTTTTTTGCTGTGTACTTGGATAATATAATTACAAATTCTAGATCATGTATATTGTATTTATGATACACGATTATATATATTTGGTATTTATATGTACTGTATGTGCTAGTGAACCGATCAAGAGATTAACACTATACACAGGAACTCGGTCTTATCAGGCGAGCGAGGGTGCTACAATTGTGTTTGTGCATCCCATATTACTTTGTGTATTTCCCATATTACTTTATGTACTTCACATTTAGTGTACTTTGCTTGTAAGCATGTGTAACTATGATGCTAGTATATATAATAATTTGTGTGGATATAAAAAATGTTGTTTTTCCACATTAATAATGAAAATCGGTAAAAGGGAGAAAACTAGAAAAGAGAAAACTGTGTACGCTATGGGATAACACCTACCATCATGAGGGTGCCATCAGGTCGTGACTCCTCTTACACCCAAACTCTCCCATATATCTTTGTCATTGGAATCTTATAAATTTCAATTAGAATGATATTAATGGCTATAAAAGTTTCCTTAAAAATGAGTTAATGCATATTCGTTTAGGTAGAACTAACCTGTCAATTTTTTCTCAAAGCATACAAAACCAAAGTGCCCCAACTATAGGTATATGGTTTGTTAAATATTGTATGGGACTAAAAGATGAGTGGGCCTTACGAGAAGCCAAGCATTCCTAGGCCACTTGGGAGGAGGTGGACACGCGGCCTTGACAACACGTGAGAGAAGGGTGCCAAAACAAGACTTGGGAACATTGTTTGATAGATCACGACCCCCATTGAGATATTATTTTTGTCTAAATACAATCAAAAATTGAGATCCACATTCACTAGATTTTTTTAGGGGTACATTCACTAGATTGGGTGAACTATAGTAATGGATCGCTAGAATGCTAGACCAGGGCTTTAACAAACCAACTATGATGCTTGATCTCCTCTACATGATGTCATCCTGTTTTATCCGCCTTAGAGATCCCTCCCCCAACACACATAGAGAGATTGACCATGTCGTAGAAGCCGAGTCATCGAAAGGACACGATACAACCTCCTAACCAAGACCACAAAAATTTTATTTTAGGCATGGTATAGGCTAGAAAAAATATTTTTCAAAGAGTTAGAAGTGAAACCCAAATAGAATCTAGTGGAAGGTGCAAATATGTCAGAAACTAGCGAGAAGTGCAAGTCAAGCAGGAAGGTGCAAATATGGCAGAAACTACTGAAAATATAGAAACAATTTCTTTTCTTATCTTGTTATCTCCAACTCTATCCTAGTTACTTCCTTCAAATAAAATATGTACAAAGTAATATTTATTTCATCATGGGGGCATATCTGGTACTGAGATTTCAAGAGGAAGGAAGAACTAGCAACTAAGGCCCCTTATATAACATCAACATAGTAAGTAAATTGCAATGTTAACAATAAATGTAGGTTCAATCTAGAAGCAATATTCACATCATAATTTATACATATTCCCTTAAAAGTTGCTTCCCTTCAAAATAATCGAGAACTAGCACAAGACTACAAAGGTAAAAGGTGAGCTCAATAAAACCTTATCAATTATGACACTGAACAAAAAAATGAGAAATGCAATAATAGCTACAGATCAAACATTCCCTATTTCAATGTTGCAACAATGAAGAGGAAATAATGATTTCCATTTATAAATCTTTATCAACCATCAATACAAAAAAAACACATTGGACATCACTACCTATAGATAGTAAGATACCTTCTCCGGAGTCCGGCCGCCGCGATTGCCGATGGACACGGTGCAGTGCCCTCTCGAGAACTTTCCTTCTATAGGCACGATCGCATGGGGGGAAGCGATGGAAGACATGGACGAAGGGGAATCTCCATCCCCCCAACCAATCTCTACCGTGAAAAACACAAGAGGGTACATCACATTGGAGAATGGAGATCAAGTGTCGCGGTTGTGGACCTGATTTGACAAATGGAGATGGCCTGGCCTAGATCCAGATCTGGCGAACGACTTAGAAGCTCGGGGAATTTTGTGGGCCCTACGCCTTATCTTTACTATTAAATCCTTATATTTACTATTAAAGCGCTTGTGGTGCTCTCCATCAATTGGCATGTCATAGCCCCCATCCAAGATCAAGGGGAAGTTGGCAAAGAGGGTGACGAGTATGACTCCAAGTAGTCCTCGGGATTGGGCACAACTCAGCCATTATCATCAGGAAGCCCAACGTCAAGTGGAACGATGTTGTCGGCTAGAGAACTAAGTAGACCTTGTAGTAGGTCGTCATATAGCCGGTCAATCTCCCATAGTTCTTCATAGGTACCCGTTTGAGTTCCTATCCATGTTCCTCATGCTCTATTTGTCTTCTCCATATTTTCTTTCCATGCTGGAAAATATGGGATGACCAACTACAAGGATCCATGTGCCGCTTCCTATCACTGACAAGGATCCCCACATGTCACCTCAGGTGAGCACACAAGCTCCAAGCGCTCTCTGCCGGCACAGTAGGAGCGCTTCCTCAAGTCAGCCTCTCGTAGCCACTGAGTTCTCATAGGCAACCTCATGTTTGTATGATTTCTATTTCCCAATTCCCAGCAAGAGATTTCCCCTATGTTCAAGTAATTTTGCTTTCTAGGAGATGGATCTGAAATCCCACTGATTTTTGTTGGGGGTGGGAGGAAGGGGATTAACCTCATTAGCTATGTCCGATTATAAATTTCACCTCCTTATGTTGCATTATCCTGCCCAAGATCCCGCGTAAGGGGATTATAGGCTACATCAGAACACGAGAAAGAATCTTGGTTGATTGCATGGGTAGTTTATAAGATGTGTGAGTGATACATATAACAAAAGGACAGTCTATTGTAGAGACTATTTCGAGTGCACTATGTAACTGACGTGGAGAACTACTACACGTGGAGAACTACTACAGACAAAAGGTAGGACGGGACATAAAGCTAGAAACTCGTTGAGTTTAATGAGCGCTAGTCTGCTTGACTCGTTTGAGATCAGCTTGTTTGATAGGCTGGTGCATGGAAATCAATGATCCATGTGCGAGAATCTTATTTTATTTTGGGTTCCATATGTTTATGTTGGGCTTCATATCTATTCTACCCAAACTTGCTTGGAGCAAAAGGCTTAGATGTTTTTGCTATCCAAGACAAAGAATAGGGGATGTTATATGATGAAGTATAAAGACTCCCATAATAGGAGCATATATATAGAACCAATGCGAAAAAGGATAATATTTTAAAGATAACACTAGAAGCATCTCGTAGCAAAACACTAGATGCAAGTTAGAAGGTCAAATATTTCGCATAGACCTAAGAAATTAGAAATCAAAAGCAACACATAACAATCACATGTCGACGGCCTGGTGGCCTTGGACTTTTGAGCTACAAGACTCGACTCACGGGAAACTCCCTAACCCTAGGTCAAGGCCGCCGTCATCATCCTTAATCACTTGATGACGTCGAGGCCTTCTGCACACTCCCTCTTCCAGGTTCATGGATCCTTTATCTGCTTTTTTATAGATGTGATCCATGGAGCTCCGCAGGGGTAGATCTGGCTGACAACTCTTGATCATGGCTACTCCCTCCCTAGTTGCACATACAGGCTCTACCTTCTGGTGGTGACCCACCGAACACCCCTCATGATCCCCGTTCGTGGTGCTCTCCTCCTTGTGATGGTTAGTGTTACAGTATATATTTTATAATACTGCTTTGCAATTCCCTGTTGTAGGCCTCTAGGAAATACAAGTTGCATATTGCCTGACATGGTTTAAAATAAGGTTTTTTGAACGTTACAACTCATCCAATTCATTCTGAGTATGGATCGATTGCAATTACGTCACTCACCTTTCCACCCTCATGATCATTCTCCCCATTAGATTAGTCTGACCCATCCAACTCCAAATTGTTGACAATGATTCTCATCATCCGCAGTTGCACGAGCCGCCAGACCCAACTCGTTTCCTCCCCCATTAGATCGGTTGTCACGAGAAGACCTGAAGGTTGCTTCTAGGCCAACTGCTCGGTCATTGGATTTCTTCTGCTAGAACACACGCAACAGTCCTCTATGGCCTCCACTCTGACATATTATTTTCCAATATATGTTTTGCCCACCTATATCACATTGATAGTCTTCTAGGGTCGACGACTAGGGCAGAGAGGAAAACCAATCAAGTGACAGTAAAGATATTATCAAGGGCAACCGATCAACTTGATCGGAGAAGCAAACCCTAGCTACAGGATGCAAAACCCCTAGCAGACAACAAATTTGTAGTGGAGGTAGGTCCAGGATCTTATGTCCGATACCATGATAGAGTAAGTATTTCCATAACCTAGTGTGTGTTTTATTGAGTTTCTCGATCAAGTACATATATAGGCACATGACTTGGAGGCAAGAAGACTCTTAGCGAAAACAACAACAAAAACTAAGCTTTTTATCCCAAGCTAGTTGGGGTAGGCTAGATATGAAACCCAAATAAAAACTAGTAGAAGGTGCAAGTACGGAAGAGACTAGTGAGAAATGCAAGTCAAGAAGGAAGGTGCAAATATGGTAGAAATTAGTGATGATATAGAAAAAAATTCTATTCTAATCCTGTTATCTCCAATGGTACCCTAGTTACTTCCTTCAAATTAAATATGTATAAAAGGAATGTTTATTTCATCAGGCGGCAGTCTGGTACTGAGATTTCAAGGCGAAGGCAGAACTAGCAACTAAGGCCCCTTAATATAACATCAACATAATAATAAATATAGGTAAATTACAATGTGCTTAGGTTGCATCCAGAAGCAATATTCACATCATAATTTATACATATTTCCTTCAAAGTTTCTTCACTTCAAAATAATTGAAAACTAGCGCAAGGCTGCAAAGTTAAAAGATCAGCTCAATAAAACCTTACCATTTATCACACTGAAGTGAGAAATGAGAAATCCAATAATAGTTACCAATCAATCATTATCCATTCCAATGTTGCAACAATGAAGAGGAAATACCAATTTTCATTTATAAATCTTCATCAACCATCATTACAACAAAACGACATAGGACATCACTACCTATAAATAGCGAGATAGCTTCGCTGGAGTCCGGCAGCTGCGGTGGCTGATGGACACAGTGTAGTGCCCTCTCGAGAACTTCGTTTCTAGGCAGCATCACATGGGGGGTGGCGGTGGCAGACACGATCTATGAGGCATCTCCATCTCCCCAACTCATCTCTACTAAAAAAAACACAAGAGGGCGCAGCGCATTGGAGATCAAGTGTCACAGTCATGGACCTAATTTGGCGAATGCGATATTTTGGCCTTGATTTATATCCAGCGAACAACAATAGAAGATCAGAGCCTTTTGTGGGCTCTACGCCTTATCTTTACTATTAAATCTCTTTTTGTGGTCTCCGTTCATTGGCATGTCATACCTCACATCCCATCCCATGTGGAAAATAAGTGAAAAGCAAAAAAAACATGTCAACACTTCCTTCATCAAACTCCATCTCCTACCATGTGGCCCTCCCTCAGGTTTGCTGCTCCATGCTCACCACCTAGTACAACATCGAAAACTACATGGAGGCGCTCCCTCTCACATGGGAGTGTAATCAAGGAGGCCATAATCACCATGTTCATTGAGTACCTCTGTCACAATGAGGATAACCACGCCATCCTTGATGAGGTGGCAGACCACCTAAGTGACCCAACAGCGGTGGCGTGGCCGGTTCCCTGTGATCCAAGATCAAGGGGAAGATGACAAATAGGGTGACAGGTTTTACTCCGAGTGGCCGTTAGGATTGGGCTCGACTCAACCATTATCATCGGAAATCCCAACATCAAATGGAAGGTATCGGAGAGGAGAGACAGATATGAAGATAAGGCTCATAAGTTGAAGATAAGGCTCACAAGCTGACTACGAGAGGGAGTGCCTACACAATCTCCATTTCCATGGCTCGCAAGCTAAAGATTTATCCGGAGGAAGGTATCAAAGAGGAGAGACATATATGAAGATAAGACTCGGCTCGGTGGTGGGCTACGCTAATTAGCGACATAGGCTAAACCAGTCAGCGCGATGTGCTTGACCTTTTCATCGTGGAACCGATAGTTAATTGCTCTTGCACTTGGCGGTACAATTCACAATGCCTCTGTCCATCTAATGCGACATTAAAATATGTCGACCTCCCTTCCACCTACCATCATAATAATATGTGCCGGTATAGGGTGTGCCATGGTGTATATTTTGTCGCCGCAACAAAATGTCTCACGGTAGCTCATCCACCGGCTAACCAACTTTTGGAGGTACTTTTTTCTTGTGCCGCTAAAAAAAGTGCCACACACGGGGGTATTTCTGTAGTGTAACTAAGTTGTGGAAACCTGACCTGACGTGACTAGCAGATGTAGGGGATATAGATTGGGATGGGTTTGTCCTGAGGGCTCAGGGTTCTATTTCTGAAACGTTTCGTCCTGGTTTTCTCCCTACCATGACGCAAAATGAGTGTAGTGGTAAAAGGGGTTGACTAGGTTGTGCGGGTAAAGTTTACAAACCTCTCAAGAGTGTAAATCTAAGTAACTATACGTGTCCCTGATTATGGACATCTATGAGCAACTGGGTCTGAAGCTGTTTGGAAGATCTCACTCATCCCAATTTCTTAAATTAAAACTTGATGGGAAAACATGGATTTATGAGCATACGAAGCTGGACTGTCGTATTTCAACATGGGTTTATGCTGATATGTTCTTAGAAAAACTATTTTGAAAAGGAAAAGTATTTTGGAAGTAGGGAAAAATTATTTTGCTTTCAGCAAATGAGCCTCTGAACTCCACCTAGCCAAATATGCATGTAATTGCTAGATCCTTTGTAATATCCTTAGTCCTACTTGCCAATACATTTAAAGTATTGACCATTAGTGGCTGTAACCTTTCATGTTGTAGGTTATTTCGTTTTAGAGTGATCGTTCATAGATTGCGAGACTCCACTCGGCAATTGTTTGCCTGTGGCACATTTGAAGGATGAAGATCTACATTGTATTTATTTTTTGTTGTGTACTTGGATAATATAATTGCAAATTCTAGATCATGTACGTTGTATTTATAATGCATTTTATAATGCAGGATTATATTTTGTATCTATCTGTACTGTATGTGCTAGTGAATCGATCAAGGGATTAGCACTATACACAGGAACTCATCCTTATCAGGCAAGGGTGCTACAATTGTGTTTGTGCATCCCCATATTACTTTGTATATTTCCCATATTACTTTGTGTACTTCACATTTAGTGTACTTTTCTTGTAAGCATGTGTAACTCTGAGGCTAGTATATATAATAATTTGTGTGGATATTTTCCGCATTAAAAATGAAAATCGGTAAAAAGGAGAAAACTAGAAAACAGAAAACTTTGTGCGCTACGGGATAACACCTACCATCATCAGGGTTCCATCAGGCGTGACTCCCTTTACCCCCAAACTCTCCCATATATATTTTTCATCGGAATATTATAAATTTCAATTAGAATGATATTGATGACTATAAAATTTCCTCGAAAATGATTTAATGCATATTCATTTAGGTAGAACTAACATGTCAATTTTTTCTCGGGGCATATAAAACCAAAGGGCCCCATTATAGGTATATGTTTTTTCAAATATTGTACCGGACTAAAAGATGAGTGGGCCTTACGAGTAGCCGATCATGCCTAGGCCGCTTTGGAGGAGGTGGCACGCGGCATTGACAAATAACATGAGAGAAGGGTGCCAAAACAAGAATTGGGAACATTGTTTGATAGATCACGGCCCCCATTGAGATTTTTTTTGTCTAAATACAAATAAAATAATTGAGATCCACATTCAATAGATTTTTTACGGGGTACATTCACTAGATTGGGTCAACTATAGTAATGGATCTCTAGAATGCTAGACCAGGGCTTTAACAAACCGACTATGATGCTTGATCTCCTCTACACAATGTCATCATGTTTGTCCCCGCGCCTCAGAGATCCCTCCCTCCCCCCCCCCCCCCTACACACACATAGAGATTGACCATGCATAGAAGCCGAGTCATCGATAGGACATGATACAACCTCCTAACTAACACCACTAAAATGTTATTTTAGGTATGGTATAGGCTAGAAAATAATATTTTTCAAAGAGTTAGAAGTGAAACCCAAATAGAAACTAGTGGAAGGGGCAAGTACGTCAGAAACTAGTGAGAAGTTCAAGTCAAGCGGAAAGGTGCAAATATGGTAGAAACTACTGAAAAGATAGAAACAATTTCTTTTTTAGCTTGTTATCTCCAACACTATCCTAGTTACTTCCTTCAAATTAAATATGTACAAAGGAATATTTATTTCATCATGGGGGCATATCTTGTACTGAAATTTCAAGAGGAAGGAAGAACTAGCAACTAAGGCCCCTTATATAACATCAACATAATAATCAATATAGGTAAATTGCAATGTTAACGATAAATGTAGGTTCAATCTAGAAGAAATATTCACATCCTAATTTATACATATTCCCTAAAAAGTTGCTTCACTTAAAAATAATCGAGAACTAGCGCAAGGCTACAAAGGTAAAAGGTCAGCTCAATAAAACCTTACCAATTATCACACTAAACTAACAAATGAGAAATCCAATAATGGCTACCGATCAAACATTATCCATTTCAATGTTGCAACAATGAAGAGGAAATAGTGATTTCCATTTATAAATCTTTATCAACCATCATTACAAAAAAAACCACTTTGCACATCACTACCTATAGATAGCAAGATACCTTCTCCGGAGTCCGGCCGCCGCGGTGGCCGATGGACACGGTGCAGTGCCCTCTCGAGAACTTTCCTGCAAGGCATGATCACATGGGGGGAAGCGATGGAAGTCATGGACAAAGGGGTGTCTCCGTCTCCCCAACCAATATCTACCGTGAAAAACACAAGAGGGTGCATCACATTGGGGATCAAGTGTCGCGGTCATGGTCCTGATTTGGCGAATGGAGATGGTCTAGACTAGATCGAGATCTAGCGAACAACAATAGAAGCTCGGGGAATTTTGTAGGCCCTATGCCTTATCTTTACTATTAAATCCTTATATTTACTATTAAAGCTCTTGTGGTGGTCTTCGTCAATTGGCATGTCATACCTCCCATCCCATGTGAAAAAGAAGTGAAAAACAAAACAAAAAATAACAATTACCACCGATAGACACATTGCTCATCAATTCCCCTCATCATGCGTTCCTTCCCCTTTCCTCCACATGTCCCCACTTCCTTCATCAAACACTAGCACCTAGCATGTGTCCCTCCCTCAGGTTCCCGCTCCATGCTCACCACCCGGTACAACACCGACAACTACATGGAGGCAGTCCCTCTCACATTGATGTGCTCGGCTACTGTAGTCCCACCTCAAGTACAAGAAGAAGCATCAGATCAAGGAGGCCAGAATCGCCAAGTTCGCCTAGGAGAACCATTCCATCTTTGATGTGGTGGCTGATACGTTGGAAACATATCTATAATTTTTGATGCTTCATGCTTATTTAGTATCTACTTTGCTTTGCTTGTCTACACTTTGAGGTGCTTTTTACATGTTTTCTGGTACTAACCTACTAACAAGTTGCAACAGTGCCAGATGCCTGTTTTCTGCTATTTTTGGTTTCAGAAAAGTTAGTAAATAAATATTCTCGGAATTGGACGGGACAAACGTCAAAGTCAATTACTTTCCGTGGGGAACAAGAAGTCCAGAGGAGAGCCAGAGGGGCCAGACCCACCCCAGGCGCGGGTGGGACCGGCCCCGTGCCTGGCTAGGGTTTGCCAACCCTGGCCGCCTCCTCGGTCTCCCCCTTCGCCTATAAAAAATCCCCGATGCAGAAATCCTAGGCACCCGATCAAATCTCCATGAAATCGTCTGTAGCCGCCGCCACCATCGTCCCTAGATCGGGGGGATCTGAAGTTCTTCCCAAAACCCTGCTGGAGGGGAGATCATCCCGGAGGCCTTCCCTCCGGTATGATGTGTGAGTAGTTCCACCTTGGACTATGGGTCCATGTAGTAGCTAGATGGTTATATCTCCTCCTTTATGCTTTCATGTATAGATCTTGTGAGCTCCGTTCATTTGTAATCATGCATGTTGTGTTTGCGGGGATCCGATGGATATTGAGATTATTATGTTGGTTTGATTAATGGTTTTGTGTTTATGATTCTATAATGTCTGTGTTGTTTTTGATCTTGCATGCTCTCCGTTGTTAGTAGCTATCTTGGCCAAGTAGTTGCTAGTGACTCCAAGAGGGGGTATTTATGCTCGATAGTGGGTTCATGCCTCTAGTATTCAAGGGAAGTGACAATAATCTCTTCGGTTGTGATGTGTTGTTGCTACTAGGGAGAAAACAACAGTCTCTTGTTCATGGAACATATGGGCTGTTTATCTTACACACTTTGCTTAAAGAAGTTGTCTGTTGCTTGCAACTTAATACTGGATGGGGTTCGGATGATAACATGAAGGTGGACTTCTAGTAATATATGCAGTTGGATGGCGGTCTATGTATCTTGTTGTATTGCCCAGTCGAATCTCATAGGATCTTTCTGACTAGTAATTGCATTGTTATGCCTTGCTCAGTTCCTATCAATTGCCCTGTTGTAATTTGTTTACCCTTCATGCCATGTTGTTTATATAAGGAAGCACCTCTAGTGAACTATGGATCCCAGTCCAATCTTTACCATTGATACATCTTCCACTGTTACTTGCTTGCTTGCTGCAAACCATTACCTTCCACACCATACGTTTAATCCTTTGTTACAGCAAACCGGTGTGCTTGACAACCTCACTGATTCGTTGGGGCAAAGTCTTGAGTTTGTGTTGTGCAGGTATCCGCGTCGATTGCAACACCTATGTGACGTTTCCTTCCTCCTACTGGTTCGATAATCTCGGTTTCTTATTGAGGGAAACTTGCTGCCGTGCTGCTTCATACCTTGCTCTTGGGGTTTCCAACGAAGCGTCCCAGGACAAGTGCTGGGCACCATCAGTGGCAGACCACCTAAGTAATTCCACATGATCCAATATCAAGGGGAAGTTGGCAAAGAGGGTGAAGAGTATGACTCCGAGTAGTCCTCGGGATTGGGCACAACTTATCCATTATCAACGGGAAGCCCAACGTTAAGTGGAACGATGTTGCCGGCTAGAGAGAACTAAGTAGACCTTGTAGGAGGTCATCATATAGCCGATCAAGCTCCCATAGTTCTTCATAGGTACCCGGTTGAGTTGCTCTCCATGATCCTCGTGCTCTATTTGTCTTCTCTTTATTTTATTTCCATGCTCGAAAAGATGGGATGACCAACGGCAAGGATCCATGTGCCGCTTCCTATCACTGTCAAGGGTCCCCACAGGTTACCTCAGGTGAGCACACAAGCTGTAAGCGCTCTCTGCCGGCACAGTAGGAGCGCTTCCTTGAGTCAGCCTCTCCTGATGCACAAGAAAGGCATAGAATATCCCAGCCACTAAGTTCTCATTGGAAACCTCATGTTTGTATGATTTCTATTTCCCAATTCCCAGCAAGATATTTCCCATGTGTTCAAGTAATTTTTCATTCTGGGAAATGGATCTGAGATCCCACTGATTTTTGTTGGGAGGTGGGAGGAAGGGGATTAACCTTATTAGCTATGCCCGCTTATAAATCGCACCTCCCTATGCTGCATTATCCTGCCTAACCTCCCGCGTTAGGGGATTATAGGCTACATCAGAGCACAAGAAAGAATCTTTGGTTGATTGCATGGGTAGTTTATAACATGTGTGAGTGCTACATATAACAAAAGGACATTCTATTGTAGAGACTGTTTTGAGTGCACTCGGTAACTGATGTGGAGAACTACTATAGAAAATAGGTAGGGAAGGACATAAAGATGGAAACTCGTTGAGTTTAATGAGCGCCGGTCTGCTTGACTCGTTTGAGATCGGCTTGTTTGATAGGCTGATGCATGGAAATGAATGATCCATGTGCCAGAATCTTAGTTTACACGTTGTTTACTTTTTTTTCTCTTGCGCTTTTTGGGTTCCATATGTTTATGTTGGGTTTCATATCTATCCTACACAAACTTGCTTGGGGAAAAAGGCTTAGATGTTGTTTCTATCCAAGACAAAGAATATGGCGGATGTCATATTTTGAAGTATAAATACTACCATAATAGGAGCATATATATAGAAGCAATGCGAAAAAGGATAGAGATTTTAAAGATGGCACTAGAAGCATCTCATAGCAAAACACTAGATGCAATTTAGAAGGTCAAACATTTCGCATAGACCTAAGAAATTAGAAATCATAATTCAAAAGCTACAAATAACAATCACATGTCAACAACCCGGTAGCCTTAGAGTTTTGAGCTACAAGACTTGACACTACGGAACCGCCCTAACGCTAAGGTGGCATCCAGAAGCAATATTCACATCATAATTTATACATGTTTCCTTAAATGTTGCTTCACTTCAAAATAATCGAAAACTAGCATAAGGCTACAAAGGTAAAATATTAGCTCAATAAAACCTTACCAATTATCATGCTGAACTGACAAATGAGAAATCCAATAATAGCTCCCAATCAATCATTCTCCATTCCAATGTTGCAACAATAAAGAGGCAATACTGATTTTCATTTATAAATCTTTATCAACCATCATTACAACAAAACCACATAGAACATCACAACATATAGATAGCACGATACCTTCTCTGGAGTCTAACTAACTCGATGGCCGATGGACATAGTGTTGTGCCCTCTCGAGAACATGGTTGCTAGACACGGTCGCATGGAGGTGGCGATGGCAGACATGGTCGATGGGGCTGTAGGGTTTCGTAGCATGGAAAACAAAAAATTTCTACCGCATACAAACAAACAAGCCAAGATCTATCTACTAGATTGTAGCAACGAGTCGATGGAATAACTCACCCTCGAAGATTCCAAAGCGTTTAACGAGAGCGGATTCTCGTGGGTGATGTAGTCGTACTCTTTTCGATCTCAAGATCGCGTAGACGATCCTTCCCAGGCTGCGTTCGCAGCGCCCCGCATCGGTCACATGTTGGTATCAAGAAGACCTTCCTCTCCTTGTTCCAGCAGGTAGCGGAGGTTGTAGCACTCTCCTCGCGATTCAAAGACAACGGCGTGGTACCTAAGTAGAGGGAGATCTCGCAGGCTTCGCCAAGCCGAGCAGTATGGTGGAGTATGAGAGGGCACCTCGGCGATCTAGGTTTTATACACACCAAGGAGGAGGTGCTAGAGCCGGCGGCTAGGGTTTGGGGCACCCCAAGTCGGCGGCTAGGGCAACCCTGGGAGGTGGCGGCAGCAGCAGGAGGTGGTGGCGCCAATCTAGGGTTTTGGAGGAGAGGTACTTGTGTGCTAGGAGGGGCAGCCCTGCCCCTCCCTTTATAGGTGGGAGGTGCGGCCAAGGGGAGGGGAGTCCCTCCCCAACTCGGCTTGGAGGTGGGCTGGTTGGAGGAGGAATCCTCCCCAACCTCGTTTCCCACTCCTCCTCCTCTTTCCAAAACTTGTCGTTTGACTTTCAAACTAGCCGTTTGACTTTTCAATTTAGGATTTAAATAAACCCTTTATTTTGGACAGCAATGACACCTAGTACATGATGCAATCATTCCAACTTACAATGACACATTCATGTACCCTTCCCCCTCCCGGAGTACCGGACATTCCGGAACATTCTAGAACATTCCCGATGAAAACACCGGAACCATTCCCCAACTCCGGAACGGGACTTTCCTTATATGAATCTTATTCTCCGGACCATTCCGGATCTCCTCGTGATATCCTGAATCCCATTCGAGACTCCGAACAACATTCGGACTCTTTCTCATCATTCCATAACTACTCAAACAACGTCGAATCCTTAAGTGTGTCTCCCTACGGTTCGTGAATTATGCAGACATGATCGAGACACTTCTCCGAACAATAACCAATAGAGGAATCTGGAAATTCATATGGCTCCCACATATTTCTACGATTACTTTGCGATCGAATGAACCACTTACATACGATATCAATTTCCCTTTGTCTCACGATAGTTTACTTATCCGAGGTTATGATCGCTTGTATCTCTCAGATACCTAGTTCAACCTCACATCGATAAGTACTCTTTTCTCGTTCCGTGATATGTGATCCCTTGTGAGCCAGTCACATGCTTGCAAGCTAATTGGATGACATTTCACCGAGAGGGCCCAGAGTATATCTATCCGTCATATGGATGGACAAATCCCACTCTTGATCCATGTGTTTCAACCAATACTTTCAGAACACTCAATGCCACCTTTATAGCCACCCAGTTACGGTGTGGTGTTTGATGTCATCAAAGCATCCATCCGGTAAAGGTGATATGCATGATCTCATGGTCGAAGGAATTAGATAACTATGTATCAGAAAGCATATAGCAATTGAACTATTAAAATGACTTGATCTTTATGCTACGCTTATCTATAGGAGTATGTCCACCATATCATTCTCCTAACGATATGATCTTGTTGTTAATAACATCTCAATGTTCATGATAGGGAAACCACAATCATCTATTAACCAACAAGCTAGTATTATATAGAGGCTTTACTAGGGACTTCAAATTAAGTTTACAAATCACACAAGTATTAATGTTTCCTTGTTAATACTATTATAGCATGAATGTAAACATTTATCATAAACACAAAGATATAATAATAACTACATTTATTATTGCCTCTAGGGCATATCTCCAACAGTCTCCCACTTGCACTAGAGTCATCTAATCTAGATTACATGGTAATATACCGAACACCCATGGCAGTTTGGTGCTGGTCATGTTTTGCCCTCGGGAGAGGTTTAGTCAACGGATCCGCCACATTCAGATCTGTGTGTACTTTGCAAATCAGACCTTGGTTCTTGCGCATTGGCTATGGCGCCCATGTTATCACAGTAGATAGACATTGGGTCCAGCGCACTAGAAACCACACCCAGCTCTGTAATGAACTCTTTCATCCATATCGCTTCTTGTGAAGCCTCCGAAGCAGCCATGTATTCCGATTCAGTTGAAGATCTCGCCACAACGCTTTGCTTTGCACTCCTCCAGCTAACTGCTGCACCATTCAAAATAAATACGTATCCAGATTGTGATTTAGAATCATCCGAATCGGTGTTCCAACTAGCATCGGTGTAACCATTAACAACGAGCTGTTCATCACCTCCATAAGAAAGAACCATATCCTTAGTTCTTCTCAAGTACTTAAGGATGTTTTGATCATTCTAATGATCCACTCCTGGATCACTTTGATATCTGCTAGTTAGACTAACAACATATGCGATGTCGGGTCTAGTACATAGCATGGAATACATTAGAGATCCTATGGCTGAGGCATAGGGAGTCATACTCATCCTTTCTCTATCTTCTGCCGATGTCGGACTTTGAGTTTTACTCAAGGTCGTATTGGGCAACATGGGCAAGAACCCTTTATTGCTATCTTCCATTCCAAACCTATTTAGAACTTTGTCCAAATATGTACTCCGTGACAATGATATTTGGCGTTTCGATCTATCTCTATAAATCTTTATGCCTAATATGTAAGCTGCTTCGCCAAGATCCTTCATTGAAAAACTATTATTCAAATATTCTTTGACACTATTAAGAAGGTCTACATCATTCCCAATCAACAATATGTCATCCACATATAGTATTAAGAACGCTACAGAGCTCCCACTCACTTTCTTGTAAATACAAGCTTCTCCATAAGTTTGTATAAAACCAAAACTTTTGATTACCTTATCAAAACGTTGATTCCAACTTCGGGATGCTTGCTTCAATCCATAGATGGACCGTTGAAGTTTGCATACCTTGTTAGCATCTTTAGGATCGACAAAACCTTTGGGTTGCATCATATACAACTCTTCATCAATGTCAGCATTGAGGAATGCTGTTTTGACATCCATCTGCCATATCTCATAATCGTAATATGCAGCGATTGCTAACATAATCCTCACAGACTTTAGCTTTGCTACTGGTGAGAAAGTCTCATCGTAGTTAACTCCTTGAATTTGTCAAAACCCTTTTGCGACAAGTCGAGCTTTATAGACAGTAACATTACCATCAGCATATGTTTTCTTCTTGAAAATCCATTTGTTCTCGACAGCCTTCCGGCCATCCGGTAAGTCCACCAAAGTCCATACTTGGTTTTCGTACATGGATCCAATCTCGGATTTCATGGCTTCTTGCCATTTATTGGAATCTGGGCTCATCATCGCTTCCTCATATGTCTCAGGGTCATCGGTGTTGTCCACCAACATGATACTCATAACGGGATCATACCAATCTGGAGTGGTACGAGTTCTCGTTGACCATGAGGCTCAGAGCAACTTCGAATCAAGTTTCATGATCATCATCATTAGCTTCCTCTCTAATTTGTGCAGGCACCACAGGAACTTCTTCTGGTGCTGCGCTACTCGTAATTTCGAGAGAAGGTTCGACAACCTCGCCAAGTTCTACTTTCCTTCCAGTCACTTCTTTCGAGAGAAATTCCTTCTCTAGAAAGGATCCATTCTTGGCAACGAAGATTTTGCCTTCGGATCTATGATAGAAGGTATACCCAATAGTTTCCTTCGGGTATCCTATGAAGACGCTTTTCCGCTTTGGGTTCAAGCTTGTCCGGTCAGAACTTCTTTACATAGGCTTCGCATCCCCAAACTTTAAGGAACGACAATTTAGGTTTCTTCCCAAACCATAATTCATATGGTGTCGTTTCAACGGATTTAGACGGTGCCCTATTTAAAGTGAATGCGGCTGTTTCTAATGCATAACCCCAAAATGATAGCGGTAAATCTGTAAGTGACATCATAGAACGAACCATATCTAAGAGAGTTTGATTACGATGTTCGGACACACCATTACTGTGGTGTTCCCATGTGTCAATTGTGAAAGTATTCCATTTCTTCAAATGCTCGCCAAACTCGTAACTTAGATATTCACCTCCACGATCGTAACGTAGAAATTTAATCTTCTTGTTACGTTGATTCTCTACCTCACTTTGAAATTCCTTAAACTTCGAAAGTTTCGGATTTATGTTTCATGAAATAGATATACCCATATCTACTCAAGTCATCCGTGAAGGTAAGAACATAACGATAACCACATGCGATGCTACACTCATTGGACCACACACATCGGTATGTATGATTTCCAATAAGTCCGTAGCTCGCTCCATCATACCGTAAAATGGAGTCTTAGTCATTTTACCCATCGACATGCTTCGCATCTTTCAAGTGATTCAAAATCAAGTGATTCAAGAAGTCCATCGGAATGGAGTTTCTTCACGCTTCACTCCAATGTGACCAAGACGATTGCCACATATAGGTCGAGTTATCGCCGATTTCAAACGCTTAGCCTCAATGTTATTAATATGTGTATTTCCACTATCGAGATTCAATAAGAATAGACCATCTATCAAAGGTGCATGTGCATAAAACATATTACTCATATAAATTCAACAACCATTATTCTCGGATTTAAACAAGTAACCGCCTCGCAATAAACAAGATCGATATAATGTTCATGCTCAACGCAGCACCAAATAACAATTATTTAAGTATAAAACTAATCCCGATGGTAGATGAAGGTAGCGTGTCAACCGCGATCACATCAACCTTTGATCCGCTTCCCACGCCGCATCACCTCGCTCTTCACTAGCTTCCGCTTATTCTGCAAAGACCGCTTCGAGTTACAAATATGAGCAACCGAACCAGATCAAATACCGTGCACTACTACAGTACTAGTGAGATACACATCAATAACATGTATATCGATATACCTTTCTTCTTGATGTTGCTCTTCAAATCCGCCAAGTACTTTGGGCAATTCCGCCCAAAGGACCTTCTCCTTGCAAGAAAAGCACTCAAGATCGTGCTTGGTCCAGCCTTGGTCTTCTTCGTCGGTGTGGCAACTTTCTTGCCACCCTTCTTGAAGTGTCCTTCCGCTTAGACTTGCCTTTCTTGAATTTGGTGGTCTTATTGACCAACAACACTTGGTGCTCTTTCTTGATCTCCACTTCGCAGACTTTAACATAGCAAACAGTTCGCAACTGCTTGTTCATGTTCTGCATGTTGTAGTTCATCACAAAGTTCTTATAACTTGGTGGTAGTGATTGAGGACAGTAAATCCCCAAAGCATTAGGAATCACTATAACCAAGCTTTGAAGTTTGTTTGCATGCCCATATCTTAAGCACATGCTCACCGACGGAGCTGCCTCTTCCATCTTGCGCTTAAAGAACTTTTCGTAAGCCTCATAGCTCTCAATCGCCGCGTGAGTCTCAAAGATCAATTTGAGATCACGGACAATATCATGTGGGTCTGAATTCTCAAACCTTTTCTGAAGCTCTGATTCTAAACCATACAAGATAGCACACTGAACTATGGAGTACTGATTCTTCCGAGCAAGGTAAACATTCTTTACTTCATCGGTAGCATCAGCTGCAGGTGGGTCACCCAATGTGCATCCAAAGACATAGGTCAAATTACCAAATGTGAGGACAATCCTCAAATTGCGGAACCAATCCGCGAAGTTGCTTCCATTGTTTTTCAACTTTTCTTTCTCTAGGAACGCATTAAAATTGATGGTAGGGGCTGCCATTGATCTACAACATATTTGCAATAGTTTAGACTAAGTTTATGACAAATTGAGTTCTAATAAATTATAAAGTTTAATCTAGGTGAACTCCCACTCAAAACAATATCCCTCACATTGTTTTAGTGATCACACGAACCAGATCCACCACATCAACACCGATCATCACGAGAGTTGATATAGTTTCAATGGCGAACAATCGACATGTTCATCATATCTACTATATGACTCATGCTTTACCTTTCGGTGATCCGTGTTCCGAGACCATGTCTGTACATGCTAGGCTCGTCAAGATCAAACCTTAGTTTCCGCATGAGCAAATCTGGCTTGCTCACGTTGTATACACTTGCGGAATCTAACACACCCGATCATCACGTGGTGCTTCGAAACAACAAGCTTTAGCAATGGTGCTAACTAAGGGTGAACACTTTATTGACTTGAAATTCATGTGCATGAGGGATCATCTTATAATGCTACCGTCGTCTACTAAGCAATACAAGATGCATAAAGGATTAACATCACATGCAATTCATAATATGTGATATGATATGGCCTTTCTTCTTTGTGCTTCCGATCTCCATCTTCTAGCACGAACATGATCTCCATCATCACCGGCATTGCATCAAGGTCAATGACGCTTCTCCATGGTTGTCGTCCACCGGCTTCAACTATTACAACTTTGAATAGACACGGGTCTTAACATAAATTAAAGACAACCATATGGTTCTGCCGTTGCCAACTTACAATAAGGAACATTGCATACATCAAATATAATCACAATCATGGCCATATCACATCATCAAGACACCCCTGCAAAACAAAGTTAGACGCCTCTACTTTCTTTGCATATTTTACGTGGTTTTGGGGCTTTCAATAAGTGTCGTTCTAACTTACGAACAAGAACCACAACATTGATACTAATATTGTTAATCACCCGTTGTAAATTGGATCTCCACTATGCTGGGAGAAATAGGCACCATAAAGCCACTTATGCAATACAAGTTGCATGTCAATGGAGCAAGTCTCATGAACGATGTCATGTAAGGTTAGCCCGGCCGCTTCATCCCAACATCCCGCAAGATGCAAAGTACACAAGAAGCAATCGACAATAAAAGCATCAACGCCCACAATGATCATTGTGTTCTACTCGTGCAACAGATCTACATATAGACATGGCTCTGATACCACTGTAGGGTTTCGTAGCATGGAAAACAAAAAAATTCTACCGCATACAAACAAACAAGCCAAGATCTATCTACTAGATTGTAGCAACGAGTCGATGGAATAACTCACCCTCGAAGATTCCAAAGCGTTTAACGAGAGCAGATTCTCGTGGGTGATGTAGTCGATTTCTTTCCGATCTCAAGATCGCAGACGATCCTTCCGCGCCAGATTCGGGCAGCCCCGCAATGGTCACACGCTCGTACTCAACGAAGACATTCCTCTCCTTGTTCCAAAGCAGTAATGGAGGTTGTAGCACTCTCGCGATTCCTAGAACACAACGGCGTGGTACCTAAGTAGAGGGAGATCTCGCAGGCTTAAGCCGGAGCGAGTATGGTGGAGTATGAGAGGGCTCCTCGGCAATCTAGGTTTTAGACACACCAAGGAGGAGGTGCTAGAGCCGGCGGCTAGGGTTTGGGGCACCCCAAGTCGGCGGCTAGGGCAACCCTGGGAGGTGGCGGCAGCAGGAGGTGGTGGCGCCAATCTAGGGTTTTGGAGGAGAGGTACTTGTGTGCTAGGAGGGGCAGCCCTGCCTCCCTTTATAGGTGGGAGGTGCGGCCAAGGGAGGAGTCCTCCCCAACTCGGCTTGAGGTGGTCGGTTGGAGGAGGAATCCTCCCCAACTCGGTTTCCCACTCCTCCTCTTTCCAAAACTTGCTTGACTTTCAAACTAGCCGTTTGACTTTTCAATTTAGGATTTAAATAAACCCTTTATTTTGGACAGCAATGACACCTAGTACATGATGCAATCATTCCAACTTACAATGACACATTCATGTACCCTTCCCCTTCCCGGAGTGCCGGACATTCCGGAACATTCTAGAACATTCCCGATGAAAACACCGGAACCATTCCCCAACTCCGAAACGGGACTTTCCTTATATGAATCTTATTCTCCGGACCATTCCAGATCTCCTCGTGATATCCTGAATCCCATTCGAGACTCCGAACAACATTCGGACTCTTTCTCATCATTCCATAACTACTCAAACAACGTCGAATCCTTAAGTGTGTCTCCCTACGGTTCGTGAATTATGCACATGATCGAGACACTTCTCCTAACAATAACCAATAGAGGAATCTGGAAATTCATATGGTTCTACATATTTCTACGATTACTTTGCGATCGAATGAACCACTTACATACGATATCAATTTCCCTTTGTCTCACGATAGTTTACTTATCCGAGGTTATGATCGCTTGTATCTCAGATACCTAGTTCAACCTCACATCGATAAGTACTCTTTTCTCGCTCCGTGATATGTGATCCCTTGTGAGCCAGTCACATGCTTGCAAGCTAATTGGATGACATTTCACCGAGAGGGCCCAGAGTATATCTATCCGTCATATGGATGGACAAATCCCACTCTTGATCCATGTGTTTCAACCAATACTTTCTGAACACTCAATGCCACCTTTATAGCCACCCAGTTACGGTGTGGTGTTTGATGTCATCAAAGCATCCATCCGGTAAAGGTGATATGCATGATCTCATGGTCGAAGGAATTAGATAACTATGTATCAGAAAGCATATAGCAATTGAACTATTAAAATGACTTGATCTTTATGCTACGCTTATCTATAGGAGTATGTCCACCATATCATTCTCCTAACGATATGATCTTGTTGTTAATAACATCTCAATGTTCATGATAGGGAAACCACAATCATCTATTAACCAACAAGCTAGTATTATATAGAGGCTTTACTAGGGACTTCAAATTAAGTTTACAAATCACACAAGTATTAATGTTTCCTTGTTAATACTATTATAGCATGAATGTAAACATTTATCATAAACACAAAGATATAATAATAACTACATTTATTATTGCCTCTAGGGCATATCTCCAACAGGGGCATCTCCATCTCCCTAACTCATATCTACCATGAAAAACACAAGAGGGGGCAACGCATTGGAGATCAAATTTCGCAGTCATGGACCTGAATTGGTGAATATGATCTTCTAGCCTAGAGCCAGATCTCGTGAACGGTGATAGAAGCTTAGAGCCTTTTATGGGCCCTACGCCCTATATTTACTATTAAAGCCTTATCTTTACTTTTAAAGCGCGTGTGGTGATCTCGGTTCATTGGCATGTCATACCTCTCATCCCATTCCCACGTGTAAATGAAGTGAAAAACAAAACAAAAAATAACAATGACTATCGAGACACACATGGCTCGTCAATTCCCCTCATCGTGCGGTCCTAAGATGTGTTGATTGCATGGGTAGTTTCTAAAATGTGTGAGTGCTACATATAACAAAAGGAGAGTCTATTGTAGAGACTGTTTCGAGTGCACTCGGTAACTGACGTGGACAACTACTACAAACAATAGGTAGGGTGGGACATAAAGCTAGAAGCTCATTGAGTTTAATGAGCGCTGGTATGCTTGACTCGTTTGAGATCGGCTTGTTCGATAGGCTGGTGCATGTAAATCAATGATCCATGTGCCTGAATCTTAGTTTACACTTTGTTTACTTTTCTCTCTTCCACTTTCTGGGTTTCATATGTTTCTGTTGGGATTCATATCTATCCTACCCTAACTTGCTTGGGGCAAAAGGCTTAGATGTTGCTGCTATCCAAGACAAAGAATGGCGGATGTCATATTTCGAAGTATAAATACTACCAGAATAGGAGCATATGTATAAAACCAATGAGGAAAAGGATAGAGATTTTAAAGATGGCACTAGGAGCATCTCGTAGCAAAACACTAGATGGAAAGTTAGAAGGTCAAAGATTTTGCATAGACCTAAGAAATTAGAAATCATAATTCAAAAGCTACAAATAACAATCACATGTCAATAGCCCGGTAGCCTTGGCCTTTTGAGCTACAAGACTTGACACTAGGGAAACGCCCTAACGCTTAGGTTGCATTCAGAAGCAATATTCACATCATAATTTATACATGTTTCCTTAAAAGTTGCTTCACTTCAAAATAATTGAAAACTGGCATAAGGATACAAAGGTAAAATATCAGCTCAATAAAACCTTACCAATTATCACGCTGAACCGACAAATGTGAAATCCAATAATAGCTACCAATCAATCATTCTCTATTACAATGTTGAAACAATGAAGAGGTAATACCGATTTTCATTTATAAATCTTTATCAACCATCGTTACAACAAAACCACATAGGACTCACAACTTATAGATAGAGAGATACCTTCTCTGGAGTCAGGCTGTCACGGTGGCCGATGGAAATAGTGCAGTGCCCTCTCGAGAACGTGGCTGCTAGGCACGGTCGCATGGGGGTGGCGATGGCAGACATGGCCGATGGGGCATCTCCATCTCCCTAACTCATCTCTACCGCGAAAAACACAAGAGGGCACATCGCATCAAATGTCACAGTCGTGGACCTGATTTGGCGAATGCGATCTTCTGGCCTAGATCCAGATCTCATGAACGACAATAGAAGCTTGGAGCCTTTTATGGGCCCTACGCCCTATATTTACTATTAAAGCATTATCTTTACTATTAAAGCGCTTCTGGTGGTCTCCGTTCATTGGCATGTCATACCTCCCATCCCATTCCCTCGTGGAAAAGAAGTGAAAAACAAAACAAAAGAATAACAACGACCACCGACACACACATGGCTCGTCAATTCCCCTCATTGTGCGGTCCTAAGATGTGTTGATTGCATGGGTAGTTGCTAAGATGTGTGAGTGCTACATATAACAAAAAGATAGTCTATTGTAGAGACTGTTTCAAGTGCACTCTGTAACTGACGTGGAGAACTACTACAGACAACAGGTAGGACGGGACAAAGCTGGATGGTCGATGAGTTTAATGAGCGCTGGTATGCACGACTCATTTGAGCTTGGATCATTTTCTTAACGAAATGAGCTGAGCAATATTTTTGCTCGTTAATATTAACCAGCTAAATAACCGAGTTAAAGAGTTTCATGAGCTAATCGGTAAACTCGGTAACAATAAAGAGCTTAGAAAGTGCATTCACCAAATGCATGCATGTCGGTACCATTTACATCGGTACATGTACGCGCACACTATGTCAAATTGCTTTGCTTACCTGCATATCTAAAGAGCCGTGACCTGAATAATGATGAAGTAGTTATAATGTATGATCAGAATACTAGTTTTTCTCCTTAACGATTCTTAAATGAGCGCTCGCGAGCACTCGTTAATAATTAACGAACCGAGCTGAGCTTTACTTTTATCTCGTTAAGGTTAATGAGCTTAATGATTCGAGCCTTATTGATCACGAGCCTTAACAAGCCGAGTAGCTCGTTAGTATGATTCATGATTTCTTTTGCCAATGGCATTTGGAAGATTTCCTTATTTATCTTTAGAAGGCATTAGACGTAAGGTGATTCTCTATGTGCATACAAAGTGCCACCAAAAGAAAAGGCCGCCAATCCATTTATGTATATTGTATAAAATACTTGCCCTATCCTGAAATTGAGTTGAATTGGGGAGACACAAAACGAGCATGTGCCATTTCACGAAGCGGGCTTGCGGGCTGTAGCCTTGACATCTTGCACACGAGGGGGCTAGCTATAAGGAGAGATGTGTCTCCATTTGCTAGATGTGAATCCTCGTCGAGAAGATCTCCCTTCGCCAAAACAAGATCCACTAAAAATGGATTGTTTGAATTCTTGACCGGGTCTCAATAGATCGACCTCGACACTTGATCTCAAATGTGAGATGCAGACGCCCCATTAACCATGTTCTCCACCACCGGCCCCACACCTACATTCCTATAAGCTGAGTTATCGAGAGGTGTGTAACCGCGTCCATAGGCCACCGTGAGTTTGATGTGATAATTGTTAAGATTTCATTGAGCTGGCCTACTATCTTTGTAGCTTTTTGCTAGTTTTGTATTATTTTTACATAAGTACTTTTCTAAGCTAAGATGTATTATTTTGGATGCATTCTAAGTGTGTATTGTTAAAACTAAAATATGCCTATTTGATATTCTAACATACATGACGCTAACAAAAGGCACATAATTCTGGGCTCAATTTGAATTTACATCACAATTCATACAACACAATTTACTCTTTACAAAAATTATGAACTGATTTTGTATTTATTACATGAGCTACGATTTCTACGGGGAGGTATAGGTAGAAACTCTTTTGAATTTACTATCTATGAATTTTTAAACTTTTGAACTGAATTGTTTTATCCATTATATTTCCCGCATCCATAATTTAATACACTCTATCTTGATATGTCTCGGTGAACTTTGATGGGCTTCCCACTTTAGTGTTTTGTAATTCTCATATTAGTGTTTGTGCATCTCCATATCTTTGTGTACTTCCCATGTTCAATCATAGATGTACTTCACATTTTAGTGTGTAGTTCACATCTATGTTTGTGTAACTTTGATGTTGGTGTATATAAGAGTGAGTGGGAGTATAAAAATGTTGTTTTTGACTCATTAATTGATGAAATTCATAAAAAGTGAAAATCAGAAAAGAAAAAACATTGTACGCTTTGGTAGAACACCTGTAAGCACAAGAGTACCCTTGCGCCTTAATACCCATTTAGAAAAATTAATCCATATAATTTTGTGTGTTGTGTGGCCGTGACTCTCTTGGAAGTAGATATTTGGGTTACAAAAAGATCTTTAGAATTCTTTTCCATCTCTAGAAGTATATGTACTCTTTTGGACCTCGTTCTCCCATATATATTTTCTCTTTGAATATTATAAAATTTATAACCATGATATTGCTGAAGTTATAAAGTTCCTTGTGAACGAGTTAATGCATATTCATTTTGGTAGAACTAACCTTCCAATTTATGCTCGAGGCCTAAAAAACCAAAGTGGCCCCCACCCTATCGTATGTTGTTCAAAAATATTGGGTCTATCTTGAAAATGAGTGGGACTCAGGACACCTTGGTAGACATGTGCCACCTTGCGGGAGATGGGCATGTAGCCTTGAAAACAAACATGAGAGGAGATGTGCAAAGTAAGAACTGAGATAATTGTTCGGTAGATCATCAGCCACATCGAGATTTTTTTAATATACATAAATAATAACTTGAGATCCCCATTCACTAGATCGGAATTAAATATAAAAATGGATTGCGAGAATGCTAGATTGGGACCTTTAAAAATCGATTATAATGATTGATCTCCTATTCACTATGTCGTCCCGTTTTTCTACCTCAGGGATCATACAAGTCAAGTCATCGAGAGGGTACCATGGGACCTTCTAACAAACACCATGAGACGCTATTCTACATATGGTACATTTCAATGTATAGGTAGCCTATGTCCTACATAATTTATCCAAAATGTTTCTTTACTCGTAAATATTTAAATGGTGATCCATGTTACATCTTTATTTCTATTTATTTGTGAATTAGAATTGTTTAGGCATAGATACTACTGGAATTTTCAGTTATGAATCTTATGTGATAACATGTAAGGTTGTATTGAGTTGATGATATTTATTCACCATTTTATCTTTCTTTATCTGCATAGATCTTTTCAATAATATGTTCCCGTTAAGCATCTTTTTGGTTGATTTTAGTTTCTAGCTTCGATGTCTTATTTTTTTCCTTAATTTACTCTTTGGAAGATCATGATTTCTTTTGACAATATCATTTTAGAAGATCTTGATTATCTTCTTAATATTAGAAGTCATAAGGTGATTAAGGGTCACCAAAACAAAAGGCCACCACCCCATTTATGTGATATATATGTTATAAATTTAGTTGGGTCAGGGAGCAACTGAATGGTCATGGGTTGTTTGATGGTAGGCGAGCATGCGGCCTTCACATGTTACTTTAAGGATATATATATATATATATATATATATATATATATATATATGATGTCGTTCTTTGCCATATCTACATCTACACCGAGAAGATCATTCTATAAAACATGCTCAACAAGAAAATGGATTTTTAGAATGCTAGATAGGGGCCTTGATAGATCGATCACGAAGCAATATCCTTTTTTTATGTCGACTTGTGTTTTCCATGTTAGAGGTCAGCTGGAGAGATGGATACACTCTTTGTCCATGTCTGCCATCACCGCCCCATGCGACCACACCTAGAAGCCAAGTTTTCAAGAGGTCATTACATCATGTTGTTCAGCAAAAAGGTCTATATCTATTTGTACGTAGTGTATGTCTCATGAGATTTCATTGCCTAGCTTTGATCTCCACAATGGACAAGTCATTATTTAGCTCCACTAAAATTTCAATTAATATTTTTTATCCCTCATCGGCTAAATCCGGACTGTCAACTTTAATGTCAAGAATATCATATTGTTCCATCAGCTTTTTTTATGCTTTCTAATATCAGCCTCAATATTGACACTCCAACGACCTTTAGCCAGTTTCCTAAAATATCTAAATTTGTGTTGCCAATCTTCTAAAATGTTTCTACCTTTTTTTACAGACCATGCTTTGACAACAAGATCTAAAGGGCCACCATTTCTAAAATTTAAAAATACTTTTTGAATCTGGCTCTCCCTAGAGTCCCAAATAATTGGGGTGTGATCACCTGCCATCCTAGAGGAAAAGTAGAATCAAACCTAGTGTTACACAAAATCCTATCTAGCTTACACATAATAAAATTGTCTAGGTTGTTACCCCATGTGTAGGACCTACCAGATAAGCCTATTCGAACCGGGCCCACATATCAACCCAAGTGTTGAATTTGTCAAACCATCTGAAATCTACATTCCTATTATTTTTGTATTCTTATACTGAAATCACCACCTATCAAAAGAGGTTCATCCAAGTTGATGAAAAGTTCATGAAGTTGGGGACGAGGACGATGACGAGGAGGACTGCGAGGAGTGATCTCTTGGGGCGTTAGCATCGCTCTTATTCCTTTTTGGCGTTTCGATGCCAAAGGGGGAGAAATAGTTATATTTAGGATTATGTGGATTTGCATGGGTCGAGCACAAACACTTGCATTTTTATCCTTTTTATCGTGTTGCTTGTTCCCATTTAGCGTTGAACTTTTATTTGTGAGCTGGTTTTTATGAGACTATGTGGTTTGTGTGGCACTATTGTTCGTTTGAGGACTCATCACTGTGGATTTATCCCTCGGTATTATAGATTCATCTATTCACAATGGTATTCTGGCATTATATCTATGGTTGCATCAATGTGGTGTTATGCTTCAAGGTCTCAATAATGATTATCATATTGGTTATCTTTATATTATATTGAGGACTTCCTTCTCCCGGTGGTATGATGTTTTGGTCTAACTCGTCATTTGTGCACAACTTTCAATACAATGAAATAGTCTTGTACCTTCTTGTGTGTATTTGTATTCAAATGCAAATTATTTATATGCACACATTTAGGGGGAGTCTCTTTCTTTTTGGAATGATGTTGTTAGTAGGTCTTTACTGCAAATCCTAGTATTGTCATCTAACACTAAAAGGGGGAAGATTGAAAGAACATTTCATGATCTCTAGTGTTTTGTGTGTTAGATAAAAATAGCAAAGAATATTTAATATGTGTTGAAGTGTTGTAGATATTGGTCCATTCAAAAGCACGAAAACAGAGTGTTTGGGGCGGATTATCCGCCCCTGCCAAGGGCCGGATAATCCGTACCACCCCAATCTTCAAGAGCATCCAAGGCGCTTCGCACTGTGTGGGGGCGGAATTTCCCTCGGATTGTTTGGCCAGGTCCGTAGTTTTTGCCCGGGCCAGATAATCCGCTCCTCAGGGGGGCGAATAATCCGCCCCAAGAAGTTTTGCAAAGGGAGCCAAGGCGCGGCGCTTGGTATGGGGGCGGAATTTCACCCGGAAATTCTGATTCTGGGGCAGAGTTTTCCCCGGGCCGGATAATCCGCCCCCCCACTTGGGCCGAACAATCCGGCCCCCGAAGTCTCCAACGGCCGAGTTTTGGCAGGGGTATTTATTCCCCCATTAGCCCCCTGCCAGATCTCTTGATTCATTTGAAAAAGTTCAATACTGCTCTTCAAGTCCCAAGCGAGATCTCCATCCTCGTCCACCCAAAGGCTCCAATCTTTGGGGAATCGAAGGAGGAGGCCTCGATCTTCATCAACATCAATCAAGCACTCAACTTACCCTCTATTCACTTGGAGGATTCTCGATCTAGTATTTCTTACAAATATCTAGATCACAATTTTGGTTATTTGATAATCCTTGTTTTGTGGCAGCTTGTTGTCATCACGGGAGCCTCCAATTCAGTTGTGGATGTGTGCCCCGCTAGCATTGTAAAGGCACCGGTTCCCGTCTCGAAGGGTACCAATAGTGTAAAGGTGGATCAGGCCTTTGGTGGCAAGATCCATCGGAGAATAGGGTGAGGCCTATTGTGGCGTGGTGGTCTTAGAACCGCCCACCCCTCCAACGCAGACGTACTTCTCTTAACAAGGAAGGAACTACGGTCAAACAAATCACTATGTCTCCGCGTGCTCTACTACGGTTTCCTCGTTCCTTATTTTACTCGCTTAGTAGTAGGTTTGCATATAGGGAAATTCTCTATAATTGCATATCATTTGTGTCAAGACTAAAATTGAAAAAGAACTAAAAATTGGAGTAGCACCTATTCACCCCCTCTAGGTGCCCATAAGATCTATTTCAGACGTCCTTACCGTGCGGTGTTGCGGCTCTACTTGAGCGGGGGAAGCCGGAGCAGTGGCTCCGGATTTGTGTCGTTCTAGTGTGTTGGTGGCCTAGTGTCGTGCGGATGATTAGGATCCGATACTTGTGCGGTTTTCATGACCCTATTTCCCTCATAAACAGGGTCGTTTTGTATGGTTTTTGGACCCGGTTTTTCTTATAAACTGGGTCATCGGTCGTCTTGATCTTTTGTTCTAGCACAACTGTTGTTATTCAAAAAAAATTGCAAGGTTCTCTGTCACAACTCACAATGAGTCGTCGATCTGTCTAGAGTTTCTTGCCGTCATCATCGCCTATGTGGAAGGAGAATTTAGAAAAATCAAAACAACATCTCCTATATTTAAATAAAAACAATATGGGGCAACCACGAGAGCATATTGTCTGATGCAGTATTTGAAAATTTTCAGGTCAATATTATTTCTACAATTCGTAGCAACATGTAGGCATTAATATTAGGTATATATTTCAGGGATAAAGATAAGAGCCAGTGGTTTGCCGTTGCTGCCAACCTCTCACTAACTTATCGATTTGTTTTGTGTAAATTTAAGGCCAATTACTATCCCTGAATATTAGGTCTATTTTTTTCACCATATAGAGATTTTGCAAGACGTTACAATTTTTCTCTCCGATGCAATGCACGGGCACGTATAATAGTCTAACATATATTTAGACTAGATGCATTCATATCTAAACAAAGTTGAGATTATTAATATGAACCGTCTCATGATAGGTTTTGGGAAATTTGGCAGGCTTCCCATATTAGATTTTGTAATTATCACATTAGTGTTTGTCCATCTCATATTACTGTGTGTACTTCTCATGTCCAATCATATGTATACTCTTATTTATTGTGTACTTTGCTTGTAAGCATGTGTAACTCTGATGTTAATATATATAAGAAAGTCCGAGAGTATATAATGTTGTTGTTTTGGACATTAATTGATGAAAATTGGTAAAAAAAAATGAGACAACTAGCTAGAAAAAAACTTTGTACAGTCTGCGAGAACACCTGTCAGCATGGGAGTGCCCTCGTGCGTGAATCACCACCCCAAATGCTAGCATATTTATTTTTTATTGGAATATTATAAATTTTGATTACAATGATATTGACGAGTTCAATTTTTTCCTTGAAAATGGTTAATGCATATTTATTCAGGCTGTCAATTTTTCTCGAGGCTTGCAAAACCAATGAGCCCCCACTATAAGTATGTTTGGTAAATATTAGGCCTGACTAAAAAAATGAGTGGGACTCAGGACACGTACAATGTGGTGACGTCAGCCTTCCTTTATGCTCGCCACGTCGGATTTTTGCTTAGTTGGAGGAGAGAGAAATAAGAGAGAGAAGATTGTCTTATCTTAGCTAAGGGATGATCTCTTAGAATAAGAGAAGACTATTTTCTCCATTGTACCATATGCCTTCCCTTAGCCAACCAATTTTTACTAAAAATAGTTAATCTTTATTAATTGTTAAAGATAGCAATAAGATATAATACATTGTACAAGTTATATAAAGTGTCTTTTCTAAATGATGTGGAGAGCTAAGGAAAGGCATGTTTTTCCTAGCATTGTACATGCCCTCAGAAGCAGTTGAGGAGGTTTGGCCCGCTTGGCAAGAGGCGGGGGAAAATAATCCTATGTGACCGGGTCTATCTTCCTACCAAAATAGACCTGCTCTACAAAGCAACATGTGTACTAACGAATCTTAAAGCACCTAACTCCATGTTTCCCTTTTCTTCCCCACAGACGTTTTATGACTCCTTGATGGCGCCAGAGAACTTGGTGCTTGACGTGGAGTGTGTTGGGAACCTCAAAAGCAAGGTGTGAAGCAGTACAGCAGCAAGTTTTCTCTCAGTAAGAAATCGAGGTTATCGAACCAGTAGGAGGAAGGAAACGTCACACAGGTGTTGCAAGCAACGCGAAGACCTGCACAACACAAACTCAAGACTTTGCCCCAACTAACAGTGAGGTTGTCAATCTCACCGGCTGCTGTAACAAAGGATTAAACGTATGGTGTAAAAGGTAATGGTTTGCAGCAAGTAAACAGGTAACAGTGGAAGATGTATCAATGGTAAAGATTGGACCGGGATCCATAGTTCACTAGAGGTGCTCTCCTTAGATAAACAACATGACATGAAGGATAAACAAATTACAGCAGGACAATTGACAGGAACTGAGCAAGGCATAACAATGCAATACCAGACAAAAAGATCCTATGAGATTCGATTGGGCAATACAACAATAAACATAGACCGCCATCCAACTGCATCTATGACTACAAGTCCACCTTCAGGTTATCATCCGAACCCCCTCCAGTATTAAGTTGCAAGCAGCAGACAACTGCTTTAAGCAAAGTGTGTAAGGTAAACAATCCACTTGTTCTATGAACAAGAGACCATTGTTTTTTCCCTAGTAGCAACAACACATCTACAACCGAAGAGATTTTTGTCACTTCTCTTGGAAACTAGAGGGATAAACCCACTATCGAGCATAAATACCACCTCTTGGAGTCACTAGCAACTACTTGGCCAAGATAGATACTAACAACAGAGAGCATGCAAGATCACAAACAACACAGACATGATAGTATCAAATAGACAAAACCATTAATCAATCTGACATAATAATCTCAATATCCATCGGATCCCCGCAAACACAATATGCATGATTACAAATAGATTAGATCTTGATCATGAACGGAGCTCACAAGATCTATATATGAAAGCACAAGGAGGAGATACAACCATCTAGCTACTACATGGATCCATAGTCCAAGGTGGAACTACTCACGCATCATACCGGAGAATAAGGCCTCCGGGATGATCTCCCCTCCGGCGGGGTGCTGAGAAGAACTTCAGATCCCCCCGATCTAGGGACGATGATAGCGGCGGCTACAGAAGGTTTCGTGGAGTTTTGATCGGGTGCCTAGGGTTTTTGCTTCGGGGGATTATTATAGGTGAAGAGGCGAGGCTGGGAGGCGGCCAGGGGGCCCACACCCTACCCAGGCGCGGGGTGGGCCCACCCGCGCCTAGGGGGGTCTGGCCGCCCTGGTTCGCTTCTCTGTCTCTCTTCTGGACTTCGTGTCACCCACGGTAAAATATTGATTTTGGCTTTTGTCCCGTCTAATTTTGAGAATATTGATTTTCTGCCTTTCTGGAACCAAAAGCAGAAGAAAACAGACAACTAGCACTATGACAACTTGTTAATAGGTTAGTTCCAAAAAAGATATAAAAACCCTCAAAGTATAGACAAAGCAAAGCAAAGTAGATATTAAACAAGCATGGAGCATCAAAAATTATAGATACGTTTCCGACGTATCAACGTTCTGATCCCATCGCGTGAAATTCTAGTACAACTATGTGCGATCCCCAAGGAAAAGAGCACGTATGCAGTGGCGGCATCTCCATCCATCTCTGGTGGTTTTGGGAGCAAGCCGCACGACAAAAAGCATCAGATCACTGCGAATTCGTTGCCGATAGAGAATATTAGGTTTAGCTTCAGCAAGTGGTAGATACATGGCCTTTCTTTGGATCTAAAGGCTCCGTTGGCAACTTTTTTTTGATCATAGGCAAAAACTTTGCCTCGCTTAATTAAATAATGAAGATAGTTTTGACAAGTTACAACTACACCAAACGCCACATGCGGATTACTCGCCCATCATACAAAACTCAACCGCGTGACACCCACTTTTACCCAAAGTCTAGCCTCCCTTTTAATAATTCCGAGTAGAATGGGAGACGGCATGGATTCATTGTTGAAGACCCTTGCGTTCCTCTTTTTCCAAATTGTACAACCCACGAGCATGGTGATGGAGGCCATGGCCTTGGAGTTGCACGCAAGCTAGGTTCGTCGCCTATTCATCCATCCTAAGATTTGTTAGTCTTACCCATTTTTTCACCATACCCAGCCTCTTTGAGAATCTACAATGGGAGCATTTTTTAAATGAGCGATTTTATTACTTTGAGTGATGTTTACACCCGGTCTTTGCATAACTAGGATGCACATAACCGCACAAACCACACAGAAAGATAAAACATAAAGTATACTAAAATTACAAAAATCACCAACAAACCAGCGGCCTCAAAATATGGCAGATCAATCCGTCAATCACGTGGCCATTCATGTCGGAATAAAAAAATCCCTTACTATATCCTCCAATCGCGTACACCCCTGCACAAACAAGTCATGAACCTCTATATGTTGGAGAATAATTCATGATCGTAGGATAGTCGTGACCCGATAAATAACCCGCATAGGAGAAAACACAATGCTATTAAAAATCTTGTCATTTTTATATAGCCATAGCGACTAAATAATGGCAAGGGCTCCCACCCTAAATGAAGTCATGTATTTATCATTCATCTCATGCATCCAGTTACCAAAAACATTGGCCACTGAACAAGGGAGAGATAAACCAGAGGCTATTTGGATAAATGACCATATAGAGCGAGCAAATTTATAATGGAAGAATAAATGACGAATTGTCTCATCATTATGACAAAAAACGCATTGTGTACTTCCATGCCAATTCCTCATTATAAAATTATATTTTGAATGAATTACACCCTTGCGGAGATACCAAGCGAATATCTTTGTCTTTAGGGGTATTTTCATTTTCTAAATTTTACTATTATCATTGACTAGAATATCAGGTTGAATCAATGCTCTATAGAATGAGTCAACTGGAAATTTACCACTTTCTAGTAATTTCTATTTAAACTCGTCCACACCATCCGATAGTTATCGTGGATAATCGTAATAGAAGATTATTTTAAGATATCAGTCGAGGACCTAAGAGACTTCTTCTAAAAGATACATTAGGGGGATTAGATTCCATTACTGTGAAAACCGTATCCTTCTTGTGCCTAACAATTAAATATAGAGCTGGATATTGTTCATGAAGAGAAGTTTGGCAAAGTCACTTGTCTTCCCAGAATCTAATCTGTGATCCATCCTTAATATTAAAAGCATAAAACCAAAGGAATGTTTCTTGAACGCCATTAGTACCGCCCAAAAATGCGAGTCGCCGGGTTTCCAACCCACTTGAGACACAACTTTGGGGCCCACATATTTCCTCCATAAAATAGTTTGCCAGGCACCATCTTCAATCAGTAGTTTGAATAGCCATTTACCTAAAAACGTGTTATTCTTGACTTGCAAATAATGCATACCAAGTCCACCGTATTCTTTTGGTCGGCAAACCACATTCTATCTGGCTAGTCGATATTTCTTTTTTCACTATCCCCTTGCCAAAATAATCTTGATCGCAAATAATCCACTTTGTTTAAGACTTCTTTTGGTAACTGGAAAAACAATATCATATACAGTACCATATTGGTTAATACTAAATTTATGAGTATAAGTCTTTTCCCAAGGGATAGCAATTTTCCTTTCCAACTATTAAGACATTTTTGGAGCCTTTCCTCAACGAGTTTCCATTTAGCAATTGTGAGACACCGATAGCGAATTGGTATTCCTAGATAATTAATTGGAAATTTCCCCTGACCACAGCTAAAAAGTTGAGCATATAGGTGAGCCTCGTTTTGAGCCTCGCCAAAACAATACATGTTACTCTTATGAAAGTTTATTTTTAGTCCAAAGCGTTGCTTGAATGCTGATAATATTAATTTTAGATTCTTAGCTTTCTCTAGATCGTGTTCCATAAATAAGATTGTATCGTCAGCGTATTAAAAAATAGAGAGTCCGCCATCAACAAGGTGGGGAACTAGTCCTTCAATCTGGCCATCAGCCTTGGCTCTCTCGATAAGGATAGCCAACATATCAGCCACAATATTATAGACGATAATGGGTCCCCCTGTCTCAGTCCCTTCTTGGTCTACAAGTAATTGCCAGTATCATCGTTTACTTTTATGGCAACACTATCTCCCGACACAAAGGACTATATGAGAGCATGTCACTCCTCCGAAAAACTTTTCATGCAGAGCGTTTGCTGAAGGAAAAACCAATTAACTTTGTCATATGCCCTCACTAGTAGGAAAAGTCCTATCCGTGGTGCACCTAATATGGGGTCAGTGGCGCACTTCCCGTGCACCACTAATATTACGCCACTGATAATTTTCGTGGCGCACGGGGATACGGTGCGTCGGTAATATCGATTTCAAAATTTCAGAAAAGGCGGGATATCATAAAATTATCCGTGGCGCATGTGAGTATGGTGCGCCACTAATAAAATTTTCATATTTAAAAAAAATGGATCTAGATCTGTCGCGCCGTTGCCTCGTCATCGCCACATCATGCCGCGTCGTGCCGCATCGAGTCACCGGGAAGGAGGTTGAGGATGGCGTGACGGGAGGTGGTGCCTCCCGTGGGCTGCCGGAGGAGGCCGATGGGGTGAGAGGAGAGGATATGGGAAGGAGGAGAAGAGGAGGAGGAGGAGGAGAGCAGAAGGAGGAGAAGGAGGAGGTGGAAGAGAGGAGGAGGAGGAGGAGAGGAGAATGAGGAGAAGGAAGAAGCAAAGAGGAGGAGGAATAAGAGAGGAGGAGGAGGAGGAAGAAGAAGAAGAGAGGATGAGGGGAATGAGAGGGGAAGATGGAGGAGAAGATAAGGAGAAGGGGTTGGTGGCCGGCCGATTCAAATTTCAAATCCCGTCAAACTTATTCGTGGCGCACCCTATTGTGGTGCGTCACAGATAAGTTGTCTCATTTTTTTCTGTAGGAATTTTTTTGTTTTGTCATAACTTTTTACTTTTTTCGAATTTTGAGATTCTAAAAAATCGCTAAATGACCCAAGGTCTTTGCGAGCGATGCGAAATTTCGTTCTCGTCATTTTGATATATTAAATATTTTTTTCGATATCGTATACAAAAATTATGGCTGTTTTACCGTGCCATGACCATTTTTTCAAAAAATTCAAAATTCATGTTTATTAATTTTACTACAAACTAGACCACGTTAACTACCTACATGTCAAACGATTTTAAAATTATTTTCTTTTATTTTCTGCAAGACTGAAAAAGCGATTCAAGGGTGAGCGGATTTTTTGGAACTTATCTGTGGTGCATGGATTCTTTGTGCATCACTAACATGATTATTATTAGTGGCACACCAAAACTTCATGCGCCATAGATAACTTTCACCTTTTTTAGAGGCCTAGGCCCACCAACATGCGTGACGCACAGGACAGACGTGGGCCACTAATCTGGTAGGTATCCATGGCGCACTCTCATTCCACGCGCCACAAATATGCTTTCCATACATATGCCAGCCCACCAGCGCTGGGTCCCACATATGCGTGGTGCACCTCGTGCGTCTCGGATAAATATCCGTGGGGCACACTTTCTACGTGCGCCATGAATATGACCCCTGTGGATAGGCCTTTTCCTACTAGTGCTTCTCAATGTCAATATTGAACAATACACCATTTAGTTTTTCTAAGTGTAGTTTATGGATTGTTTAATGCAAGATTACTATGCTATCTAGGATGTTTTTACCTTGCATGAACGCAGTTTGAGAAAGACGGACAACATGATCAGCTATTGAATTTAGTCTAATCATGACAACATGGTCAGCTACAATGGGAGCATAGATGAGCCGCCGTCTCTTGATTTTTCTTACATAGAGCAAAGATAAAGTTCTTTGCTTGGTTGGCAATCCATTGGGAACTGACTTCCAGCATTTTTATCTTGTTAACCTAGTACGTTGTCCCTCAATTTCACTCGTAGATCCGCATGAAATACTAGCACGAATTGGCTGGCTTCTGACATTTTTGCTTCTTTGTCATTGGGCACGTATGGCTTCCAGAATCCAGATACGTGCTTGCTTCTGTCGCTAGTCATGGACGCAGAGACCCTCGGTTAGTTTGCTGACGATAGACACAAGAGCAATGCCAGAGGCCAGGCAACAGTTTTCACTGAGAAGATTATGAAACGGGATGTCAGGAAACGATGCTTTGAGATTCGTTAGTTACACATGTCTTCTCCTAGAATGGGTCTATTTTGGTAGGACGATAGATCTTGTATCATGGGATTATTTTCGAGAGGTGGGCATGCGGCCTTGACAACACCCATGAGAGGTGGGTCAATGGGTGCCAAAACAAGAGCCGCGAATGTTGTTTGAAACCACGGATTGGGTTGTCACCAACGAAGCTTTTCACTAAAAGGCCAGTACTGCACAGAACAGAAGGACACGATTCCGCGACACACGAGTTCGAGACACAAAAACAGACAGGCGGCACGATCTGAGCATGACACTAGAATCACATCTCTAGTTGGAGCTGCAGATGTACCATGTAGGCTGCAGCAAGGCAAGGACCCTCGCAGGATCACAGCCTCCCCTTCAGCTCGCTGGCGTTGTCCTGCTGCTGGACACCCCGCTGGAGCGCCATGGCGTGCGGACCCTACCACGCCTGCCTGTCGCCGGACACTGCGTCTGATTTTGCCTCATCTGCCCCCACCACCTCGTCCAAAATGACCATTGCCAAAGGGCGTTTTTGCTAGGTCGAATTTTCGCTTCTGTCATCTAGCGGAAAGAAATAAGGCCGTTTAATGGTTTGCATGCATCCGTTTTTTGTATGGCACGAGATTTAAAACAGGTCAAAAGTTGACCCATTAAAAATACCGATTTTAGACGGTTTTCCCAGAGGTAGGCCCTCGCGCTGCAAAATCTGGATGGTTGTTTGTGTCTGGGTGATACAAGGTAACCTTGCTTATCTAACATGCTAAATTTGATCCCTTCTAATCTATATAACGATGCTCCAATTTAAAATAAGTTTTACATGAAAAATATGTGTATCAACATTGTGATTCTATTCCAACAACCAGTTTGTAGTTTTCGTTGACCTTTTAGAGGTCTATTTCGTATTCATGTTTATATGTTTTTCGAACGAATTTTGTTAAATTTGTCACAAACGTGCGACCGTTTGATTTTTTTTTCGAGGAGTAGCTTCGCCTTGATTTTTGTCACATATGTTGTAAGTTTTGTATTTTAACGTTCATAAACGATAGATCTGAACTGTTCAAATAGGCTGCAGGTTAATGTAGATCTACTCATATACGAATGTCAAAACAGAAAAATTACAACACTAAAGTTGTGTAAAATGACGAGTTGAAGCTTCCTCTCGAAGGAAATTTCAAACGGTTAAGAGTGTGCGACGAATTTGAAAAAAACCATCCAAAATAGCTCTAAAAAGAACACGAACACTCCATTTCCTTATGTTACACACGCGAGCCAAATTGCCAAACACTAATGCCTTTTTTGCTGAAACGAGAAAACAGACTACCAATCAAGAGGCTAAAGTTGGCTCAAGCCAAATCTCGCCCCATACAGCTTCCACCAGACCAAGTAGGAAAAGGGGAAATGTGAGCCTAGGCAAGCAAACACGCCCAAAATGATCTGCATGAAGCTGTTGTCTATCGTCAGCGCCTGCATGTGACTATAGCTTCAGCTACTCCGGGGAGGTTACCAGCAATGTTTGGGTGGAGTTGTGGAGATCCATGGGAGGACCGTCGTGGTCTTCTCGTCCTTCCAAGGCCTTGTTTGGTATTAGTGTATTTGTGGAGATTAGAGGAGATAATTCCCACCAAATCCTAGATCCCCACCGATATGGTTAAAAACATGTTCAGTTCTGGTTTAATTCCCGCTAATCTCTACTTTTCTCCAAATTTTGGTGCATTTTTCCAATATTCAATACACTATTCGTACCTAGTGGATTGGTGGGCATTGAAATTTTTATCAGGATTAGAAGGGTTTAGATGAAGATGGGGGTTTTACTCAATCCCCTTAGAATTATCCCTATTTAGTATTCCCTCTATACCAAGGCTTAATACATATAACTTTTTTTTAAAGTCAAGTCATATAAAGTTTAACCAAACTTTTAGAAAGAACTATTAATAACTATTATATTATATAGATACCATTTAAAAATATGTTTTATGATGTATGAAAAAGTATGAATTACATATTATAAATATAAATATTTTTTTCTAAAAATTTGGTCAAACTTTAGTTGGTTTAATTTTTGAAAAAAGTTACGTGACTTAAGCTTTGGAACGGATGTAGTACCGAATAAGACCTGACGGAATAAACACGGGCTGCCTAAGTGGGCTTATTGGCCTTGGTTTGTATTTTTTGGAGTTCCGTGAATTACAATGGTAATTGGGCCCGAACTTACAAACCGAACGGGCCACGGCTCACGTACGCTCTGTACTGGTAATCGTGTATTTGCGAAAAATGCCTATTCCTATCTCCGCTCATGACGCAACACCTGCCGCCCCTCCCCGAGCGCCGCCCTGCCCCTCCCCGACGCATTCTCGCCGCCGCTCCTCATTTGCCTCCTCTAAACTGGCCTCGGTCGTCTGCCCGCACCACCTCATCGGGCTATCATTGGCTGCCTGGCCACGCTAATAGAGTCGGACCCGAGCCGCTCATGCCGCCATCCACTCGTTATTCCCCTCTGAATCCCGTCCTCATCGTCTCCACTCTTGCTCTATCCTCCCGGCCTCACGTCGCCGGACCTCCACCCCTGGACAGCCTCACCATTTTCCTCTTCCTCCATGCCGCGCCCTTGCCCCAATGCCTATGGAGAACAGTGGTGTGCGGGGGCGGCGGAGTCCAGCAGTGGCCAAGAGGCACAGTCAGAGTTGCCTTATGCCGGCGGGCAGTCGCCTCCTTTCACTTGTCGGGATCCGCTCGCGACGCTTTTCTTCCCTCCGTGGGTTTTCCACCTTCTTTCTGCGTCGCTTGCACCTGCCGCAACTCCGGGACTTCCTGCCCGACAGGTGTTCGACGAAACGCCAAGCCTAGTGGCGGGCCTCCTGGTTTGGCATCCACCACTCTATGTTTCATCTGTCTTTGTTAGCCGGCACCCATATCTTAACTGAAGCGTCTTGTCTGGTCATGCATCGTGGCAGGCCAGCAGCGATCTAGTCGAGCGGCCTTGTAGATGAGGTTGCGGCGGCTCAAATGCCCCACACGACCTTGGGCCGGCACGTCGACACACTGAGGAGCTCCACGTGACCTTGGCAGCCGTCGGCACCACCATCTCGACACAACTGGTGACATGACATGCACCACCTCTCTAGCTGCAGCACATACACGGTAATAAACTCCCAACCCCCCTGCTTGGTGTTGTAACTCCATTATGCATTAGAATCAATACTTCAATAGTGGTACCTTCTGAATTTTGGGTGGTTGTTAATTTTTGTCTGTATAATGAAGCCTTGACCCTTGTGGTGTAGAGTAGAGCTGTAATTGCCCTTTAACTAATTAGTTTTTTATTTTGACCAGTCTAGGATTATGTTACGTGTCTCCTCTTTTACATCCACCGTGATGTTCTGTGTTCATGTTATGTGTCTCCTCCACCATCCTCACCCCACAAGAAGATGAGCTATGTGTTATATTTTTTCCTTGATCCACATCATGCCTTCCCTGGCCCTAGATACTTATGGTTCATGGTTTAGTGTGTCAACCGTAATAAGACCGACGAAGGGGAAGATATGGGCTTCTCTCAGCACTCCAACACTCCTCATGCAAGCATTGTCGGCCCACTTATTGTTGCCCACCTATCGTTTTCTTATTTACACATGCGCGTAAAAGACTTGGAAGTTCTTTGATACAAATAATTTCATATTCCTCAAGAAAGAAGAACAAAACAATGTGTCAACTTTTAACATAATCATTTGAGCGCTCCACATTTATCTTAGAACTAAAAACATTTGACAACAAATGATAAGGTTTCATGTTTGAAGATGTCGTGTGCACTTAATCAACTTTGCACCAACCTTTTTTTGTTGAGGTAGCTAAAAGCACCAGCCTTTGGTTGTTATTATCTACTAGGAAACAACCCGTGCGTTGAACTGAAAGATGAAAAATTAACTTCTCGACGATAAACATCGACGCGATCGAAATTTTGCCGCAAAGGCGATCAACCCACAGAACGAGGTTGATTTTAATTCAGCGTGTAGATACCGGGTTACTATGTGGTCTTGCTGGATCCCATCTCTCGGACGTTGTTCCGCACCTAGTACCCCTCGTTGGCCTTGAGAAAGTTGTCCTTAAGTTTGTACGTGGGCATAGCTGACCATGCAGAATACTTCATCTTAGCCAAATATGGATTTATGGATGGATGCTGGAAGCCTTTTCCTATTAATTTTAGTACTGTGATCGATGAGTGGGAGTAGATGAAGTTGCATGGCTGCCATACTTTTTATGCCTTTTTCTCTCTCTACTCTATCTTCCTGACTTCTGCGGAAGACAACAGTATCTGCATGGAGTCTTGTAGCAGAGTTCGCTCTCTCTAGTCGCCCGTTCATAGACCTGTGAGCGCCGCCGGCCTCCTAGCACGAGACTGCCTCCAACCCTGCGTAATCCGCGTGCCTGGACTCCAGCGCTGTGTCCCGCGCCCTCCGCCTATCTAGACTCCGTGCGCCTACCGCACTCTGGCGACACCTACTCGCTGCAGGCACGGTTTCTGGAAGAAACGGTAGCACGAACGGCGGAAGGGCGCAAAGGAGGCGCAAAAATTAAGAATGAACCGGTAATGACATTGGGTAGTACTATGGGATTTTGTGGAAGGGAAAATTGGTCCAGAAAAGTGTAGGAACGGAGAGAAACACTCCTTCCTTTATTATTAGGTATAGATATTGTATAAGAGGTAGAGCAGAACAGATCACGTAGCAACACATTTACAGCCACGTAACACTATCTCCAACACGCAGGAAAAAACACCACCCAACTCTCTGCTGGCTACTTAGCAATCTCATGAGTAAGCTCGTAGCTCCCTTTCTTGACATGTCGTATTTTCACATCAGCCAGTAAATCAATCAGATGACTGGGTTCTTCCATAGTGGTGGTAAGGTATGAATGATCACCTGACGAAGCACATAGAGTGCGGACCGTCATCAATCAAAGTGCAGCAATACAAAACCAATAATTCTGCTTATTCGGTTGTTAAACACCTCTGACCAAAATTTCAGACAATCAAAAGAACAAAGCTAATGATCTTCTTGTAAGATATTTTTAGGATAACATGGTTAGTAGATAAACCACAAGAGCCGCCCTGCTAGGAGCACATATCTTTCCCAAAGAACCAAACTTCTCTCTATGTTTGGCATTCTACTTGGCCAACAGCTACAGCAGGGAAAGGGACCAAACTGAGTTCAGAATCATAAAAGAAATGCGCACAGTGAAAGAAGTTGTAGTACCTGTACGCTGGAATCAGTAGCTTCATCTCTTCTCTCTTTCTTTTTTTGACGGGGAACAGCAGGCGTTCTGCTTATGCATTAAAGGAGAGGGAAACAACCCACAAAGTTTACAGCCGAGTGTGGGGAAACAGGAGAAAAAAGAAAGAAGGTCCTAGAACCTGACTTAGGCAGAAATAGCCCAGCGCTAAGCCACCTAGCCAACCCAAACAACACCGCTTTTTACAAAACGCTCTTCACATCTCAGTTTTGTTTGCGCGCCATCGCGATGAATCTGAGGTCGGCTCTGATAAGTGCAGCCACAGCAGGTGCAACCAGGCTCACATTTTGAAAAATTCTTCTTCCCCAGGTGCAGAACAAACTCCCTCTGTTCCTTCATCTTTGTCGTCACTTATTCACTTCTCTCTTTCTTCTCGGGGCATGTGCAATGTTTTAGACACCTGCGAGAAATGTCTTTCTCCCGTGCACATTTCACTCAGTTTCTTTGAGATTCATTCAGTCCAATCCCCCTGCAGTTGACAGAAACTTGATAAAACATAGGCGCACGAATCTTAAAGCACCAGATCAACGGTCAAAACCATGCACGGGACCTCCCGTGCATGAGAGATTCGCCACGTTCAGACACCTGCTTTAATAGTAAAGATAAGGCATAGGGCCCACAAAAAGCCCCGAGCTTCTGTCGCCGTTCGCCAGATCTGGATCTAGGCCAGAAGATCGCCACTCGCCAAATCAGGTCCACGACCGCGACACTTGATCTCCAATGCGCTGCGCCCTCTTGTGTTTTTCGCGGTAGAGATGAGTTGGGGAGATGGAGACGCCCCATCGGCCATGTTTACCATCGCCGCCCCCCATGCGACCGTGCCTAGCAGCCAAGTTCTCGAGAGGGCGCTGCACCGTGTCCATCGTCCACCGCGGCGGCCGGACACCAGAGAAGGTATCTCACTATCTATAGCTAGTGATTTCCTATGTGGTTTTAGATTGTAATGATGGTTGATAAAGATTTATAAATGAAAATCGGTATTTCCTCTTCATTGTTGCAACATTGAAACGGAGAATGATTGATTGGTAGGTATTATTGGATTTCTCATTTTTCAGTTCAGGTTGATAATTGGTAAGGTTTTATTGAGCTGATCTTTTACCTTTGTAGCCTTGCGCTAGTTTTCGATTATTTTGAAGTGAAACAACTTTTAAGGAAATATGTATAAATTATGATGTGAATCAGAGAGAAATGAGGTCAGCATTTTTTTCTTTTTACAGATTTTATCAGAAGTGGAATCGAAAACTCCGGATACGGATACAAATACGGATATTGCTAGAGATGAACACAGAATAAATGCGTAGTGGACATTGAATGGAAGAGTATTTGTCTGAACAATTAAGAGACCCCTTGAACTGCCCACGAGAAGATAACAAACTACTTCACTATCCATGGTGTTCATAAAGCATGATGGCCTAAATATGTCGTCGCTATGTAGATAGTAAACCTTATAACACACCATTCATGACCATTGTTAACTATTGATGTTAAACCTTGTAGTTCGGGTTTTTTCACAGGATAAATTTTCTTAGCCATTGGCACTGAAACATGCAAGCTTTTGTGCTACCTGTACTTGTGCGTCACTTTATCTCAACATTTACAATAGCATGGGAGAAAATAGATGAATCATTGTTGCATAAAAATGTTGAAAGAACTTAGTGATTCGCGAAATAATACCTTTCAGACTACATTGAGAGAAAATGGACCTTTTTTAGCACACAGCGGCTCAATTTTTGTTGTTTAATATGGACTTGCTTACATGGTTTTAAAGGCGTCGCCTAGGCGACGCCTAGGCGTCCAGGCGCCACTCCTCTGCCTTGCAAAAATGGCCGCTTTAGGCGCCTAGGCGTCCAAAGCGCCCGCCTAGGCGTCAGAGCGCCCCTATGTCGCCTTAAGACGCCTTAACGCCTTAAAAACCATACTTGCTTAGTTGCTAGGGACAAGGAATATCATCTAGGTGAAGCGTGATTAGTAAACTCAATCCGCATATTAATTCCTTGAATAGTGTAAAAGTTTAGCCTCAAGATTTTTCGGTTACAGATGTGAACTGAAGCCCACTTTTGCACTACTTTAAAGATAACCACGCGATGGAATATCCAAGCCATAGTTAGTGGTCTCTAAAGTTAAGATGAAGTTGATAGTGCATACACCACTATACAAATCTGAATAATTTGGAACTAAAATAGGAGTTAACAATAGTTGTAGTGAGGAGATGGACAAGATGCCAGAGCGTCAGAGGCACATTTTCACTGTCAAAAGGTTGATTGTTCTAGTGACGAAGTGGAAATAAAGAGGGCGTAACAGCTATAAAATTATATAAAGTGTTGTAAAATAGATTGTAAATCAGCACATGATATTTCCAGTGCATTGCAATGTCATTTTTCAGATGTTGATATCAAGTCAGTCACTGGTGGACTATCTCCGTCGGTCCATTCAAGTCTATGGGATGGTATGATCCAACTGAATGCTTCTGTCAAGGTGTTCATGTCCGCCTTCTTTAAAAGGTAAATAGGTACCATGAGTATGCTTTCAAATGATTGTTTTGACATCATTCACACCATTGATTTAGTATAATCTTGTCTTATTGCTGTGTTTCAGATTCAGACAACTAGTAGAGATTTATTTATAGATGAACAACCAATGCATGAGTCCTTAACACTTCTGCAGCCCTATGCGCCTGTACATGCTTGTTATTTTACGCTTAGAAAGCACAATAAAGTGCACCAAATATTTATTTTGCTGTGACGTAGGTACCTTTCTACGAGTTACGTAAACCAATTGATGGTTGTGATATCTGAAGTAATATATGAACCATTCCGAACACTAACTAGTTTTGTGTCGACAGAAGTTAACCATTTGACTTTGTTACTGCATAGCTTCTTATTCCAGTCTTCTTTGGAGCTGGTCTGTTATTTGCTCCAAGTTGTCTAAAGTCAGGATGATTTTGTTATGGTTGATTTCCATACTGAAGGTCTGAAGCATAACTAATCTAGTGTTCTGTTATGATGATTCAATTGCTTTTTAGTAGTTGGAATTGGTATAGTTTTGTCTCAGTATGAAAACCCATGTCGTGAGTTGATTGAGTTCAGTGATAATGTGATGTCCATTATATTTATCTGTTTCCTCAGTAATCATACTTCAGGAAAATATTTAGTTTTTCAACTTGAAAAGCAACCAACTTATTTGCCGTGATTGGTGGTTGTTTTCCCTACAAAGATGGTATTTCTTATTAAATATCATTGTTTTGCCTGTTTTATTGGCAGTGGAGAAAAAATTGTTGATATTGTTTGGCCGGATACCATAGAAATCAAAGGAAGAGTGAAACTGGAGGATTTTCAAAATTTTGTCAAGGACCTTCGTCACTCTCGAAACCGGTCGATAATGGTAAGATTATTTTCTTACATCGCAGACAATTCATCCTTCTGATGCTTTGAAATTCTCCTCTTTTAGGATTATTGTGGTCATAAATTTAAAACTGGATGTACCATGCCCTTATAACTCTGTGTTATGTAGCTAGCAGATCACTTTCATGGTTTATCATCACTTGTACCAGTTAACGTATCATTTGAACAACAAATTTAAATAAATTAACTTGCAAGTAATATCCTGTTAGGTAACTTCCCTGTGCTGGAACGTTCGATCCTCAGAAGATGGCTTACAGGGAATAAAGGAGGTAACAGACACTTTATTTTCCATTTCTGATCTTTAGAGGATATGGACATTCAAAGTATTGTGTTTAAGCTATTCAAGACATTCGTGCAGGTTGCAAAGAGATTCGAAGTGAACCAAAGAGTTGGTTTTGCAGAGATCGAAAAGGGTCCATATATTTATGTATGTCCCAGAAGTGAGGCCATAATAACAGTCCTTGATAAATATGGTTTCTGGAAAGGCGTGTCAACAGTTGATAAAAATCAGGACTCATTAATCGGTTTTGTTGTATGGGATCGAAGTCCACTAATAAATACAAGCACGACTAGGAGCAGTATTGAGAAAGTACAAGAAATTCAAGGCACTCAAGTGGAAGCACAAGATGTGACAGATGGTAAGCTTGTACTCCCTCTATCCGTTTTTATAGGGCGACTTTGTTTTTGTGCAAAACTTTGACTCATAATTTAGTCAACGATTCCCTCATCGTCTTTATCATCAGGATGCTGAATCATTTATATTTACTTATCATCCAGATTTTCCATCTCGGTATGTGCATGCTGACAAAACTGGTGTTCATGGATTACCTCTACAGCCCCTGGATGCTACAGGGGAAGCTATTTACCCTGATTTAGCTACAGAAAAGGTCTCTTTAACTTATTCATTTGATTTATCATGCTACCAGTTCTATTTAGTAGCTTGTTTTAATACTAATAGATTGACTTGACTCTTATATTCTGTAAATTATGCAGAATCATATAAATGGGGCCCTCTCTAGCAGCATAACGCAACGAAAATATATATCAAGTGATGAGTCTCCAGAACTGCAGCAGAATCGTTCATTATTTCTGTATCTCAATTCGTCTCATACACCTGATGATGAAGACGACCTGCCAGAATTTGTCTTCTCTCCTGCCTGTGGAGGTGAGGTAAAACATAATGTTCATCCACTCAACAAGGAGACTGGAGTGTCAAGGAAGATAACAAACCCAATATCTCATTACGGTATGGAACGAGAGTGCTTTAGGGAGAATAATGGCTTTGATGATGGAGACAGGATGATGTGGCAGTCCTCAGAGTTGGATCATGAAAAACTACTTAAAGATGGTTCAACTGGTTTGAACCCACGAGGGGATAAAAACTTACTTTTTCATCATAGTCCTGATGTAGAAACAGTGCAAGGCTTATTCCTTTGTCATCCTCCTCTAGCACCAGCAGATCAAGGCTTATTTCATGGGCATCGTCCTCCTCCACTATCAGATCAAGGATTATACCCTCTGTATCCTCCTCATGTACCAGCAGATCAACACCTATTTCATCAGCATCCTCCTATGGTACTAGCAGAACAAGGCTTATATCCACGGCATCCTCCTCTTGTACCAGCAGATCAAGGCTTCTTTCATTGGCATCATCCCCGTGTACTAGGAGATCAAGGCTTCACTTATCATCGTCCTCCTCCTCCGAGTTCTGCACCAGGATATTTCGGCTCCTCGGAATATCATGGAAACAACAATGGCCCTTTTCCTGGCCAACAGCATTTGATGTTTGGCCAACGCCCCCAAACCAGATATGCTTCTTCAAGCTCACAACACATGAGGCCACCTAGGGGCTTTGCTCCTGTCCGTGCGTGGCGTCCCATGCCTCATCCAAGGCTTGGGAACAATCACCATGGTTTTGAAAGATCAGACGGCTTCTCTGGCTCTAGCACAGGTCACTACTCTGGTCCTGGAGATGGGTCAGGTAGCAGGCCCTCCAGCTACTGGGGTCATTGGTGAAATCAGTGCTCTCACCCAGGGAACATTCCGAACATTCATCTTCGATTGATACTCTTCAGCATTACATGCTAGACACCAAGACATGGATTCTCGTGTTTTATTTCATTTTGGACTAGTTCCTCCCAGTTTCTAAACAACAGAATTTCTGTCGCGTACTATGATGCCTGATGTTGGATTCTTTCTCCTGATGGCGTGTTTGTCAACATAACTCACATAAATGTGTTGCATTGGGCATTGTTGCAATTTACTATTGCTAAAAATAACTACTCCGTCTGTCCTGAATTAGGTGTCGCAGATTTGCCTAGATTCGTATTTATCTATATACGAAAACAAGTAGTAGATACGTGCGAATCTAGATAAATCTGCGATATGTAATTCACACTAAACTTGATGAAAATATCTCACTCAAGTCTAATGATGTTTCAGCGAGGTGTCCATCTAGGTTAAAATCGGCTTTTACATTTTGCATGTTATATAAATGCTAATGTAGAGATGAACTAAATCAAGTACACCCTATGTTCCGAATTATAAGATGTTTTGATGTTTCAAATGAACAGACACATTGAAACTATATACATGCAACTCAGAAAAATGTTGGAACTTATAAATCATAACGGGGGGTGCAACGATTTTCATGGGCGCAAATAAATGGCAAGTAATTGGTTCCAAATACACCACAAAAAGGGAGAAGAATAATAAGCTTTTGAGTGACGTGTGTTAGCTACAAGCATTTATTAACTCTAAATATGTAGTTATTTCTGATACACTTGAAAACGAGCCATGGATATGTAAACATGTTAGAAAATCTTTAGCTTACCAAAATATATTTTATATCTAGGAACAAAGGTAACAGTGCAGTACAGTAACATGTAACAAATCTAGCCACGCAGCTATTTATCTTTCACGGAGGCCAACTATATTTCTTATGCATATGGCTATGTTACCACGAACAAAATATGTTTTACGGTACTAGTACATGCTCATCGAGGTTTTCGTTTTTTTAGTACTACATTTTTTATCGTATTTTTTTAGTACTACATGAATCTGTGGATTCTGTGTATTTTTTATTTTTTTTCATTTTTTAATACATGTACTAAAAAAATCAAGAACAAATCGTTGGGCCCCACTGCAATCCACAGAATCTTCGTTCCCGTGGTTCGCGGGCCGCGACGCCGCTGAGCCAACCGAAGCATTTCGCTTCGCGGCCACATTCTGCCGGGGGAATCCACCACCCGTTGCCATCCACTGACGATCCAGGCATCAGCCGCCGCCGCCGCCATGTCCGGCTGCCCCTGCCCCTGCTCCACCTCCGCCTCCTCTCCCCTCTCCCTCCTGCCTTCCACCCCCGCCGCTCCCAGACGCAGTAGCGTCGTCTTCTCCTCCTCGTGCGGCCCAAGACGGAAGGGCGCGCGCCTGGTGGTCGCGGCGAGCAGCAGAAGCAATGACGAGAAGGCGGAGGCGGGGGAGAAGGAGGGAGACCCCGCGTTCAACCCGTTCGGGTTCGTGACGGACAACCCGTCGAGCCGCAGCGCCATCCAGCTGCCCGAGTCGCCCGCCCAGGATGGCAATGTCGGCCAGATGCTCTACGTAATGCTCGACTTCCCCGTGTCCTCCTGTTTGATCCTTCTTGCTGTGCGTTTTGACTGATTTCTAGGTAACCCTGGAGCGTGTAGAGGACAGAGGATAAGGGAAGAGAGTACGGCAAGAGTGTGAGATCAGGAGAGTTCCGATGGTTCGTGAGGCAAACAGGTAATTTGTTTGTTCAATGTGTTAGTGAAATAGCTTTCTAGGATAGCACTGTTTCTACCGATAGGGCAGTATTAGGGAGTATGAATGCCAATTGTCTTTGAAAGAATAGAGCAACATTTCGTATCTGTGAAGATGGTGGATTGGATTTGTCACATACCTTTGTGGAATTGGAACTTGAAAGTATTGTTTTTGTCGAATTCAATTTATGTATGATGTATCCCTCATCTTCTGCAAAGATTTTATATGAAATGCCAGAATAAACTTTTCTTGCTGCATGCTTTGATGGTGGTGCTGCTGCTAAAAAATGTGGTGTTCTAGCTTTTTTCTGTTTCTGTTGTGTTCTGTCGCGTTCATTCACTATATAAGGATCAGAGAATATTTGTTACTTATTCTGTAAACAGAATCCTCATGCAATTGTTTGAATTGCAGGTTCCCCTGATACACGGCGTGGGACTATTATGTTTATTCACGGTGCTCCAACTCAGTCATTTAGTTATCGCACGGTGATGGCTCAGGTTAGCTCCATTGACCTTGTAGTCTAGATCCTACTAGGAAAAAGCTAGTTGTTCTTAATTTTCCTTGCTAAAAAACAACATTATTAGTGATTCAGTTCTGAGAATTATTTGAATTTGTTGAGTGTAAATATAGCTAAATATTTTGTAGTAATCAAATACTACCTCCGTTTCTACCTAATTAGCCTACTAAAACGTCTTATATTTTGAAGCAGTGGTTCTACCATTGTTTTCTGTAACAAAAATTTTATCAGGTTCTTCATTTCTTCTAGCTAGATAAACTTTTTTGGTTAAAACGTTTAGAGCTATACGTAACCTGTATCATGCCTCGTGCCTTGACATAGTCGAACAACCACAGCCAGACATTTTAGTTTTGATTTTGGGAACCATCTGCCATGGCTTACATTCCATAGGCTAAAAATAACAAGGGTTTGAATTTGAAAATTTGATTAAGAAAAACCTTAAGATTATAGTGTGAATATACACACTTCGCCTTTTGTTGATATCAACCATTCCAGCCCCTAAGCAGCTACTGAACTTTCTAGATGGCAGATGCTGGCTACCACTGCTTTGCTCCTGATTGGCTAGGATTTGGGTTCAGTGAAATGCCTCAGCCTGGGTATGGATTTGATTACAAAGGTAAGATAATTTCTATGAGATTCCTGGTACAGGAGTGTCTATAAAACTGGAGTTAACCAACGACTCACATATGTTAAATCGTTTGTAGAAGAGGAGTTCCACAAGGCATTTGATGAACTTCTCGGCACTCTAAATATCACCGAACCATTCTACTTAGTTGTCCAGGTACAAACTTGGAACTTCTCAGAAAATCCTTGCGATACAAGTTCACATATGGAAGGTCTGGATCATTTCACTCATTCGTTCCTTCATTTTCTCTTAGGGATTTATTGTTGGTTCTTATGGTCTAACATGGGCATTGAAGAACCCAAGCAAACTTCGTAAAATAGCAATCCTTAACAGCCCACTTACTGTTTCTTCCCCAGTGCCTGGAGTGATAAAGCAGCTTAGGTCAGCTATTTATGTTTCTCTTTATTCCTTAATATTATTTCTTCTACATTGTAAATTCAACCTGTGTGCTTTGGTGGATTTGTAACTAGTATGATTCCAGACACATAATCATATGAATTCCATAACTATGTTCTACTGCTCTCATATTTTGTAAAGGAACTTTCTTCTATTGTGTTGTTTCTTGTTTTGGCCTTTTGGGTGTGTAATGATGTTTATGTTTGACTCAGTTGTTTTGTTACTTAATCCAAAATATTTATTTTGGCAAGCTGCTGATGTTATAGAGTGAGTATTTGAGATATGTATCTAGCTTTTTCATATTTTTTTCATTAGTATTTAAGTCATGTTCTTATTTCATTCAGATAAGTTTATACTTATGTATGTGAACTGAGGGAATCTTTTTCAATGCAGGTTTCCACTCCTTGGTGAATTTAATTGCCAAAATGCTATTTTGGCTGAAAGATTCATTGAAGCAGGTAGCCCGTATGTATCCTTGTCGCAGAAACTCTGTTTTTTATACCATGCCGATTTTGTTAGCACTACGCATCTTTGTTTCTTGGAGAAGTGCATGTTGCTTGTAACAAAAAATTAAATTCTGTTTATTCTCCTTATGATGCTATTTTGTGTTCATACTGTCAATATCTATGTAGCAGTTTGACACACTATCAATTCACGTATTGACTTGAAATTTTCATTTGAACCCTGTTTTGTTTGACAGCTACGTGCTGAAGTCAGAGAAGGCTGACGTATACAGATTACCGTATCTATCAAGTGGTGCACCTGGATTTGGTTTGTCCTTTACTCCCAATCTCTTGTTCCAACTTTTCATAATGATACTGTCAGATATACTGTTTTGATTACATTCAGTTTGTATTATCTCGAAGCAAAGAACTTCCAATTACTAAACAAGAGAACCCCTTTTTCCTAATAAAGGGATTGTAAGTTTTACATGTTTAGCTCTGTTCAGGCGATTTTAAATCACCTGAAGCCATGCATCGACATAACAACACTCATTGGTGTCATTCCCTCGGGGAATCCTCTTCATGATGTATCTGGGCATATTGACCTCATTGGCCTACGTCGAAAGCTATCACTTTGGCTCTTGTAAAGCTATCTTATCCAATTAATTTCCTACTTGCATCTATGTTTTTCTTTTGAACAGTTGCATATGTATTTTGAACAAAGGATGTACTTCGTTGCATTAACCTTCATGAATAAAACCTCAAAGAATCTCACTGGATGCAAAATCTTACATTCATGTGTTATACTGTCCCAGTTAGCTCACACATTTTCTTGAATAAAACTTGTTACCTAATTGCTAACTTTCGACTTACTAGTTCTGATATATTTGGCAACCTCAATATCTCACCCTTTTGATTTGTCTATTTTTTAGCACTCCTTGAAGCTGCCAGGAGAGCCAATTTTCAAGATGTATTGAGTAGAATCTCTGCTGGATTTTCATCCAACAGGTAGACTTATCCAAGCAATTGATTAAAACAGATAGGCTATGTCTTATTATATGCAAGGCTTGGTATTAGTAAGCTCTATTGTGACTGGTAGTCATTCTGAAGTCTTAACATCCGTTATTAATATCAGACAGCGAAACCACTTATATAATATTTCACTCTGCTAAAAGTATCTTTTGGATAATTGCCTGCAGCTGGGAAATACCAATATTGCTCGCATGGGGGGAATCGGACAAGTACCTACCACTCTCCATAGCTGAGGAGTTCCAGAAAAGCAATCCTAAAGTGGTGAAATTGAAGACAATAGAAGGGGCTGGTCATATGCCGCAGGAGGACTGGTAATTGTTCTGAGTAGCGCACTAAATTCAGTTGATATCTGGCCTGCTCCAGCATTTTATTATGGGTAGCTAGTCTGCATATGCTTGTGCTGATCATCTTTCATGCTATGCAGGCCAGAGAAGGTCGTCAGCGCCTTGAATTCGTTCCTGTTTTAGTTCTTCCTTCAAAGCCGTTGTACAAGGTAAATACACTAAAAGATTTGGTGACTCAGTTGTTGTTATACGAGGTTCGAGTATAAATTTACAGGTCAAGGATGTACAGTGTGTAAATGAAATGGTTCAGGATAACTTGTATGTAATATACGCTGTCTGGTTCGACATCGACGTCTTGAGTAATGTATGTACAGCCAGGTGTTGGTGTGTCCAGCTTTGTAGCTATTTACCTGACTGGACAGTGACATCGTTTCTTTCACGTACGCCAATGGAGCGATGGAGGGGGGGCACTGCGCCTGCGGCTGCTTTCCCCTTCTCTCATCCGTTGGTTGGGCGACCTCGCAGGGTCGACCAGCCGCAGGGTAGCCCGCGTACCACTGTATCATTGATCGGGAAGCTGATACGGCCGGTGCCGTTCTCCGCATTGCCTGATACATCGGGCCTCTCCCTACCGGCGCTCCAACACATTCGCGCCCGCCGTGTACCGATCTACAGTATCTTGCTTGCAGTTGCACGCTTCCAGCTAGCCATGCATATGTCCAGTGCTTCGCTCTGGAGCTAGCTACCAGCAGCACATGCGCATGAAGCCATGAAAAGATTGAGCGTATCCCAATCGATCGGAAGTTCGGAACTCTTCTGTTCTGCTCCAAGAGAAAACAGATCTCTGTTTTGTCCGGAGGAGAGATCCTGAATGGCTGAAACAGAAACAAACACCACGCTAGCTAAGACGATTCTGGCGCTTTGTGTCGCCATCCACGGCATGCGGCCCCGCGGTCTCCCTGTGCCTGCTTTGTTCCATCGATGAAGCCATCCCCTCGTCACATGACCTTAGACTCGCACGCATTCATTGTGAAAATGCCCATACCGCCATACGGCATCCGCTGCTATGCTTCACGTACTGTCGGCCATGGACCACAGGCCTGCCGGAGGTGCCATCGTGCCGTGTCATTGTTTCCCGTGAGTGTATGCGAGATGATATCGATCGCGTACGACGGCATACCACAGGTCCACAGGTAGAATGTCCTACACATCATATATAAGATGTTTCGGCTTCCGTGAAACAAATATGAATAAATTTACACACTAAAAAATGTTTAGATATAGGACGCTGCTACTTTAGACCGATTGCTAAATTACAAACTTCGGCGGAATTCTAACAGTGATGCATGCATGCGTGTTAGAAAACGTGTCGGCATAATTTACACGCTAACAGCCAAAAAAAAGTAAGTTGTGCAAGGCGTACATGCGTTGGCCTCTCTTTCGGCACTAAACATAAGAGAAAACAAGTTGATGTTAGCAAGAATTAAATGCGAAAATCTAAATATTCAAAATATTTTGTAGGTCAGACCGTTTATCCGATTTAGGATCCGTTTTCATCGTTAGACTAGTCGCGACGAGATCTTCGAAACTAGATCCCATATCGATAAGTTTCGAGAACTTTTTTTTTGAACCAAAAGGTTATCCACACGTAACATATAAGTTATCCGGGTTTTACTATGTAAGTTATCCATCAGATAACATATAAGTTATCCACCTTATAAATGAGTTATGCGTTTAAGTTTTTTATGCGTGAAAACATAAATACAAACTTTTCCAATTTAGCATCGACAACACGAAGTCTCGCTATCATAGCACCTAGACTATCATATTCAAATCAATTAATTCTATCGTATATATAATTAACTAAAAATAGAGGTAATCAGGACTTAACAAATATAGTGGTCACAAAGAAAACTAAAGTTATTCTAATTTTTTTACAAAGTTACTCATTGAGATAAACAAAAAAATTATCCATGACAGTATACAATAATTACCCACTATTAACATGAGAGTTATCCATGTTTTAACAGATAAATTATCCACCTAATAACATGTAAGTTATCCACCGCTATAAAAATTTATCCATAAATAAAATATAAAAGTTATTCTAGCGGTTTGGCTTTAAGCTTAATTTCTTTAAAGGAATTAAACCTAAACTTCGAAGCCTCGAAGGGTATTAGTGTATCGAGACTTTGTCGCAACGCATCAATGGCGACGAAGTCTCTATACCCTAACATCTAGGCTATCGTGTTCCAATTTAAACTAGCTCGTAACTTATATTTAATTAACTAAACTAACATACATGGAGCAACTGAGGTTTCATGAGGCGAAAAAATAAATAAAAAGTTATCCATAAATAAGAAATGCAAGAAACATCTAGCTAATCCCTTTATAAGGTGGGTAACTTATATGATATCGGGTGGATAACTTACATATTATGACATGGATAACTCACGTGTTAAGGGTGAATAACTTTTGGTCCAAAAAAAATTTCGTCTAAACATATCAACATGGGATCTAGTTTCGAAGATCTCGACGCGACTAGCTCAACAGTGAAAACGGTTCCTAAATCGGACGAATAGTTTGATCTACAAAACATTTTAAATTTTTGATTGGATTTTTAGCTGACTCAGATTCACGCCATAACACATTTATCCGGTCCATCCCACTCTAATCAAAGGGCAGAATGTTAGCCCGCCGAATTTTACAATCCACCAACCGGTGTACAAATAGATTTCTCTTAGATATATTCGTTTTATAAAATCTAAAACATCTTAGTACTACTATATTATAAAACGGAGGTTAATATGCCGTTTCGATTTCGCTATTATATCTGCGCGTCCGGGCGCCGGGCAGTATAAAAAAGTAGGTAACGCATACACACAAGCCACGTACGCGTACGGCGAAGCTAGCAGTTCAGAGCTACCCGTAAGGCCGTAACAATGGCTCACCCTAGCGGCGCCGTGGCACTTGCCGTGCTCCTCCTCACCGCGGCGACACTCTCCGCCTCCGCGCTCCCCACGACGGTCACGACCGGCGCGCCGCGTAAGGTGCTGTGGACCAAGGACCTCCCGGCCGACCCGTTCTGCCCGTGGCAGGCCGTCAAGGTGGGCGCGTGCGCCGCCGCGCTCGGCCTCGTCGACGCGCAGGCCGGCGCGTCGCTCGGGAGCAAGTGCTGCGAGCTCGTCAGCGGTCTGGTCGCCGCGGAGGCGGCCGCGTGCCTCTGCGTCGCCGCCAAGGAGAGCGCGCTCGGCGGCGTCGTCACCGCGGAGTGGTCCGTCGGCGTCGAGCTGCTCGCCAGCACCTGCAAGAAGGAACTCCCCGACGGCTTCAAGTGCGTGTGATTGATTTATTGTTGGGTGCGAAGCCAGCAAGCGCCCATGCAGATGCAGTGGCTTTCAGGCGGTCTTTCCAAGTGAAACTATTGTTTTGTAGAAGAAAATGTTGCTTTCTTTCACTTGTGAACATTGCATTTTTTTTTTGCTTCCTAGAGGTTTATGCATCAATTGCATGAACTGTACTGAATGAACATCAGTTTTATCGTTTTGTTTTTGTAGGAAGAAGAGACTATCACTTACTGGAACCTGTAAATAAAAAAGGCTCTACAATTACTGCTCCCTAGTCCAGTTGACACCTCAACAAAGGTAGCACAAGAAAATTCTGATTTTCGAGGGAACCTTCATTTTTGAAAAATTCTACTGTATTATGTTGACTAACACATCGGAGTGTACAAGCACCCAATACATGAAATCCACCAAGAGCTTCACCCAGTAGCGGACCCAGGACAATTTTGAAGCCTGGATAAACTGTAAATGTAAAGACCCAATACATGAAAATACACCTTGCCAGCCAGCCAGAAGCCTGGACAAGTGTCCGGGTTCAAGGGGCCCTAGGTATGCCCTGCTCCACCAGAATTCGTCGTGCCCTTGCGGTAGTTGAAGCATAGGTACATAGCTAACCGCTTTCCATGCCGAAGACAAGGACAATATAATCTGAATGTCACTTTCATGATGTTTTTGTCCAAACAATAATATGGTTCAAGGCTAGATGTTGATCCCATAAAGTAGCATTTCCCAACCACGTATCTTCCCAAAATCTAATCTTAGAGTCGTCTTGGACAGAGAAGGATCCCAGCCCACAAATGCAAATCCATGGTTTCCAATGGACTTTAGAGTTAGATTTTAAGCCAAAATATTACCTCCAGGAGAGGGTTTTGCCAAACCTATCCTTAGTAAGAAGTTTGAAATGCCAATTACTAAGTATGGCAGTGCCTTTTAACCTCTCTTTGACATGTTTCCAATAGGCAATTGAGAGCTTCCGACGGGAGTCCCAAGTGCCCATTGGAAACACACCCGCATTTATTTTAGTTTGACACATCGAATTATGGCATGACAACATTTCACAATTTAATGAATGTTCCTCTCGACGTAGACTTTTTTTGCAAATAGGATCCTGGCATTAAAAGAAATATCGAACAGTACAAAGCACCCCAAGAAAAATAGAAATTACAACAAGATCCTTGAGAAGCCCTTCATCTTCAACCTTCAGACTGTGTCAAAGGCGCACCGCCGCTGTCGCACCTCCCTGTGCCGGCCTAGTGTTGTTAGTTACGTATGGAAAGTCGCCAAACGGGTCGAGAAGATCGCATCCGTCCCGAAGACGAAGAATAAGGATGAACTACCGATGAAACTTCTCGACTATCCGAAGATCCCTACAGCTAGGCGAAGTCCTCAAAGACCACACCACTCCCACAAACTTCTTGACGTTGCCGTTGAGAGGGGTTGAAGCCAGGGATACCTTATTTGAAGATATGTCGTCACCACCACCTGAGCACCGTCCCACCAAACTTGAACCCTAAAAACAAGAAACGTAAGTCCTCCCGCCGACGGGGGACTAGATCCACCCCACCCCATGGCCTGAAGACCACAAAAATGAGGCGGATTGCCGGGGCGCCGACGGAAGGCAGCAAGATCTAATCACCTAGGCAGGGATGTGAGAAGAGAGAAACCTCCTCGCACTCATCGTAGCTTGGTAGGGTGTTTAATTATTCTATTTACTTATAAAATGTCATAAGTTCAAATCATGTCATCTTTTACCTATTAGTTCTTATTCAGTCATGTAATGTTTTACACGGGCGTGCAGCTGGAGGGCGCTATAACCATAGTCTAGTATGTTTGTAAGAACGGTCAATTAGAGTCATGTATGTTGGTGTGAAGATATGAATTATGTTCTTAACATGATAATAATAATCTGACGAATTTGATTTGTTGTTAAAGTGTATATTGCTTTGAAACATTTGGGGACATGTTTGCGGTGGAAGTTTTTGAACTGTTGTGTGCAACAAACGGCAGAAAAACACATGTGCGCTCGCTAAGACACCCCAATACACTTGTATGGGCATGACTACGGCTCGTCCGGGAGTGCAGCCATTATTGGTCTAGTAGTTTGGTAGCCTAGTTGCCAAAATTCTGCATGCGGCCACACACGTACGCTCGCGATGTTAGGTACGTGACGTCGTGGCACCGCTGGTTCGGACGAGCTAGCTAGGGAAGCGACGTCGTGTGTTCAATCGCTCTTTAACTGGACCCTTTTTTGATGGATGAGACCACGTACGTCCACGGCCGTCACACGAGCATGCATGATTTCGTCTGCTGGTCTCGCATACGTGTCGATCGCCGATCGGTATGAGGATGGCTGTGCGTCACTACGAGCGAGTGAGGTGTGACTAGACCGTCTGATGAAACATTTAGCCGGATATGTCTTGACATGATTTAGTGCGTAGATGCATTTCTATCCGGACAAAGCCGAGTCAATTAATTTAGAACAGGAAAATATATATTCTCTCCGTTAAATATAAGATATTTTAGCTTTATGAAGCAAATGTATCGTTATTTTTACGATCCCTATGTAGAAAGCCTTTTTTTCTAGTATTTACTAGAAAATTTGATCCTCTCTTTTTTTCTTTCTATAGTGGAGATAGTCGCACGTAATGACAGATCACGGCCATATTATTAAAAGCTTGCGGTAAGAAAGGGTTTCGTTCTAGTGCCCGGAAATAATATTCCAAAGCAACGATCTTTGGGATCTGATACTACACCGCTGCTTAATCCCTTAGTGGATCGGCTCTATTACATAAGCGGATTCCTAAATTTGACCCCATATCGTGGGATAAGATAAGTAAGCAGTTTTTTTTAGTTGTATCGACCCAGTCGCTCACTAATTGATCTTTACGGTGCTTTCCCTATCAATTTGAGAGATTACTTTTAGTATGTAGGTTCACTCGTGTTTACAGTGAATCTACACACTAAAAGATGTCTAGATACACTTTCTTCACAAACCTAAAACATCTTATATTTTGAAACGGAAGGAGTACTTAGATTGCTTCAGGGTCGATCCCAACTAGGCCTGCTGGCTTGCTCAATCGATCTTATGCAATGTTAAGCGATCGATCGGCATTGGGATGGAGCAACGCAGAAGAGATACATGCTCATCAGAAAGTCTATCCTCACTGTGCATCTGCAAGAAGTCGAGATCTTTGGAGTACTCAGGGCCGGCCCTGAGGGGGACTGGAGGGGCAGCTGCCCCGGGCCCCAGGATCGAAGAGGGCCCCTGATAGGTAATGTCATGTGTATGGAGAAAGAGAGCACGCGGTGGTGCCATTAGAGGATCTTGAGAGCTTATCTCTCGTGCGTTTCAGAGAGAGGAAAATCAGTGCCTTCGTTGCTTGCGCGTTTTTCCTTGTTGCCGAGACATGGGTCTTTTTCCTTTGTTGCTTGGCCATTTTATTTGTTCTGGTTAGCTTGCCTTTTTCTCCTTTTGTTAGCTACGAGATTATTAAGTGGGATGGGACTGGTGGACTAGACCATGAATGCAAGAGGCAAGAGAATGCATAAAATCTTTTACCCCTAAAAAATACATAAACTATTTTTATTATTTGAGGTAGAGTGCACACAATCTTTCACCTGTTTTTATTTTTATTAAATGCTTTAACAATTGCAAAATTCAAACAACCATCCCTAGAGCCGATCGAAAGTGCATCGGATCCGAGAGGGTCTGGGCGGTGTGCAAAACGGTCTGAGTACCATCGGACAATAGTAACGAATGACAGTTCGACAATGATGACAAGGTTTGCTCGGAACCAAAAATATATAAATTTAGTTTAGATAATAATTAACAGAAATAAGAAGAAACTTAAGGCTATGGTTGGTAAAAATCCAACTCTCAATTTACTGTGTGCCATGCACTGCCTCACTCGGTTATTACCTAGGAAAAGAGCTAGAGATGAGTCACCGACGGTCCTCACATCGAGTGGCGAGAGGCCTATTTGCTGAGAGGAGATCTTACCGTGTCCACCAACCACAGTGGCGACAAGAATTCATAGATAGTCGATGTGATAATTTATAAAAATAATCTTGATATACCATCATTCTTGAGTTTGCATCTATGTTTAATTTTTTTAACAACATTGGTTTTGGATCCACTTTTAAGTGTTTTAACATTATATATACATTATAAATTATTATTTTGATTATTGTATTAAGGGTCCAAAATTTGAGTTTCGTCCTGGGTCCCGAAAATCTCAGGACCGGCCCTAGGAGTACTTGACACCTCCAAGGCTCCAAGCATGACACTAAAGGGATAATCGGAGCACTCCTCGATCCACGGAACGATCTGGATGTAGCGTGCTAGAGCTGCACACAAAACTAGTGACACACCTTTCAATTTCTCACCATAGCCATATATGTCAGCATTGACGAGTGTAACAACGCGGCGGGCAGCAAAGTGTCTCTTGTCTCCTTCCACGTTCATATTATTGTACTAGCTCTTTACTAGGGTCTGGAGATGCACCTCCTTAAGTTGATTGTGGTGGCCTTCGTCATCGCCGATCCTAAGATTTAGGGGGCACAAGGAAAAATCTAAAACCTCCCGGGCCCTTTCAAAACAATCATCAAAACAATAAGTGTGTATGTGGCATTTTAGACGCATCTAAAGAAAATGCTGATATCAATTTTTTTATACATTGTTTTAAAACTCCTCTATAATAAATATCTACCAAGTACCACGTCGACTGAGCCTCAAATCGTGTCATCACGGTGGCCGTACCGAGGTCTTCCTCTCGGTGACTTGTCCTCCCACCACTAGGTTTGACCATGTGAGTGCCAGGGTTGGGTCGTCGTCTTCGGCTCGTGTCAAAGAAATAGCCGAACCGTGCCACACAAGGCATTAGAGAACCATATACCGTATCTAAACAAGGCACTAAAGTTATAGTTATTTCTCGGAGTTATTATATGAACATAAATTCGATTTTTTATCCGGGGTAGTTTTTGTGGTCGCCTAAAGATCATCAACGCCATTACAACCTGGTGGACTGTGAAATGTCTATCGTTTGGATTGTACCATGTGATGGCCCTCCTTGGTCTGACATGCTATGCATGGCTATTTTTTGCACTAGGGTTGATTGTTTCACGTTTTGCCTCCATACTTGCTGCGCTAGCTCCACCACTGTCAATCGGCACAATGGAATGGAAAATATTTCAACAGTATCAGTATCATCTTCGTTCAGCGAACCACTGAATACATTGATAGCTAGCCCATACAAGTTGTGTGATTTGTACTTATCCTTCTGTATACAGATCGCACGATAAATTTTCAGGGCAATGTCCTGAATAGGTATTCTTTTCTGTTCAGCAACATCGTAAAGATGGATTGAAGTACAAAGTGCAGTATAAACCACATCTTCTTTTTCTGTTCGTGCCAGATCATGAATTAGTAACTGCATCCAATCTCCGAAAAGTCCCGATTGTTTCGATTTTTGGAATGGGATCTACTCGTTCCTAGCCCTCCTGGTCTTAATTCACGTCGGTACCTTCGAACTCCCGTTTCTACCTATGGTGTTGAGTATGCCGAATTACCTTACCTTTCTTTGAAGGGCTATGGCTTGTGTTACATAATAGGGCTAAGCGGAAGGAAAAGGGTGTCCATGAGATGGTAACTAAATGATTCATGAATTACATTTTGATATGGCATGTCAACATTTCACAATTTAATGAATCATCCACTCATGGTATGTATGTTTGTAGCGCGGTCTTTGTCGGTACAAAATATCGCGATTTTCTGATCCATCATCCCTACCTATTACCTTCTTTTCTTCTTTGTAAGTAGTAGTAATATCGAAGAGGTCGATCAAAGTAAAGTAGTGGATGTGATTAAATTGAACTTGTGTGGTCATAACCAGGCTAGTTCGCGACGGCCTGGCTGGAGTGCGCATCACCATAGCCTAGTTTGCTGGAGCCTAGTTGCCAAAATGATTCATGTAACCAGAGACGTCCTCAATATGTCAGGTACGTCGTGGCACCCCGGTAGATAAGATGGAATCACGAGTTGGCTAGGGAAGCGACGACGACGTATGTCCCATCGCGAATAACTATGCCCATGGCCTTGTCGATGAATGAAACCACGTACACCAAGTCCCCGTGACATGGGCACCTCCGGTCTCGCCCTTCGGTCGGCACGAGGCTAGCTAGCTGTAAGTATATACATGATGATGGAACATTTTGCCGACATAGACCGATGAAAGTGTGACTTGATTACTTCAGGTTGACCTGTGGCTTGCTCAGTCGCTTACATGCAAATGCAATGCAACGCAGGCGAGAAAGCAGGGGCTATGGCGAAGGAGATCGAGGCGCCATTGGGATCGAGCTATCCAGCATATGAATGCACAGAATGTTCTCCTCCTGAATTTACACCAGCTAGAGGTCGAGATGATTGGAGTACTGGACAGCTCAAAACATGACACTGTAGGTATACATATGTTCTTAGGCCAACTCCAACGGCCCTCCGCAAATTAGATAGGTCTTTTGACCGATTCGGTCCGTTTGCAGGGCGGGGTGAACAGGCTCCGGGACAGCGTCTGACCTGAAATGGCCAGTGCACCCAACGGTGACACCTCCCCATTTATCTGGCCCTTTTTTCACATGGACCAACTGAACCAAATTAAAAAAGAAGGCTAGTAGAGTACCAAACTGAAGCAAATTTGAAGGACCAAAAGAGTATGAAATTAGGACAACATTGTTTATACATGCACGCAAACATAGATAGAGGATGACTCTATGCATCTCGCTCATAGATCATCTTCCTCTTCATCTCGAACCAACTCCGTTGAATTGGCAGGTCAAAAAAAAACTCCGTTGAATTGGGTTCATCTCAGAGAGATCCGCAGTCATGATGAAGTTTTCTTCGGCAAGTCGCTGGAGCTCTACCTTCTCCTTTCTTGCACGGGCGTTGATCTCTTCTATCTCCAGACGCTTTGATTGGATGTCATAGTAGTTCTTCGTCGCATCTTCTCTCTCCTTGCGTTTCCTCTCTTCCCTCTTGTTGATGTAAACCTCCTTGTCGGCGATCAACTCTTTCAATGTCTCCTGGATGGCAACTGACGAAGCTTCACGCTTGAGCTCTAGCTTGGAGTTGTTCCTCCCTCTCGGCCTCTTGGTTGCCGGCCCTTCCTCGTCGATGATGATTCCGGCACCTCCTCCCTTTGCACTTCCCACGTAGAGCTCTTTCCACTTATCGCAATCTTTGAGCTTCGTCCAAGAATTGCCCAACGTGAAAGCTTTCTTCTCGTGGCAAGTCTTGAAGTGCTCCAATGCTTGCTACACCTAAGCCAACAAGTTTAAGTTCATATTTGAATACAAAACTCGTATGAATAAGAACATATAGATATGATATGTATAGGAACATACCATGCCTCCAACTCCAATGCCGCTCATGGGCCTTGACTTAACATGGTCATATGAGGCACAAAACTTCCTACATTGTTCGGAGATGAATGCCCACCTCTTCGTAAGTGAGTTCTTGTTGCGATCGCTTGCAAACAGATGGTCACCAAAATGTTTTTGCTCGTGAAAGTATCTCCATACTCGGTTCCAAAATGCCCCTCCCTTTTGTTCTGCACCAGTTATTGGATCCTGGCTTATTTCCATCCATGCCTCGCAAATCATATCGTCCTCGAGGATTGAGTACGATCCGCTCCTTCGGCTAACGCCTTGTGTTTGAGTTTGCCGGACTAGTTCGTCCACAAACAAAGTCTCGTGGTCGATAGAGATACCATCTTGGGTACCAAGGCCAGGATCCTGCAAGGGCCTATGGTTGGATCATGTACCACCGGGAGAGCCAGAACAAGGGACACGTTACCTGCGTTGGAGTTGGGGTCAGAGATGGGGCCAGTGTTTCATCAAACAGCTTGCGGGGTGCAGGCATGCTGCCGGCGGTGATGCTCCTCCTGGTCTTGCTGCTGCATGAAGAGCCTCCGCCGACAGGTGTCGTGTTCAGGTAAAGGGCAAGCATCAGCGACGAGTCGCCGACAATATCCCCCCCCCCCCCGTGGCCACCACAACTGCTTGTTTGTTCGCGGAAGCGGACGAGGTCGCCGTGCTTGTGAGGGCAGCTAGTTGTTGCTCCTTTATCAGGAGCAAGGTGGCAGCCTGCGCAGCGATGGCCGCGGCGGAGAACTTGGCCTGGACGGTCGCGGCGTGCTCAAGGGCGGTGGCCCTATCACGGGCTTGGGCATCGGCAAGGCACTGCCAGGCCTTCTCTCTATGGTCGGCCCTCTTCCTCAACTCCTCCTTCCTCTGCTCATCTGTCAATTCCTTCTTTACCTTGATGCCGACAGCACATTTGCCAGCTGATTTTGATGGACCAGCGGCGACCGCCAGCGACAAATCAACAGCCGATGGCAGCATATCAACGGCCGAAGCAGAGGTGGAAGGAGCAAAGGCAGTCGGAGCAGCTCCTGGAGGCACGAACGGGCCACGGCCAGGGAGGGCGGCGGCTGTGCGCCCATGGTGCGAGTAGTGGAGACTGGTACTACGGTCTCTAGCTGGCGGGGCCGGGCGGGACTAGACTCGGATGAGGCCGGTGTCTGAGCCCCCGCAAACCAGCCACAGGTTTTGGCCCGGTATGTGCCGAATCGGACCCCGCCGCGCTGTCCGATCCGTTTGCGGGGGCCGTTGGGCCTTGGGCTCGGTCTGGGCGGGCGAGATCGGACGCGCGGCGTCCGTTTTCGGGTGGCCATTGGAGTTGGCCTTACCAAAGCAGGCGGCGTCATTCGAATCACCGTACTCGAAACACAGCCTTCGCCCAATTTTTTAATAAAGCCACACGGCCGAAATGATAGAAATTGGTAAGAAAAAACCTCTTGAAAGCATGTTAAAGATAAACAAGAAAAACTAAAAAGAATTAAGCTTGCCACCCAAGATAGTGTCGAGACAAGGAAACCAGAACTCCACGACAACGCCCTCAAGAAGGTAATGACACACTAAAGCGCCGATGTTGTTGAGACCAGAAAGGCAAGGGTTTTCACCTGAAACCCTAGAGCGAAGCTAGTAGCTACAACAGCGCCCTCAAGAGGGTCACTACAAACACAAGGTCGTCGTAGTTGGTGCCGGAGCGCTGAGCTTTCACTCGAAAAAACCTCCCCACAATTGGTACCTCAGTCCAACAAAGCACCAAGAGGCCTGAGCCGTGCTTCCCACACACGATCTGGGTGATAACACACCAAGAGACCCCATGTAACACCCCGTCCACTCCTGGGCCCGGGGGGTGTCACTCCTGGCAGCTTAATAGGATATCTAGACTGGCCCCACAGACCAACACTAGTCTTTTCTACGCACTTTGTCCTCACTTGCTACCCACTTCCCGGTCGGTCACCCATCCTAGAATTGCTCTAGGCCAAGCACGCTTAACCTTAGAGTTCTTTTCGAATGAGCTTCCGGAAAAGAAGTTGCAACTTGTTGGTATGAGTATTCTATTAATCCTATTAAGCCATGTGCCTGGTCTCACATACACCCACCCTTTAGAAGATCGATGCCCTCATCGATCAAGCACACTCCAGGAACGTTCCCTCTTGGCAAGCGTCTGCAAGGCCCAAAGGCCAGACATGTGCCATGCCGTGTCCACTCCGGCCACAGCGTCATGCTCCACATGTCCCGCCACTAACCCAAGACACACCTGCTTAACTGGGTCGGCTCGATACCACTTTGTAACACCCCGTCCACTCGGGCCCGGTGTCACTCCGGCAGCTTAATAGGATATCTAGATCGCCCCACAGCATCAACACTAGTCTTTTCTACGCACTTTGTCCTCACTCGTGCGCACCCGGTTACCCACTTCCCGGTCGGTCACCCATCCTAGAATTGCTCTAGGCCAAGCACGCTTAACCTTAGAGTTCTTTTCGAATGAGCTTCCGGAAAAGAAGTTGCAACTTGTTGGTATTAGTATTCTGTTAATCCTATTAAGCCATGTGCCTGGTCTCACACCCCAACACCCACTCCTTGCCACCCACATGGTCCAAAGAGACAGGCCATCACCACCACAACGCCGCCCCTGCCGTCAATATGTTCGTGCAGTCCACCTTCCCGGGCCACCATCCCGGCATCTGTGGACCCGTGCCCATGTAGTGAGGCGCGTCATGTGGACTTTGAGGCATAGGAGACTGAGATGGTTAGAACAAGAGGGCGACAGTAGCACGGCCACTCGAAGGAGACCTTCCTTCATCACCAAAGGCAAGTGCCGAACGGACGCGGCATCAGGGGCACACTAGACCCTATGGATAGGTCAGGCCCGGATCGGGCCCGTAAAGTCCCCGCCACCATGTTGCAGCAAGAAATTCGTCGCCGTCACTATCCTCCAGAGAGCACCGCTGCCGTCCTAGGCCCACTCCTAATCTAGATCTGGGCCATCCAAGTGCTACGGCCAGAGGCCACCACATCGCCACGCCACCCCGCCGACATCACTACCACAAAGCCGCCTCACAACCCGAACCCGAGCACACCAGCCAGGCCGACACATGACCAGGAGGATAAGTCCTCCCTATGTTGCACACCGCCCACCACCACATGCCAGGCCATGCAGATGATGACAAAGAAGCGTGGGCCGCAATGCCACACTACCGCCTCCTCTCGAAGTCACTGCCGCTGTCGGATCAGCTCGCCCTACAAGCGGAAGCCACCACATGTCGCTGCTATGGGAGGCCGCCCGCACGACCCTAGAGAACAAACGGGAAATGAGGAGCATCCCTGCCGCCGCTAGCACTAGGGGGGGGATGGAGGAAGGGGGATCAGAGGCGGCGATGCTAGGGTTGCCCCGTGACGCTCACGGGAGCGTCGCGGGATTGTTTTTTTTTCTGTTGCACTCCTTGTGATATACTCAACGGACGCTCTTCGAGTCGGGTAAGGTGACATATAGATTATGCCCGGACTCTACTTGCGTTCCGCGCTGATTACGTCACTTGGTCGATCTCTTTGTTGCTAGGGTTTTGTTGATTTGACTCTAGGTTTTATACCCGATCCGTGGTGATTACACCGATCATATGCGTATATGTCTAAGCGAGTTGTACGGGCTTTGGATGGGATCTTGACTGTCCACGAGTTTCAATATGCCAAAAGTTTAAAAGAGGGGGGACATCGAATAAAAATGATATTCTTGACCAAAACAATCAGTTTTAACTGAACCGAACCACTGAACCCAACCGGCCAGCGGCGAAGACGAACACACTGCTGCCGACTACACACACGTAAAAGAAGAATTACATACACGTACTGGCGTAAGGGCATCTCCATCCGGCCGACATATCCATCCGAGCGTGTCCGAACTTGTCCGTGCGAACGCGTAGGACATACGCGACACCTAAGCGGATCGACCCATCCGGACAAACATGTCCAGCTCGATCCATCCATGCATCTAATCTGGGCAACAGTTGCCGGCCCGGACACGCGCGGACGCACACGGACTTGTCCACTAGCCCACCCGTCAGCCACTGCTTACCGGCGGCATTGATTCAGACGCAGTCAGCGGCACCGATTCAGACACAACCGCGGTAGCGATTCAGGCGCTGCGCGGAAGGATGGCCGGCGGTAGTCTGCACGCATCAATGGCGATGAGACGGCACGCTGACCCACTGGGCGCCGCATGTGTTCCCGCGTCGGCATTGATGGCGAAGGAGCGGGAAGCTGCACGCGTTCACGGGCGGCTGGGCTATTTAACCCTAGGCCCGTCGGTGCTGTCCTCCTCACCTCTCGCCATCGCAAAACCTAGCCGCCACCACCACCACAAACGATGAAGATTCTGTCATGGCTGAAGAGGAGCAAGAACGACCACGAAGCGTCTGGCTCTAGCAGCCAGCGTTCTCGGTTGTCTGCCTTCCTCCGTGGTACGTCCTTGCCGCCTCCGCCGTGACCAGAGGAGTTCCAGAGCCAGCCCGTGGGGGACTACGCGCCACTACGGGAACGCCGCACCCTGCGGTACCACCGCATCGGGGAGTGCTAGCGCCGGTGGATGGAGGGTCGCGACATCCAGCACAAGGATGTCTCCCTCCCCACTGGCTGGCACCTCAACCGGGACCGTGTCCCGGTGCCGCCACCGCCCAAGGCGGGCAGAGGGCTAGCGGAGGACATCCGCCGCCGGACCCAACGGTGGGAGACGGTCTACCACTCCGAGGCGTACTGGATCAAGTTCCTTGAGTGGGAGCACAAGGTGCGGCGCGCCACCACGATCCGCCGCAACCTGCAGCCGGGGGAGGTCTACCAGATCCCCGACATCGACTCGGACGACGAGGGCACCCACAACCACCCCGACGCCGACCTCGGCAGCGAGAACGACAACGATGAGGACGACGACGTCGTCGTCAAGCAGGAGGCGGCGGACGACGTCGTCGCGAACCTGCCCCAGAGTACCGCGAGGTGCTGGCGTGGGGCTACGACGAGGACGCCTTCACCGAGCAGGACATTGCGGCCAGCGCGCAGGAGGAGGAAGCCCAGTGGCGCGGCTACAAGTAGGCCTTCCACCCCATGGTGATGGTGGCGCAGAACGCCAGCCGCCTCCACCGTCGCCGATCCGGATGGGCGCCAATCGCGGAGGTGGGATGGAGCCAGCACACCTCCAAAGACGGTTGGACTCGTGGCAGGCAGTGATCAACCCGCTGCCGCCTCCCGCCCGCCCTTCCTCCACCCAACCTATGGACACCGCCGGAGTACATCGACCTCGACCCGTAGATGGACGAGGCGGCGCCGACACGCGAAGATCAGTAGCTAGGGCTAGTAGTTTAAATTCCATTTTTATATTTTAAATGTAAATTGAATACAAACTTTGCCACTTTATGTCACAAATTGTTTGTGTTTGAATTTACAGAAAAAAATGTCACGACCTGCGCGGACAAATGGATCGCGCCGCTGGACGCGGTTGGCCATACAATTCAGACCCCCACTACAGGAAAAAAATTCTACGCCGACGGCCGGCTGCCGTCGGCACAACGCTAAATTGCCATCGACAAAGGCTGTGCCGACGGTGGCCGTCGGCTCACGTCGTCCTCAGACGCCCTCGCTTAAGACAGGCGTCGGTTCAAGACAAGACCTCCCCTAAGACAGCGTCTTCCAGCGGGCCCGCGTGTCAGTCAACGACCGTTTTGGCTAACGGTTCAGCCTGCAGCTACGCCTGGCCGTCGGCATAGCCTAAAATATTTTTTTATTTTTTTTTATTTTTTTTAAATCTTTCGATTATTTGACTCATTAATCTCCTACTTTAATCATTTTAACACTATTTATAGTTAATAATTGATTAAATTACAGTCTTAGTCAAAGTTCCCGTTCGGTCACCCATCCTAGCACTACTCTAGCTCTAGCACGCTTAACTTTCTTGTTCCTTTAAAATCTCTTCCCGCAAAGCAATTTACTCATTGTTGTCAATACTAGGATATCATTCCTATTAACTCTTGTATCATCATGTCATATGGTTGTATTTTTTGAAATTACAAGCAATTCTTTAAGTAAACAACAATGAATAAGTAAAAATATTATTGAATTCAAATAAAAATATAATGATTTTATTTTTTTTGTATTTTTTATTTAATATGGAATAATTAATATCTTTAAATCTGTAAATCGTAATTCGGCAAATAATATGTCTAAATTGATTAGAAAAATGAGAGGAATCCAAATATGATATCAATATCAACTTATCACAAACTATGCCGTGATTCTTATCATAATTTCATTTGGCTGTTTAAAACGGCACATATAAAGATTCTTAGCTCGGGACTAAGACTCGCTAAACTTGAAGTGGACCTATGATGAAACAACATATTTTGAACCTAAAAATGATTTTTGTAAAAAATCATGAGCATCCGATCATGTACATGTAGTTCATATCTGACCCACTTCCTGTCGATTCGGCAGGAAAAATTATCTTTTTCACCAGGGATAGACGGAAATATTTGAGATCCCCCTGTTATGACATTATCCATGTAAGGTGGTCTAGTATTTTTGAAAAATATGAAGGTAGCATTTTGAATTAGCCATTTGGTGGTTGCTTCACAAAACCGTCCGTTTTTTGCACTCGGTAAATGAAAAACGGCTTTTTGGTGCGACGAAAAGGAAAACTTCCTCCTGAAACATTGTTCGCCATCCCATGATGCATACTTATGCACAATATAGACACATTATCACAAACTATGTCTTCATTCTAGCCATAACATTGGTCATTTGACCCGAAAGCCAAGAAACCTCGAACGAGATAGGTCATTCCGTGAAGGTTTTTTTGAGACATAATCAATATACCAAGTTTGATATTTTTCCTTCTAACTATGTCACATAATATGACACCACACGAAGGTTTCATGTTGTTTGGATCGTTTTTGAATTTATAATGCCCGTTTTAAACCATTGTTATACTTTGTCGAAGGGTGGGCATGAAGATTCTTAGCTCGGGGCTGAGACTCGCTAAACTTGAAGTAGATCTATGATGAAACAACATATTTTGAACCTAAAAATGATTTTTGTAAAAAATCATGAGCATCCGATCATGTACCTGTAGTTCATATCTGACCCACTTCCTACCGATTCGGCAGGAATTTGTCTTTTCATCAGGGATAGATGGAAATGTTTGAGATCCCCCTGTTATGACATTATCCATGTAAGGTGGTCTAGTATTTTTGAAAAATTTGACGGTAGCATTTTGAATTAGCCATTTGGTGGTTGCTTCACAAAACCGTCCGTTTTTTGCACTCGGTAAATGGAAAACGGCTTTTTGGTGCGACGAAAAGGAAAACTTCCTCCTGAAACATTGTTCGCCATCCCATGATGCATACTTATGCACAATATGGACACATTATCACAAACTATGCCTTCATTCTATCCATAACATTGGTTATTTGACCCGAAAGTCAAGAAACCTCGAACGAGATAGGTCATTTCGTGAAGTTTTTTTGAGACATAATCAATATACCAAGTTTGATATTTTTCCTTCTAACTATGTCACATAATATGACACCACGCGAAGGTTTCATGTTGTTTGGATCGTTTTTGAATTTATAATGCCTGTTTTAAACCATCGCTATACTTTTGTCAAGGGCGGCATGAAGATTCTTAGCTTGGGGCTGAGACTCGCTAAACTTGAAGTGATCTACGATGAAACAACATATTTTGAACCTAAAAATGATGTTTGTAAAAAATCATGAGCATCCGATCATGTACCTGTAGTTCATATCTTACCCACTTCCTACCGATTCGGCAGAAATTTGTCTTTTTCATCAGGGATAGACGGAAATGTTTGAGATCCCCCTGTTATGACATTATCCATGTAAGGTGGTCTAGTATTTTTGAAAAATGTGACGGTAGCATTTTGAATTAGCCATTTGGTGGTTGCTTCACAAAACCGTCTGCTTTTTGCACTCGATAAATGGAAAACGGCTTTTGGTGCGATTTAAAAGGAAAACTTCCTCCTAAAACATTGTTCGCCATCCCATGATGCATACTTATGCACAATATGGACACATTATCACAAACTATGCCTTCATTCTAGCCATAACGTTGTTCATTTGACCCGAAAGCCAAGAAACCTCGAACGAGATAGGTCATTTCATGATGGTTTTTTTGAGACATAATCAATATACCAACTTTGATATTTTTCCTTCTAACTATGTCACATAATATGACACCACGCGAAGGTTTCATGTTGTTTGGATCGTTTTTGAATTTATAATGCCCGTTTTAAACCATCGTTATACTTTGTCGAAGGGTGGGCATGAAGATTCTTAGCTCGGGGCTGAGACTCGCTAAACTTGAAGTGGATCTATGATGAAACAACATATTTTGAACCTAAAAATGATTTTTGTAAAAAATCATGAGCATCCGATCATGTACCTGTAGTTCATATCTGACCCACTTCCTACCGATTCGGCAGGAATTTGTCTTTTCATCAGGGATAGATGGAAATGTTTGAGATCCCCCTGTTATGACATTATCCATGTAAGGTGGTCTAGTATTTTTGAAAAATTTGACGGTAGCATTTTGAATTAGCCATTTGGTGGTTGCTTCACAAAACCGTCCGTTTTTTGCACTCGGTAAATGGAAAACGGCTTTTTGGTGCGACGAAAAGGAAAACTTCCTCCTGAAACATTGTTCGCCATCCCATGATGCATACTTATGCACAATATGGACACATTATCACAAACTATGCCTTCATTCTATCCATAACATTGGTTATTTGACCCGAAAGTCAAGAAACCTCGAACGAGATAGGTCATTTCGTGAAGTTTTTTTGAGACATAATCAATATACCAAGTTTGATATTTTTCCTTCTAACTATGTCACATAATATGACACCACGCGAAGGTTTCATGTTGTTTGGATCGTTTTTGAATTTATAATGCCTGTTTTAAACCATCGTTATACTTTGTCGAAGGGTGGGCATGAAGATTCTTAGCTTGGGGCTGAGACTCGCTAAACTTGAAGTGATCTACGATGAAACAACATATTTTGAACCTAAAAATGATGTTTGTAAAAAATCATGAGCATCCGATCATGTACCTGTAGTTCATATCTTACCCACTTCCTACCGATTCGGCAGAAATTTGTCTTTTTCATCGTGGATAGATTAAATGTTTGAGATCCCCCTGTTATGACATTATCCATGTAAGGTGGTCTAGTATTTTTGAAAAATGTGACGGTAGCATTTTGAATTAGCCATTTGGTGGTTGCTTCACAAAACCGTCCGTTTTTTGCACTCGGTAAATGGAAAACGGCTTTTTGGTGCGACGAAAAGGAAAACTTCCTCCTAAAACATTGTTCGCCATCCCATGATGCATACTTATGCACAATATGGACACATTATCACAAACTATGCCTTCATTCTAGCCATAACGTTGTTCATTTGACCCGAAAGCCAAGAAACCTCGAACGAGATAGGTCATTTCATGATGGTTTTTTTGAGACATAATCAATATACCAACTTTGATATTTTTCCTTCTAACTATGTCACATAATATGACACCACGCGAAGGTTTCATGTTGTTTGGATCGTTTTTGAATTTATAATGCCCGTTTTAAACCATCGTTATACTTTGTCGAAGGGTGGGCATGAAGATTCTTAGCTCGGGGCTGAGACTCGCTAAACTTGAAGTGGATCTATGATGAAACAACATATTTTGAACCTAAAAATGATTTTTGTAAAAAATCATGAGCATCCGATCATGTACCTGTAGTTCATATCTGACCCACTTCCTACCGATTCGGCAGGAATTTGTCTTTTCATCAGGGATAGATGGAAATGTTTGAGATCCCCCTGTTATGACATTATCCATGTAAGGTGGTCTAGTATTTTTGAAAAATTTGACGGTAGCATTTTGAATTAGCCATTTGGTGGTTGCTTCACAAAACCGTCCGTTTTTTGCACTCGGTAAATGGAAAACGGCTTTTTGGTGCGATTTAAAAGGAAAACTTCCTCCTGAAACATTGTTCGCCATCCCATGATGCATACTTATGCACAATATGGACACATTATCACAAACTATGCCTTCATTCTATCCATAACATTGGTTATTTGACCCGAAAGTCAAGAAACCTCGAACGAGATAGGTCATTTCGTGAAGGTTTTTTTGAGACATAATCAATATACCAAGTTTGATATTTTTCCTTCTAACTATGTCACATAATATGACACCACGCGAAGGTTTCATGTTGTTTGGATCGTTTTTGAATTTATAATGCCTGTTTTAAACCATCGTTATACTTTGTCGAAGGGTGGGCATGAAGATTCTTAGCTTGGGGCTGAGACTCGCTAAACTTGAAGTGATCTACGATGAAACAACATATTTTGAACCTAAAAATGATGTTTGTAAAAAATCATGAGCATCCGATCATGTACCTGTAGTTCATATCTTACCCACTTCCTACCGATTCGGCAGAAATTTGTCTTTTTCATCAGGGATAGACGGAAATGTTTGAGATCCCCCTGTTATGACATTATCCATGTAAGGTGGTCTAGTATTTTTGAAAAATGTGACGGTAGCATTTTGAATTAGCCATTTGGTGGTTGCTTCACAAAACCGTCCGTTTTTTGCACTCGGTAAATGGAAACGGCTTTTGGTGCGATTTAAAAGGAAAACTTCCTCCTAAAACATTGTTCGCCATCCCATGATGCATACTTATGCACAATATGGACACATTATCACAAACTATGCCTTCATTCTAGCCATAACGTTGTTCATTTGACCCGAAAGCCAAGAAACCTCGAACGAGATAGGTCATTTCATGATGGTTTTTTTGAGACATAATCAATATACCAACTTTGATATTTTTCCTTCTAACTATGTCACATAATATGACACCACGCGAAGGTTTCATGTTGTTTGGATCGTTTTTGAATTTATAATGCCCGCTTTAAACCATCGTTATACTTTGTCAAGGTGGGCATGAAGATTCTTAGCTCGGGGCTGAGACTCGCTAAACTTGAAGTGGATCTATGATGAAACAACATATTTTGAACCTAAAAATGATTTTTGTAAAAAATCATGAGCATCCGATCATGTACCTGTAGTTCATATCTGACCCACTTCCCGCCGATTCGGCAGGAATTTGTTTTTTTCACCAGGGATAGACGGAAATGTTTGAGATCCCCCTGTTATGACATTATCCATGTAAGGTGGTCTAGTATTTTTGAAAAATATGACGGTAGCATTTTGAATTAGCCATTTGGTGGTTGCTTCACAAAACCGTCCGTTTTTGCACTCGGTAAATGGAAAACGGCTTTTTGGTGCATTTAAAAGGAAAACTTCCTCCTGAAACATTGTTCGCCATCCCATGATGCATACTTATGCACAATATGGACACATTATCACAAACTATGCCTTCATTCTAGCCATAACATTGGTCATTTGACCCGAAAGTCAAGAAACCTCGAACGAGATAGGTCATTTCGTGAAGGTTTTTTTGAGACATAATCAATATACCAAGTTTGATATTTTTCCTTCTAACTATGTCATATAATATGACACCACGCGAAGGTTTCATGTTGTTTGGATCGTTTTTGAATTTATAATTCCCGTTTTAAACCATCGTTATACTTTGTCGAAGGGTGGGCATGAAGATTCTTAGCTCGGGGCCGAGACTCGCTAAACTTGAAGTGGATCTATGATGAAACAACATATTTTGAACCTAAAAATGATTTTTGTAAAAAATCATGAGCATCCGATCATGTACCTGTAGTTCATATCTGACCCACTTCCTACCGATTCGGCAGGAATTTGTCTTTTTCACCAGGGATAGACGGAAATGTTTGAGATCCCTCTGTTATGACATTATCCATTTAAGGTGGTCTAGTATTTTTGAAAAATATGACGGTAGCATTTTGAATTAGCCATTTGGTGGTTGCTTCACAAAACCGTCCGTTTTTTGCACTGGGTAAATGGAAAACGGCTTTTTGGTGCGACGAAAAGGAAAACTTCCTCCTGAAACATTGTTCGCCATCCCATATGCATACTTATGCATAATATGGACACATTATCACAAACTATGCCTTCATTCTAGCCATAACATTGGTCATTTGACCCGAAAGCCAAGAAACCTCGAACGAGATAGATCATTTCATGAAGGTTTTTTTGAGACACAATCAATATACCAAGTTTGATATTTTTTCTTCTAACTATGTCACATAATATGACACCACGCGAAGGTTTCATGTTGTTTGGATCGTTTTTGAATTTATAATGCCCGTTTTAAACTATATATAATGTTTTATATTTTACTCAATTTTTGTTTATAAATGTGTAATATTTGAGTGTAGATAGATATATTTTTTTCTGCAAATTTTGATATATTATTTGTATTTTTCTGAATTAGAATGATTTAGTTATGATTTTTCAAAAAATAATGAAAAAGGAAAAAAAAATCTGGAGGTTTATAACGGCCGGCTCCGTTCATTTTCAGACAGACCAAATGTGGGTTTCTAGCCAGCCGACGACCCGTCAGCACCGCTTCACAGCTTAGTTTAGTACGCTACGCCGAGGACTATATCTACGCCGAGGGCCACCGTCGGCACAGACCTCGCTACTACGCCGACAGCCACATTACGCCGAGGCGTAGTCATCTACGCCGACGGCCGTATCTACGCCGACGGCCGGGCTGGTCGGCTGGCCAGGGAAGGCAGCTACGCCGACGGCCCCGACCTTTGGCCGTCGGCGTAGCCGGCCGGCCGTCGGCGTCTTAGTTCTTTCCTGTAGTGCACTTTCCTAAATCGATCACGGCCTGACCCAGATAGACACGAACTACCGTTTGGGCGACCGAATGAGTCCGCTCGTTGGAGATGCACTAAGACCACACATACTTACCCTGATTCTAGGCCAAGCAAGGGTGCAGTGCAACCATGCATTCTCCCAGGCGGACACAGACAAGCGCGAGTCACACTCACAAAGTACGTCGCCGCGCCTACTTTGGCCGCCCGTGGGTCGACCGGGACGTGACCTGACCGCCCACCCACTGTCCGCCTCGACGTGACCTGACTGTCCGTACTCCGCACTCCTCCACCCTCGTTGCATACCATTGCCACCGCACACCAGCAGCGCGCGCGCAAACATTCTGCATACCCCTCTCGCGCGCGCGCCTATAAAAACCAAGCTCGCAGTCGAACATCTACACAGAGCGCAACACCACCCACGGCGCAAACTCGAGAACACGTAGTGAGTTTGCAGCAATGGAGTCCACGAAGCTCTCCGCTGTGCTTTTCCTCGCCATGCTCGTGCTCTCCTCCTCCACCCCCTCCACCGGCACGCCCTCTACCGGCAGCGCCAACCCCAGAGTCGGGCTTCCCAAGCAGCCCATCGTCGGTGGAGGCAGCGTGGCCGCCTCCCAACTTCCGGACCTCGGCCCCCTGGCTCCCGTTGTCGGCGGGGTCGCTCCCGTCGTCGGATCCGTCGCCCCCGTCGTCGGGTCCATCGCTCCCGTCCTCGGCGGCAGCGCCGTTCCCGTCGTAGGTGGCGCCGCTCCCGTCGTAGGTGGCCTAGCTCCCGTTGTCGGTGTCCTAGCTCCCGTCGTCGGTGGAGGCGTCCCGGGCATCGGCGCCGTGGCTACCACCGCCAACCTCGCCACCCTCGCTCCTGTTGTCGGTGGCGTCGCTCCCGTCGTCGGCTCCGCCGCTCCTGTCGTCGGCTCCGCCGCTCCTGTCGTCGGCTCCGGCGCTCCCGTCGTCGGTGGAGGAGTCCCGGGCATCGGTGCCGTGCCTACCACTGCCAACCTCGCTCCCGTTGTCGGCGCCGTGCCTACCAACGTCGCCACCCTCGCTCCAGTCGTCGGTGGGGTCGCTCCCGTCGTCGGATCAACCGCTCCCGTCGTTGGCAGCGTCGCTCCTGTCATCGGCGGCGGAGCCGTTGTGTCCACCTCCCGAAAGACCCGCCACGGTGGACGCAAGCCATAATCCCATTCTGACGACGCGCCCATGCAGTGCGTAATCACCATCAAGCCACGAGTTTGATATCGGGCTGCTGGCAGTGCAACTATCGTTAGCTATGGTACCACTAGTATAATCTGATATCATCCCCGGCCGTAATAATGTGAGGTTGTCTTTTTAGTAGTACGTAGTAGCATTTAAACACCGTGATTCACTTGTGATAGTATGGCCTTCGTCAAATTTCGGTGTACTATATTTGCTATGCTAATGTATGTAAATCATCTACTTATGTTGTCGGCGGTGTCTCCCTTGTCCATCCGTGTATGATGTGTTTGGCTTTCGTACTTTCCTTCTAGACTACTCTCTCCATTTCAAAATATTAGATTTTTTTAAAGACTTCTCTCGGGTTCTAAATTGAAAATAGGAATACTAACAAAATCGTATTAAAATGAAATAAAAAAAGGGAGGAGTAACTTTTGGTTTACTTAAAGGGGAGAATATTGATGGAATTCAATCCTTTTCATTTCTTTGATGATCTTCAACACATATATTTTAATTCCCTACAAGTGAAGGATTGTAGGTAGACTCTCCTCTTGAGCTGCTTTGTTTAATTGATACTATCATTTAGCAAAATGAAACATAGCATATACATCCATCTTTCAACTCGACTTGTTCGATCGATGAAGCCACTTGCTTTGTGGTGGTTCACTTCTATCACAGTCACTTACGAGTAAAACATATTGGTTGTAATATGACAATTTTATCCATGACTACGCCTACCAACATGACTAGGGTTTAGTCACATTTTGTACCCAAGGACAGGACCCATATCATACCCGGTTAAGACGTGGCTGGGGTATAAGTACAATCTGTGCCCGTGGTTATACCAAAAAGCTACATGAGTTAGCGTGATGCACTTTTATTGAGTTCAGATAGTTGTGTTTTTGTCAAAATGGGTATTTCTATTTAAAATAAGTATTTACTTATTTTATTGAGTTGAGGTAAAAATAATGTTTAATGTGCTATCGATTAATGTGAAACTAGTATGTGTCGGGATAAAGTTTTATACCCATAAGTTAGGGTACGGTGGAATTTTGTACCCACAAGATATACGGGTATGGATATGTTATTGCTTCTACCTGTAACATAATCTATTCATCGTCATCCTTAATAGGTGGTCATTGAACTTGATGTGCAAGTTAATTTATATAAGTGGATTTCATTGTACCAAAAATATGGTCACTAAGGGGGGTTTAAGGTATAATTATAGTAACCATCACAAGGTATTATGTTTATTTTTCCAGCGTGGATATACCATTGCAGTGTCTCTGTATGCACAACTGGATTTTGCAAAATCACACCTTTTCTATCTCTCCTCCATCGACATTATTTCTTTTCCTCCAACTAATCACGATGGTCGTGCACCAAGATTTTACATTTCCTCCAGCGAATTCGGTTTGCATGCTACGGTGACCCAACACACAACTGTAAATTATGGTGCGCAAGTAATTGACATAATATTCATGAAGTACCCATTCTCAAATATGACATCCAAGAAGTGGTACAATAGAAACATTGCGGTTTGCGCAAACTTTTATTTTTTTCATTATTATCAACCAGAAATGTACAGAAGATACGAGATCCTCCTCTATGCAATGAGGATTCATGGGCGAATAAAGATTTAAACTAGCTATCTTGAAAATTAATGATACCACTAAGTTTAGTACCATTTGTGCACAACAACTTATTTAAGGTAGTTCCATGCCCCTCGGCTCATCTATTTTATTTTATCCTATCTACGCTTATGCTTCTGTTTCTCCATCTTCAACTCCATAGGCGGTACCATTGTCTATGTCTTCAATGCCTCCTGAGAGATCGGGCTCCTTATATTAAGTTTTGCTTTCATATTCAAATTTTTCGGTATTTTTGTTGTTTAAATTCTCATAGTATAAGCAAGGGTTTAAGAAGATAGATTAAGTACAAACGTACTCAAAAAGATCTATATAGGTGGTTGTTTGGTGCACTATCTACGAATGTGCTTTGGAGATCCTAGGGTTATGCATGTTTAGAATTTGTTTCTTTAAAAGGTATGTTTTAGTTTTAGAAAAAGGTGTCCCTTAGTCTTCAAGGATTGTTAGAACTTCGTAGAGTTCCTTTCCATGTTGTGGCCGTAGTTCTTTCCTGAAACAGGGAGTAACATGTCACGTTTTATATACTCTATAGAGGAGCGCTAATTTTTCCATAAACGTCATTGGTCTTATTTCTCTCGGTCGCACTTCCATAGGTATGAGGTCAGTTTCCAAGTATAGCCATGTAATTTCGATCACTTTTAATTGCACAATACCCTTTGCAATGACCGGAGACGGCCTTGGCTTCAGCATCCTGCTTGTCCATCACCAACTTGCCCTCCAGGTGGTAGGTTTCTTTCTCCAGGCGGGATAGTTTGCCACGAGTGGTGTTGAGCCTCCCCTGAAGTTACACGGCACACGCTACTGCCTCTCGTTCGTTAGAATGGATGCGGCAACCGCCTCTTCCATATCCTGGCCTTATCCTTGATTCGGATGCGGATGCTTCCAGCGTTAGAAACCTCCTTCTCAAGATCAGGACTTCCTCGCCCTTTTCGAGGATGCCGGCCTTGAACTCCTAGTCCTAGGAAGGAACTTCGTCCGCTCGAGTAGGTGCTTCTTGTGGCGCTCTTCCACCTTGACAATGACCATGATGTCCTCCTCCTGGAGGAAATCTCACAACCTTTATTTCTCTATCTCTGTGACCGCCACCTCCTGGTCCTAGTTTGGCTGGCAGGGCTTCGCATCGCTGAATCAAGCGGCGAGCGCCTTCCTCAACAATTCCCAAGCCTTATCGGCCTAGGATCAAGCAGCACTCCAGTCCGGCAACTCCTCGGGGGCTTGTACCAAGTGTCCCACCTGGCGATGCGAGAAGCGACCTGCGTGAGCTCTACTTGGCACCATAATCTGTCGGGTTCTCCCTCGACCAGTTCCCTCCCTAGATCATTTAGAGAAGTATCCAGGGACGATTCTACCGACTTTCCCTTGACGCTCGCTTTGCTTGGGTCACCGCTCGGCTAAGCATCTCGAGGACTCGGCCCGATGTGCCTGGCTCCTCAATGGCACCAGCCACCCCAAGCAAGTCGTGGACTCCTGGATCTGTCCCATGGTGTCCAAGGCCTATGTGGAGAGCTGTTTCGGAGGCTGAACTCTTTCCCCCTCGCATATGAAGGAAGGACGACACCAGCTCAGTCGAGAAAACTAAAAGAGTTCTCAAAGTACAGAACAACAATATCTACCTACCTGAGGGAGCGATGGCAGCTGTCGGGCTTCCGGAGTTTCTCCCAGCAACTGGAGCAGAGTCTTCCCCATTGTTCAGGTCTTGGGGGTTGATTTTGGGAGTAGACTATGTCTAGGTAACCACACCCTTGGGCCTAAGGGAGAAGCTACCACAAGGTCATCTACTCTCCCTTCCTTCATGGGGGTAGCTTCTAGAGCATGCTCCAATTGATGGGAGAACTCTTGGGTGGCTCTGCTGCAAGAGATTCAAATACTTACTAGTTAGCTATGAACACAAAGAAATCAACAAGATAAAAGGCACTCTAAGAGGCATGCTTACGAGAGGTATCCACTTAAGTCCCGCTTCTCTTTCTTCAAGGGAGGGACTTCATCGGGATCGGGCATGGAGGATGAAGCATGAGAGGCACTGGTGAAAGATCGTGGATGCCTCCTAGAGGGGGGGTGAATAGGTGGTTAAAAACTTTTACGAGATGGGCTTAACAAAGGCAAAATAAAACTAGCGTTTTCTTTTGTTAAGCACAAAGCCTATATATACTAAGGTTCACCTATGTGCACCAACAACTTATGCTAAGCAAGACAAGCAATGAAGTGACAGCAAGATAGATTACTTCAAGCATGAAGGCTATCACAATGTAAAGTGCATAAGTAAAGAGCTCGGATATAGAGATAACTGAGGCACGCGGGGACGACGATATTATCACATTAATTAATTCATGGAGTCTAGCAACTATTATCCTAATCTATTATACATTAGAATTGGAATAAAACTAGAAACAAGAGTTAAAAAATTATGTGAAACATCAAGACACTCGGTTGGCAATTTTGTGGATTATCTTTTTTATCATAACTAATATTATACCTAAGGATCATGAGAACTATATCATCATAATTTTATAACTAAACATATCACAAACATGCAAGCAGTTCTTGCTCAAGTGCAAGCATCCAACAGTCAATCTTTTGGCCTCTTTTATTTGTAACCAAAACTATTATATCTCAATACCTTAGCATCAGAAATAGGTCTTCATAATTGTCACGAGATGGATGAGAACTAATTAAGATATCTTGTGAATCTACTAAAGCAAATCATATCGGTGGATTATCAAATTGTGTTTACTGATAACTACATTCAATTATTATTTTAAACTAAAACAAAACATAACAAACTAATAGATTTCTCAATTATGCCAAATGTAACACAACAAAAGTAACTATGTATATAAGTATATCATACAATCATTCTATGATGGATCCTAACTATTAGCTAGAGTACAAGCAGTGGTCATATCATGATAATGATAGACAAATCTATCCAAATATAATACTTTTTTGATACTTATTGGCCGATGTAGCCTTTACACTAATCTTATGTGAAGAATTACAAGCAAATGAGCAAGTGTGATAATTGCTGAAACTGAAGGCTTGAAATGATTAAGCGACTATTGGGTACACTTTGTTTTGACATTTCAGAAAAATCTATGTAAAATCATAAATACATGAGAATAAAAATTATACAACTTACATTAACAACAGGACATGACGTGGCATGCCGAATTGTTGTCGATATCATTATGTCTCACTGTCGTTATGTTAATCATTGATACAATTCATCTTTGGCATCAAGTTGTAGATCCTGACACTCATTATTTATTTACAAGCCCTAATGTTTGTACATTTTAATTCTAAAAATGTGTTGGTGGATATTTTATTTTATGATTAGAATTCTTTGAAATAATTTTGGTGTATTTTATATGATATAATAAAGGCAACATAAGAGCATGGGTACTTCCAATCATGTAATAAAATAGAACATTGATTAAGGGGTTGAAACTATGTCATCCATGCCAATGTATTCATGCTACATGGAACAATAAATACATGTGACCGAGCATGTATAGAAACTGAATTGATGATGGATATAACATGCAAACATTTGAAATGATATAAAAAGTATTATATCAAAATAGTGTCCATTATAAAAAAATGTAGTCATACTTCTCTAATTCCGACCAACAATGTTTAAACACACTGGTGAATGTGCTAAAAAATCTTATGAAACTATTGTTATCTTTGGATTTTATCTTAATTGTAGTAAATTTTGGTATAAAAATTAATGTTCAAAATTCACCATGGAGAGTGTGGTCTAAAAGTCACACATTTTAAAACAACATAAGTAATTGCTAGGAAGAAAAATAGATTGAAGTAGCAGCTATAACTGTCTAATTTGGCCTACCTATTAATGATGATTATTTTTTCCTTTGAATTCATCAATAAAATTTAACAATTTTAATTAAATCCATCCGTGATCTACGCAGGGTTCTACTATTTTCAGCCAATATTACTTATAAACAACACACATGTGCATTTTGACGGATGGCACAATAATCACTAGCCCACAGATTCATGTTGTTTAAAGTTGTTACTCGCATATGTGATACTCTATTTATTGTGACATTTTTATACTGTAGTAGATTTGTCTTTGTTTCTTATCATAAAATGTCCATGAAACCATTAGTTTATTTCTCAGACACTCTAAATCAACTAAAATGATACCCTCGCATTTGACATTTGCGAGGGCCATCAAGCTAGTTTCTCTAAATTTAGATGTATGTAGACACTATTTAATCTAGATACATCTAAATTTAGCAAATTTTTTACATTATTTTGAGACGAAGAGAGCATAAAATATCGCAGGTTTTGATTGTCATTCTTCTTTGTAAGTAGTAATATCGAAGAGTCGATCAATGTAAAAGTGGATACAACTTGTCTTGTGTGGTAGCTGGAGCGCGTCACCATAGCCTAGTTTTCTGGAGCCTAGCTAGTTGCCAAAATGATTCATGTAACTAGACACGTCCTCGATGTCAGGTACGTCGTGGCACCGGTAGATAAGATGGAATCACGAGTTAGCTAGGGAAGCGACGACGTATAGTATGTCCCATCGCGAATAACTATGCCCATGGCCTTGTCGATGAATGAAACCACGTACAGCCCCGTGACATGCATGTGCACCTTGGGTCGGCACGAGGCTAGCTAACTGTAACTAGACCTGATGATGGAACATTTTGCCGACATAGATCGATGAAACTATGACTTGATTAGTTCAGGTCGACCTGTGGCTTCCTCGCATCTCCAACAGCCTTTTTATATAGGATTGCTAAAAAAATAGATATAGGAAGAGGAATTTTGATTTGCTAGCCTACCAATAGTAGCAATTGCCAAATTTGCAGGACCCACGTGTCAATGGGTCTTTCTTCCTCTCACCCCTTTTTCCTCTACTCTCCTTCCCCATCCTTCCTTTCCGATAGGAAATCCCATGCCAAAATTCGACAGGAGGGGAGAGGGCGCTGTCGGGGGAAGGGGCGCGCGAGTAGGATGGGCGAGCGTCCTTCTCCAATGGCACCGGGAGGGGCAGGGTAGGGCGAGGCACGCGGGGGCGTCGCTGTCCTCCGACGCAAGGCCAAGGCGAGGGGGCGACGAGGGGGTGAGGGGACGAGAGGCGAGGCGAGGGGCGCGGGCAGGAGCACCAGGGGTGCGGCTCGAGCTTCCCCGCACCAGTGACGACCTCCCCGATTCGAATTGGCTGCCAGGACTGCGGGCGAGGCGGGTGAGGTAGAGCTCGACTCGGCAGGGCGGCGCACGACCCAAACGGCGACGGGCGAGGCGGCAGGGCAGCGGCCGGCGTCAGTGGCTCGCGCGGGGAAGTTACTGCCCAGGCGGTTGGCTCTCTCCCATGTTGGTTTCATGAATATAGCAAGTCACTCCAGACTTTGCAAATTTGTCAAGCGAGGGTGCCATTTTGTTCAGCTGAGTAAAATTTTGTATGTGGAGACCAGTTATAGCAATGCTGCTGGAGCAAGGTTTTCTGGTCAAATTGCTGAAAAAGCAGTTTTTAGCAATTCTAGTAAAATATAAAAAGGCAGGCTATGGCGGGGAGATCGAGGCGCCATTGGGATTGAGCTGTCGCGCAGATGAATGCTCGGAATGTTTTCCTTCCGAATTTGCACCAGCTAAGAGATCGAGATTATTAGAGTACTGGGGCTAGCTCCAAACAGCATAACAATGAAGGTATACATATTTTCTTACTGAAGCAGGCGGCGTTGTTCGAGTGGCCATCCTCCTCAAAATCGCCTTCCTCCTGCTTTACAAATAAAGCCACATGATTAAACTGTTAAAATGTAATAAGTAAAACCCCTTAGAAGCAGATAAAATATTAACAAGAAAAACTAAAAAGCAACGAACTTGGCTAACCAAATCAAAGATCCACGACAACTTCCCCAAGAAAGTAACGATGTACGTCGAGACCAGAACGTTTAGGGTTTTCACCTAGAGCACTAGAGCAAAGAGAGTATCCACAATAACACCCTCAAGAGGGTCACGACACCCACATGCGTTGTAGTCGCTGGCGCCGGAGCGCTGAGCTTTCACCAGAAAACCCTCCCTGCAATTGGTACCTCAGTTCACCAACGGGCTTGATCCGCGCTTCCCACACACGGTCTGGGGACTGGAACACAAGGATACCCCGACACACACTCCTTTCCACCCACACGGCCCAAAGAAACAGACCATCGCCACCGCATCGCCGCCCTACCGACAAGACATCCATGCAGTCCACCTTGCGAGGCCACCGCCGCGGTATGTGCGGATTCGCACCCGTGTAGTGCGGCTCGCCATGTGGCCCGCGAGGTGTAGGAAGTGGAGATGGTTGGAACGGGAGGGCGGAAGCAACATGATCACCCGGAGGAGACCATCCTCCACCGCTGAAGGCAGGTGCTGATTAGACGCGACAACACGAGCACACCAGACCCCCTGGACAGGTCAGGCCCGGTTCAGGCATGTAAAGTCCATGCCGCCACATTGCAGCAAGAAAGCCGTTGCTGTCGCTACCCTCCTGCTCGACACGCCCCACCGCACCACCTCCACAGAGCGTCGCCGCCACGCTAGGCCCACTCCAAACCCGGATCGAGCCCCGGATCTGGGCCATCCAAGTGCTACAGCTAGAAGCCGCCGCACCGCCACGCCACCCCATCAGCCGTCGCCAGCACCACCCATACACGAACACACATGACGGGCCAGCGCACTGGCAGGAGGACGGGGCCTCCCTATGCCGCATGCCACCCACCACCACAAGCCAGACCCTGTAGAGGACTACAAAAAAGCACCGCCATGGAGCCACACCAGCACCTCCTCGCGACGTCACTCCCGCCATCAGATCAAATTGCCCTACCACAGGAAGCCACCATCGAGCCCACGTCACCCTAGAGTCTTTTTTTGGAAAAGAATATATATTAATAACACAGGGATACCAATTACACCTAGCCTCTGCAACAACGCATTCCCTAGCAGCCCTACAGATACACACAACTCAGAAAAAGAAAAAAGAATTACAAAAAAGAAAAGTCCCGCTACAGAGAACTAATCATCAAAGCAACGACACTGACACCATCAGAACAACATCAAGTAGTCCTCCACTCCAATAACAACGCCTTTAAAAAGGAAATAGTGCCCAAGCGCCTTCGTTGTTGATACGTCGGAAATGTATCTATAATTTTTAATGCTCCATGTTTGTTTACTATCTACTTTGCTTTGCTTTGTCTATACTTTGAGGTGTTTTTATATCTTTCCTAGAACTAACCTATTAACAAGTTGCCACAGTGTCAGTTGCCTATTTTCTTCTGTTTTTGGTTCCAGAAAGGCAGAAAAAATATTCTCGGAATTGGACGGGACAAAATTCAAAGTCAATATTTTACCATGGGCGACACGAAGTCCAGGGAAGAGACGGAGAGACGCCACAGGGCCACACTGTTGGAATTATTCCCTAGAGGCAATAATAAAGATGTTATTATTATAATTCTTGTTCATGATAAAGTTTATATTCCATGCTAGAATTGTATTAAGCGGAAACTTTGATACTTGTGTGGTTTATGAACAACACCGTGTCCCTAGTATGCCTCTATGGACTAGCTCATTGATTAATGATGGTTAAGGTTTCCTAACCATAGACATGAGTTGTCAATTAATAATGAGATCATATCATTGGGAGAATGATATGATGGACAGACCCAAATTAAGCAGAGCAATTAGATCGTGTCATAGTGTTCATCTTTGCGAAGCTTTTTCTTATGTCAAATATTGTATTCCTTAGACCATAAGATAATGCAACTCCCTGGTATCGGAAGAAAGCTTTGAGGTCATCAAACGTCATCCTATGAGAGGGTGATCACAAAGGTGTCTCTCAGGTGATCGGAAAGTACTTGTTGGGTTGTATGTATCGAGATGGGATTTGTCCCTCCCAAGTCGGAGAGATATACTTTGGGCCCACTCGGTAATCGATATCAACACCGCTTGCAAGCACGTGGTTAAGGAGTTAATCACAAAGTGATATCGGATTACGTAACGAGTAAAGTACTTGCTGTGAACGAGATTGAACTAGGTATGCGATACCGACGATCGGATCTCGGGAAAGTAAAATATCGCGCGTGAGGGGAATATATATATGGGATTAATTGAATCCTGGCATCGTGGTTCATCCGATATGATCATCAATGAATATGTGGGAGTCAATATGGGTTTCCAGACCCCGCTGTTGATTATTGATAGAAGATCATGTCTGCATATTCTCGAACCCGTAGGGTCACACACTTAACGTGTCTCGACGCTAGGATAGAATGGATAATTGGTTTATGAGTTTTTGTTTGGAGTCTCGGATGAGATTCAGGACATCACGAGAGGTTCCAATGGTCAGGAGAATAAGATTCATATAAGGGAAAGCAGTTTTTGGATTTCGGAATTGTTTCGAAATGTTCGGTATTGTACCGGAAGCTTCTAGAACCTTACGGAGTGGGACCAACGTGGCCCCACTTGTCGGGAGGGGGCGTGGGCCTACGAGGGAGTGCCCTGGCCGCATTGGGCCAGGGGCACAAGGCCCCATAGGCCCAGCCGGCCAAGCCCTAGGGGAAACCGTAGGGAGAGCTTCTAGAAGGGGGGGAACTTGCCCCCCACTCCATCCCATGTGGCCGCCGGCCCTAGGGTTTGGAGGAGGGGCAAGGGCAGCCGGCCAGCCCTCTATATAAAGAGGGCAGGGGTGCACCCTCCCCCCACACCTCATCAAACCCTAGCCGCCTAGTTGCTGCCCTACTCTCTCTCTCTCCTGACTGCGCGTAGGCGAAGCCCTACCGCAGAAACTCTCCACCTTTGCACCACGCCGTCGTGTTGTAGAACCAATCTATCTCTCCACCCCACTTGCTGGACCGAGGAAGGAGGAGACGTCGAGGTGCCGCATGTGTGCATCTCTCGGAGGCGTCGCCACTTGCAGCGTTGGATCGGATCGGATCGCAAGGAGGAGAAGGCTAGTACGGCTACATCAACCATGTTCCATTGAACGTTCCGCTATGCGATTTATTCAAGGGTATGAAGATCTCATCTATGCCCCCTCGTTGTTTGCATCTTCTAGATTAGATCTTGGCTTCCCCGTTTGCATCCATAGAATTTTTTTGATTTACTATCTTGCGAAACCCTTCACACACACACCCCTAGGCACGGGTGGGCCCATCCCGTGCCTGGGTAGGGTGTGGGCCCCCTGGCCGCCTCCCAGCCTCGCCTCTTCGCCTATAAGAAGCCCCCGATGCAGAAACCCTAAGAACCCGATCAAAACTCCATGAAATCTTCTGTAGCCGTTGCCACCGTCGTCCCTAGATCGGGGGGATCTGAAGTTCTTCCTGGCACCCTGCCGGAGGGGAGATCATCCCGAGGCCTTCTTCTCCGGTATGATGCGTGAGTAGTTCCACCTTGGACTACGGCTCCATGTAGTAGCTAGATGGTTGTATCTCCTCCGCGTGCTTTCATGTATAGATCTTGTGAGCTCCGTTCATCATCAAGATCTAATCTATTTGTAATCATGCATGTTGTGTTTGCGGGGATCCGATGGATATTGAGATTACTATGTCAGATTGATTAATGTTTTTTCTTTATGATTCTATCATGTCTGTGTTGTTTGTGATCTTGCATGCTCTCTGTTGTTAGTAGCTATCTTGGCCAAGTAGTTGCTAGTGACTCCAAGAGGGGGTATTTATGCTCGATAGTGAGTTCATGCCTCTAGTTTCCAAGGGAAGTGACAGAAATCTCTTCGGTTGTAGATGTGTTGTTACCATTAGGGAGAAAACAACGGTCTCTTGTTCATGGAACAAGTGGATTGTTTACCTTACACACTTTGCTTAAAGCAGTTGTCTGTTGCTTGCAACTTAATACTGGAGGGGGTTCGGATGATAACCTGAAGGTGGACTTCTAGTCATAGATGTAGTTGGATGGCGGTCTATGTATATTGTTATATTGCCCAATCGAATCTCATAGGATCTTTTTGTCTGGTATTGCATTGTTAGGCCTTGCTTAGTTCATGTTAATTGCCTTGCTGTAATTTGTTTACCCTTCATGCCATGTTGTTTATCTAAGGAGAGCACCTCTACAGAACTATGGACCCCGATCCAATCTTTACCATTGATACATCCTCCACTATTACTTGTTTACTTGCTGCAAACCATTACCTTCCACATCATACGTTTAATATTTTGTTACAGCAAACCAGTGAGCTTGACAACCTCACTGATTCGTTGGGGCAAAGTCTTGAGTTTGTGTCGTGCAGGTTTCCATGTTGCTTGCAACAACTTTGAGACGGTTCCTTCCTCCTTCTGGTTCGATAACCTCAGTCTCTACTGAGGGAAGACTTGATGTTGTGCTCATCAGATCTTTCTCTTGGGGTTTCCAACGAAGCACTCCCAATACCGGGCGCCATCAAGTTTTCTGGCACTGTTGTCGGGGAGACTAAGGATGTCTTCACAAGGGGAGTCTTCCACTTCCTTTCTCTTTTACTTTGTTTTTAGTTTGCTTACTTTATTTTGCTTGGTTTTGTTTGGCTCTTTTCAAAAACTCTAAAAAAAATTAGTCTAGTTTGGTTTGCTTTCTTTATTCAAAAACACACAAAAATTAGTTCCTGCTCTAGCTGCTGCTGCTGTTTTTGGCTTGCTCCACTTTGCCAAAATGAACTCTTCTGAGAAAACCTTGTTGCTCCCCAAGTTTAGCCTGAAAAACTTTCAATAGGGAGTGGCTCCATAATTGGGAAAGATAATATTGAAGAATTCTTTAATCAGGTTAGCAAACATGAGGGTATTGAGGATAAATCTATAGCAGAGCTTGCTCCTAATTATGATATTGCTGCAGCTTCTTTAGTTCATATGTTGGAGGCTAGGTTTGTTAGCCTTAACCCCATGATGCAAATTTTGTTCCTAAAACTAAAGAAAGAAAAGAATGCTGAAAAGAGAGAATTTATTCTTGAAACTTTACTAAAAGAGTTCCATGATGTTGCTAGGGAAGCCAAAAAAAAGTCTTTGAGAATTTCAATATGCTAGGATCATGTGTAGATGATGTGCGTACTTCAGATAAAACCAAGCCTATAAAGGAATTTAAGATACCCATACCCTTTAAGCTTGTTGGAATGCATGAGCCCTTTGAAAAGAATTTTTGATTGGATTGTTCCTAAAAATCTTTTTGATGAAAGTAGTAAACCAAAGAGAAATGAGAAGGGATCCTCCATAACTCATTTGGATGAGATACCTCTCATAGTTGAAGACTTTGCAAGTATTGATCTTAATTCCTCATTTAAAAATACTTGATTCTTCTTGCTTTTTGTGCCTAACTTAAAGACATTAAAGAAAAGTACTTGTTGGAAGATAACCCAAGAGTTTTCTTGAGTCTTGGAAGTTATTACTTCAGTAATGAACTCTCCTAATCCTTTTTGTTTGCTTTTTGTGCCAAGAATGACCTTTAATGAGAGGGAAGTAAGATTTGGGGAGTTGTTGTCCCGAAACAGATTTCTGTCCTCCACCATAAAAAATCGTGAGGAGTCTTTGTAACTCGATTTGAGCTGAACATTTACGAATAAATCTCCCAGTATGTTAGCTAACTTTCGTTAGTTCAACACTTTTTGATTTGAGTAACAGAAGATTTTCGAAAAAATTGGTTTTTACTTGCTGGTCTGTTTTGACAGATTTCTACCATTATTTGCATTTGCTTCTTATTGATTCCTTTTTGAGTTCTCTTTTGGGGAATTAAGCTTTTTGAAAGAGTTGCTACAGTATCTTGTGTTTTTAGTGAAAAGTTTTAATGTTCCAAAGCTAAACCTAAAGGTCTATTATCTTTTGAATACACTAATGTTGCTAATGAAGATTGTGTGAAGTTTTGTATGAAGGAAAAATTCCAGGTGTATAGAAAGAATGATGTAATGAGATGAAGAATAGACAAAAGCTCAAGCCTTGGGATGCCACCCCGGTTGCACCCCAAGATATATCCAAGAGGTACAAGCGTCAAAGCTTGGGGATGCCCAAGGCATCCCCTTCTTCATCAATAAAAAGCTCAGGTATGTCTAGACACTTCGTTTTTATTGTTTTATGCATAGTTGTGTTTTTCTTGGAGCGTCTTAGTTTTCGTTTGGTTTGTTTAGTTTGCTTGAATAAAATAGTTTGGACCCCCATTCTCGCTGTGTTGTTGCAAATAAGTTGCTTGGTGTTGGAAAGAAGTAGGAAATTCTTGCTTGATAACTACAAGAGGAGCTTGATTGACTATGACTTAGACTTTAGAATGACATGCTAGGTATTGTTTTGACCTTATGCTTAGTGATTATTGTTGTAGCATGTCTTGTTCCAAACAATTGGGATTGCTTAGTATGACTTCAAATAATTATGCGTTGTTTTAGCATGCAAAAGCATAGTATTGTGGTATTCTCCTTTGATGCTTTGTTTTGGTTGAATTGGCACATGCTCACACCATGTTATGACTATGACAAGGCACCATAGCCTCTATGATCATTTAGTCCTTGACTTGTAGTACCACTCTATGCTTTGATTAGTAATGTTTTGTTGCTCTGCATGATTATGGCCATTATTGCTCTCTTAGTTGGTTGCTCCCAGCCTTTTGCTAGCCTCCACTTGTATGAGTAAACTCTACTCATGATTCCAAATCCCAAGAAATCAAGTTATTCCAAAGTGTCCACTATAAACTCCTATGCATGGTGCGTTACACCATTCCAAGTATATTCTTGTTTTCAGCTATCTTCCAATTTAAAACTATTTTGTTATGTGAAAACTTAGTGATTAAATCCCTCACAAACTTGATGGCACACTTTATATTCTTTGCGCCTAATAAACTTGCACCATTGTGTCATCTATGTTGTATATGCTTGCACTTATACGTTGGAATTAGCAGAATCATGCTGTCACGGGGAACGTTTTCAACATTGCACTTGTACTTTGTACTCAGTTGATACCATGCTCTTTTGTCTATGGATGTCACCGGTGTGAAATAAAGGGGGAACTTGTAAGTCCATGGAGTATGTATTTTGTTTTAGAGAAACGCCTGGGCCGCTAGCCTAAGCCATGCCTAATCATGGTGAAAACTTGCAGCATCACCATAGTGAGCTATCTATGAAGCATCCTCAATAAAAAGCTATGCATATAGTAAATAAAAAGATCGCTGAGATGTTCATTGTCTGCTTTCCTTGTCATTTTGGTTATGGGAAAGATCCTATTCCATGTGCAAGGGGTACCCCGTTGGTGGTTCTCTATGATACACATGTACTTACAATGACAAGAACTTACAGGTGACTGAAGTTGAGTAGCATGAGGTGTGGCCCTCGTATTCAAGGGACTTGAGATTGCCAACTTATACTTTGTCAATCATATACTCCATAGTTTGTTCACTTTAACCTTAATCACTTCAAGATGCTTATGATAGGGGCAATGAGGGCTGAACGCTAACAAGTACCATAATTTTTGGAAGCTCTTTTTGAAACTTGAAATCCATGCTTCCCTTTGTGAAGGGCCTTTCTTCCACCACTATTGAGTCTCCACCTTCTACATTTAGGCATCATTAAGAGAGCATTGTGATATTACTTGTTCTTGTGCTACTTGTTTCTAGTCACCCTTGTGAATTTTGAAGGGGTCCTATGCATCTATTTGCTACTCTATGAGGGACAAGCTGATTGTCACTATGCCGTGTTTTTTGTATTGGAAACAAACAAACGTTTTTCAATGCATGTTATTCATGATATTTGTTTGTATCCTTTCATGTTGCATGCATAGTTACTTTGTCCTATTTTTAGAACTCCACCTTTCATTCACATGTTTAGAGTTCTTTAATCCCAGCTTTCAATGCTTGCAAATGGTTTGATCTTGGTTTTGATGGTGCATGTCACCTCAAAAATTATTCTTTTATCACTTACCTACTCGAGGACGAGCAGGAGTTAAGCTTGGGGATGCTTGATACATCGGAAAAGTATCTATAATTGTTGATGCTCCATGCTTGTTTACTATCTACTTTGCTTTGCTTTGTCTATACTTTGAGGTGTTTTTATATCTTTCCTGGAACTAACCTATTAACAAGTTTCCATAGTGCCAGTTGCCTGTTTTCTTCTGTTTTTGGTTCCGTAAAGCGTAAAATCAATATTCTCGAATTGGACGGACAAAAGCCAAAGTCAATATTTTACCGTATATATTTAAGTCCAGAGGAGAGACGGAGGCGCCATTGTGGCGCCACCCCCTAGGCGGGTGGCCACCCCACCTCTGGTAGGTGTGGGGCCCCTAGCCGCCTCCCAGCCTCGCCTCTTCCCCTATAAGAAGCCCCCGATGCAAAAACCCTAGGTACCCGATCAAAACTCCATGAAACTTTCTGTAGTCGTCGCCACAGTCGTCCCTAGATCGGGGGGATCTGAAGTTCTTCTCGGCACCCTGCCGGAGGGGAGATCATCCCAAAGGCCTTCTTCTCCGGTATGATGCGTGAGTAGTTCCACCTTGGACTACAGGTCCATATAGTAGCTAGATGGTTGTATCTCCTCCTTGTGCTTTCATGTATAGATCTTGTGAGCTCCGTCATGATCAAGATCTAATCTATTTGTAATCATGCATGTTGTGTTTGCGGGGATCCGATGGATATTGAGATTACTATGTCAGATTGATTAATGTTTTTTTATGATTCTATCATGTCTGTGTTGTTTGTGATCTTGCATGCTCTCCGTTGTTAGTAGCTATCTTGGCCAAGTAGTTGCTAGTGACTCCAAGAGGGGGTATTTATGCTCGATGGTGGGTTCATGCCTCTAGTTTCCAAGGGAAGTGACAGAAATCTCTTCGGTTGTAGATGTGTTGTTACCATTAGGGAGAAAACAACGGTCTTTTGTTCATGGAACAAGTGGATTGTTTACCTTACACACTTTGCTTAAAGCAGTTTTCTGTTGCTTGCAACTTAATACTGGAGGGGGTTCGGATGATAACCTGAAGGTGGACTTCTAGTCATAGATGCAGCTGGATGGCGGTCTATGTATATTGTTGTATTGCCCAATCAACCTCATAGGATCTTTCTGGCTAGTAATTGCATTGTTATGCCTTGCTCAGTTCCTGTCAATTGCCCCATTGTAATTTGTTTATTTAAGGAGAGATCCTCTAGTGAACTATGGACCCCGGTCCAATCTTTACCATTGATACATCCTCCACTATTACTTGTTTACTTGCTGCAAACCATTATATTCCATACCATACGTTTAATCCTTTGTTACAGCAAACCGGTGAGCTTGACAACGTCACTGATTCGTTGGGAAAAGTCTTGAGTTTGTGTTGTGCAGGTTTCCATGTTTCTTGCAACACCTTTGAGACGTTTCCTTCCTCCTTCTAGTTTGATAATCTCGGTCTCTACTGAGGGAAGGCTTGCTGTTGTGCTCATCACACCTTGCTCTTGGGGTTTCCAACGAAGCGCTCCCAATACCAGGCGCCATTAGTTGCCCGATCAAAGATCATAGGTTTTCACCCTGGAGAAATTCCTTGCTAACAAAACAATGTCTTCAACAAAATCATTGCCAAGCACAACCAGTTAAGGCCAGAGCTTGGATTTTCACCCTGCAAGATAAGACTGGGAACCCCCCTGTGTTGTCTTCCCACAGCAACAGTCGCTACAACGAGTCCCAGATCACGCAGCCAGTTCTCCGTCGCCACAAGAACAAAAATCACCATCGCTACCCTCATATTTCCGCTTTCCTGACATTCTTCGCATCTGACTTCACCATGGCGCTAATGGCACTTGGTGGGAACAAACAACAGAGCTTCGCAATGCTCCCGCTAAAACCAAACGGCCAGAAAAACAAGGTGCGCATGACCGAATACCTTCCGATCCAGCAATCTCCAGGCATGATACGCCCATGGGAGTTCTCCGGTGGAGCCTTCTGAAACCCGCCTCTCCAGACCAGATCAACGAGGGCAGACATCAAGCAGATCTTTGTCTTCGTGTGAAAGAAACCAAAGGACCACCTCCTTTATTAGATCCGACATAGCAATCCCCACACCACCGGCCGGTTTCCGGAGAACGGAACGAGCAGGCACTTAGGGATAGAGAGCCGATCTAGGTCTTCCAACGGAATCTCATCGCCGACACCTCCTCCGCCAGATCGCCACCCGCCCCACTCCGGTAGAGGCCGCCGCCTCGAGATCCGACCTCCCACGAAGCCACCACCGGCCGGATCCACGAAGATGTCGATGGCGAGGGGGCCCCATCCAGCGATGGCGTTCTCCTCCCTACCGCCGCGCTGGGGCCGGGAGACAGATCCCTGCCGCCCCCATCACTGGCACCGCACTTAGGCCGGCTGCCCTCTGGGGGAGACGAGGAGGGAGAAGGATGGAGAGGGAGGAGGTGGCGGCGTGGTAGGGTTTGGCCCCCTCGGTCGCCAGGAGGGGGCGACGCGAGGGGGTCACCCTAGAGTCTAGGAGGAAAATGAGGAGCATCCCTACACTGGTAGCACTAGGGGATGGATGGGGAAGGGGTTGGAGGCAGTGGTGCGGGTTGCCCTGTGACGCTCGTGGGAGCACTGCGGGATCGAGGTTTTTTTCTATCGCACTCCTTCTGAGATACTCACCTGACGCGACCAGATGCTCTTCGGGACATCGTCCTAGCCAGGGGGTAAGGCAGTTCAAATCGTTTCAGCCTGGGCGCTACTTGCATTCTGTGGTGATCACGTCCCTTGGTCGATTTCTTTGACGCTAGGTTTTTGTTGTTTGTCTCTAGGTTTTATACATGATCCGTTGTGATTACGTCGGAACACGTATATACGTCTATGATGCATTGCTGAACCGAACCACTGAACCCAGCCAGCCAGCGGCGAAGACGAACAGGCTGCTGCCGACTACACACACGAAAAAGAAGGATTACATACACGTACTGACAGAACACTACACATACCTAGCCCCTGATTCTAGGCCAAGCAAGGGTGCAGTGCAACCATTCTCCGGGGCGGACACAGACAGGCGCGAGTCACACTCACAAGTACGTCGCCGCTCCTACTTTGGCCGCCCGTGGGTCGACCAGGACGTGACCTGACCGCCCGCCCACCGTCCTCGACCCTCGTTGCATGTCCATTGCCACCGCACACCAACAGCGCGCGCAAACATTTCGCATACACCTCTCGCGCGCGCCTATAAAAACCAAGCTCGCAGTCGAACATATGCACACACAGCGCAACAACACCCACGGCGCAAACTCAAGAACACGTAGTGAGCTCGCAGCAATGGAGTCCACGAAGCTCTCCGCTGTGATTTTCCTCGCCATGCTCGTTCTCTCCTCCTCCACCCCCTCCACCGGCACGCCCTCTACCGGCAGCGCCAACCCCAGAGTCGGGCGGCTTCCGAGGCAACCCAGCGTCGGTGGAGGCAGCGTGGCCGCCTCCCAACTTCCGGACCTCGGCCCCCTGGCTCCAGTCGTCGGATCCATCGCCCCCGTCGTCGGGTCCATCGCTCCCGTCCTCGGCGGCGCCGCCGCTCCCATAGTAGGTGGCGCCGCTCCCATCGTCGGTGGCCTAGCTCCCGTTATCGGTGGAGGCGTCCCGGGCATCGGCGCCGTGCCTACCACTGCCAACCTCGCCACCCTCGCTCCTGTTGTCGGTGGCGTCGCTCCCGTCGTCGGCTCCGGCGCTCCCGTCGTCGGTGGAGGCGTCCCAGGCATAGGTGATGTGCCTACCACTGCCAACCTCGCCACCCCCGCTCCCGTTGTAAGCTCCGTCGCTCCTGTCGTCGGCTCCGGCGGTCCCGTCGTCGGCGCCGTGCCCACCAACGTCGGCACCCTCGCTCCCGTCGTCGGCTCCGGCACTCCCGTCGTCGGATCAACCGCTCCTGTCGTTGGCAGCGTCGCTCCCGTCATCGGTGGCGGGGCCGTTGTGTCTACCTCCCGAAAGACCCGCCACGGTGGACGCAAGGCATAATCGCACACTCTGACGCGCCCATGCATGCAGTACATAATCAAAATCAAGCCACGAGTTTGATATTGGGCCGCTGGCAATGCAGTATCGTTAGCTATGATACCAGTAGTATAATCTGGTATCATCCTCGTAATAATGTAAGGTTGTCTTTTTAGTACTACGCAGCATTTAAACACCGTGATCATGGCCTCCGTCAAATTTCGGTGTACTATGTAATAATGCTAATGTATGTAAGTCATCTACTTATGTTGTCGGCGGAGTTCCTTGTCCATATGTGTTTGGCTTTTGTACTTTCCTTCTAGACTACTCTCTCAGTTCCAAAATATTAGATGTTTTAGCTTTTTTTAACACATGTATATAGACTTCTTTTAGTGTAGATTACATGGCCGGTCCATAGATATGGGGGTCCTGGGGCAACACGACACCAAAGACCACTCATTTAAAGTGCTAAAGTTTCATTGACTCAAGGGAGCAGCGGCGGGCGCAAGATTTCAACAATGTGTATTCAAAATCGATTATCTTGCTCGCCAAAATACGATAAAAGGATCCTGAATATTATGGTTTACAAAAGTTTTGTAATTATTTGTTGCTTGGAAGGTTTCTTTATCTTACTGACCTCAACTTAGAGGCTTCTTTTTGCCGGGCGCGAAAACCTTGAGGTGATTAGGTGAGAAGCTCTTTTCAGTGGAATCAGGCGACCGACGGGCACTAGGTGGTGTGAGTTGCTAGCTCAAAGCTTTGATGCATGTTTTGATTTTTTCCGGGGATACTCCTGAATTGGTATGGAGTTCCAGGATTGGGCAATGGCCGTTGGGTGTTTGGAGCGAGGCGGGGGATGGGTTTGATTGCAGGAGTCTCCTGCGCATGAATGAATCATGCATAAATGAGCTGAAGATTAGCCGAATACCTAAAATACCTCATACATACGTTATATATATGAAATCTTTTGCTAAAAATAATGGGTATTCATCTGAATACCTTTGAATTGAGCTGGGCCCGCCCCTGCAAGGGAGGGGTGCAATGCCCCCCTACTTCAGAAAAGTTCTTAAATATATGTTTAATATCTATACTAAAAATATTTGTTTTACTCAAAGTTTAAGCATAATTAGCATCCATAGGTCTCTAAATAATAACAAAATTTGTATATTTGATATATCCATGATATTTGGAATCTCGGCGAAGACATTCAAAGGCCAGGGTAGTCTACGTGGTCTGGGGTAGTCTTTCAATTCCTTTATCGGGTGGGACTTCTCTATGGGGTTCTAAATTGAAAATACGAACACTAACAAAATCATATTAAAATGAAATAAAAAAAGGAAGGAGTAGCTCTTGGTTTACAGAAATGGGAGAATATTGATAGAATTCAATCTTTTTTATTTCTTTGATGATCTTCAACACATATATTTTAATTCCCTGCAAGTGAAGGATTGTAGGTAGACTCTCCTCTTGAGCTGCTTTGTTTAATTGATACTATCATTTAGCAAAATGAAACATAACATATATATACATCTTTTGACTCGAGTTGTTCGATCGATGAAATCCACTTGCTTTGTGGTCGTTCACTTTATCACCTTTAGTTACGAGTAAAACATATTGGTCGTAATATGACAATTTTACCCATGCCTATGCCTACCAACAGGACCACGGTTTAGTCACATTTTGTATGCAAGGACAAGACTCATATCATACCCGTTAAGACGTGGCTGGGTATATGTACAATCTGTGCCCGTGGTTGTACCTAAAAGCTACATGAGTTGATGTGATGTGTACTCGTATACTTTTATTGAGTTGAGATAGTTGTGTTTTTGTCGAAATGGGTATTTATAATTAAAATAAGTGTGTACTTATTTTATTGAGTTGAGGTAAAAATAATGTTGAATGTGCTCCCGATTAATGTGAAACTCTTATTGGTGGGGATAAAATTTATACCCATGGGTTAAGGTACGGTGGAATTTTGTACCCACATGATATAAGGGTATGGATATGTTATTGCCTCCACCTGTAACATAATCTATTCATCATCATCCTTAATAGTGAAGGGAATATGCCCGCGAGGCAATAATAAAGTGGTTATTATCATATTCCTTTATTATGATAAATGTTTATTTTGTATGCTATAATTGTATTAATACGGAAACTTTAATACATGTGTGTTTAATAAATAAAAAGGAAGTTCCTAGTTATGCCTCTCTCATAAACTAGCTCGTTGATTAACAAGATGATCAAGTTTTCCTGATCATGGACATTGGATGTTGTTAATAACGAGGTCACAATATTAGTGTAATGATGTGATGAACATTCATCCGAAGTATAGCATTACGATCAAAGTCATTGAGTTTATATTGCTATAAAAACTTACGAAGTGATCCTAATCCTTAGACCATGAGATCGTGTCAATCACTAACACCGAAAGAGTTTCTTGATAACATCAAACGTCACACCGTAACAGGGTGATTATAAAGATGGGTTCAGAACTACTAAAATGTTATGTTGAGGTCCATGGATCGAGAGTGGAATTTGTTCATCCCGATGATGGATAGATATGCTCTGGGCCCTCTCAGTGATATCACATTGATTAGCTTGCAAGCAAGTGATTTGATCACTAGAATGTTATATCACGGGAACGAGAAAAGAGTGCATGTCAGTAACGAGATCAAACTAGGTATGAAGATACCGATGATCGAATCTTGGACATGTAATATATCGTGAAACAAAGAAATTAAGATACTAGCGTAAAAGGTTCTCACAATCATAAGAAAGTCATCGCTGAATGTGTGGGAGTCAGTACGGGTCTCCAGATCCCGCTTCTGATTATTGATCCGAGAGGGGTATCGATCATGTCCGCATTATTCGTGAACCGTAGGGTGACACACTTAAGAGACACTGACATCCATTTGGAGCAAAAGTTTCATGTCGGAAAGAATAACAAACACGGGAATTTATTTTACTAGATACCAAAACAGGTTTTCAGGTGAAATTGCAGAAAGTGTTTTTGCATGTGAAATAAAATACTAGCAAGGGGTTATATGTGAATGTTTGCCATTAAAGTAATTGATAAAATTATGAATAAATAAAAGGAGTTTTATTTAATGAGAGTTTGCATTAAATTTGGTGGAAATTTAATGAGAATTTGAGTGGGTTTTTGAGTGGAGGAAATTGAAAGGCTTTTGTGTGAGTGGAGTGTCCAACCACATGAATGAAAGGAGGGGAGGGGGCAGCTCCATGGCTGGGCGCATGGCCCCTTGGGTGCTCCCCCTCTCCCTTTAAGAGGATCCCCCCTCCCTCTCTCTCACTCACACCTCCTCGTGAAGGATCTCTCTCTCCCCCTCTAGTATTTATCCCCCATGGTCTCAGACTAGCGAGATACATGTTCCCGGTGGCTATTCGGCAAGAAAGAGTTGTGCTTCTTCTGCATCGTTGGAGCGAGGAGGCGGAAGTTGCTCAGTGCCTCGTACGTGTGTGCGAGTACGGATGCGCCGCTGTTTTGCGGCGCTAGGACTTCCTCTCGATCTTGAGATCGGCAAGAGATCGTCTATATCAACCACGAGTTTAGACTCATTAAGCTTTGTTGGTCTTCAAGGGTATGTTATCTACGGATATACATCCACCCGTTGTTTGTATCTAGTAGATAGATCTTGGTACATAGTTGTTCCCATCGTAGAATTTTTTTTGTTTTCTATGCTGCGAACCCTATAGTGGTATCAAAGCCGGATCTATGCTTAGATGCCTTGCACGGGTAGTACACATATGAGTATGTGGGCGATGATGATCATTTTATTGCTTTTTAGTTGTACTTTGTATATTGGTGGCATAGTGGGATGAAGCGGCCCGAACAAACTTTACATGTCCTCGCACATGAGACATGTTCCACGCTCGACATGCAACTAGTTTTGCATAAGTGGCTAGCGGGTGTCTGTGTATTCTACTATAGTCAATATCTAATTTGCAACGAGTTGTCAACAATTTGTTATCCTCGTTGTGGTTCATGTTCGTAGGTAAGAACGGTTCTATCTTCAAAAGCCCTAAGCCACGTAAAACTTGCAATGGATAAATTAGAGGTGTCTAGTTTAGATTGTTGCGTGTAGGCGAGCCCTGCTGCAAAAACTCTCCACCATTGCACCACGCCGTCGTGCTGTAGATCCAATCTATCTCTCCACCACACTTGCTGGATCGAGGAAGGAGGAGACATCGCGGTGCCGTACGTGTGCATCTCTCGGAGGCATCGCCACTTGCGGCGTTGGATCGGATCGGATCGCGAGGAGGAGAAGGCTAGTACGACTACATCAACCACGTTCTGTTGAACGCTCACGTATCGATTTCTTCAAGGGTATGAAGATCTCATCTATCCCTCTCGTTGATTGCATCTCCTAGATTAGATCTTGGCTTTCCCGTTCGCATTCGTAGAAATTTTTTGATTTACTATGCTGCGAATCCCTTCACATATATCTAACAATCTATATACAACAAAAAATAGTAGGCACATACCGATGGTGGATGCGGTTGTCGGTGGGGGAGGGGGCATGAGGGTCGGGCGGGCGGCAGAGGCGGGCTGGCGGCCCAGCTCCTACCAGTGGAGCCACGAGCGAGCTCCCATGGCCGGGGGTAGGGGCTTGGGCGGAGGCGGTCGGATTGGGCAGGGGCGGATGGGGCCGGGGTGGGTGGAGGCGGGGACTGGGCCGGGTGGAGGCAGAGGCGCCGGCGGGGGCAGGTGGACGGCGACGCCCGCGCGGGATCGTGGCGGCGGCGGCGTAAGAGCGTGCGGGCTGGGAGAGGCGAGCTCGGGCAGGGGAGGGGATAAGGCAGGCGCGGGCCCGCGCGGGCCAATATTAGGGGCATCCCTTTGCCGTGTGCCAAACCGTGCGGAACACGGCAAAGATCTTTGCCGTGTGTTTTGTCCTTTGCCGTGTGCCTTTAGGTACTTTCTAATTTTCTTTTTAGTTTTTCTTTCAATTGTATTTATTTAAAGTTTTTAGTTAACTTTTTGTTGGCTATTTGTTAGTATTCAGAACATGGAAACACTAACTTTGCAATAGAACATAAGGTTCTAGAGGATGCTGAACTTCATTTCCATTAGGTAGACGATCCGAGGCCCGCAGATCATCAGGGTTTCGCCGGAGGAAGACCACGAGAACGTCGGAATTAGATGAAAACTTGCATGTGTCCCTAGCATATGTGTGTTAGTGTGGTGCAAGGTTGGTATATGTGCTTGCATGTGTCCCCCCTCGCATGCATGCGCTCTAACCTAGAAGCGAAGGTTCTGGACCTGTATAAGGGGGAATCTCCCCGTTACGGTGAAACCGGACCGTATAGTGCCCCAACTTGTGAACCAACATGGTTTCACATCATCCTATGACATAATCAAACACAAAACAAGAGAGAGCTATGCCGGGCTACCCCCATCAGAAGAATGTCTAGGGGGGTAGACGATCCGAGGCCCGCAGATCAGGGTTTCGCCGGAGGAAGACCACGAGAATGTCAGAATCATTTGAAAACTTGCATGTGTCCCTAGCATATGTGTGTGAGTGTGGTGCAAGGTTGGTATATGTGCTTGCATGTGTCTCCCCTCGCATGCATGCGCTCTAACCTAGAAGCGAAGGTTTTTGACCTGTATAAGGGAGAATCTCCCCGTTACGGTGAAATCGGACCGTATAGTGCCCCAACTTGTGAACCAACATGGTTTCACATCATCCCATGACATAATCAAACACAAAACAAGAGAGAGCTACGCCGGGCTACCCCCATCAGAAGAATGTCTAGGGGGGTAGACGATCTGAGGCCCGCAGATCAGGGTTTCGCCGGAGGAAGACCACGAGAACGTCGGAATCATCTAAAAACTTGCATGTGTCCCTAGCATATGTGTGTGAGTGTGGTGCAAGGTTGGTAGGTCCCATGTGTAAGTCCCAAGTGTGACCCCCTTTGTAGACATGTATTAATACTTAGTAAAATCCTGGATATATACGTGGAAACTCCCATCGGTTCCACAACCCTCTTGAGGAGCGGACGATAGTTTCTCTTCTAGATATAGCATGTACCAGCTCTTCATAAGGATTGAGACAATGTAAATATGAACTTTGCACTAGACCATAAGCTTCTAGAGGATGCTGAACTTCATTTCCATTGGGTGGGTGCCTAGTCACAAACTTTGAGAAATAATCCTCAACCAATCGTCAAGAGTAGAATTTCCCCTCACGGTAGAGCTGACCAACAAAACCAAGCAAGCTGTTGGACTACTTTTGAATCTTTCAAGGTCACTCTTTGGGTCAATCAAAAGACCAAGATGAGAGGATTTTACGACAAAGTCTGAAATTTGTTGTTTGACATCCTTTATAGATTGTTCTCAATTTTGAGTACCTCAAGGACATGCATGCATGTGCCCTAGCATATGCATGAAAAGTGTGGTGCTATGTTGGAACATACAAAAATTAACTACTAGTCTCCAGGTGCTTGCATGTGTCCCCCTTGCATGCATGCGCTCTAACCTAGAAGCGAAGGTTTTGGACCTGTATAAGGGGGAATCTCCCCGTTACGGTGAAACCGGACCGTATAGTGCCCCAACTTGTGAACCAACATGGTTTCACATCATCCCATGACATAATCAAACACAAAACAAGAGAGAGCTACGCCGAGCTACCCCCATCCGAAGAATATCTAAGGGGGTAGACGACCCGAGGCTCGCAGATCAGGGTTTCGCCGGAGGAAGACCACGAGAACGTCGGAATCATCTGAAAACTTGCATGTGTCCCTACCATATGTGTGTGAGTGTGGTGCAAGGTTGGTATATGTGCTTGCATGTGTCCCCCCTCTCATGCATGCGCTCTAACCTAGAAGCGAAGGTTCTGGACCTGTATAAGGGGGAATCTCCCGTGAAACCGGCAAGATAGTGCCCCAACTTGTGAACCAACATGGTTTCACATCATCCCATGACATAATCAAATACAAAACAAGAGATAGCTACGCCGGGCTACCCCCATCAGAAGAATGTCTAGGGGGTAGACGATCCAAGGCCCACAGATCAGGGTTTCGCTGGAGGAAGACCACGAGAACGTCGGAATCATCTGAAAACTTGCATGTGTCCCTAGCATATGTGTGTGAGTGTGGTGGAAGGTTGGTATATGTGCTTGCATGTGTCCCCCCTCGCATGCATGCGCTCTAACCTAGAAGCGAAGGTTCGACCTCAGATAAGGGGAATCTCCTGCTCCGTGAAACCGGGTAGTATAGTGCCCCAACTTGTGAACCAACATGGTTTCACATTATCCCATGACATAATCAAACACAAAACAAGAGAGAGCTGCGCCGGGCTACCCCCATTAGAAGAATGTCTAGGGTGTAGACGATCCGAGCTTCGTAGATCATCAGGGTTTCGCCGGAGGAAGACCACGAGAACGTCGGAATCAGGGGTTGCATGTATATAGTGATCAAGACCACAATAACCTATGATCATATGTGTGTTCTCATGATCCTATAAAATAATATCACCTAACATATATGTAATAAAAGCCTTTCTAATTAAAGAAAAGAAAAAGGTGAAAAAAATGCTTTGCCGTGTATACAGAAGAAAACACACGGCTAAGATTATCTTTGCCTTGTACCTGACAGCGAGGGCACGCGGCAAAGATTCTGCCGTCAGCCCCTGCCGGCGGGTGACCCTGCAAGGCCACGGGGCCCACTTCTTTGCCGTGAATATATCTTTGCCATGTGTCTTCAATGACTTTGCCGTGATTCTTTTCTTTGCCGTGTGTTCTCGTCAGTCCATTGTCGTGTTTATTTCTTTGCCGTGTTCTTTTTCTGCAGTTTGTCGTGCACCTGTGCTTTGTCGTGTTCTTCTTGGTTTACACACGACAAAGATACTCTTACTCTTTTCCGTGTTCCGGGCCTTTTGGCACACGACAAAGGAGAGGGGCGACGGCAGCGACATTTTTTCCCGTAGTGCACCTCCCCGCGACGTCACTGCCATCGTCAGATCAAATCGCCCCGCCACCGGAAGCCACCACCGAGTCCATGTCACCCTAGAGTCTAGGAGGAAAATGAGGAGCATCCCTACACTGCTAGCACTAGGGGATGGATGGGGAAGGGGTTGGAGGCAGTGGTGCTAGGGTTTCCATGTGACGCTCGTGGGAGCGCCGCGGGGTCGAGGTTTTTTTCCGTCGCACTCCTTCTGAGATACTCACCTGACGCGACCAGATGCTCTTCGAGACACCATCCTAGCCAAGGGGTAAGGCAGTTCAAATCGATTCTGCATGGGCGCTACTCGCATTCTGCCGTGATCACGTCCCTTGGTCGATTTCTTTGAAGCTAGGTTTTTGTTGTTTGTCTCTAGGTTTTATACCTGATCTGTTGTGATTAGGTCGGAACACGTATATACATCTATGATGCATTGTTGTACGGGTTTCGGGTGGGGTTCGTATGGGTTTCACACACGTAAAAAAAAAAAGAATTGCATACACGAGGGTGCAGTAGTAGTGCAAAAGTGCAACCATTATTCTCCCAGGCGGACACAGACAAGCGCGAATCACACTCACAAGTACGTCGCCGCTCCTACTTTGGCCGCCCGTGGGTCGACCGCGACGTGACCTGACCGCCCGCCCACGCCCACCAACAGCGCGCGCAAATATTTCGCCAATAATGCTACACCTACGGAATTTTACTTACGGGAAGTTGTACGGGATGACATGGAGGCTGTCGAGTGGTGCTAATCTTTTTACTCCCGTGCTTTCAGGAAACGGTAATCAATCTATGACCCCCACGTCAGCCCGTAACTTAGATTTTGTAGAAAACAGCCCGTAGCTGTGCTCGCGGTCGAACATATACACACAGCGCAACAACACCCACGGCGCAAACTCAAGAAAATACACAGTGAGCTCGCAGCAATGGAGTCCACTAAGCTCTCCGCTGTGCTTTTGCTCGCCATGCTCGTTCTCTCCTCCTCCACCCCCTCCACCGGCACGCCCTCTACCGGCAGTGCCATCCCCAGAGTCGGGCTTCCCAAGCAACCCAGCATCGGTGGAGGCAGCGTGGCCGCCTCCCAACTTCCGGACCTCGGCCCCCTCGCTCCCGTCGTCGGATCTATCGCCCCCGTCGTCGGGTCCATCGCTCCCGTCCTCGGCGGCGGCGCCGCTCCCATAGTAGGTGGCGCCGCTCCCATTGTCGGTGGAGGCGTCCCGGGCATAGGCGCCGTGCCTACCACTGCCAACCTCGCCACCCTCGCTCCTGTTGTCGGTGGCGTCGCTCCCGTCGTCGGTGGAGGCATCCCGGGCATCGGTGCCGTGCCTACCACTGCCAACCTCGCCACCCCCGCTCCCGTTGTAAGCTCCGTCGCTCCTGTCGTCGGCTCCGGCGGTCCCGTCGTCGGCGCCGTGCCCACCAACGTCGGCTCGGGCACTCCCGTCGTCGGATCAACCGCTCCTGTCGTTGGCAGCGTCGCTCCCGTCATCTGCGGCGGGGCCGTTGTGTCTACCTCCCGAAAGACCCGCCACGGTGGACGCAAGGCATAATCGCACACTCTCACGCGCCCATGCAGTACGTATAATCAAAATCAAGCCACGAGTTTGATATCGGGCAGCTGGCAATGCAAGTATCGTTAGCTATGATACCAGTAGTATTATCTGATATCATCCTCGATCGTAATAATGTAAGGTTGTCTTTTTAGTACTACGCAGCATTTAAACACCGTGATCATGGCCTCCGTCAAATTTCGGTGTACTATATATGATATGATAATGTAAGTCATCTACTTATGTTGTCGGCCGAGTCCCTTGTCCATCCACGTATGATGTGTTTGGCTTTCGTACTTTCCCTCTAGACTACTCTCCGTTCTAAAATATTAGATGTTTTAGTTTTTTTAACACATGTAGTGTGTAGATTACATGACCGGTTCATAGATTCTGGAGGTCCTGGGGCAACACAACAACAAAGACCACTCATTTAAAGTGTCAAAGTTTCACTGAGTCAAGAAAGAGGGTGCAATGTCCCCCCTACTTCAGAAAAGTTCTTAAATATATCTTTAATATCTATACTAAAAAAAATTAGTACTACTCAAAATTTAAGCGTAATTAGCGTTCTTAGGCCTCTAAATAATGATAAAATCCTTATATTCGATAGATCCATGATGTTTGGAATCTCGGCGAAGACAATTCTTAGGGCCTGTTTGATTTGTGTGATAAAAAAAACGTAGGAATAAGAAAAATGTAGGATTGCAATGTCATGCCCACTCCAATTCTACAGGAATTTCTATGAACCAAAGTTTGTCTAACTCCACAGTAGGAAGAACGAAGGATTCTGAAAAGGAGGTGGGGAGTGCATGTTTGATTTTCTATGAAATCTAGTGCAAATGAATCCTTTGGAAAGAATCCTACGGGAATTAATCCTACAAATCAAATGACCATCGTAGCAAAATTTCTCATATGATTTAATCCTACAAATTTTCTATGCAAATCATTTGAATCAAATAGGTCCTCAAAGGCCTGGGGTAGTCTGCGTGGTCTGGGATAGTCTTCCAATTCCTTTATCGGGTGGGACTTATGTGGGGTTCTAAATTGAAAACACGGACACTAACAAAATCGTATTGAAATGAAATAAAAAAAGGGAGGAGTTGTTCGATCAATGAAAGCCACTTGCTTTGTGGTTGTTCACTTTATCACATTCAGTTACGAGCAATGTTAAGGAAATCGGTAATTGTTAGCTGCTCGGTTGGCTTGGGAGTAGCGATTAATCGGAATTCGGACGATTAGCTGATTTAATCGGCCGGCTATTAATCGGTGCAGCCTACAAAAATTAGCACCTAAAACACGTATGAATCATCAGCCTTAAGCTCTCGGATGAGATCCTCAAGGCGCTCAAGCTCTTGTATCTGAGGTCTGGTCGGCAACTACGAGGAACTGGTCAACAATGACAATGAACTAATTGGTGATGGATGAAATCAAGCTCCTGGAGGCAGGGATCGAACGGGAGCTTCGCAAAACCTACTTCATTGGGGCGGGCTAGCGGATGGATGGACGATATGTGTTGATAATTTTGCAACTTTTTGGACCAAGTGTAGTGGTTAATCGGGAACATACCTAGTAATCGGAGTGTCAGACCTATTAATCGGGCTAAACGATTAACAGAAAGAATTAGTGGTAATCGACACGGTCAGGTCCATAGTAGCGATTAATTGGCCTATTAATCGTTGATTCGGCCTATTTTTTGAACAGTGGTTACGAGTAAAACGTATTGGTTGTAATATCACAATTTTACCCATGCCTAAGCCTACCAAGATGGCCAGGGTTTAGTCACATCTTGTACCCAAGGACAAGACCCATATCATATCCGTTAAGACATGGCCAGGGTATAGGTACAATCTGTGCTTGTGGTTGTACCTAAAAGCTACTCTCTTCGTTTTAAAATATAAGATGTTTTAGGTTTGTGAAGAGAATGTATCTAGACTTGTTTTAGTGTGTAGATTCATTCCAAATATGAGTGAACCTATATATTAAAAGTAGTCTAAATACGTTTGCTTCATAGAATTAAAACATCTTATATTTTAGAACAGAGGGAGTACATGAGTTGACCTGATGTGTACTCGTATACTTTTATTGAGTTGAGATAGTTGTGTTTTTGTCGAAATGGGTATTTCTAGTATTGGTTGAGGTATACTAGAAATAATGTTGAATGTGCTCCCGATTAATGTGAAACTAGTATTGGTGGGGATAAAGTTTTATACCCATGGGTTAGGGTACGGTGGAATTTTCTACCCACAGGATATAAGGGTATGGATATGTTATTGCCTCTACCTGTAACATAATCTATTCATCGTCATCCTTAATAGGTAGTCATTGAACTTGATGTGTAAGTTAATTTATATAAGTGGATTTCATTGTACCAAAAATATGGTCACTAAGGGGGTTAAGGTATAATTGTAGTAACCACGCAGAAACAGAGACAGGGGAGCAACATATACCTGGTCACCATAGAACGGCCCCCACCGCAGCAAGGCCCCAGGGTCAGACAGATGAAGCGTGAGATGGCGAGTAGAACATGGCATGCCCACCCACCGGCCTACAAAATCAGCAACAGAGAGCCTACCCAGGCGGCCATCACGCCATCACTCCGTCCTCTGCCCATGACGCTGTCCTTGACGTTGTCCTCCCCTCAGAAACAACATATACAGAGGAGCAATGAGCCCACAGTCTTAACCCGCCAGCCCCACGTAAACCCGGACCCAGCCGTCACTACCTTATTGAGGAACGAGAGAAGTAAGAAAGTGAGCATCAAGCACTCCGTCCTCCGCCCATGACGCTGTCCTTCACGCTGTCCTCCCCTCAGAAACAACATATACAGAGGATCAACGAGCCCACGGTCTCAACCCGCCGGCCCCACTTAAACCCGGACCCAACCGTCACTGCCTTATTAAGGAATGGGAGAAGTAAGAAAAGGAGCATCAAGATCCAACCGCCAGAAACGGCAGGCGCACGGTAGAAACGCCGTGCACAGGCGATCCATCGGCGTACATGCACGCGTGCACTCAGGATCGCTGAGGAAGTGGGTTGGCTAGCGCCCGTTATAGGTTAGAATTTTTCTAGTGTGGATATACCATTGCAGTTTCTCTATATGCACAATTGGATTTTGAAAAATCACACCTTTTCTATCTCTTCTCCCTAGACATTATTTCTTTTCCTCCAACTAATCACAATGGTCGTGTACCAAGGTTTTACATTTCCTCCAACGAATTCGGTTCATGCTACGGTGACCCAGCACACAACTACAAATTATAGTGCGTAAGTCATTCATATAATATTTATGAAGTACCCATTCACAAATATGACATCCAAGAAGTGGTACAACAGAAACTTTTAATTTTTTCATTATTATCAACTGGAAATGTAGAAAAGATTAGATATCCTCCTGTATGCAATGAGGATTCATGGGCGAATAAAGATTTAAACTAGCTATCTTAAAAATTAATGATACCACTACGTTTCGTACCATTTGAGCTCAGAAACTTATTTAAGGTAGTTTCCTTCCCATCGGCTCATCTATTTTATTTTATGCTTCTGTTTATCCATCCTCAGCTCCATAGACGGTACCACTTTCTATGTCTTCAATGTCTCATGAGAGATCGGGCTCCCCATATTAGGATTTTCTTTCGTATCCAAATTTCTCGGTAGTTTCATTGTTGAAATTCTCATAGTCTAAGCAAGGGTTTAAGAAGATAGATTAAGTCCGAGCGTACTCAAAAAATTCTATATAGGTGGTTGTTTGGTACACTACCTATGGATGTGGTTCAGAGATCCTACGGTTATGCATGTTTTGAATTTGTTTCTTTAAAAGGTATGTTTTGGTTTTATAAAAAATTGTCCCTTAGTCTTCACATACTGTTAGAACTTTATGAAGTTCCTTTCCATGTTGTGGCCGTAAGTTATTTCCAAAATATGGAGTAACATGTCACGTTTTATACACTCTGTAGAGATGCGCTATTTTTCCCATAAACGTCTTTGGTCTTATTTCTCTCGGTCACACTTTTGTAGGTATGAGGTTAGTTACCAAGTGTAGCCAAGTAATGTCCATCACTACTTAATTACACAATCTACTCTAAGCAATGACCAAAGACGACCTTGGCTTCAGCATCCTATTTCGCCTTCACCAGCTTGCCCTCCAGGTGATGGGTTTCTTCCTCCATGCGGGCTAGTTTGCCACGAGCAGCGTCGAGCTACCCCTGAAGTTACACGACACGCACTCCTGCCTCTCGTTTGTGGGAATGGATGCGGCAACAAACTCTTCCATATCCCTGGCCTTATCCTCGATGCGGATGTGGATGCTCCGGTGTTAGAAAGCTCCCTTCTCAAGATCATGACTTACTCACCCTTTTTGAGGAGGGTGGCCTGGAACTCTTAGTCCCAGTAAGGAAATCCATCCACTCGAGTAGGTGCTTCTTGTGGCGCTCTTCCACCTCAGCAATGACCATGGTGTCCTCTTGCTGGAAGAAATCTCGCAGCCTCTACTTCTCTATCTTCGTGACTGTCGTCTCCTGGTCATAGTTTGGCTCGCAAGGCCTGGTGTTCGGTGAATCAAGCGGTGAACGCCTTCCTCGTCAATTCCCAAGCCTCGTCGTCCTAGGAGAAAGCGGCACCCTAGTTCGGCAACTCCTCGAGGGCTTGTACCAAGTGTTCCACCTGGCGACGCATGAAGCGAGCTGTGCAAGAGCTAACTGGCACCAGAATCTGTCGGGTTCACCCTCAACCGGTCCCATTCCTGGATCATTTGGAGAGTATACAGGGATGATTCTACTAACTCTCCCTCGCCGCTCACTTTTCTCGGGTCACAGCTCAGCCGAGCATCTCAAGGGCTCGACCCGATGTGCCTGGCTCCTCGGTGGCACTAGCTGCCCCAAGAAAGTCGTGAACTCCTGGATCTATCCCATGGGCTTCCGGGGCCGATGTGGAGAGCCGTTGGGGGGGCTGGCCTCTTGCCCCTCACATCTAAAGGAAGGACGACACTAGATCAGTTGAGAAAACTAAAAGAGTTATCAAAGTACAAAATAATAATATATACCCACCAAAGGGATCGATGGCGGGCAGTCGGGCTTCCAAAGTCTCTCCCAACAACCAGAGGAGAGCCTTCCCTGATGTTCGGATCTTGGGGGTTGAGTTCGGGAGTAGACTCCTATAAAACCCCGGCCTCTCCGACTCGGCGCCTGTCACTCCTGGCTTCTCAATAGGATCTCTAGACTAACCCCACAGACCAACACTAGTCTTTTTTTTGCTCTCTTTGTCCTCACTCGTGCGCACCCGGTACCCACTTCCCGGTCGGTCACCCATCCTCAAATTGCTCTAGGCCAAGAACGCTTAACCTTGGAGTTCTTTTTAGATGAGCTTCCGGAAAACAAGTTGCAACTTGTTGGTATGAGTATCCTATCAATCGTATTAAGACATGTGCTTAGATATCACAACTCCGTCCATGTAACCACACCGTTGGGACCCAAGGGAAAAGCTATCACAAGGTCATTTGCGTCCCCTTCCTTCACGGGGGTAGCTTCCAGAGCATGCTCCAATTTATGGGATAACTCTTGGATGGCTCTGGTGCAAGAGATTCAAAGAGCTACTAGTTAGCTATGAAAACAAAGAAATCGGCAAGATAAAAGGCACTCTAAGGGGCATGCTTGCGAGAGGTATCTACTTAAGTCCCACTTATGTTTTTCAAGGGAGGGACTTCATCAGGATCGGGCATAGAGGAGTAAGCATGAGAGGCACTAGAGTCTTCACATAACAACTACGCTCGAACTCTAGCGCTACTCGATAGGGTAATCACTGTCGACGAGCGATGGCCTCCGAGCTAGCGCGAGCTTGGGGGCTTCATCCGGCGCCGGGATATTACGAATCTTCCACTCTTATTGAGGCACTTCATCGGCTCTATTGTCGGAGCCCCTTGTTTGGCTCGGGGTGCCAGGAACCCATACCCTATGGAGGAACGGTAAAATCCCTCGGGAAGAACTTCGTCATATTCCTCGCTGACTTCACCACTTCCGTGGGACGAGGAGTCTTCCTAGGAAGAGTACAATTTGTTGCTTTCTTCACCGAAGGGTGAGGTACGGGTCGACAAAGACGATGCATGGCCCGTTCCTTGGGAGTTCGTCCCTGAAGACCTTTCACGGGCATCTTCTTCCCTCGCGCTCTCTAAAGATTCAGCCTCAGAGTTAGACATGTCACCGTTCACAACGTCTTTCGTGCTGCACTCTAGCATCATGCACAGGATCTCCACGCGTGGAGGGTCAGAGCAGAGTGTAAGAAGTCCCTTCGAGCGACTACCATAGGCGGAAGGAATGACGAGGCCTTTCATCAAGCCTTAGTACTCCTCCTGGTTCAACTCATACTCCTTCCCGGGCCATAGATGCGTTGGATCCTCCAGTATTTGTCAGTTCTACACCGTACGGGACCTCTTCTGTAGCGGTGCTAGGCATAACTGCATAAAATCGTCAACCAGAAAATGAACTTTCAAGCTCTGGTCTGCTAGATGCTTGACTCGACTCATGACTGGGCTCACATCTACATCCTGAGATCTCGGCCTCCCCCAACCTGGACGGGGCCGCGCTTCCTTTTTTAGGCCATACATCCATGGAAGAATTGGCCGCATGCGGGCTAAGAAGTGCTTGTTGTGCCACCGATGGCATCACTCGGACGAACCTGTTGTAGAAGTGAGCAAAACCACCAACACCAGTAGAGTTTTGGGATGCAACATGGAAATTTGGAAGTTGTATCACTTCATCACGATTTTTTTATAAATATGACCCTCTGCAATTCGCTATCACAAAAATACCCCTCAAAAAAAAAAAAAAAAATGCTGTCAAGCTGAAAAGGCGACATGTCACCTTCCGCCACGGGTGGCGGATGGATGTTCCTCCCATAGCCATAGGGGTGGCGAATGACCCGTGGCCCACCAGCGAAGCGCATCAACCTCTCACCAATGCCAAGTCGAACCTCCCCGCTGGCCCGGCCGTGGGGCCCACCTCATCCTGCCATTCCCCCTGTGGCGGGAGGAACATCCCTCCATCCCCCGTGGCGGGAGGTGACATGTGTCGCCTTTCCAGCCTCTCGCCAGGGCATTTTTGGCGGCACGAGGGGGATATTTTTGGCATGACAAATTGCAGAGGGTCATATTTGTAAAAAAATAGCGTTAAAGAAATCCGAGAAAGGTGGGAATAACCCCATATTGAGGAAGCAGGTGTAGAGGGGAATCTCGTCACATGCCTATTCGCAGGCAGTAGGCTTGAGCGTGGTGGCCTCATTCTCATGATGCTTGCCTGATACCCGATAGCACATCACTTTGACCCATGCCCTGTCCAGATTGGACTTGAAGCGGGGGCGCTCAAGTTTCCACTCCACCGGGGTCTTTGACCTGGTTCTCAAAGATGAAGGCCCTTTCTCCACCGTTTTTCCCTCCTTGCTAGCTTTCGATGTCATCAAATTTTCTCGAGGACAGGGTGCTGGAAAGGGTGAGGGCAAAGGAGAAAGGTGGAAGCAAAGAAGGGTGGGGACGAATTGAACACAATAGGAACGTTCGTGTCATTTTTTCCTTATAGGTCTTCGCCTATGGAAATCCTCTGCCCATTATCCTCCACGTACGGAGTAATAACTAAGGCTCCTTCCCTAAGCGCATTGTCAGGCTACCATTCATGCCTTTTGCGAGGACCGAGGCAACACTGCAGGGACGTGTCTCTTTAAAAGTAGAGAAGTATTCTTCTATATGTAGCCACCACGGGCCCTCATGGTCACCTGGCGGGTGTTGCAGACCCACTTTGACCTGGGGTATAGCTCCGTCAACAGGAAGTGTCATGTCTGGTCCCATGCCTAGGGGTTGCTGTTGTCTCCATGGATCAGGGGGTGTCGTGGATCCACCTAGGTCGGTCCACGACATTTCCTTTATGCAGGTTCCCAGGAGCGGGGCTCCTAGACATCGTGAAGAGTTCGTCGGCAACCACTTTTCGAGAATTGGGCATTCCTAGGATCCGGCTATAGGATCGGCAATTGTGACGTGTTGATCCAACCCAGAGGCGGGACTAGGTCGCGCCACATGGCCACTGTTACCTCACAGATCGACATGTTCCCCGTGGACGGTGCACGATGTATGGGACAAGACTTGAGGCCCTAACTGGTCAGCATGCACCCTAGCCCCATGCCTCCACTGTCGACCATGCAGTCAGGATGTAAGATTTATATCTCCAAATTTCCACCATGTGTCGTGCGAGACACCACATGGTAAGAATCCCCTTGTGGTTTCCCCTTATTATTATAAAAGGAGACCCGAGCTGTGTAGAAAGGGGAGGAGGACCAAGAGGAAAAGGTGAAATAGAATCAGATATAAGAAAGGAGCCTAGGAAGGGACTCATTCACTGAGCTCGACTACACTGGCGGGCCTTCTTGGAGGCCAAAAGGGCCATGCCCCCCTACTCAATTGCAATTTGCACTATACTATTTAGTATGTATCATTTTTTGACCATGGAAAACACAAAATACTTTAAGTTATCCCCCTCAACTATCATCTAATGTCTTTTGACCCCTCCTATAATGATGGTCAAGGTCCGCCACTGCTCGACTAGGAATCGTTCCTGGAGACGAGAACATTGTCATTGTAGTTATCATCTCCACCATATATAGTCATCGACACATGACGTAGGATTTTGAACAATGCGGCCTAAACCTGGGTAAAAACCACCATGTGCTTGTGTGTGATGTTCTCGTAAGTCGATTGGGTTCACTTCGTGTTGCACCCATGCTGAACTAGAAAGGGGTGGGTGCATCCCTACTGACTGTGGATCAAGACGCGACAAGGAGGAAGGCACCAGATTAGGCACGGGTAGCATATGGTGAGTCGGTCAGGTATGGGCTGAGTTTGGTGAGTAGGGTGCAGCACAGGATATGTAGGTGGGTACTGTAGTGTGGAGTTACACGAGGGTGGATTGGGAGAAGAAGATGTGGGTATAGTTGGTACAATGGAGTTTTATTCTGCCACGACAGATTTTCGTCTATTGGGAGGGGTGCGGCGGGGTTTTGTACTGCAGCGGCAGGCAGTGGCAGCAGGATAGGATTTTGTGAGGTCGTAGGGGCGGCGTAAATTTTAAGAGAAGGAGGTCGTGGTTGTTGGCTAGTCCACCGAGGTGGGTCTAGGTCAAGTGCATGGTTCTGTGTACGAGGCAGATCGATGAGAAAATAATGCAAGTCGTTGAGGGGAGCGGGCGAGATCTATGCATACGGGAATTGGTGTTCATAAAAGGATACATAACATGAGACGTAGACTCTATTCGTGGAAGGATCGATGCACCAAAACCCTTTGTGATCGGAGAGTAACCAAAAAAGGCACATGGGTTGGATCGAGGGGAGAGTTTGTGTTGAGCAGTAGGTGTGGTATTCAGGTAGCATAAACATCCAAAGGAATACAGAGATATGTAGTCCGGTGGTGCACCGTACAGAAGTTGGAACGGGGTAACGAGTTGGTGAGGGCGACGATGATGTCGATTGAGAAGAAACGTGGATGTGGAGAGGGCTTCTTCACAAAGAGGTGGCATGTGGGCATAGATCAGGGGGTGCGGGTGGTGTCGTTTAGAGTACTAAGAACACACATGGTGTGGCCATTCTAACGAGAGGTGTAAGGGCACGACATATGGGAAGGAGAAATTGGGTATGTGTGAAGGCATGGAAACATCGTATAGTATAGAGGGCATCGGGTTTGCGCCATAAGGGGAAAATCCACGAGAAATCTATAGTCATCAAGTAAAACTAACACTACTGGAAAAACCATCTTCGGTTCGACGTGAACAAGACCAGCAGTCCCGGCCTGGCATAGCCCACGACTAGTGAGAGCACTAGTCCCGGGCCGTGAGGCCTCTAACGGCTAGAAATGGCCGTAGTCACTAGTCCCGGGCCGGACCAGGTCATTAGTCCCGGTTCGTAATACGGCCCGGGACTAATAACCTGGAGGAGGCCAGCTGGTCCTTTCGTGGACTATTAGTCCCGGGTCGTATCACGGCCCGGGACTAGTTGTCCACCACTATATATTCTGCTTCCTGTCCTGCTGCCCTAAAGCATATGGTGGCCATTTTTCTCAAAGAAGCAAGAGAGTTCGTGCCATTTTTTTCTCAAGATTTGTTAAGATTTAGTTTGCAACATCTAAATCCAAAGCTTTAAAAGGTTAGAACTTCATTCTTTCATCTCTTATTGCTAATTTATCTCTATAATGCTCTAGAAGTATAGATATATGGATCAATGCATGCATGCTCTAGAAGTAGCTAGAAAGGATTTTGATATATATGTGTAACAAATTTTGATTAGGCACATAGTTACTGAAAATTGAAATGTGTAATTTTAGACTTTCAGAGCTTAGAATGGAATGAGGTTTTCACTGATAGAACAATAATAAAAAACTCCACATTTATCATGTTGGTTGTTTTCTCCAGTTCACAAATTGGTGCATGTAAATTTTTCAAAATTCAAAATTAATGCTCTAGAAGCTCTCAATATAACTTGTAATAATTTTATCATGTTGTGTAATGGTTTTTGATATATACTTTTACTATAATGCAGATGGTCCGGGAATGGATGTACGGTACTGACCGACGCTCTGGCGAGTTCATTAATGGCGTGCATGAATTCATCCGTGTTGCTGATGCAAACAAGCGCAATGGTTTTGTATTCTGTCCATGTAATGGATGTAGGAATCAGAAGGATTACTCTGACTCAAAAACCCTTCACAGCCACCTGTTGATGTCCAGCTTCATGCCCAGTTATAATTGTTGGACCAAGCACGGAGAGAGAGGGGTTATAATGGAAGACAATGAAAAAGAGGAGGAGGATGACAACTATCATGGTTTCCCTGAGTACGGAGATACTTCCATGGGGGATGCTGAAGGGGAGGATGAAGAAGAGACACATGATGAACCCGCTGATGATCTTGGTCGGACCATTGTCGATGCACGAAGAGATTGTGAAACTGAAAAGGATAGGGAGAAGTTCAATCAAATGTTAGAGGATCACAAAAAGTTGTTGTACCCAAATTGCGAAAATGGTCTAAAAAAGCTGGGCAGCACACTAGAATTTCTGCGATGGAAGGCTGAGTGTGCTATACCTGACTCCTCATTTGAAAAGTTGCTGAAAATGATGAAGAATATGCTTCCAAAAGATAACGTATTGTCCGCTAGTACGTACGAAGCAAAGAAGGTTGTCTGCCCTCTAGGTTTATAGGTTTAGAAGATACATGCATGCCCTAATGACTGCATCCTCTACCGCGGTGAAGAGTATGAGAATTTGGATGCATGCCCGGTATGCACTTCACTTCGGTATAAGATTAGACGAGATGACCCTGGTGACGTTGAGGGCGAACCCCCTCGGAAGAGGGTTCCTGCCAAGGTGATGTGGTATGCTCCTATAATACCACGGTTGAAACGCTTATTCAGAAACAAAGAGCACGCCAAGTTGTTGTGATGGCATAAAGAGGAACGTAGGTCAGACGGGATGTTGAGACACCCCGCTGATGGGTCGCAATGGAGAAAAATCGATAGAAAGTACCCGGACTTTGCAGATGACGCAAGGAGTTTAAGGTTTGGTCTAAGTACAGATGGCATGAATCCCTTTGGGGAGTAGAGCTCTAGTCACAGCACCTGGCCCATGACTCTATGCATCTATAACCTTCCTCCTTGGTTGTGCATGAAGCGGAAGTTCATTATGATGCCAGTGTTGATCCAAGGTCCGAAGCAACCCGGCAACGACATTGATGTGTACCTAAGGCCATTAGTGGAAGAACTTTTACAATTTTGGCACGAACCCGGGATACGCGTGTGGGATGAGCACAAGAAGGAAGAATTTAACCTCCGAGCATTGCTTTTCGTAACAATCAATGACTGGCCTGCTCTTAGTAACATTTCAGGACAGTCAAACAAGGGATACAATGCATGCACACACTGTTTAGATGAGACTGAAAGTATATATTTGGACATTGTAAGAAGAATGTATACAATGAGCATCGTCGATTTCTTTTGGCCAAGCATCCCTTAAGAAAGAAATGCAAGCATTTCAACGGTCTGGCATGTCACCAGACGAAGCCTAAGGAGCGTACTGGTGCTGATATATTTGATATGGTCAAAGATTTGGATCAAATAGTAACCTTTGGAAAGGGTCCTGGAGGAAAATCTGTTCTGAAGGACGCTGAAGGACACGCACCCATGTGGAAGAAGAAATCTATATTTTGGGAGCTACCATATTGGAAATTCTTAAAGGTCCGCTCTGCAATCGATGTGATGCATGTGACGAAGAATCTTTGCGTGAACCTTCTAGGCTTCTTGGGCATGTATGGGAAGACAAAAGATACACCGAAAGCATGAAAGGACCATCAACGTATGAAAGACCCAGATGGCCTGCATCCAGAATGGTTTCAAGGTCATGCCAGCTACGCTCTTACCAAACAAGAGAAGGAAATATTTTTTGAATACCTAAGCAGTATTAAGGTCCCGTCTGGCTTCTCGTCGAATATAAAGGGAATAATAAATATGGCAGAAAAAAGTTCCAAAACCTAAAGTCCCATGACTGCCACGTGATTATGACGCAAATGCTTCCGATTACATTGAGGAGGCTTCTACCAGATAATGTTCAAGTACCCATTGTGAAGCTATGTGCATTTCTCAATGCAATCTCTCAGAAGATAATCAATCCTGAAGATCTACCACGGTTACAAAATGATGTGGTCCAATGTCTTGTCAGTTTTGAGTTGGTGTTCCCACCATCCTTCTTCAATATTATGACGCACTCCGGTTCACCTAGTCGAAGAGATTTCCATTCTCGGTCCTGTATTTCTACACAATATGTTTCCCTTTGAGAGGTTCATGGAAATCTTAAAGAAATATGTTCAGAATCGCATAGGCCAGAAGGAAGCATCTCCAAGGGCTATGGAACAGAGGAGGTCATGGAATTTTGTGTTGACTTTGTTCCTGACCTTAGGCCGATTGGTCTTCCTCAATCGCGATATGATGGGAGACTGAGTGGAAAGGGTACTCTAGGAAGGAAATCAATAATATGTAGGGACGGACATTCTTACACCAAAGCACATTACACCGTTCTACAGAATTCTATCTTGGCAGCCCCATATATCGAGGAACACAAGAAAATATTACGCTCCAACAACCCTGGAAAGCATGACTCTTGGATTAGAGATGAACACATGAAGAGTTTAGGCGGTTGGTTGCAACATCTCATCAAAAACAACACTCTTGGAGATCAGCTATACTTGTTGTCTAGGTCACCATCTTCGACTATATCGACTTTCCAAGGGTACGAGATAAATGGGTATACATTTTACACGATAGCCCAAGATAAAAAGAGCACCAACCAAAACATTGGTGTCCGCTTTGATGCAACAGACAACAATGGGTCAAAGACCACATATTATGGTTACATAGAGGAGATATGGGACCTTGACTATGGACCTACTTTTAAGGTCCCCTTGTTTCGGTGCAAATGGGTCAAGCTGACAGGAGGAGGGGTTGAGGTAGACAAGAAATACGGAATGACATTGTTGGATCTCAACAATCTCGGGTACTTAGACGAACCATTCGTCCTAGCCAATGATGTGGCTCAGGTTTTCTATGTGAAGGACATGTCTACCAAACCTAGAAAAGGAAAAATAAGAAAAATAAAAAATAAGAAAAAGAATACATCAGATGATGAGCCAAAGCGCCACATAGTTCTTTCAGGAAAAAGAAACATCGTGGGAGTGGAGGACAAGACAGACATGTCAGAAGATTGTGATAAGTTTCATGAAATTCCGCCCTTCACGGTGAAGGATGACCCAAGCATCATGTTAATGAATGAAGATGCTCCATGGATACGACGGGATCAGAAAGGAACACACACGAAGAAATGATATGTAATAATTGTAACATTTTATGAGTGAAGATGCTCCATGTGTCCATTTTTTATAGTGTTGTCTGCAAACAATCTTGAGTGTGTTAGTCCCGTTTTGTGGCTGGACCGGGACTAAAGGAGGGCCTTTAGTCCCGATTAATACTTACCATTAAGATCTGATCTCCAAACGCGTGAGGTCACATATTAGGGAGTGCCTCTATGACCAGTTTCTTGGAGATGCGGGAGGACTGGGCTCCGGCGGCATCTCCCTGAAACTGGCCATAGTGGTGTCCCTGCTCTCGAAAACCATCTTGCAGCTTGTAACTTATCTAACTAGATCAATACGCCTGGGAGCTAACTAATTTCACATATTAGGGAGTGCCTCTATGACCAATTTCTTGGAGATGCCGGAGGATTGGGCTCCGGCGGCATCTCCCTGAAACTGGCCGTAGTGGTGTCCCTGCTCTCGAAAACCATCTTGGAGATGCCTCAAACTGGCTGGAGGACTGGACTCACAAGGATGCCTATTTATAGTACAAGCAGCTCGGCATAATGTCGACACTCACGACATAATGTCGACACTCACCCCTATTATTAGTGATGACTCATGTTTTGTCCCGGTTGGTGTCTCCAACCGGGACTAAAGGTTCATCTTTAGTCCCGGTTGGTGACACCATCCGGGACAAGTTACAAGCCGCACGACATAATATCGACATTCACCCCTATTATTAGTGTTGTCTGGCCCAGTCTGCCGCAATCCTGTAGGGGTTCGTAGCATGGAAAACAAAAAATTTCTACCGCATGCAAACAAACAAGCCAAGATCTATCTACTAGATTGTAGCAACGAGTCGATAGAGGAACTCACCCTCGAAGATTCCAAAGCGGTTAACGAGAGCAGATTCTCGTGGGTGATGTAGTCGTACTCTTGCCGATCTCAAGATCACGTAGACGATCCTTCCCAAGGCTATGCTCCGCAGCGCTTCGCAATCGGTCACACGCTCGTACTGATGGAGACCTTCCTCTCCCTTGTTCCAAAGAAAATGGAGGTTGCAAGACTCTCGCGATTCCGCAAAGACGACAAGTGGTACCTAAGTAGAGGGAGATCTCGCAGGCTTCGCTTAAGCCGAGCGAGTATGGTGGACTATGAGAGAACCTTGGTGATCTAGGGTTTTAGACACACCAATTAGAAGGGGCTAAACCCGGCTAGGGCAATTAGAAGCTCTAACTCCTAAGCTTGGGAGAAATCCCTAGGCTGTGCTAGGGTTTAGGTTTAGAGGTAGGGAACTTGTGTCTAGGAGGGAGCCCCGCCTCCTCTTATAGGTGGAGGAGGCGCTGCCGGGAGGAGTCCTCCCAACTCAGCACAAGGTGGCGGGTGGGAGGAGGAACTCCTCCCCCAAGTCGGTTTCAAACCTCCTTCTCCTCTTTCCCAAAACTAGTCGTTTGACTTTCAAACTAGCCGTTGGACTTTTCAAACTAGGATTTGAATAAACCCTCTATTTGGTACAGTGATGACACCAAGTACATAATGCAATCATACCAACTTGATATAACACATTCATGTACCCTTCCCCTCCGGAGTGCCGGACATTCCGGAACCTTCTAGAACTTTCTCGATGAAAACACCGGAATCATTCTACAACCCCAAATGTGACTTTCCTTATATGAATCTTATTCTCCGACCATTCCGGATCTCCTCATGATATCCCGGATCCCATCCGAGACTCAACAACATTCGTCTCTTACTCATCATTCCATAACTACTCAACAACATCGAATCCTTATGTGTCTCCTACGTTCGTGAATTATGCGACATGATCGAGACACTTCTCGATCAAGAACCAATAGAGGAATCTGGAAATTCATATGGCTCTACATATTTCTACGATTACTTTGTGATCGAATGAACCACTTACATACGATACCAATTTCCCTTTGTCTCACGATATTTTACTTATCCGAGGTTATGATCGCCGGTATCTCGCATACCTAGTTCAACCTCACATCGATAAGTACTCTTTTCTCGTTCCCGTGGTATGTGATCCCTTGTGAGCCAGTCACATGCTTGCAAGCTAATTGGATGACATTCCACCGAGAGGGCCCAGAGTATATCTATCCGTCATATGGATGGACAAATCCCACTCTTGATCCATGTGTCTCAACCAATACTTTCCGAACACTCAATGCCACCTTTATAGCTACCCTGTTATGGTGTGGTGTTTGATGTCATCAAAGCATCCTTCCGGTAAAGGTGATATGCATGATCTCATGGTCGAAGGAATTAGGTTACTATGTATCAGAAAGCTTATAGCAAATGAACTATATTAAATGACTTGATCTTTATGCTACGCTTAACTATAGGAGTATGTCCATCACATCATTCTCCTAATGATATGACCCTGTTGTTAATGACATCTCTATGTTCATGATCAGGAAACCATGATCATATATTAACCAACAAGCTAGTTTAACAAGAGGCTTTACTAGGGACTCTTTTATGTTTACAAATCACACAAGTATTAATGTTTCCAGTTAATACAATTATAACATAGTATGTAAACATTTATCATAAGTATGAAGATATGATAATAACCACTTTATTATTGCCTCTTGGGCATATCTCCAACAGTCTCCCACTTGCACTAGAGTCAATAATCTAGTTTCAAACCTTTGTGTATTCAACACCTATGGCTTTCTAGTGTTGTATGTACACGATTGCTAGTGGTCAACTGATCTCCGGATCTGACACTTCCAGGTCCGTGTGTAATTGCATGTCTTTGCCTCACGCATCACTCATTCTCTAATGAGATGGCTTTGTATAATTTTGGTCCTTCGGTGAGACCTTTAGTTCTTTGGGGTTAAAACATGTTGATAATATTGTCGCATAATATATCTTCATAGTATTATCCCCATGAACTACACCTAGTTTGACAACAAACTACTTGACACAAATGCCCTCTTTAGCTGCTATTATAGCAGTCATATACTTAGCCTTTTGTTGTAGTATCTGTCACAATGTCTTAACTTTTGGAACTCATCCAAATCCATTATGGAACTTACTTTCCATTATATTGTGCCACCCTTAGTTTAGATTGAGATAAACTTAATTTGTACTTTGTGACAAAACTAGTATCAATGTAATACTTTTACAATGAACTAACCATCTATTTGCCACTTCTACAAAATAATATACTCTTAGTTCTTCCAAAAGATCATAAGAATATCCTTACTATCGTCCAATGATCATCTTATGAATCATTCTGGTATATGCTCATAACATTTAGAGCATAGGACATATCTGGATTTGTACATATCACAGTATGATTGATATAAATACTCTTTATGATTTCATACATCAAGTATCAATATATACTTGAATCTTTGTTTCACTTATCAAGTGTCAATACACTTGAATATATCATCAATATTGAACTCATCCAATCCTTTCTGTGTGACAAGAACCTTTCTTGTAGTTTCTATATTGAACTCATTCAATACATCATCTATGTACTTTCGGCACAACCATATTAGCGTGTATTAATGCCAAATATTTGGGTTTTGCCTAAGTCTTTCATCAGGATGAAATTCTTAATATGTGTTAATAAAAGATACATCATTTCTAATCAACAATATGTCCTCCACATAATGTATTAGAAATATGTCTTAGCGCTCCCACTTAATTTCTTGCAAATGCAAGCATCTTCATTGTCTCCGATGAAATTAAACTCTTTTAACAGTTTCATCATAGTGAAGATTCCAACTCCGCTATGCTTACTTCAACCATTGAAGTTTTCATATGCATTTAGCATCCTTTGAATTAACAAAACCCTTTGGACCGTGTCATGCACACGTCCTAGGTAACCCTTCTATTAGAAGAACTTGTTTTGTTTATTCAACTACCACATAACAAAAATTATATGTAGTGGTTGCTACATTAATCCATCTAGACTAAATATCGCTATGAAAGATCAAAATCTTGTCATAGTCAACCTTTGAACATTTTGTGAACTCTTTCCCAACATGTCGACTATTTCATAGATGTGAAACATCCATGTCTACTTCTTTATAGATCCAAACACAACTGTAAGGTCTTACACCTTTCTCGAGGGTCCTTCAAGTTCAAAACTTGATTTCTCGTGTATGGAACTATCACGGATTTTATGGCTTCAAGCCATTTGACGAGTCAGGCCCATCATCGCTTCTTTGCATGTAGTCCGTTCATTATTCTCAAATAATGATTCAACCCTCAAATCTTGGTATTTGATTGTTTACTCGACCTACTTGGTTCAATAGAAACTTAGACCTCCGTGACCGCAACCTTTGAGGCACGTGAGCCATGAGCATTGTTGTTGCCTCCGGAACACTTTTCGGCGCTGCGCAACTTTGCACATATAGCTAAGGTTCCTTTAACCTTATCAAAGTTCTATTGTCCTCCCACTTATCTTTTCACGAAAAATTCCTTCTCAAAGAAACTTGACGTTCTAAGCGACAAATACTTTTGTCTCCGGTGTTTATGGAGGAATACTTAACAGTAATACAAAGACAGTTTCATCCGACTTTGGTTGCAAACATCTTTCTTATGCATAGCATACCAATGTTTAAGAAAGGACTACTTGGGTTTTATCCCAAACCATAACTTTATATGGTGTCATTTCAGCGGATTATGATGGAGCTCTTTTCAGTGGAAAACGATAATCTCTAAAGCTTTTAATCTTTAAAATATAATGGCAGTTCTATGAATTACACCTTTGATCTTACCATGTCAAACAAGGTTTTAATTACATATCTCGAACGCTCCATACTCTTATGGTGTTTCGGGAAATGCAAATCCACAGAACGATTCCTTAAATCTTAGGTATTATGCTAAACTTGTAACTCAAATATCTTCCTTTATGATCTTTATCATAAACTATTTATATTCTTATTACAATGATTTTGCACTTCATCTTGAAAGACTTTGACCTTTTTCAAATGTTTCATACTTCATCCTTATTAAGTAAATATTCATATATTCACTCAAATTTTCGGAGAAAGCAAATGAAGTTGAAATTCATCGCTGTTGACTACACATAATGGACTTTGTACAACAATATGTACAAGTTCCAATAAGCTAGTCATTCGTTCCCTTTTGGCCTATGAACGAAGTTTTAATTATCTCTAGGAAAGTTTCACAAGCGTCATTTGATCAAAATCAAAAGACTCCAAAATTCCATCCACATAGAGTTTCTTCATGTTTTCTTTCCATTATAATTTAAACGGCGATGTCACTTCCTAAGTGATCTTCCAATCAATTTGTCTTTCGACATTTTTAGCACTAGTTTTATGGATGTGATTTCTCCAACGAGATTTGTGAATCATCCATCTTTTATGGATTACGGCAATTATTTGAACAACCCTTTTGTTCTCATAATACCTGATAAAACAAATTCTAGTTTAACGAGCAACACAATAACCCTTTATTTGTTCTCGATGAACATCATCACATATTCTTTTGCTAGTTACTTAGGCCATTGTAGTTCATGAATTGTGTTGTTTCGTATGACGATTCACACCAACAAATTCAGTATCAAATATTTAAGAACCACATTGTTTAATAAGCAAAGAATATAGCCATAACATGTATATCATCTATATACTTAAACTGAACAATTCTAGTCTTTTCTGCCATATATTTATGAGATTCTCGTCAAGATTTCTTTTACATTTGAAAGAATCTATCAACATCAATATTGGAGTCATACATATGACACATAGTCCAAAGCGTGTATATTTAAATACCAATGTCTTTGGACTTGCACTTTGAAGTAGATCACCATCATCAATTGTTTGGTGTGCTTTCAAATTCCATTCTTTAGTAATCTCTTGGTGTGGTAAATATTTTACCTACATCAAATATTCACCCTTATCATGGATTTATTCATGATCAAGCTACTTTTAGCTTATAAAGATGAATCGCGAGTATAATGTTGCTCTCCAAAACCTTTTGGTGGATTAGGACAACTAGTGTCTCCAACCTTTTGCAAATTCTCATCAAATATGAGAACATGACTTTTGCCATATTATACTCTATCATGTTGTAACCAAAACTTCGTTTCAGATATCACAATATCTTCCACTCATCATGGTTTCTGAAACAACTCTTTCAGATCCTAGATAACCTTGATATTAAGACAATCCTTTGAATATCAAGAATCATGGAAACAAACATGATACTCATACACTAACTCTTGGAATTGTCACTCTTGTTTTAATACCAATTATTAAACTTCATGGAGTAACCAGAAATTACTGAAAGTTTGTAATAGGACTTTTAAACTTTAGATTAACACTTCAAAACAATACGATACCAGTTCGTAAAGTAACTAACCAGAATTCTATAGTTCTATCATCTCAATTAAAACTAAGCGCAAGGTGGTAAACGGATGCCAATGACTACAACAACTATGCAAATTCACTTTGATTTAATTTATGATAAATAGTGTTCAACTTTTAATCATATCGCCGTTGAACTCCCACTCAAAACAATATCCCTCACATTGTTTTAGTGATCACACGAACCAAATCCACCACATCAAAACCGATCATCACAAGAGTTGATGTAGCTTCAATGGCGAACAATCAACATGTTCATCATATCTACTATATGACTCATGCTTTACCTTTCGGTGATCCGTGTTCCGAGACCATGTCTGTACATGCTAGGCTCGTCAAGGTCAACCTTAGCTTCCGCATGAGCAAATCTGGCTTGCTCACGTTGTATACACTCGCAGAATCTAACACACCCGATCATCACGTGGTGCTTCAAAACAACGAGCTTTAGCAACGGTGCTTACTAAGGATGAACACTTTAAAACTTGAAATTGTGTGCTTGAGGGATCATCTTATAATGCTACCGTCGTAAACTAAGCAATACAAGATGCATAAAAGGATTAACATCACATGCAATTCATAATATGTGATATGATATGGCCTTTCTTCTTTGTGCTTCCGATCTCCATCTTCAAGCACGAACATGATCTCCATCATCACCGGCATTGCATCAAGGTCAATGACGCCGCTCCATGGTTGTCGTCCACCAGCTTTAACTATTAAAACTACTTTGAATAGACACGCGGGTCTTAACATAATTTAAAGACAACCATATGGCTCCTGCCGGTTGCCAACTTACAATAATGAACATTGCATACATCAAATATAATCACAATCATGGCCATATCACATCACAGCACACCCCTGCAAAACAAAGTTAGACGCCTCTAATTTTCTTTGCATGTTTTACGTGATTTGGGGCTTTCAGTAAGTGTCGTTCTAACTTACGAACAAGAACCACAACATTGATACTAGTATTGTCAATCACCCGTTGTAAATTGAATCTTAACTATGTTGGGAGAAATAGGCACCCGCAAAGCCACTTATGCAATACAAGTTGCATGTCAAGCGTGGAGCAAGTCTCATGAATGATGTCATGTAAGGTTAGCCCAGGCCGCTTCATCCCACCATCCCGCAAGATGCAAAGTACACAAGAAGCAATCGACAACAAAAGCATCAACGCCCACAATGACCATTGTGTTCTACTCGTGCAACAGATCTACATATAGACACGGCTCGATACCCGTAGGGGTTCAGTAGCATGGAAAACAAAAAATTCTACCGCATGCAAACAAACAAGCCAAGATCTATCTACTAGATTGTAGCAACGAGTCGATAGAGGAACTCACCCTCGAAGATTCCAAAGCGGTTAATGAGCAGATTCGTGGGTGATGTAGTACTCTTGCCGATCTCAAGATCGCGTGACGATCCTTCCGGGCTGCGTTCGCAGCGCTTCATGATCGGTCTGCGTTCGATTTTCGATGGAGACCTTCCTCTCCCTTGTTCCAGGCAGCGGAGGTTGCACTCTCTCATGATTCCTAAGCAGACGACGGCGTGGTACCAAGTAGAGGGAGATCTCGCAGGCTTTGCCTTAAGCCGAGCGAGTATGGTGGACTATGAGAGAGCCTTGGTGATCTAGGTTTTAGACACACCAATTAGAAGGGGCTAAACCGGCGTCTAGGGCAATTAGAAGCTCTAACTCGGCGGCTTGGGAGAAATCCCTAGGCTGTGGCTAGGGTTTAGGTTTAGAGGTAGGGAACTTGTGTCTAGGAGGGGAGCCCTGCCCCTCCTCTTATAGGTGGAGGGAGGCGCGCCTGGGGAGAGGAGTCCCTCCCCAACTCGGACCCAAGGTGGTCCGGCGGTGGGAGGAGGAACTCCTCCCCCAAGTCGGTTTCAAACCTCCTTCTCCTCTTTCCCAAAACTAGCTGTTTGACTTTCAAACTAGCCGTTTGACTTTTCAAACTAGGATTTGAATAAACCCTCTATTTGGTACAGTGATGACACCAAGTACATAATGCAATCATACCAACTTGATATAACACATTCATGTACCCTTCCTCTCCGGAGTGCCAGACATTCCGGAACCTTCTAGAACATTCCCGATGAAAACACCGGAATCATTCTACAACCCTGAAACAGGACTTTCCTTATATGAATCTTATTCTCCAGACCATTCCGGATCTCCTCGTGATATCCCGGATCCCATCCGAGACTCCGAACAACATTCGGTCTCTTACTCATCATTCCATAACTACTCAACAACATCGAATCCTTAAGTGTGTCTCCCTACGGTTCGTGAATTATGCGGACATGATCGAGACACTTCTCCGATCAATAACCAATAGAGGAATCTGGAAATTCATATGGCTCCCACATATTTATACGATTACTTTGCGATCGAATGAATCACTTACATACTATACCAATTTCCCTTTGTCTCATGATATTTTACTTATCCGAGGTTATGATCGTCGGTATCTCTGCATACCTAGTTCAACCTCGTTACTGATAAGTACTCTTTTCTCGTTCCCGTGGTATGTGATCCCTTGTGAGCCAGTCACATGCTTGCAAGCTAATTGGATGACATTCCACCGAGAGGGCCCAGAGTATATCTATCCGTCATATGGATGGACAAATCCCACTCTTGATCCATGTGTCTCAACCAATACTTTCCGAACACTCAATGCCACCTTTATAGCCACCCTGTTACGGTGTGGTGTTTGATGTCATCAAAGCATCCTTCCGGTAAAGGTGATATGCATGATCTCATGGTCGAAGGAATTAGGTTACTATGTATCAGAAAGCTTATAGCAAATAAACTATATTAAATGACTTGATCTTTATGCTACGCTTAACTATAGGAGTATGTCCATCACATCATTCTCCTAATGATATGACCCTGTTGTTAACAACATCTCTATGTTCATGATCAGGAAACCATGATCATATATTAACCAACAAGCTAGTTTAACAAGAGGCTTTACTAGGGACTCTTTTATGTTTACAAATCACACAAGTATTAATGTTTCCAGTTAATACAATTATAGCATGGTATGTAAACATTTATCATAAGTATGAAGATATGATAATAACCACTTTATTATTGCCTCTTGGGCATATCTCCAACAAATCCCTTCAGTCACGGTTGATTTCTCCAACCGGGACTAAAGACGAACTTTTTAAGATGGTTCCTCCGCTAGTTGTTCTTTGAGGTAGGCAGAGAAGAGCTTTCCATAGTGCAAGGTCGAGATTCCTCATACCTTGATCGAACCGCATGTGCAACTCATTAAGAATGCAACTCATAAGAATCTTACCCTCTCTTTATATGCATTTCCCTCTATTTATAGGCTGCTCGATCCAGCCTGCTCTATTTATAGGCCTTTTCCTCTAAATACAACATCTTCCTATTTAGGTAACACTCACGACATTTATTAATATTAAAAACCGGGACAAACCGGGACTAGCTAACACTCAGGACTAAAGCCGCCCCCTTTAGTCATAATCATGCCTAGTCCTATAGTACGCAGCTTCAGGGTCTTCTTCGTCATTGTCATCATCGACGTCATCGTCAACTGCCACTCCGAGGATCCTCAACCCATCCATGGAATATACTAGGGGCCATTCCAGCCTCGGATTCACAGCGGGCGGGTGGACTCGTGGGCACCGCAGGCGAGGATGGCCTCCCGGCGATGTAGCGCATCACTCTGATGATAGTACGGTTTGCCCACCACAGATGACAGCTGGCTTCGTTGTGGTTCACCGGGGGCGGGCCATCACCCTCATACCTGGCGAGCTCCCTTTCCCGCCTATTAGCGAAGAAGGCATTCCATGTGTCGTAGTTGTCGGGATCCCACTGGGGATCCATCCGCTGCTCTGGCGTGAGCTCGTGGTAGAAGTGGTTTGTGATGGCCGCCTGGCGTGCGGAACCTTGAGGGACAGGAGGGACAGGAACCCCTCTAGCGCTCAGCATCCAGCCGGTGGGCAGCCAGTAGCCCGGCAGACAAGGATAGTTGGAGGCGCACAGCGCCTCGGTCTCCTCGAGGGTCAGAATGGCCCAGTAGGCGTTGTCCATTGTTCTAAGAGAGGAAGGTGTGGATATGTGGATAGCCATGGCACGATCGCCCTAGATATAGAGGGAAAGGGCGGGAAAACTTGGCATGAAGCTTTGGGAAATGGCGGGAAATATCTTTAGTCCCGGTTAGTGACTACATCCGGGACTAAAAGCTCTCGTAGAAAGGAAAGGGCGGGAAAACTTGGAGGGAAGCGGTGGGAAATGGCGGGAAATATCTTTAGTCCCGGTTTGTGACTACAGTCGGGACTAAATGGATATTATATTAAGATTCTTTATATTTTTCTGATAATAATAGACATATTATTTGTTTTATTTGGATTATTACAATAAAAGATATGATTTTCCAAAGTTTTATATTTGATTTGAATTAAAAAAAGAAAATTTACAAATGAAATAATTTATAAATGATGCAAACAGATAAATGGATATTATATTAAGATTCTTTATATTTTTCTAATAATAATAGACATATTATTTGTTTTATTTGGATTATTACAATAAAAGATATGATTTTCCAAAGTTTTATATTTGATTTGAATTAAAAAAGAAAATTTACAAATGAAATAATTTATAAATGATGCAAACAGATAAATGGATATTATATTATGATTCTTTATATTTTTCTAATAATAATAGACATATTATTTGTTTTATTTGGAGTATTAAATAAAAGATATGATTTTCCAAAGTTTTATATTTGATTTGAATTAAAAAAAGAAAATTTACAAATGAAATAATTTATAAATGATGCAAGCAGATAAATGGATATTATATTAAGATTCTTTATATTTTTCTGATAATAATAGACATATTATTTGTTTTATTTGGATTATTACAATAAAAGATATGATTTTCCAAAGTTTTATATTTGATTTGAATTAAAAAAGAAAATTTACAAATGAAATAATTTATAAATGATGCAAACAAATAAATGGATATTATATTAAGAGTCTTTATATTTTTCTGATAATAATAGACATATTATTTGTTTTATTTGGAGTATTACAATAAAAGATATGATTTGCCAAAGTTTTATATTTGATTTGAATTAAAAAAAAGAAAATTTACAAAAAAATAATTAGTCGCGGGTCATGGCTGGACCCGGGACTAAAGGGTGCCTGCGCGCGCGAAAACGAAGCGGCCGAAAAAACCCTTTAGTCCCGGATCATGGCTTAACCTGCGACTAAAGGGGGGGTCTTTAGTCGCGGGTTAAGCCACGGCCCGCGACTAAAGACTCTTTAGTCCCGTCCCGTGGCTTAGCCCAGGACTATAGGGGTGGTCACTATATATTTTGCGCCAGGGGAGGCCGGTGCTACCCATCAGCACTTGGCATTCATCGATGAAGACGAAGACGAAGCACTCACAGGCGACGACGCAACACAACGCGGGGGAGGTGCTGTCCGTCGCCACCGTGCCGCTCCGCCGTGTGTGCTCCGGCGTGCCGCCGCTCTACCGCGCGCCGCCTTGCCGCTAGACTTATCTCGTGCCAAGGCTTTCTCTCATGCCGCTGCCGTGCCTCACCGCCTCACCCGCCGTTCACACGTATCACGTCTTGCCGCTTCGATCGATCGGTGTGCTCGAGGGAGGGGTACGGACGGCCGTTGTTTTTTTGTAATTATTAGTTAGCTAGATATAGGGTTAGGATTATAGTTTTTGTTTTATTTAGAATTATAGTTTTTGTTATTAATTAGGATTAGGATTATATTGTCTCGATGGTGATCCGGCAAGGTACACATATATAGTTGGATTATTTAGAATTATAGCTCGAACGAAACGAGGGCCGAACAAAAAGTTGGATGGTAATCAGAGGTTCATCATCGAAGAAATAGATGATGATGGTGAACCAATTGCTCCAGAGAAGCACCGGAGGATGTTTATAAATCAATGCAGGGTGCTTGTTAGGGACAACCTGCCGATCACCATCCAAGAATGGAATCAGTCAAATAAATCCAGTGAAGAATCTAGCTATGTCACGATGATGCCAAATATGACCTTTGGCAGAAGCTCATAGCGCATTTCATACTACCTCTAGAGTATGAAGAATTTGAGGTAGATGGTATTACCCCAAGACCGGGTGGGCTTGAAAATAGAGCGAAAGTGAAGGAGTGGGCTCTGAGCAAGATGGATGAACTGTACCGGAACCACAAGAAAAGTTTATACGCGAAATATGTCGCGAAAAAGAAAACTCCAGACTTCAAAGGAGTAAACGAGAAGTTGAGAGAACAGTGGTCCGATTTTGTACGGTACAAGCAATCTGATAAAGCAAAGGCAAAGTCGGCAAAGAACGCGTTAAATGCTGCCAACAAGAAATACCATCATAAAATGGGGACAGGTGGCTACAAGAGTGTCGTCCCTAAGTGGGAAACTATGGAGAAGAACATGAGGGCTAGAGGCGTCACTCCTGGTACATATGGATGGCCCAAGAGGTCAAAGCACTGGTGGTATGTGCACGGGGGATCCTTGGACCCAAAAACAGGGAAGACATTATTTCATGATGAAATTCTAAAACCCTCCCAAGACCTTATTAAAGCAATGAACGATGCTCAATTGGGATTGTTCCGTCCCGAGAGAGAGAACGACGAGCTGACACGCGCCCTAGGGAATCCTGAAAAGGGAGGACGAACACGAGGCAAAGGCGTCGGTGTCTCCTGGAAGAAAGGGTTTCCTCAGTACGATGCCAGTTACAGAAGCCGTCAGAGAAAGAAGGACCGGGAGGCAGACCGGATCTCCAGGGTAGAACAGGACCTAGCTGATCTGAAGAACCTCATGCATAGCCAAAGGTCGTCGTCGTCAACTCACCCGCGGTCTGATGATCCTGCATTGGATCTTAGCCAGTGGAGAAGCAGTGTGGCTTCCATGGAGGTCCGGGCTGATGATCAAGCACTGCTGGATGATGCACCGGCTCCTCACTACCCCGTGGATGATGTCAGAGAGATGGCACAATGTGAGCTACATCAGCCAATGAACAACCTGTCCTTCAAGGTAGCGAACGGCCGCTTACCTTGTTCATTCGAGCACTCCACCATTCACTTCCGATTCCACCAGGCTATGCTCGTGTCACGGTGGATGACATAGTGGAGGATTTTGTGGACCTAGAGATTGAAATCGCTACGCCTGAAGGCCTTACGAAACTAGGAGATGTCAAGCGCAACATCATTCTATGGAATAAGAAGTACATCAAGTTTCCAGGCTCGGCGTCAAGGCCACCGACTCCGAGGAATCGAAGTCCACCCCGCATCGAATATCGTCAACCTCCAAGTCCACCCCAACCCGATTATTGAAGGGTTTCGCAGCATAGTAAATCAAAAAAATTCTACGAATGCGAACGGGAAAGCCAAGATCTAATCTAGGAGATGCAAACAACGAGGGGGGATAGATGAGATCTTCATACCCTTGAAGATTCGCACAGCGGAATGTTCAACGGAACGTGGTTGATGTAGTCGTACTAGTTTCTCCTCCTCGCGATCTGATCCGATCCAACACAGCAAGTGGCGATGCCTCCGAGAGATGCACACGTACGGCACCTCGACGTCTCCTCCTTCCTCGTTCCAGCAAGTGGGGTGGAGAGATAGATTGGATCTACAACACGACGGCGTGGTCCAAAGGTGGAGAGTTTCTGCGGCAGGGCTTCGCCTACGCACAGTCGGGAGAGAGAGAGATCTGGAGGGCAGCAGTATGGCGGCTAGGGTTGAAGGAGTGGGGGAGGAGGGCTGCGCCCCTGCCCTCTATATATATGGGGCTGGCCGGCCCCCTTGGCCCCTCCTCCAAGCCCTAGGGCGGCGGCCCCAAGGGTTGGAGTGGGGGGCAAGTTTTCCCCCTCCTTCTAGAAAGTTTCCCTAGGGTTTCCCCTAGGGTTTGGCCGGCTGGGCCTATGGGGCCTTGTGCCCCTGGCCCAATGCGGCCAGGGCACTCCCTCGTAGGCCCACGCCCCCTCCCGACAAGTGGGGCCACGTTGGTCCCACTCCGGAAGGTTCTAGAAGCTTCCGGTACAATACCGAACAATCCGAAACAATTCCGAAATCCAAAAACTGCTTTCCCTTATATGAATCTTATTCTCCGAACCATTCCGGAACCTCTCGCAATGTCCTGTATCTGATCTGAGACTCCGAACAAAAACCCATAAACCAATTATCCATTCTATCCTAGCGTCAAGACACGTTAAGTGTGTGACCCTACGGGTTCGAGAATATGCAGACATGATCTTCTATCAATAATCAACAGCGGGGTCTGGAAACCCATACTGACTCCCACACATTCATCGATGATCATATCGGATGAACCATGATGCCATGATTCAATTAATCCTATATATATATTCCCTTCGTCACGCGATATTTTACTTGCCCGAGATTCGATCGTCGGTATCGGCATACCTAGTTCAATCTCGTTCACAGCAAGTACTTTACTCGTTCCGTAATCCGATATCACTTTGTGATTAACTCCTTAACCACGTGCTTGCAAGCGGTGTTGATATCGATTACCAAGTGGGCCCAAAGTATATCTCTCCGACTTGGGAGGGACAAATCCCATCTCGATACGTACAACCCAACAAGTACTTTCCGATCACCTGAGAGACACCTTTATGATCACCCTCTCATAGGATGATGTTTGATGACCTCAAAGCTTTCTTCCGATACCAGGGAGTTACATTATCTCATGGTCTAAGGAATACAATATTTGACATAAGAAAAAGCTTCGCAAAGATGAACACGATGACACGATCTAATTGCTCTGCTTGATTTGGGTCTGTCCATCATATCATTCTCCCAATGATATGATCTCATTATTAATCGACAACGCATGTCTATGGTTAGGAAACCTTAACCATCATTAATCAATGAGCTAGTCCATAGAGGCGTACTAGGGACACGGCGTTGTTCATAAACCACACAAGTATCAAAGTTTCCGCTTAATACAATTCTAGCATGGAATATAAACTTTATCATGAACAAGAATTATAATAATAACATCTTTATTATTGCCTCTAGGGCATAATTCCAACTGTCTCCCACTTGCACTAGAGTCAATAATCTAGTTTACATCTGGCAACAATCTAACACCCATGGCACTAAGGTGTTGATCATGTTTTGCTCATGGAAGAGGTTTGGTCAACGGATCTGCGACATTCAGATCCGTATGTACTTTGCTAATCTTCAGATCTCCATCTGTTATATAATCTCGAATTATATGAAACTTGCGGTTGATATGCTTGGTCTTTGGATGATATCTTGGTTCCTTAGTCAGTGCTATGGCGCCAGTGTTGTCACACAATATCTCCAGTGGTCCAAGGAACTTGGAACCACACCAAGCTCAGTGATGAAGTTCCTGATCCAAACTCCTTCACTTGACGCTTCTGCAGCAGCCATGTATTCCGCTTCTACTGTAGATCCCGCGATCACACTTTGCTTGCAGCTTCTTCAGCTCACAGCTCCTCCATTCAAAATATAAACGTATGTCTGAGATTTAGAATCATCCTTGTCGGTGTCGAAACTAGCATCGACGTAACCTTTTACGACGAGCTGTTCATCACCTCCATAGACTAAGAACATTTCTTTAGTTCTATTTAAATACTTTAGGATGTTCTTCACGGCTGTCCAAAGGTTCCACTCTGGATCACTTTGGTATCTGCTCGTCAAACTAAGAGCATTGGACACATCCGGTCTAGTACATAGCATGGCATACATGATAGATCCTATGGCCGAGGCATAAGGCACTTTGCTCATAGCTTCTCTATCGTTTACCGTAGCTAGACACTGAGCCCTGCTCAATATCTTACCTGACAACATAGGCACTGAACCTTTCTTTGCCTTATCCATTCTGAACCTTTTCAGAACTTTGTCTAGGTATGGACTTTGGCTTAAAGCTATCAGGCGTTTTTGTCTATCTCTATATATTTTGATGCCCAATATATAAGCAGCTTCCCCTAGGTCTTTCATTGAAAAACATTTGTTCAAATAACTCTTCACATCATTAAGCATGTCAATGTTATTTCCGATAATCAATATGTCATCCACATATAGTACCAAAAATGTCACTGAGCTCCCACTCACTTTCTTGTAGATACAAGCTTCGTAGCAATTTGGAACAAATCCAAAGCTCTTGATCACTTGATCAAAACGAAGGTTCCAACTCCGAGATGCTTGCTTTAGTCCATAAATGGAACGCTGAAGTTTACACACCTTATCAGCATCCTTAGGATCGAAAAAACCTTCGGGTTGCATCATATACAACTCTTCATCAATGTTGCCATTGAGGAACGCAGTCTTGACATCCATCTGCCATATTTCATAATCATGAAAGGCAGCAGTTGCTAATAAAATCCGAATGGACTTAAACATCGCTACGGGAGAGAAAGTCTCATCGTAGTCAACACCTTGAACTTGTCGAAAACCTTTCGCGATAAGCCATGTTTTATAGACAGTAACATTACCATCCGCGTCCGTTTTCTTTTTGAAAATACATTTGCACTCAACGGCCTTTCGGTCGCTAGGAGGGTCCACCAAAGTACATACTTGGTTTTCGCTCATGGATCCCAATTCGGATTTCATGGCCTCTAGCCATTTCTCAGAGTCTGGGCTCATCATTGCTTCCTCATAGTTCACAGGTTCACTGTTGTCTACTAACAAGACAGTTAAGACAGGGTTGTCGTACCACTCAGGAGGGGCACGCGACCTTGTCGACCTGCGACGTTCAGTAGTAGCATCGTCCGAAGCTTCATGATCCTGGTCATTAGCTTCCTCTATTGTTGGTGCAGACGGCACAGGAACAATTTCAGGTGCTGCGCTACTCTCCAACTCAAACAAAGGTTCAATAACCTCGTATAGCTCTACTTTCCTCCCACTCACTTCTTTCGAGAGAAACTCCTTCTCAAGAAAGGATCCGTTCTATGCGACAAACACTTTGCCTTTGGATCTGTGATAGAAGGTATACCCAATCGTTTCCTTAGGGTATCCTATGAAGACGCATTTCTCCGCTTTGGGTTCGAGCTTGTCCGGCATCAACTTCTTGACGTAAGCTTCGCATCCCAAACTTTAAGAAACGGCAACTTAGGTTTAGCACCAAACCACAGTTCATACGGTGTCGTCTCAACGGATTTAGATGGTGCCCTATTTAAAGTGAATGCAGCGGTTTCTAATGCATAAATGATAACGACACATCTGTAAGAGACATCATTGATCGCACCATATCTAATAGAGTTCGATTCCGGCGTTCAGACACACCATTGTGCTGTGGTATTCCGGGTGGCGTGAGTTGTGAAACTATTCCGCTTGCTTTAAGATGCGTGAGAAAATCATAACTCAAATATTCACCTCCACGATCGGATCGTAGAAATTTAATTTTCCTGTTATGATGGTTTTCCACTTCATTCTGAAATTCTTTGAACTTTTCAAATGTTTCAGATTTATGTTTTATTAAATAGATATACCCATATCTACTTAAGTCATCAGTAAAAGTGAGAAAGTAGCGATAACCACCGCGCGTCGAAACACTCATTGGTCCGCATACATCGGTATGTATGATTTCCAACAAGTCCGTTGCTCGCTCCATTATACCGGAGAACGGGGTTTTGATCATCTTGCCCATGAGGCATGGTTCGCACGTGTCAAATGATTCAAAATCTAGAGACTCCAAAATTCCATCAGAATGGAGTTTCTTCATGCGTTTTACACCAATATGACCTAGACGACAGTGCCACAAATAAGTAGAATTATCACTATCTACTTTGCATCTCTTAGACTCAATGTTATGGATGTGTGTTTCATTGCTTTCGAGATTCAGAAGAAATAAACCATTCATAGCAGGTGCATGACCATAAAAGATGTTACTCATATAAATAGAACAACCATTATTCTCCGATTTAAATGAATAACCGTCTTGCAATAAACACGATCCAGATATGATGTTCATGCTCAAAGCAGGCACATATAACATTTATTGAGGTTTAAAACTAATCCCGAAGGTAAAACTAAGGAGAGCGTGCCGACGGCCGTCACATCAACTCTTGATATGTTGCCAACGCGCATCCTCACCCCATCCCTCGCTAGCCGCCTTCTATTCCGTAGCTCCTGTTTCGAGTTACAAATATTAGCAAGTGAAATAGTATAAAATACCCAGGCACTACAACGAGGGCTAGTAAGGAAAACATCAATAACATGTATATCAAATATACCTTTGATGGTGCCAGCCTTCTTGTCCGCTAAGTACTTCGGACTAACGAGGTTTCGACTCGTCAATGCCCATTGTTATGGACTTGGGTTTTGGATAAGATGGGGATGCTGGAGATCGCAGAACGGTTAGCAAACAAGCAACACGGGGACATGAGGTTTACCCAGGTTCAGGCCCCCGGAGGGAAAACCCTACTCCTGCTTGTCTGCTCTTGATTACGGCGGAACCGGTGATTACAGGGGTGCGCAGATGCAATCTGGCGTGGAGGTGTGTATGCAAAAGTATGAGAGAGATCTAGGTCATACCCTCCTGGCCTTTATATAGACTTAGGCAGGTCCCGGGCACAGATCTAGCCGGTAACAGGTTCTAGGGTTTACCCCTTTGAATTTCCTATCTACTCTAGTCTTGCTCTCCAAGGATCCGAAGGCGTCATGGGCCTTGGCCACTCGAAAATCTTCATGGGTCATCGTATATTTGTCGTGGGCCTTCCTTGGGCTGGACCAGGTATGCTGAGATCGTGTACCCGTGGGGTATAACAATGTCAAGAGTCTCGAGTGTTCAAATAATCGTAGATTCGGCCGAGGACTCTTCAATCCTTCGTGTGACTCGTCTTTCAAGAGAATGTGTAGGGATTGTTGATGCATGTGCTGACTCTCCGACGGATCGGTCGCTTAATCGCCTTAGGACAAAACAACATGATCTTCTTCAGGTTCGAGTCCCTCGACTTGAACCTGGAACATATGCTGGCGTAATTCGACTTAGGCCGCAGAGGACTTACAGGAGTGGAATTCCAGTGAATTTAATTAATGTACCCAACGCGTCCATCGGGATTTTTCGTCGCGCCTGTTGGCACGGGTTTATACTAGCAGAGCGCAGTCATGTGCGTTACTAGGCCATCAGATAATATCTGTAGGTCTTGCATCGCAGACACAGCGTCCGAATTTTGTCACCGCGGAGGTGTTTCGGGTGGCCAAGGAGAATGTTACTCACTTAGCGTTAATTGGGGCAGAGTTGCCGAAAAGTTTTTGCATAGTGATCCGAAGGATCACAGTCGAAATTTTATAGGGTGCGCGACCATCGCTCCCTATGGGAGTAGCCCCCGAGTGTCTGTTCGAGTCGTAGACTCGAGCGGAGACTTTAATTTAGTTGTTGTTCAGGGTCAGGTCCGTGGGACATAAATTTTTTTCGGATGCTTAAATGCGTCCTCCCTATGGGAGTAGCCCCCGAGTCTGTAGTGGAGTCGTAGACTCGACGTAGGACTCGAAGAAACAATTCGGTTTTGTAACGTGTTATTCATTCTTCGGGTGCGCGGCCAGCACTCCTGATAGGAGTAGCCCCCGAGTAATTGGTCGAATCGTAGATTCGAGTGAGTACTCTTAGCTTCGAAGCCGAAGAAATTGTAGCTGCTGCTATTTTAAGTTTTTCGAGTTGTTGCCCTTTTCTTCGGATGCGCCTGATGGCAATGCATCTTACTTTTGTGCAAGTATTGCAGGTGCTAACCTTGCTCCAAGGGAGGAGAAGGAGTGCGTTGCTGTTCGGGTCAATTGTTTGACTCAGCAAGACATGGAAGCCGGCGGGTTCTTCTGGATGGATCGTGACCGTGCTATGGTCCTTGCGACGGTGCAGGATCGCGTTCACCAAGTATCACGGTGTTTGCCAAAGTGCACTTCACTCGCCGGTTACGCATGTGATGTTTCCGCTGGATGTTGCGCCTTCAACCCTCTCTGGTCTTCTATCAAAGTTTCGGAACGTGCATCATGTCAAGGAAGCAGCAGCTCGTCGCAGGGGTGAAGGGTGCGTTGTCCCTTGTTAGGCTGCACCATCCTGATGTAGATCTGTCTGTTGTAGCGGCTGGGCCACCCCCTCGACTAGATGGTGGTGCGTGGGGTATGCGTCCGCATTACGCGGTTGTAGGGCAGTATGCCGAAGAGGTTGTAGATCTATTTGAGCAGCGCGCTCAGGTTATTTTTTAGAATAGGTAGTGCTTGTAAAAGAGATAAATGTAAAATTTGTATATATTTGACTGGACGTGTTTTGCCCTTTGTTATAAAGGTTTGGTTGTTGTTTGAGCACGTAGTGCTTTGTTCGCATACGTGTCCTTTTCGTTAGCCTGACGTGGTCAGCTACTTAGGCGTACACGTGTTATTCTTAGTCGACGAAATCGTGAGGTGGGGGGAGCCCTCGAGTGCGTTTGTAGCATGAAGTAAAAGTGCGAATAGAAAAATGAAATTTTTGGGGCGAGACACTTAGCTTTATTTATATCGTAATGGAGGAGGTACATTGTTTGGCTGAGTAGCCTTGGCTGAGTAGCCTTATTAAAAATAAAGGGGTAGGTAGCTAGGGGTAGAATTGTCGCAAGTGTGCGATGTTCCATGGGTTGGAGTATGAGCATCCAGACTCCACGTGCTTGAGGCGATAGGCGCCACCTGGGATGACTTCGGTGATGATGTAGGGTCCTTCCCATGGTGACTCGCGGTCGCTCTTGCTTGAGTCGCAAGACGAGGTCTCCTTCGACGAAGGACCTTGGGCGCAGCCGTCGGCTGTGGTAGTTGCGGAGACTCTGCTGGTACACCGATGATCGAGCTGCTGCCATGTCTCGTGCCTCGTCGAGTGTGTCAACAGCGTCTTCGAGTGCAGCCGTGGATTCGGCTTCGCTATAAGCGACGACCCGGGGGGCCTAGTGGCTTACTTCGGCTGGTAGCACGGCTTCGGCTCCGTGCACCATGAAGAACGGCGTGTAGCTAGTGGAGCTGTTTGGCATGGTACGCAAGATCCATAGGACGGATGGTAGCTCTGTCGTCCAGGCTCCGGCGAGTCGCTCGAGTGGGCTCATGAGGCGCTTCTTGATGCTAGCGCCGATTAGGCCGTTGGCCTTTTCCACCTGCCCGTTCGTTTGCCGGTGCGCCACAGAGGCGTATGTGATGTTGATTCCGAGGCCTTCGCAGAAGTCTTGGAATTCTTTGGAGATGAAGTTCGATCCATTGTCGGTGATGATGCTATGTGGTACGCCGAACCTGTAGACAATGGATTCAAAGAACTTGACGGCGGTCTTGCCTTTTTGGTTAGTGACCGGCATGGCTTTGATCCACTTGGTGAATTTGTTGACTGCGACTAGGAGGTAGACGTGCCCTCCTTTCGAGGACTTTGGCAGTTTGCCGATCATGTCGAGGCCCCATTGGGCGAAGGGCCAGGCCAAAGGTATGGGCCTGAGCTCTGACCCGGGTGCATGTGGTTTGTCAGCGAACCTTTGGCATCCTTTGCATCTTCGGACGATGTCCTTTGCATCGTTCATGGCCGTTGGCCAATAGAATCCAGCTCGTAGAGCTTTGGCGACAAGGGAGCTGCTGCCTGCGTGATGGCCGCAGATGCCCTCGTGGATGTCTTGGAGGATGGTTTTCCCATCACCGATGGTGACGCACCTTTGTAGTACACCCGAAATGTTGCGCTTGTACAGCTCGTCATTGATGATGGTGAAGGCTTTTGACCGGCGAGATATGCGCCGCATCCGTCTGCCATCAGGTAGTTCTCCGTCTATCAAGTACTGGAGGTACGGTCGTGTCCAGGTTTCTTCGACTGCCATTACCTACATCAGGTTGACCGTGGCGACCTCTGTGTCCAGTTGTTCGGGTCCTTCATGACCTTCGGGTAGCGTAGCCCCCGAGTGTTCTGCTTCTTCGGGTGATCCCTTGGGGAATTTCCGCTTGATGGATGGCATGCAGATCTGTTCGAGGAACACACCTGGTGGAACCCTTGCGCAGGTGGAGCCGATGTTGGCGAGTCTGTCGGCCTCCTTGTTGCTTTCTCTTCCAACGTGCCGAAGCTCGCAGCCGTCGAATTCTCGTTCGAGTGCGTTGTAGAGTGCGCGGTACGCGATCATATTTTCGGCGTGTGCGTCGCACTCATTCATCGTCTGTTGGACGAGATTGAGTCACCAGATGACCAGCGCGCGCGCCGCAGATCTTTGCCATCCTCATGCCGTGGATGAGGGCTTCGATTCGCCTCGTTGTTGGAAGCCCGAATTTCATCCGAAGGACGATTTCATCTTGTCGCCTCGGAGGTCAAGATGACCCGCTCTGCTCCAGCTTCACGCTTGGAGCCGTCGAAGTGCATCGTCCATGACTGCGACATGTCTAGGGTGTTTGGCAGCTGCAGCTCCATCCAGTGTACCAGGAAGTCCGGAGGACCTGAGACTTGATTGCGAGTCGCTTCTCGTAGATGATGTCTAGGGGCGACAGCTCGATGCCCCACAGGGCCACGCATCGTGTGGCCTCCGGATTGTTTAAGATGCTGTTCAGGGGTGCTTCGTTGACGACCATCACCTGGTGCTCCTGGAAGTAATGGCTTAACCGTCGAGCCGTCATGAATACGCCGTAGGCGAGTTTCTGGTAGTGAGGGTACCTCTGCTTTGTTGGTGTCAATACCTCGCTGAGGTAGTAGATTGGTCGTTGGACCCCATGGGTCTTGCCTTCTTCGGGTCGTTCGACCACCAGCACGGTGCTTACCACCTGGTGTGTGGCTGCTATATACAGCAGAAGGGGCTCGCGCTCCTTTGGCGTAACCAAGACGGGCGAGGTGGAGAGCAGTCGCTTTAGATCTTCGAATGCGTCGTCCGCTTCAGGCGTCCACTCGAATTTATCTGCCTTGCGTAGCAGTTGGTAGAATGGCAGGGCTTTCTCGCCCATGCGGCTGATGCACCTGCTCAATGCCGCTATTCGTCCTGCGAGCTGCTGGACACCCTTGAGGTTCTTCGGCTTCTCCATGGCCATGATGGCCTGGATTTTCTTCGTGTTTGCCTCGATCCCTCGCTAGGAGATGAAGTATCCAAGGAGCTGTCCTGATGGGACGCCGAAGGTGCACTTTTCGGGATTGAGCTTGATCCTGTAGCGGTCGAGATTATCAAACGTCTTGCAGAGATCGTCGATGAGCATTCTTGCCTCCCTGGTTTTGATGACTATGTCATTGACATAGACTTGGACGTTGCGACCGATCTGGTCCTTGAGGCATGCCTGCATGCATCGCTGGTACGTGGCACCTGTGTTCTTTAGCCCGAAGGGCATTGTGTTGTAGCAGAACACTCCGAACGGTGTAATAAACGCCGTTTTCTCTTGATCTATGACCTTGAGTCGAATCTGGTTGTAGCCGGAGTAGGCATCGAGGAAGGAGAGTTTCTCGCATCCTGTAGTCGAATCGATGATCTGATCGATTCGAGGAAGGGGGAAGTGGTCCTTTGGGTAGTGCTTGTTCAGCGACGTGAAGTCCACGCACATCCGCAGGATGTCCGTGCCCTTCTTGGGGACCATCACTGTATTTGCGAGCCACTCGCTTTCTTTGATCTCCCTGATGAAGTCTGCAGCGAGTAGTCTGTTGATTTCCATCCCGATGGCTTCGGCCCGTGGCTCGGACAGTCTCCGGATGGACTGCTTGATGGGCTTGGTGTCTGGAAAGACGTTGAGTGCGTGCTCGGTGAATTCCCTGGGAACTCCTGGCATGTCCGCAGGACACCAGGCGAAGATTTCCCAGCGCTCACGGAGGAATTCGATGAGCGCGCTTTCCTATGCGAGGCTGAAGTCGTTGGCAATCAGCGCCGTCTTGGAGGCATCCGTCGGGTGGACCTGCACCTTTTTTGTGTTGACGGTGGAGTCGAAGGACATGTCAGGTGCGTTTTGTCGTGCGACTGGGGGTGCCCCATTGTCCGTCACCTCGCGGAGCCTTACGAGCTCATCCTGCATGCCGAATGACTGGGAGATTCTATTGAAGTCCTTGTCGCAGTGGTCCGATCAGGTGAAGCTCCCGTGGACCGTGATGACGCCCCTGGGTCCTGGCATCTTGAGTAGCAGGTATGCGTAATGTGGGACAGCCAAGAACCTTGCGAATGCTACACGCCCGAGGATAGCGTGGTATTGTGATGGCCACCCACCACTTTTCGAGCCGCCAGATCGGAAGTTGTCCGGCTTGCCGAAGATGACGTCGAGCCATATTTTTCCAGGGGGAATATGCCCTTTCCTGGGACGATGCCGTGGAACGTTGTGTCTGACTGTTCCAGGCTGCACAGTGGGATCCGCATTGCTGCTAGAGTGCTTGCGAACATCAGGTTGATGCCGCTGCCGCCGTCCATGAAGACGCGGCTCATCTCGAAACCTCCGATCTGCGCCTCCAGCACCAGGGCAGCATGACCTGGGCGAGGGATCTGGCAAGGGTGATCTGAACGACTGAACGTGATGCAGGACTCCGATCCGCTGAGGTACTCAAGGATGGTGGGTGGAGTTTTCACGGCCAGGTTGATCTGACGGGTGATTTTTTCTACACCCTATTCGTCGGGCGCCCCTTCTGGATCATCAGTGCTCCTTTCGGCGGGGGGTACCCGTGCCTAGCGTTGTTCTGTGCTGGTGCGACTGGTTGGTCCGGGCCTGAGCTCCATGCGCTATTTCACCTGGTGCGGGTGCGTTTCCAAACCCAGGGGTGGAGCTTGCTGCCTCATCTGAGTCATGCTTTCGCCGAGCTTCTGGAACTCGCGGCAGTCCTTGAGCATGTGGCTTGCCTTCTTCTTACCATCCTGCTTGTCGATGTAGAAGTGGATGGTGCATGGACCCGAAAGTTTTTCATATGCAGAGGGTTCGTTATCGCGATCGCGGCATTGCCACGACTGTGTTGGGCGTCCTCCATCGCGGAAGTTGCCTCCGCGGTATCCGCCACTGTTGCGGTTGGCATCGTTGCGGCGATCGGCGTAGCCGGCCGTGACCATGTCGGGTCCATCGCGATCGTCGTAGACACGCGGTCTCCTCTTGTTACGGCGTTCCCGTCGCCGGCCGTAATCGTCCTCTTCCTCCGAGTGTGCCCGGTGGACAGAATCTTCACCGTCGGCCCACCTGTTGGCGATGTCCATGAGGTGGTCGAGTGTCTTGGGTTTGACGCGCTCGAGTTCCTCCTTGAAGTCCTGGCGCTTGATGTCGTCCTTGAAGGCGTCGATGGCCCTCTCTTTGGAGATGTGCGCTGTGGAGTTCTTGGTGTTGGACCAGCGTAGTATGTACGAGCGAATGGATTCGCCCGTTCGTTGAGTGCAGGCTCGCAACTCCTCGATTGAGGCGGGCCTCTTACTGGTGCCTTTGAAGTTTCGGATGAAACTGTAAGCCTACTCCTCCCAGCTTTGGATGGATCCTGAGGATAGGCTGCTAAGCCAGATCCGAGTTGCGCCTGTCAGCTGCAGCTGAAGGCATTGCATGGCGGTTTCCTTGTTTCCACCATGCAGCTTGACGGATGACAGGTGGTCGCTGAGCCATGCCTTGGGGTCCTGTGTGCCGTCGAACTTCGGAGTATCCGAAGGAAGCTTGAAATTTCGCGGCATCCGTGTCCGTCGGACAGATCTGCTGAAGCACCGGGATCCGCAGAGTTCTCCTTCGTCTTCGTCCATCTCGGATTCAGATGAGCATGCGCGCTTGGCTCGCGCTTTGTCGATTTTGCGCTGTGTTAGCGCGTCTCTGGCGTCGTAATCGCGGCTACGATGACGCGAGCTCTTGTGCCTTCGAGGAAGGTCATGGTCCTCTTCTTCGGATGAAGGAGTGGGGCTGCGGTTGAACCTGACCGTAGCTTTCTTTTTCGGCTCCGTAGGAGTTTCTTGATGGAGCGCAGCTCCGACGAGTCCGAGTCCGGTGAGTGCGGACTTGTGCATTGCTCTCTTCGGGTACCCCTTCGGAGGTGGGTGGGCCGCGAGGTATGCAGTGGCTTCTATGATCGCAGCTTGCGGTGTCTTCGGGATGATGTTGCCGTCGGCATCCATCTCCATGAAGGATGTGTTGAGGGTTCGGGTCACCTCACGGCGCTCCTTGGGGTCCATGTTCTCCGTTCGAGAGCGATGCTTATTGCCGTGGTTGTCGTTCGAGCTAGAGCCGATGCCCATGGCAGAGAGCGCAGCTCGTCGCGCGCTGGACTCCAAGGCTGCTTGCTTGCGTTTGTTGAGAACCTCTTGCATCTTGACCTGCTTCTTGTGATCCTCGATCAGGAGCAGATGGTAGGCCATCAGCAGGTCCCGTGAGGAGTCTGCAGGCAGGACTATGCTGCCCGCCACGGCGGCGCGTGCCTGGGCCCATCCTTCTTTGCTAAGGTGGATGACATGGCCGTTGTTGTCCTCTTCGGGTGGGGGGACTGGCTTCTTTTATTCCCGCCATTTCGATCTTGCGGGTTAGGTGTCGGGTTGGGCGGCGGGTTGGGTGTTTGCTGCTCCACGTCGCCCTGGATGACTACGGCGCATTGGTAGCGCTCGTAGATTGGTCCGCTGCCGACTTTCGGATCCGGAACCGTAGGTCCCTTCATCGATGGCGGATCGCGACATCGAGTTGCTGCCGCCGTCGTGAGACTCATCTGTTGTTGATGTTGTGCGTAGCACAGGGTGTGGGCCCATGAAGCGGGCCTGATTGATGGTAGGGCACCCGCTCAGGGAGGCGGAGGGTGCCGGTTTGCCCCACCTGGAAGCAGAAGCTCCCGAACAGGATCTCGAGTCCGTCGCCTACGGGCTCGAAGTCCTTCATGGTGGCCGGTGAGTGGGCGGTGAAGTCGAAAGCGCCGAAGAGGAGGTGACTCTCCGTCGCCGCAGAGTTGTAGATCGCTTGGGTTGGGACCATCACGATCGCACAATCAGCGTCCCCAGTTCCCACAGACGGCGCCAGTTGACGAGGTTTCGACTCGTCAATGCCCATTGTTATGGACTTGGGTTTTGGAGAAGATGGAGATGCTGGAGATCGCGGAACGATTAGCAAACAAGCAACACGGGGACACGAGGTTTACCCAGGTTCAGGCCCCCGGAGGGAAAACCCTACTACTGCTTGTCTGCTCTTGATTACGGTGGAACCGGTGATTACAGGGGTGCGCAGATGCAATCTGGCATGGAGGTGTGTATGCAAAAGTATGAGAGAGATCTAGGTCGTACCCTCCTGGCCTTTATATAGACTTAGGCAGGTCCCGGGCACAGATCTAGCCGGTTACAGGTTCTAGGGTTTACCCCTTTGAATTTCCTATCTACTCTAGTCTTGCTCTCCAAGGATCCGAAGGCGTCATGGGCCTTGGCCACCCGAAAATCTTCATGGGCCAGCGTATATTTGCTGTGGGCCTTCCTTGGGCTAGACCAGGTATGTTGAGATCGTGTACCCACGGGGTATAACCATGTCACGGACAGTTGCGCTTCTAGTGACCCTTGTCCTTGCAATAGAAGCACTCAGTGTCCGGCTTAGGTCCAGACTTGAGCTTCTTCTCAGCAGGGGCAACGCGCTTGCCGCTGCCTTTCTTGAAGGGCTTCTTTGCACCCTTACCTTTCTTAAAGCTAGGGGGCTTGTTGACCATCAACACATGATTATCTTTCTTGATGTCCACCTCCGCAGCTTTCAGCTTAGCGAAGAGCTCAGTGATCGTATCAGTGGAACCAATCTGATTATGAGTAACTATAAAACCTTTGTAGCTAGGAGGGAGTGATTGCAGAACTCTGTCAATCTTGAGCTCCTCTGGAATCTTGCAGTCCAGTTGCTCAAGGCGTTGAGTGTAGCACGGCATCTTAATGGCGTGCTCACTAACGGAACTCCCTTCCTCCATCTTGCAGTTAAAGAATTTCTCAGAGATCTCATATCTCTCAGAACGGGTCTGAGTCTGAAACATAGTTTTCAGTTCCTCAAGAACCTCAAAGGGCCCGGGGAACTCCTCAAAACTATTTTGAAGGTCCGATTCCATAGCAAACAACATGGTGCTCTTAATCACACCATAATCATCCTTGCACGACTGATAAACCGCTTTCTCATCAGCCGGCGCATCTACAGCAGGGGCGTCACCTAGCGCTTTCTCAAGGACATAGTCCTTTTGTCCGCCAGCGAGAATGATTCTCAGATTGCAGAACCAGTTGGTGAAGTTAGACCCATTGTTCTTAAGCTTTTCTTTCTCAGCAAAAATGTTGAAGTTGAAGTTGCACTTAGCCATTTGATCTACAAAGTTTGCAAGTACAATTTAGACTATGTTCATGATAACTAGTTCAACTTAATCAAATTACTAGATGAACTCCCACTAAATTCAACATCCCTCAAGTTGTTTAGTGAACACGTCCGATCTTCACGAGAAGAGATGTGGTTTCAATGGTGGACAACAAAGTGTCGATCATATCATTCATATGACTCATGCTTAACCTTTCGGTTCATGTGTTCCGAGGCCATGTCTGTACATGCTAGGCTCATCAAGTCAAACCCAAGTATTTCCGCGTGTGCAAAACTGGCTTGCACCCGTTGTATGTGAACGTAGAGTTTATAGCACCCTGTCATCACGTGATGCTTGAACACGATGAACTTTCGCAACGGTGCATACATGGGGAGAACACAGTTTTATCTTGATCTTTAAGTGAGGAATCATCTTATAATGCTACTGTCGCGGTCTAAGCATAATAAGATACATAAAAGGATAAACATCACATGCATATAATTTTATGTGACATGGTATAGCCAATCTCCGCGCAATGATCTCCATCTTGTGCGTGCCAGCATGATCTCCATCACTCCACCATGATTGCCTCCACCACGAATAGCAACTACAACTATTGCTAACTAAGCGATAAAGTAAAGCTATTACATGGCGTATAAGAAGTTGACACACAGGTCATACACAATTATAAAGACAACCATATGGCTCCTGCCAGTTGTGTACTCATCGACATGCAAGTCGTGAAACATTACAAAACATGATCATTGCATACAACATACACATCACATCTTGGGCCATACCATATCACAGAAACACTCCCTGCAAAAACAAGTTAGACGCCTCTACTTTGTTGTTGCATGTTTTACGTGGCTTATGGGAGTAACAAGCTAAGAATGATTCTTACCTACGGAAAGCCACAACGGTGATATTATGGTTGCCAACATCCGGTGTAAATCCCATGACAACTATAGTGAGAGAAACTGGCATCCACCAGCCGCATGTGTGGAACAAGCCACACGTCAAGTGCGGAGCCGGTCTCGCGAACGAGGTCGCGTAAAGTTGGCCTGGACCGCTTCGATCTCACTATCCCGTGTCATAAGAAGTACACAAATAAGAGGCTTGCAACAGAAAACATCAACGCCCGCAACAAGCATGTTGCGTTCTACTCGTGAAACACATCTACGCATAGATCTAGCTCTGATACCACTGAAGGGTTTTACAGCATAGTAAATCAAAAAATTTCTACGGATGCAAACGGGAAAGCCAAGATCTAATATAGGAGATGCAAACAACGAGGGGGGATATATGAGATCTTCATACCCTTGAAGATTCGCACAGCGGAACGTTCAACGGAACGTGGTTGATGTAGTCGTACTAGTTTCTCCTCCTCGCGATTTGATCCGATCCAACACCGCAAGTGGCGATGCCTCCGAGAGATGCACACGTACGACACCTCGACGTATCCTCCTTCCTCGGTCCAGCAAGTGGGGTGGAGAGATAAATTGGATCTACAACACGACGGCGTGGTCCAAAGGTGGAGAGTTTCTGCGGCAGGGCTTCGCCTACGCGCAGTCGGGAGAGAGAGAGATCTGGAGGGCAGCAGTATGGCGGCTAGGGTTGAAGGAGTGGGGGAGGAGGGCTGCGCCCCTGCCCTCTATATATATGGGGCTGGCCATCCCCCTTGGCCCCTCCTCCAAGCCCTAGGGCGGCGGCCCCAAGGGTTGGAGTGGGGGGCAAGTTTCCCCCCTCCTTCTAGAAGGTTCCCCTAGGGTTTGGCCGGCTGGGCCTATGGGGCCTTGTGCCCCGGCCAGGGAACTCCCTCGTAGGCCCACGCCCCCTCCCGACAAGTGGGGCCACGTTGGTCCCACTCCGGAAGGTTCTAGAAGCTTCCGGTACAATACCGAACAATCCGAAACAATTCCGAAATCCAAAAACTGCTTTCCCTTATATGAATCTTATTCTCCGGACCATTTCGGAACCTCTAGCGACGTCCTAGATCTCATCCGAGACTCCGAAAAAAAACCCATAAACCAATTATCCATTCTATCCTAGCGTCGAGACACGTTAAGTGTGTGACCCTACGGGTTCGAGAATATGCAGACATGATCTTCTATCAATAATGAACAGCGGGGTCTGGAAACCCATATTGACTCCCACACATTCATCGATGATCATATCGGATGAACCACGATGCCAGGATTCAATTAATCCCATATATATATTCCCTTCGTCACGCGATATTTTACTTGCCCGAGATTCGATCGTCGGTATCGGCATACCTAGTTCAATCTCGTTCACAGCAAGTACTTTACTCGTTCCGTAATCCGATATCACTTTGTGATTAACTCCTTAACCATGTGCTTGCAAGCGGTGTTGATATCGATTATCGAGTGGGCCCGAAGTATATCTCTCCGACTTGGGAGGGACAAATCCCATCTCGATACATACAACCCAACAAGTACTTTCCGATCACCTGAGAGACACCTTTATGATCACCCTCTCATAGGATGACGTTTGATGACCTCAAAGCTTTCTTCCGATACCAGGGAGTTGCATTATCTCATGGTCTAAGGAATACAATATTTGACATAAGAAAATGCTTCGCAAAGATGAACACGATGACACGATCTAATTGCTCTGCTTGATTTGGGTTTGTCCATCATATCATTCTCCCAATGATATGATCTTATTATTAATCGACAACTCATGTCTATGGTTAGGAAACCTTAACCATCATTAATCAATGAGCTAGTCCATAGAGGCGTACTAGGACACGACGTTGTTCATAAACCACACAAGTATCAAAGTTTCCGCTTAATACAATTCTAGCATGGAATATAAACTTTATCATGAACAAGAATTATAATAATAACATCTTTATTATTGCCTCCAGGGAATAATTCCAACAATTATAGCCAACCTCCAAGTCCACCCCGCCCCGCTGACGATCGCCGCAGCAGGAGTACATCAACTCGATCTCCGCCTCCGCGCAATACTCAATCTTCGCCTCCGCCTCCGTGCAATACTACTACCTCGTCGAAGAAACGGAAGTTCGACGGTCCCCCACGCTCCACATCGAAGAAAGGTCAAACGGGGAAGATAGTCGACATCCCGCCGGCTCTTCCAAAGAGACCTTATGACAAGACCGATGAGGAAACTAACGCGGATGTGGCTGCCCAAGTTCAGGCGCATTTTGCACCCAAAAAGCCTGAGCCAAAGCCGGTATATGAAAAAACAAAAGGTGGGCTAAGTCCTTTCTTGAGCAACCATCCCAGATATCGATGAATCTGAAATCAGACTATGACCGGGAGATTATTAAGCAAGCACATAAGAAAAAAATCACAAGTGCAAAACGCGGGAAGCAAGTTGCCCAGCTCGGAGCACAGAAGAATCAATCGGTCACCCCGCTCAAAGTTATTTCAGACATCGACAAGGCCTTCAGAGCTGAAATGGATATGGACATGCAAATAATGGACCCCAGAGCCTGTAATAATGTTGCACTTATGGGAATCACTGTATCGCAGGCCAAAGCACTTGCTAACGAAGCAAATATGTCTCTTGGTCAATATTTAGGCTATGAAGATACGCCAGTGGGTCAGATAGTACGGCAGTATGTCCAAGGGGAGCCTCTAGTCAGTAATGAGGAGCTCGCGCGTCTATCCACACATATGCGAAATATGCACGAATGGTACATGTCGCAAGCAAAAAAAAAGCATCAGAAAGATTGGTTTCTGGTGGACGTTAGAAAGGAGCATCACTTCAAACCATACTCGATACAGGTTCAAATGACCGAACTGTTTTAGTTATACAACCAGCGCGCCCTCGACAAATCTATCATTGGTTTCTATAGTCTGTAAGTGATTTATTTCTATAATTAAGTTTGTAGCTCAGCTCGTTCATTGCATTTAATATATTATCCTAACTATATATCCTTTTGTATGATGATATTATATTCTACAGAATGAAGATGCTTGAATGCAAAAGAGCTAGAATATACGACGTTGGGTTCATTGACGCATATATCGTTAATGAATATACGTTAAAGAATCACCCCAAGGACGTGGAGGAAGACCTATGCAGGTTCTTAACCAAGAATAATTTTGTTAAGGAAATACTATTTCCTTACGACTTCAAGTGAGTGTTTATATCTTGTACACATTTTATTTTTGCTTACCGGATGAGCTATGCATGTATGCTTATGTAAACGTCCGCAGATTTCACTGGATCTTGCTAAACATTCAAGTTGACAACTTCCTAGTTGAAGTCCACGACTCATTAAGTTGGGACCAAGAGCAGTGGAGCGACATGAAAGCAATGCTCCATAAGTAATTTCAATCATTATCGCATTATATCGTCCTCTTTTATTCATTTCCTGATATCAAGTAACTAATAACTCCTTTGTTCATTTTCTTTGCCGAGCAGGTGTTGGACACGGTTCAAACAGAAAATACCAGGTCCATTTAAAGAGGAGTTAACTTATAAAATGGTGAAGAGTTTACAGCAGCCACCGGGAACTCATTTATGTGGATACTACGTCTGCGAGTACATCCGCGAGTTGACCAGTGAGCAGAAAGTCGACTCACATTATATTTATGATTTGCGGGAGAAATTAGAGCCAGACCAGCGCATAAGAGCAATTTAAGAGGAGCTGGCGGGATTTATGATGAAGAAAATCCTTGATGTACATGGAGAGCATTATGCGGATGACATGAAGCTCGATTTGCCTTAGTCATCTTCATGTAGCTGATATGATATGTATATTCATCAATGACCATGTAATTTCAAAACATTTCTTTCTTTTGATATGATTGATTATATGTATGCTTGCAAGGGATCGATTATATGTATGCGGATTGATTAGATGTATATAAATGCATCTACGTGTAGTGTGTATGTAGTAGCGTATAATATGTATACTGAAATATATGTTTGAATTATAGTGAAACACAAAACGAAAAAGAAACGAAATGGCAAAAATAAGGAAATACACAATCTCTGCCGCGGCAAAGAAATGTGTGTTTCTCTGCCGCGGCAGGAAACCTTTTTCCCGGGTGATGTTACGGCCCGGGACTAGAGGGTTTCCGTCTCCCGCGGCGCTAAAACATCCACGTGGCTGTTATTAGTCGCGGACCGTAGCGAGCCGGGACTAGAGGGAGGCCTCTAGTCCCGTTTTGGCAATCCCGGGGCCAAAACCGGGACTAGAGCTAGTTGCAGCCCGGGACTAGAAGTCCTTTTTCCACCGGTGTAAATAGTATTTATATACAGATAGCTGGGCACCATTAGGGGTCCACAAGTCAGAAAGGGGAAAAGAAAATAGTGCGAGAATTGGAAAAAGGAAATCTAATGTTTTTGCCTAACTGACAAAAATTAAGTGTGAGAGGGGGGTTTATTGGACTGCTGATTGTCTTCACAATGCGAGAGAAATTGTCACGTCCTGGGTGGCCAAGGTACTAGTGTCAAAGATATACGTCGATCCCTTAACAGAAAATCCATGTCGACAGAATTAGTGCGAGTAAGACTCCGAACCGATCGCTGGAGAGGTGGAGGGAACGTAACATCCCAAAAATTCCAAATTTTGAAGATTTAAAATTTATCAGATGTAAATATTTATTTTTCTAAGAGCTGTTCATAATTCTCAAGAAAAAATAAACTTTGAAACACTTGGTTATATTGTCTAAACGTTACTTTAATAAGATGGTTTTGAAATAAAGATGTTTATGCAAATTTCAAAATTCAAAAGCATTCATGACTTCCATAAGCATCAGTATCCATCGATCCGTTCGGGTACCGTTTCTTTAGAACTTTTTCTTTCTTTTCTTTAGCATCGGTATGCATCGTTCCAAGTAGTCCGGCCCACCAATTTCAGATCGAGCCAGCCCCTTAGGCCGAGCAGTGCGTCCCAGCATGCCAGGCCCAGCCGAGTGAAACGTCGCCGCTGCTCTTCCTCTCTCCGCATGCACGGCGGGAGGGCGGAAGCAAAGATAAATATAGGATGTGTTTGTTTGCTCGTGCTCCGGAAATTATGGCTTCATAAAAGTTGTACACAGCAATGCAATCTTTCGTGCCTAACGTGCTATTTGTTTGGTTCAGTATATTCTTATTTTTTTAGGGGTTTGGAAGCCAAACCATAGTTGTTTGGTGCCATGTATTCTTGGTTTTCATTAAATTGATACCTGTTTGGCTAGTTGTATTGTTTCTAGTAGCCTTACCTTCTGTCTGGTGAGATGAGCTTATCCAACATCAGTAAGACAGAAAACAAAGTTTAGACAATTGCAATTCAAAGAACTACTAGCTTATATTAAGATTGAATCGACATAATCAATCAGGGCATGTGTATTGCAGCACGAGTTCATGAACAACTGCTCGTGATACAACACAAGTTTATCACATACGGAGGGGTTATAAGTGAATACTAGCTTCTAAAATATACATACCAAAGTTCAGGAGTCACCGCAACCAAAGTTTATCAGCCTACCTAATGCAAAATAAGCAGATGGACGCCCCTTCCTTACCTCATCAGTCTTTAGGTGACGCCCTCGTGCAACATTCTCTTTCTAAGTCGCTGCCTTTAATTCCTTCATCTTATAGCTAGTGTAATCCATCGTACACACAGCTATATCTCTCTCTCTCTTTCTTTTGTTCAAGCAAGCATCAATGCCATGCTCTACATTGAGTTTTGCTTCATGTTGAACCCCATTTATCCTATAGTGCATGCAAGGAAGTGCAATTCTTATAATCTAGTTTAACGATGGAAATACACCGGTGTTGTCCTTTCTTCCTGCATGTGCATGTCGCATGTTAAGCAAACATGTAATCAGGCACGTGCAACGCACGTCTCTATAAATAGTTTTTGAGTTGAACATAGTGAAAGGGCAACTAATTTAGAAGCTATATTTCATAATAAAATGTATGCAATTTTTATTAAAGGGAGACATTCCGCATTAGCACTTCCCAGTCAAAACTAATACATGATCATCTATACACATATGGCAACCTATATAGCATAATCATTGACAACCTTCAGTGGCTATACGAAAAGAAAATTCAGAACATCAAACACTCCAAACTTTCCGCCACCTGAAATTTTTACCCATTGTTTTGGACTTAGTGAGTGTAGGTACTGCTGGTGGAATGGCAGTCATCGTGAAGGCGAACCTTTTCAATATGAAATAATGATCCTCTTGTAATTTAGATGTTTTTAAGAAAAACATTCATAATTATATGCATATATGAATTATGATTTGGTAGAGATCTATAATCCCCGACAGCAAGGTTCTCTTCAACTTGAGCTTCATTTTTGTTGTACCTGGATGGACATGATATATTTCAGAAATATTTTTAGAGTAGCATAAATTAATTCAGGATGAAGCGAAATTTAGAAGGAGACATGAAGCAAAATTTAGATATATACATGCTAATGAAGCTAAAACCAAGTCACTTAGTGCAGAGGGAGTACAACTAATACAATGTACCGCTGTTAATTAGAAAATGATGGATATAGTTGGATATCTCCAACGCGAGAAACAAAGAAAATCTCGGCGACACGTGCACCAGACGTGTAACTTCATCGCTCCTCCTCACTCAAGCTCCCTGTTTGCTCGTGAAGACCACGATCGGCCACCCCTTGCATGCTTCCTCCTCTTCGCTCCTCGACGACAATGTGGTCCATGAAAGAGCCCAACGCAGCTCCTAGGCGGCCTCGCCTAGCAGGCTCCTCACCCACCCCCAGTGACCCAACCTAGCAACTCCTCGGAAACCACTTCGTGATGAGCATGATTACTTCCTCGGCAACCCCTCATCAATGCCAGGCAATACCCGATGAGACTTGAGAGCCGCGCCAGCGTGCATGGCATAACTCGGGAGAGATTTTTCCCTGATGTGCTGAAGCTTTCTAATATGGATGAATCTATGATATTATAGTAACTTTAACCACTCGAAATTTTATTATGTTCATTATGTCTGTGGTGCCCATCAGAAGCTCATGGAGGGTAATTAGAGCTAGCGGCGAGCAACGACCAGCTCCGGTGGGTTGGCCATGTCGTGAGCCTCTCCGAGTGACCACTGCAAGGTAAGTAGTGGAACTTCCGAAGGAATAGTTTTAGTTTTGTTAACAACATGTACTGAGATTTTTTCCCTCGGCTAATTAAGATAATTGCTAAGTCTTGATAAATGATATTTCCATGTATCTCCCTATTCTTACATGAATACTGTTGGACCTTTTGCTATCGGTAAGTACTGGCATACCTTAAGGACCAAAGCACTCATACTCCAGTACCTTATTTCTTATTATTATAGTTTAGACTCTAGATTCTATCTAGTTAAGTTGTCATCGTTCATCTTAGTAGTTTTTCTGTTAGATAGGACAATACATAATAGACAATTTTCTTAGACAGACCATATGGACAGTTAATGGCACAGTGAAGCTAAAGTTAATGGCCTATTTTGATTGCCTTTTTATAGACCGTTGCACTTGTGTGCCGACTTGATCAGCTTGATGTGCAAATATTTTGCAAGCTATGATCTCCTCATGCTACAATAAGCATTTGAAACAGGTCTTTTTATTTATTTATCTCGTTTGCAATTTGGCATGGCGATTTACACAAGGACAATGTTGCAGGAACAGGGCAATGGAATTACTATAGTAATGCACATAGATGAGAAGAGCCTTTACTGCACCTGGCTTTAGGGAGGAGTTGGTCAACGTCAAGGTCGTGGGCTTCAAAGGGCAGGACAACGGGTCACGGCACGCGTGACGGCGAGGGAGCAGGACAGGCTGGGCGGCCCCTGCGTGCATATAAGAGGAGAGCCTGCATCTGGTGCTGGCGAGGAGATGGTCGCCGTCGAGGTCGTCGGCAGCGTAGGGCAGGACGGAGGGTCGTGACCGGCGGCAAGGTCGTAGAAGAGACGGGACGGCGAGTGCCTTGCAATGTGGTGGCTTCGCACGGCAGGGTGCGTGAAGAGCTGGCTGGCATCGCAATGCAAGTTGGGCCGCGCGGGCAGGCACGCATGGAGGCGGCGCGGCATGGAACGGTGAGGGCGCAGGTTGTGGATCAGATCGTGATTGTCTCTGTTAATTTATCTCTTTTTTTCCTGAAAAATTGTGTGCGGAGGCGTACGCGCGGGCGGGCGGAACTTATCGTCAGCAGCAAAGTGCGTTCCGTCAAAGCTATTTGCTAACTGCACACCAAACGCTGGATTAGATCCGTTTTAGCCGTACGATATTATTAAGTGGACCTGATCTGGCGATGCTGATTGGCTGTGTACTTTTGTGAGGTGTACTTAAGAAAGATAAAGTTTGCTCTTTTATTAGTAGTAGAGATGTATGACAAAATAAGCACACGAAATCGTTCGAGATTCTACTGAATCAAACCATGTCATGCAATGTGGAGAAGGTAAAACTCGACCCGAATTTATCTGCTAGCCGACGTGTTCATGTCCACCTGCGCGCGCGTGTTTCAGTGTTGGTGTGCGACTGTGCGCTCATCGCTGTGACTGCTCTTCTTTCGATTGGCAGGCTCGTCATGCCCTCTAGGGACAAAAAAGGTTCTCCAGCGACAATATATATATCTGATGTGTCCAGCTAGACAGCTGAAGCATGCATGGCAGTACTACGTAATTAAACTTGATCGACGTTCCTGCTCATGGGTTGCTTTATTATTTTCCTTCATTGATTATCCGCCGTGCTTGAAGCCATCTCCACAGTGGCAACGCAACCTCGTCTGAAGTCCAGCCTCTCGTCCAAAATCTGGGCGTTTGCATCAATCGCCTCCACGACTATGGAACCCCGCAAACCAATGTCTGAGCTGATAGTGATAGGTCAGAACTGGAGAATAGTGTCAACACCTGACCTGCTGCTTCTCGTCCTAAGCTGCTAGATCGCATGAGCTGGGCAGCCTCCGCGGACGTTGTTTGGCGTCGGTCTAACATAGCGTCGTCCATAACCGGTCTCGTCACTCGTCAGCAAGGCTGGGCAGAAGACGGGCAGGGCCCTACGTTGATGACGGAAAGTTTAGTTTTTAGATTCGGTGGTCAGCGAATTTCGGCTAGCTCGTGCGATCGGTTTGCCAAGAGTTTTTTCTATGGTTCCTGTGGAAACAAACGTTGAGGAGAGGCGCTATATATTGGGCTGATTTCCGTGATCAAGGGGGAAAATTTAACGGATAACCATCGACATTCAGAATGAATCCAAATTCGTTCTGGCTCAATAGGCGGAGTCGTGGGTATATTGGGCCTTGGCCCTTGTGTACGCCTGAGGGCGTTTGAGTCCAGAAGCGATCGGGACAGAGCGAGGTAATCCTTATTTCGCTAAAAAAAAAGGTAACCCTTGTTTTCTTACCGTTGGCAGTGACTATAATATCCTGAACTGGAAGGAGTAAAACTAGCCAAAAAATACGAAACCCGTAAAAATATTTCGTATTTTATTATTAAGTATAGATTGACACCAAAATTTATACATACTGTGTAAAAATTTCTTCAAACATTACAAAAGTAATTGTTTGTAACTTATAGTTTATATTGGATATTGTCTGACAGTTTGCTGCCACTATCGTCCAATTAGTACTCGATCGTCTGTAGGTTACCTTGCGCCGCCTAGGCTCTATAGTCCATCGCGCTACGCGTCGACTGCGGTTATTCCTACTTGTTTAAATGCTCATGACAACAATTTATTTTTATTTGACATATGACAATACTCCTCTCTATTTTAAAATATAAGATGTTTTATATTTATGAAACAAATGTATCTACTCCTCCGATCCATATTAGTTGACTTAATTTATTTAGATTTGAATGAATTTAGACACTAGTTATTTTTCGTGTTAATTTTAGATCAGTCTCTTCTAATTTACCGATATCATCATTGGCGATGGTTGCTGCTTTAGTGCGCTAGTTCTTTAGGACCTTAGCACGACGACTTTCCGTCTGTCTACTGTAACAAACTCTACTATGATAAGCTTTGCCCGGCTCCGTTGATGGAGGGTCGGGGACGGCGGCGCGGCTTCGGCTCGTGCTATTGTTTATAGTCTTCGCTAGGTGGTTCATCGATCTATTTGTAATCTTTATTACTTTTAGGCATGTTTGTACTACTGTTGATGATTATTAATAGATCGGTGAAATTTTCATAAAAAAACAAATATGAGTCGGAGGGAGTAGAATTATTTTAGTGTGTAGGTTCACTCAAGTTTAGAGTAAACTACACGCTAAAAAAAAGTCTACACACATCTGCTTCACAAAGTTAAAATTTCTTATATTTTAAAACGGATGGAGTATTTTTAAAAATGAAAATGATTAGAGCTATTAATAAGAAAACGACTAGGGTAATCAGCGGGATGGAATGAGGAGTTGATTGTCTGTACTCAGTACTCACTCGCCCCACCCATGTTGATACTCCCATAGTTAACACGCGAATAGAGAAAAGGTCAGGCCAAAAGCAAAAAAAAAAAAAACTCAAGCAACAACGGGAATAAAGCCCAAGTATCAGCCCACTTGAAATCAGCAGGGTAACGATGGCGTCACCACCAGGGGATGTCCAAAATGATGAGGGAAAGACAAGTGAGGTTCTTTGAAACATCCTAGCATTGCGCTCCTTCCAAGTCTTCCAGGCGACGAGGGAGGTGATGGATGCAATAGCCTTGCGAGTGAGGCTAGGGTGAAGAACGAGCGTCGTCCAAAAGATCGGCCAAGATATCTCATATATGAGGAAGCCCTAGCCAAGAGAACACTGCGTTCCATATCCGAGTAGAGTATCAAAGAGAAGGTGGACAGCGGTATCCAGGGAACAAAAATTGTACTCCCTCAGTCTTAAAATAGATGTATTAGATTTATCAAAATTTGGATGAACCTATATATAAATAGGGTCTAGATTCATTTAAATTTTGACAAATCTGAGACAACTATTTTAAGACGAAGAGAGTACTTTTCTATAGTATATGAATTTATAATTGATAAATAATTCGTAATCTACTTTTTCCTAAACCAACTTCAACCCCTATTCTCATCCAGGGAAGGAAAAATAACTAGTTCCATATGCACAAGAGGATGAGGCCCTAACTAGGCTCGCCATGGCTGCCTAGCTGGAGCTCGCATCACCACAGCCTAGGTTGCTAGAACCTGGTTACCAAAACGATGATATGCATGGATATGGAACCAGTCACGCCCGCGATGTCAGGTACCACGAGCTTGCTGGGGGAAGCAACGTGGTACGTCCCATCGCGCTTAACTGGCCCCTGATCTTGTCTGATGAATGGAACAACGTACGTCCCCTTCACATGAGCATGCATGATTTCGCATGCTGCTCGTCTCGCGCGCCCGGTCGGTATGAAGCTAGCTGTACCTGTACCTATGACTAGACCTGATGACGGAACATGTAGATCGATGAAAAAAGGTTAGTACCTGATCGCTTCATGCCGACCCCAATTAACGAAAGACCTCCCTGGCTTGCTCAGTTGCTCACATGCAAATGCAATGTACATTCTCCAAATAAGTGACTTAGATTTTGTCCAGATTTGCATATATCAATACACTAAAACATGTTTAGATACATACATCTCTGAATAAATCCATGTCACTTATTTCTGAACAGGCGGAGTAACACAGGGTTGGTTGTTGGTGACTTGGTCGAGTTCATCTGTTCAAGTTCACGTTATTATTGTTGCTAGCATTGTTTTATCTCTAGACGGTCAAAATGTTGTAGTAATACTTGTATACATGAATTGCATACTGAAAAAAGTGAAACACTCTTAGCCTTGATAACTCAGTGGCACCTGGCTGAATGTATGAGATCTCCGATTGTATCGTTTGGCACCCATGTATTCATTTCATTTAGTAGAAATGAAATGAATACATGGATTCATTTCATTTATATTATGATTCTAAAAACACCCACATGTTTGGCTGCCACCGGAATTTAGAAATGACAGGTCTGATATAGGAATCAGGTTTACACATGGGGGTATTTGGATGGATTTGCCAAATGAAATGACAGCCCAATTCCATACCAACCAAACATCACAGGTATGGAATTGCAAAATAAATTCCAGGATTCCAGACCCAAATGATGGATACCAAACGACCTCTTATTGAAATCTCTCATTGTACTTGTATTAGATATCGGAGCATGTCAAACAGTAGATATTTCAAGGTAGGAAGTGACCGAGGCATATTGGGATTGAACTTTCTCATAGCAGATCTTCAGAAAACCGAATCGATCGCATCAGCTAGAGTAGGGGTCGAGATGATTGGAGTTTCGGACAGCTCCAAACATAACACTGGAGACATACAGCTTTTCATCCTGAAGCAGACATGGACGCCCAACTGGCAGACTCTGCATGTTAGCAAGGCATCTCACAACATTCTCGCTGATGCGCACGCAACACGAGAGATTGTGTCAGAACTCAGAAGGATGAATTCGTAAGCTAGGTCTCCGCTGCGATTCATTCAATTTCACCCAAGTTTCTGATGCATCGTTCTTGCTGAAATGACAGTGGTTGAACTGAACTGAACCACGGCGCGAAGACGAACACGGTTGTACAGATTACACACGAACACCACACATATCTAGCCACTGATTCCAGACCAAGCAAGGAAGCAACTAGGAACGTAGGGGATCGCCCCTCGCTAGCTAGCTAGCGCCGCAATCATTCTCCCGCGCGGACGCAGCCAAGCGCGAGTCACACGCCGCCGCGCCTATTTTGGCCGCGTCGGCGTCGCGCCAAGACGGCCAGCACTGGCGACACCCACACCGTCTCAGCGCCTCCACGTGACCGGCCGGCCAGTCCGCTCCGCATGCCATTGCCACCGCACACCAATGGCGCGCGCGCAATTATTCCTATGCCCGCATCCCATGCCCCCCCGGCCTCGCGCGCCTATAAAACACGCTCGAGCAGAGACCTCCTGCCACACCACTCACGTAGTAGTAAGCTCTCAGCAGCAGCAGCAGCAACAATGGAGTCCACCAAGGTATCGGCGCTGCTTATTCTCGCCATGCTCGCGCTCTCCTCCCCTATGGCGCTCGCATGCGGCTCCGCCACGTGCACCACCCCGTCCTCCGGCACCGGCACCGGCATCACCGTCCCATCCGTCTCTCCAGTCATCGGCGGCATCGTTGGCACCGTAGGCGGCGCCGTCCCTACTGTCGGCGGCCTTGTCGGCACAGTCTCTCCGGTCGTCGGCACCGTAGGCGGCGCCGTCCCTACTGTCGGCGGCGGCGTCGGCACAGTCTCTCCGGTCGTCGGCACCGTCGGCGGCGCCGTCCCTACTGTCGGCGGCGTTGTAGGCACCGTCGCTCCCGTCGTCGGTAAAGTAGCCGGCGGCGTCCCTACTGTCGGCGGCGTCGTCGGAACCGTCGCTCCCGTCGTCGGTGCCGTCCCTGTCGTCGGCGGCATCGTCGGAACCGTCACTCCCATCATCGCTCCCATCATCGGCGGCGGGAGCCCTTCTCCCAAGCACCACGGCGGACGCAAGGCGTGCCCACCTTCTCCCCCGACGCCCACGCCGTCTCCCCCTACGCCCGCGCCGACTCCTCCCACGCCCACGCCCAGCCCCACCCCGCCTTCCTCCACGGACTACTGCCCCATCGACACCCTCAAGCTGGGCGTGTGCCTGAGCATTCTCGGAAACGAGGTGCACATCGGCGACAGCAAGGTCAAGTGCTGCTCGCTCGTGCAGGGCGTCGCCGGCCTCACCGCGGCGGTGTGCCTCTGCACCGCCATCAAGGCCAAGGTGCTCGACCTCTCCCTCTACGTGCCGCTCGCGCTCAGCCTGCTCGTCAACGACTGCGGATGCGCCGTCCCGCCCGGCTACACCTGCGCCTAAGCCATCCCACATTCCAACGCAGCATGCATCCACGAGTTTGAATTTTTTTAAGGTTGTTTGGTCGATGAAGCCACTTGCTTCCGGGTTGTTTATTTAGCACATTTATTTATTGTTATTACTACCATCATTCGGTTTGATATCCATCTTGTAAGATTTGTATATCCAGATCCTGTGGAATTTGTCATTGTACCTTGTGTAACTATCTCCAACTATTTATCCAAGTGTAATGTCATTCTTGTTTGCAGTACTCCTTTCTTTACTGGTGTTTGTAGATTTCCAAAAGTTGTGACGAATTAATATGGTACAAAAGCAGTCAAAATATGAAACGTATATTGACAACATAAGACGTGTATCCGAAAATATGAATGGCCAACTTGCGCCCAGCGGTAGCATTTTGCCCATGAAAAATATCCAGTGCCACGCTTCAAGTTTCTTCTGCTCCCTCCATTTCAAATTAGACATATTTTATAACTAGATATATCCGTATCTAAACAAATTTAAGCCAACTAATTTGAGACGGAGGGGGTACTCAGAGATGTAGTATGCACGGTAGAACTTGTACTCAAAATAGTGAGCTGCGATGAGAGATTCTTCCAGCACGACGGTAACGAGTTCCCAGGTGTCACTCACAAAGGTAGCATCCATATTCATTCATATTTACAATCGAACTCTTCTACCATGTAATCAAACTCTCAGTTTGAGGCTATGCTATGTTCTTCTACCTGAAGCTTTTAAGATGCCCATCTTTGCGCATCAAGAGCTAGCAGCAGATTCCAGCAAGCTCAAGTACTCTGCTATAGCCTGCCCTTCGTTGCCAACATCAATGTCATAGTCATCCAGGGCATCCCCCGTCAGCTCGTTGGCGAGCTCATTTTCCATCACACGGTCCCTGGCTGGAGCTTGATCATGGCTTGCGCCTGCTTCTTCCTCGCCCACATCTGCTTCATCAAACATGTCTTCCTCATGGTCCATGGCCTCTTCATGGTTCCCAGCTTCTCCATCGTTGTTCACAGATTCTTCACTGTTGCCAGCTTCTCCATTGTTATTCATAGCCTCTTCATTGTTCACAGCCTCTACGCTGTTCCCAGCTTCTCCATTGTTGTTCACAAGCTGCTCCTCATCACCCTCAGCGATGTTTAAATCCGGGACAAGTGGTGGAGGGTTAACCGCCGCTGGAGCACCTACAGCAGCAGCGACCCTGGCTCTTGATGATCCTGCACCCAAGCCTAGAAGGAAGAAGAGAACAGATAAGTGGGCTAAGTCCATTTCCTTTGTGGCCACACAACTTCAAAGAGCAACGATGGATGTCTTCAACACATACATACCATGAGATGGTCGTTTCCTCCTTGACTGAATTGTACTCTGGAGTGAATATGAAAAAATATAAGAGTTAACCTGCTGAGCATCTTTGCTAGGATGGGATTAAGAGAAAAAGGAGGGCCATAACACATACCTGTAAGATACAGTTCTTCTCAGGATCTGTCAAAACATCTAATGCTTTATCAGCATCATTTTCGTTTGTGCGGAGTGCTTCTGCAGCAAGATACTTCTCAAACCTTCAAAGTTAAAACAAATGCTCGGTTACAAATAGGACTATCAGCATAAATGTGGTAACATAGTAGTATTGGTTTTACTGCCACCATGCACAAGTGGCTGCAATTTATTTTGCCTCCATTGGACATTGTTGCTCAGTATTTGTAATCTAGCATGTAAGTGGGCGGTAAATATTTTGTTCCTTTATTTCTTATACTCACAAACACAAAAAAATGACCTACCCCCCCCCCCCCCCCCCCAAAAAAAAGATTTCTAAGGGGAATAACTCTTGAACATATTTTAGATTGTAATGCCAGGTATTCAGAATTGGGAATATTGTGTCATAAGACCAGAAGTTTCCTCATGAATCATGCTATAAAGTTTCCTACAGTACGCCATCTCCGCAAGACAGCTAAATAGATATGAACTAGGACTCTATGGCTACACAGAATGGTATCCGAAAACTATGTAGCCAAATCTAGTCTCCAGAGATTAGTTCATAAAAAAGGAATTACATTGGTTCACGTGGGTACGCAACGCTCAATGTTGAGAATGCTCAGTTCCATGTTTTGAAAAGTTCTGAAAAAAACTTATACGTGTGCATTGTTGGATGTTAGTGTGAATCTGCAAATATGGTGCAAAACAAATCTATTTATGTGCTACACAAAAAGACTATTTCTAGTTGTTTAAAAGCTCTAATGCGTCTACTTTTTGTGCAAAATGTCATGTTTGTTGCCCAAAATTGGCAGGTTTACACTCATTCCAACATTGTGCACCTACAAAATAATTCAGATTTATTTCATAACTAATAAGTATCCCTTGTGATTTTTCTCAAATAACCAGGTGAGCATCCACCCAGGTGCAGAAGATCCGCTCTCATAAAAGCATGTTACATCGGATCAAATGAAAGATGAATCAACATGGAAAACTTAACAATAACATGGCTAAGAAAATCATTCCACGAGAAAGAAATTATGGTACCTTCTGTAAAATGCTATTGAGATTTGACAAACAATAGACATGAGCAAACAAAATGACTTTCACATCTTCATGACTAACATTCTTCTTCAGAAAAGATGTATTTTAATTGAACAAGACGCGGTTTATCAATTAACTTAAGCTGGCTTCATGGCACGCGGATTATCAATTAACTTAAGCTCGCAATTGTGGTGGCCTATTAAAAGCAATCTGTTAGTATTTTTACATAGTACTAACTGACTGTGAGCCTCTTGTTTGGACTTTCGACCAATAACAAGCATATTTCTCTAGAACTGGTAAAGAGTCTGTAGAACCCAGTGTGAAATATTGATCCCAAAGCAGTTTAACAAAACCAGACTGGTCATCAGGCATCTGATTCTCCAAATGTTAGCCTATGGGGATTTCATGGTAAAATCAACATCTAGTGATAGAATTGAATACTTCCATTTATATATATAACATAATAGAAGATCAAAACACTCTTACCCGATACTAATCAAGCCTTTCAACTTCTGCATATCAACTCCCTTGTTCATGGGAGTTTTACCATATTTCATTTGTTCCCTAGATAACACGAAACAAAATGTGCACAAATCAGCTAACAAGGAAAGGGAGAAGGATATATGGAAGGGAAAGAAAGCCTCTTGATGAGAAGCTTACAGGATCTCTTTTTGTGTCGCTCGGTCCTGCTCCCTTCTACGAATTTTCTTTTCACGCTCCTCACATAAGAGATCAACAGAAGATTGAATATCATAGCCAGTCATCTTTAGTGCTCTTTTTGAAGCTCGTTCCTCGTAGCCCATTTCCATTAACATTGTTATAGCTTCATCTGGTACTTGCAGCTAAGATGGCATGCATTTAGCAAAAATATAAAGACAACATTTAGGAACATCAGATGTTATGGTACTAAGGTTAAACTGGAGAGTAGTATTCAGTAAGTTACAAAGTAACGACACCCATAATATATACCTTCATGAATTTAGACTGTGCGGAACTGAGAGAGTCACGCGCCTTTTCAGCTTGACCATTATGATATGCTACAACTCCTTCCAAAAGCTCCAGCCTTACATAGCTATTACACAAGCAACAGGTTTCATGCATCAGGAAACAATGCAAGTCAAAGCCAGAATGCTCAACAGGTCCATTCTTGGAGATCCACCACTGGAACAAGTTATAAACATCAAAAATTTCTTACTGAAAATCCACAAAGATCAACCAAAGATGAGCATCACATCCAGAATGCCACATTATAGGAATCGCTGGTTGATTTTACTATGAACAACTCTAATTTCCAGTTCGTTTTCATTCTAAGTGTCCTGATCAGTTCTCAATTTCTCAATCAAAATAGCCACTATCTCTCCAGACAACATATACTTAAAGAGAGAGGGAAAGGCAGAGTCTTACATAGCAAGATCTGCATGACGAGCAGCCTGGAGTAATCTGAAGCGAGTGGAATCTTTACCATGGGAACGTTCAAATCCTGATCTAGCTTTGTTTAAGCGAGCCCCTGCAACTTCTAACCGTGATACATCACGAAGCATAAAATAGCACCAGACTATATCCAGTTGAAGCATTGGCACATTATCAACTCTCTGCAGAATGAATGGAGTATAAGTAAAATAACTGCAGCACTCTGTTTGATACAGGTAAGAGGTAATCCTTCGCACAGTTCAAGTTACCTCAATGAGTTTAGGGTCACAAAGAGAAAATGCTTCCTGGTAACACAACAAAAGGAACGGTCATTATTAAGCTATTTAAAAGCTTCATTCACATGCTTCTTACACTAGGACGAAAACAATCACATAAGGCAGCATACCTCGGCCATCACCAACACATCCAGTGCCTCCTTATAGTTGTCCTTCTTGATAAGAATTTTGGCTTTTTGATGAAGCATTAGAGCCATCTTCACGGCCCTAGAGATATCATAGGGTCATAGATGATGGGTTAATTAGCATAAACCATTTAAGAAAATCCCCAAACATTAGATTTAATATATTACTTGAGATCATCTGTAGATCCAAACATCACTTTCTGTCCACTCTGATCCTCGAGATCTAAGTTGAAATCTTCTTCAGGGAAGGAACCATCTGTATGCCTTTGAGACAATGCTTTTGCAGCTTCCCTGCAAACCATAAAATTGGTAATTGAGTTAAAAACATGTCAGTTCCCACATGCTTCAACGTAACTTAGGGTTGAACCCTGATCCAGTATACAGTATCCCATATTCAATCAAGGAAGACAACTAGATAAACTCCTGTCTGGTTCAGTAGGAGTTCAATTCTACACCTAATTTTCTTCGTTTACTGAATTTGTGCACATTATGGTCGATTACAAATAAATAGAATGTACTACTCATCATGGGTAAATCGTGATCGAATTAACAACAATATGTGCCTCCTCCATGTGGAAACACACCCTTATTGACTAGGGGACTTGACTTTCTACGAGAGTCAATGCCCTAAGCAGGGGCAGTAGGATTTTGCTTGTGCCTGCGCAGTTAAGAATTTATAACAGGACAGTAACATCGGGGGCCCTAATTTTAGACGGCGAATTGAAATCCTGCTCCCGGAGATTGCAATTTATAACAGGACAGTAACAAGGGGAACAGAAATCTCGAAATCCAAAAAGGTCATCAGGATTCCATCAAAAAGGATCGAAGGTTCGAAGCGATCCTCACCAGAGCCTGACGAGCCTGGTGGCGTGCTCCTCCTCGGCCGCCGCCGCCGCGGCCTCGGCGGCGATGGCCTTGCCGCGATCGGGGGAGGCGAGGGTGGAGAGCACCTTGGAGTTGCTCTTGAGCCCGGCCTGCTGCAGGGAGGTGGCGAGTTCGTCCTTGAGCACGCGGCCGCCGAAGATGAGGCCGATGCGTTCGGGCTCCACGTCACCGGCCCGCCGCGCCACCTCCGCCCGCAGCATCGGCACCGTCCAGGCGCCCAATTCCACCTCCAGGGCGCCGGCCCACGCCCCGACAAGGCGAATCCGCTCTGCTGGCGGGGAGGCCGCGGCCGGGACCTCGCCGGACGCCATCGGATGATCGGGGTTGGGGTTTTTGGCTCGGGTTGGGAGTGGTTTCGAGGTTTCGGTGTGGCTTTTGGGGTTTGTTGCGGACCTGAAGATAGGAACAGAAAACGAGCGACTTTGTTTATGTAGACTCGTTTGATTCGAGTTGTAGCGTTGTACTACTCGCTAGTATATTTCATCGGGATATCCGGGGCTATCGACCTCTTTTGGCGTGAGGATTGGATTGTAATTCGGGGGAAACCTACAGATTTCCTATAATTATTGTTTTCTCAATGTTTTTTTTTTCAAGTCTAAACAGCATATGCTAACTAAGTCGGAGTGTTGTGAGAAAAGCCATAAACATAATAAAAATTACAAATATTACAAAGGGGCTGTCTCCGACCTACATAAGCCAATAGCGGCATAGCGCGCCGCACACCTAGTTTGATGCCACCGCATCTGCTCCACAACACTCGAGCTAAAGAATGGCATCGAAAATTGCTAGGCGACGCCCACAACGAAGATCAAAAATAGGAATTTCAACATGGAGAGGAAGCCAAACACCGGACAAGGAGATCCATCCCCATCACCACGCCAACGTTGAAGACGTTACCGTAGGAATTTATTAGGTCCACTACGAATCGAGACGGAATCATCATGGTTGGCGACAACCACACAACTTGGCGAATCAGGCCGTGTTTGGGGGAACCAACCCTCACGTGCCTAACGGCGATGCCACAACCAGCACCACCATGACGAGGATATGGATAGAGGTACTTATTTCCATCACAATGTTACCTCCAGTGGCGTAGCCAGCCAGGAGTCACGCCCCGGGCCAACTGCCTTGCTCTAGTAGTTAACAGTATCAAGTTGTATAAATATGGCTACTATTAAAGAAAGATTTCACCCGCACGACCCAGGCCAAGGCCCCTATAGCTTGGGGCTTGTCTACGCCCCTGGTTACCTCCACCACGCACTCATGATAGATCACCTTACCTTGACTTTGAAGACATCCAAACATGCTTTCTTATTTCACTAAATTGGTGTTCTCTGTCAATATGTTTTTGGTGATAGGTTTGAGTCCTACCTGGAAAGATTTGATTCGAATCAAAGGGCTTTCCTAGACCCCCGACCAACGACATGACATGACGCACTAATTTTACTAGACCAAGACTCCCTCGCCTTGTTGCGAGTGGTTGCCAGATAGGAATATACACAGAACCATCGAGGAAGGATAAGAGTCATGTGGCATGCTGATTTTTTTTTGTAGGAGAGTGTTTCTTTGTCAATGTTTTGTAATTTGTTTTGTTATAGATGAAGCTTACAGGATTTTTTTAACTATATTTAGTATGTAAGGCTTTTATCAATCCTTTGATCCGCAATGTATGTAGGAGATATTAAGTTTCGTGTAGACCAAGATAAACGGGTCTGTTGATGTGATAGAGAAGTCATGGTCCCTAAGAAAATCCAACCACAAGTTTATGTTGGAACATTTGAGAAGATAATAATTCTCTATCGACTTTGATAGTTTGCTTTGTTCCATGTTGACCTTTTGTTTTACTAAATTTTTTTGACGGACTATTAACTAACTGATATAAGTTGTCTTTTTTCGAAATTCATTCTAGCTATATACGGTTGCGGAGATCGAATTGGTGCTCCATGCTTTTCTAAAGTAGCACTAGTTTCCATGGGTGCTTTGACTGAATATAGACGATAGACTGACTGTGTGTGTTTCTTAGTAGTTAAGAAGCTTTGCAAACCAGTTAAGCCATTTTTAACCTTTCTTGGTCCCCAAGTATTTCGTGGCCAATAGAGTAGATTGGTAGTGGGCGCACAATCACTCCTTTTCTTTTGATGAGAAAACTCCAACTTTTGACTCGTGCCGGCGTGCATTCTTCAACAATGTATTCGTCTGAGCTGGCCCTCTCGCTTTATGTTTTTTGGGAGGCCCTTTTCTCTTGCGAGCACAATTCTGGGCCTTATTCACCATTCCAACCCTTCCGTGTGGCGGAGGCCCAGTCTGAAAAACTGATGCGGCGGAGGGCCAAGAAAAGACAGCAGCGTACCCTGAACCGGAACCCGGCCCAAGAAAACTTTATCCGGTGGTGAAAAAGTCAAGTCGCTCCGATTGAGGCACGCGTGGTGCTTCACGCCAGCGTAATACGTGGCAGTAACAATCCTGTCTCCCGAGGAAAGGAAAGGAAATGCCCCCACTTCCCACTGCCTCAACTGTCACCGGCACGCACCACCATCCCAGAGGCACAGACCTGCAGCAAGCCCATGCCCATGTCGTCGCCAAGCCCGAGGATGGCGCGGCCAGCGGAGACGGAGACGAGCCCGCCCCATCCAATAAGAGCATCTTCACTAGATGGGCGAACTCATGTCTAAAATCGGATCAATTTTTAGCCGGACAAAACGTGTTTTCGGTCTGGATATGCCTAGTTTTCCACACGCATATCTAGGCCGAGTTTTTAAGTTCGGCTAAATTCAGTTAAACTTGGCAAAATATGGACGAATATAAGCGAAATTAAGTAGGGCAAGGGCGCACATAGTACATCAGATTTTATAACTAAAAAAAGGTCGCCGCCGTGATTGATGTCGGACGCCGCAACTTCTGGGTAGCGAGGGGGTTGTCGGCCTCGATGTCGCCATGACTCCCGGCGAAGTCGCCGCATTGTTACGCGGCGGCGGCGGCGAGCCCGGCGGTCCGTCGTGTCGGGCGAGTTCCTCGAGGCGCCTGAGGCGAAAAACTGCCTCCAGAAGATTAGGTTGCCATGATCTTCGGCGATAGCCGCCTGGATCTCTTCGGCGAGGTCCTCTCCGGCCGGCACCTGCGGAACGGGAATCCCGTCGGCGCTAAGTTTCCAGCCTACGGGGAGACGAGTGTCCGGCGGCGTCGTATAGCCCGCCTCGCGGATTAGCCGGGCTTCCTACGGCGACAGCGTGCGTCGACCTTCGGTCATGGCTTCTCAGCGGAGTTGAGGAGGAAGAAAGGTGCGAACTTCCAAAGTTCGCCGGAGTTGTGGTGTGAGAGACTGTGAAGAAAGACTGCGAGATGTACGGCTTTAATATGCCGAAAGAATGACGGAAGGGTTGTAGCGGCGAGGACGGGAAAAAGGAAACGGCGGGAAGGATGGAGTCGGCTTCTGTCGCTGACAGGCTGGTCCACTCGGCCAATTCATTTCGTCCGGCGTCTCCAGAGCATACCGGGATCCTGGGTTCGGCCTAGGTAGTTTGGACCAAAGTTGGCCTAAATCCGACTAAAAAGAGATCTCTGGATACGCGACTGAGCCGATTTTCGGCGTCCCGATGTAATATCTCGGCGTCCGAATCGGCCTGCTGATAGGAGTGCGGAGATGCTCTAACTCTCCACTGATCCAGTGACCCACCCACCACTCGCAGCTCACGTCGCCATCGCCAATAACTACCACCGCCCTTCCCGCAAGAAAAAGAAAGAAAAAGAAACCAACGGTTCCTTCCGTCGCGCGCGCATCCATGCCGACGATGGTCGCCGCCCGCCGCAAGCGCTCCCGCAATTCTCTCGCCCCGAGTCCCCGTCCACCGCCACCGCCACCGCCGCCTCTCACGGCACTGCTGGCGGACCTAGCCTCCGCGGTCTCCCTAGCGCTGCGCTTCGCGTCGGACCGGGACCTCCTGCTGCGTCCCTCCCAGGCGCTGGCGCTCGACCCGCTCCTCCTCGACGCGGCCCGCGCCGTGTCCCGCCTCCTGGCGCTCCTCCCGCTCCACCTCCAGACCCTCACGCTCACCTCCCTCTCCCTCTCCCCGCCCGCCCCGCCACCCTCCTCGCTCCCTTCCTCCTGGTTCCTCCGCCTCCTCTCCTCCCCATCCTCCTCCCTCCAAGACACCGCCTGGCACGACGCCTTCCGCATGTCCCGCCCCGCATTCTTCACCCTCCTCCACTCCCTCGCGCTCTCCGACCCCACGGCCGCCTCCTCCTCCTCATCCCACGCGCTGCCGGCCGACCACAAGCTCGGCGCCGCGCTCTACCGCCTGGCCCACGCCGCGCCGGCGCGGGTCGTGGCGCGCCGCTTCGGCCTCCATTCCCCCGCCGTCGCCGCGCGCGCATTCTACGAGGTCTGCCGCGCCGTCGCCGACCGCCTCGCCGCCCTGCTCGACCTCGCCGCGCCCGACCGCATCTCCCGCGCCGTCCCGGGCTTCTGCGCGCTCTCCCTCCCCAACTGCTGCGGCGCGCTCGGCTACTCCCGCTTCGGGGCCGGCGCCGTCACCGCGCAGGCCCTCGTCGACGCGGAGGGCCGCTTCCTCGACGTCTCCGTGGGGTGGGACCCGTCCGCGCCGCCGCCGGAGATCCTCCCGCGGACCAAGCTCTACGGCTCGCAGTCGCTCGTGCTCTCCAACGCGCCCCAGGGCGAGCTCATCGGCGGCTCCGTGCCGCGCTACTTCCTCGCGCCCGCCTGCTGCCCGCTGCTCCCCTGGCTCGTCACGCCCTACAAGGACGACGTGGCTTCTTCCAAAGACGCCATTTCCAAGGAGAGAATCTTCAACAATGTGCACGCGCACGGGGCGCACCTGGTGAAGAAGGCATTCGGCCATGTGCGCGCACGCTGGAAGCTCCTCGGGGAGTGCTGGAAGGGCGAGTGCCAGGAGGCGCTGCCGTACGTCGTGGTCGCCGGATGCCTGCTGCACAACTTCCTCGTCAGGCTGGGCGAGCCGATGCCCGACGGGGTTGTTCCGGTGGTGGACGCCGGCGACGATGTGTATGCGGACTTCGAGGGGGAGAATGACAGGGAAGGGGAGAGGATCCGGGATGTTCTTGCTGTGCACTTGAGCTTGCTGAGCCGTACCCAGCGAAATTACTGAGCAAACTTCATCATGCGCTCCAGCTCCTCACTGTTTTCCCTAGCTAGTGTGCATAGTATTAGCCTGTAGTATTCGTCAGCATCGCTGTGAGTGCCCCCTGTAGTATGAGTGATGCTGAGGTTGTAACGGAGCTGCCTCTGTAGGTCTAATTCTCTGTTCTAGTAAGTTCAGTTAATGTTTAGTGTAGCATGTCCTGTTTGTGTACTTTGACATTGTAGTACTTTGTAGTCTTGCCCTGTAACTCTCCGTATGTTCTGCCACAAGTTTGATGTACTAGCATGTCTGAATATTTCAGTAGCTTTGACCGTGGTTCGATCTACATGTCTCCACGAATATTTTTTTCTGCTTTCAGTTTCACCGTTTGCTGAAACCCACTTGTTGGAAGTGATTTACATACTTCCTATTGGGATTATTTATCTAATCATATGAGATTTCTCAACCCTCAAGTTGAGTTATTTTCCATGTATTTCTTGTCAGTTCAGTAATTGATGTTTAGTGTTGTATATGTTCTTTGTTTTTCCTTTGACATTGTACTTTGTAGTCTTGCCCTGTATCTCAGTATCCTCGGCCACATGTTTGATGTACCATGTCTGAATATTTCAGTAGCTTAGACCGTGGTTGGATCTACATCTCTCCACGAATATTTATTTTTGCTGCTTTCAGTTTCACCGTTTGCTGCAACCCACTAGTTCGAAGTGATTTACATACTTTTTATTGGGATTATTTATCTAAACATATGAGATTGCTCAAACCTCATGTTGAGTTATTTTCCATGCATTTTCCTTTTTTTTACTACATTCAACTATTTTATGCATCATTGCCTAATAAATTTGATGAAACTGTGCTCTTGGATTTTGTTTTCTTTGCTTCTTTTTTGTCTAGTCATCATGATACCCTTGGCTCCTTGTTCACTCCTTTTTTGTTCAGTAGTTGATGTTTTGTGTAGTATGTTCTTTGTGTTTCCTTTGACATTGTACTTTCTGTTGGGATTTATTTATCTAATCATCATATGAGATTACTCAATCCTCATGTTGAGTTATTTGCCATGTATTTTCCTTTTTTACTACATTCAACTATTTTATGCATGATTCAAGTTTTTTTTCTCTAGTCATCATGATATCCTTCACCCCTTGTTTATCATGGAGACTGAAACCTTCCTAGTACAAAGGTTTGGTCTGAACTTTGAAAAAATTGTGATCACACTCAGATATATGCCACTTCTGGTTCAGAGATGTTCAGGGTTTGTAGTGTGACTTCGGAAACAGTGATGGCACAAGAGGCCTAGTGCCCCCCATCGATCATGGGTCATAGAACAGACCAGGCCCAAAGGTGCATAGGCCGTGTCAGAATAGGAAGAGATGAAAAATCTGAAATTACTAAATGCCATGTGATCTTATACAGTAGTATTATTTTGTAGGTTATATAGAAATTCGGAGCCCTCAGATTTAGTGAGAAACCGCCAAGCTAAAATTTGCACGTGTCCATCGCTTCTATTAAGAGATTATTAGTCATAGTAAGTACTCTTTTTTTACATCGACAGTTCTGAATTGCACGAAGGTAAGTACTCTTTGTTTTACTCGACGAAGTGTAAGTACTCTTTTAACCTTTGATTAGAAAGTTGAGCAAGGACTTCTCTACCATGGTCGTCAGTCTGAGTTAGCTGCACTGTCATTTTTCTCTGGTATATAAAGTAAATTCAAGTCACTGATTCACCTTTTGCAATAACCCCAAAAATGTAATAAACGAACTTCATCTTGCGATACCATTTTTTCTTTCTAATGACCTTACCTATCCCACCTTTCTTCCAGCCCAATCCTCTCCTACGCCTTTTCCTTTTGTTTCTTCTTCCTTTGGGCCAGCAACCCATGGCTGAACCAACCCCAACGCTCAATGAGCCCATCAGTTCAAGTAGTTTGCGAGATGTGCGAGCGATGATGTGCAGCCCGTTCCCACTTACATGCTGTGAAGATGATTCTCGCTCACCCCCATACTGTCCAGGAGATTAAGCACTTACTCTCTTCATCTACAAATAAGTGTACTTTTAGGCTTGTCCTAAGTCAAAGTTAATAAAGTTTGACTAACTTACATAAAAATATAGCAATATTTATGACACTAAATTAATATTACTAAATATGTTTTCAAATTTAGTTTCATAATATATAAATTAAATATAAAATATATTTATATATTTATATATAAAGTTGGTCAAAATTTATAAAGATTGACTTGGACAAAAGATAAAAATACATTTATTTACGGGCGGAGGGAGTAATCATGTAAAGCCATACGTTGGCAACCTACGACGCACTAGTAGGGGTACTCCGACTTGCCACAGGTCTGATCTTGATGATGTTCCGGCTCTATGAAGTGGCGACTGTAATCTGGATGTTTAAGCAATATATTTCACTATTTGAAAAAAAAAAGTACAAACGACCATGAACAATTGCATTTTTTTGGATAGAGGAAATATATTAATATCGATGAACAATTACATATAATGCGGTGCACGTATATCAAATAATGAAGCATATTCAGGACGTTTTTTTTTAAATAATACATTTTTTTTATTCATTTTCATAAATAATACGCAAAACTGGGAATTTGCAACTCTGTCGGTCCGTCTTCCGTTCAACGGACGACAGAGCACTTTCGTTGGTTGAGGAGACGACAGGAGGAGTCGTCCGTTGACGAGACGACGGCTGCGTGCTTCGGCCGTTGAGGAGACGACGGCACTGTTCGTCTGTTGAAAGGACGAAGGTTGCATTGCTCATGCAAAATTGCACTGATCGGCAGTACTGCCGCTAAATAATCGTCCGCCGCTGTTTTTCTCGCCAATCCTTTCCGCCGAATTTTCCCGCGAGTACTCCCCGCCGATTTTTACGCCGATATTTCCGCTTGATTTCGCCAATTTTCCCGATACTCCTCGCCCTTTTTTTCCGCCACGACTTCCCGCCCTTTTTTCCCGCCTATTCGGTTCGGTGGCTCTATAAATCCGGGCAACGGGATGTATCCTTTAACCCAGTTCATCTCTTCCTCCTCTTACTCTCTCATTTCCCTCTCTCCTTTTGCTCTCGCATTTTCCTCCACTCCTCTCCACTATGACCGACGCGTCTCGGCTGTAGATATGTCCATTGGGCTTTTCTTCATAGCCGAACTGTTGAGATAAGCGATAAACCAGCCGATCGGGATACGTTGGTATTGAACCATGATGCTCGTTATACTTGGTAAGTCACTTCATCAAGAGGGTGGAAACGAAGACCCCAAATCAGTGCAGAGAGCTTCTCAGGATCAAGGCAAGGTGGGACAAGCTCACCTTCAAGAGTGAAGCTCGCATGATGGAGGTGGCTAATACACCTTGGTCCTGGATAGAAGATAGCGAAGATGAGGATGATATCTTCATGTCGCCACCGGTTGGAAGCAAGGCAAGAGCTGAATGGGACAAGAGACAGGAGAAGAAGAAAGAGCAGGCCAAGAAGAGTCAAGCTGACATGACGGAGCAGGTTGTGGCACGTAGGGCCTGGATAGAAGAGAGCGAAGATGAGGATGATATCTTCATGCCGCCACCCGTTGGAAGCAAGGCGAGAGCTGAGTGGAACAAGAGGCAGGAGAAGAAGAAAGCGCAGGCCAAGAAGAGCAAGTGCGAGGGATCGTCCAAGGGAAAGGGCGAGGCATCATCGAAGGGAAAGGGAAAGGCATCATGCTAGGGATAGATAGGACTCTTATTTATGTACCGCAAGTTATGTTGAACTATGTTGCAAGTTATGTTGAGTAGTTTGTCGAATAAAATCATGAAATAATAGAATGATGTCTCATACATAGATAGTTAAATGACTGATACATAAGTAGATATCACTGGTGTCGACGACGAGGTGGCAGAGGCCTAGGTGTACTCCATCCATATCTGTGGGGTGGCATCACATCACGGCGAGGTGCAGTTGACCCTTCACCTTGATCCTGTGTATCCTGTGTGGGGATAGGTGGTGGAGTACTGGCGTCTTGGCCAAACCAGTCTACTGCCGTCTTGTGTCTCACGATCACGGTCGTCGATCTTGTCCCATGTAACGGAGTCTCCTGCTAGTGTATAAGAAATTAAGTACCAACAATGTCTTCGCATCTAACAATAGTAGGAAGGGACACGCTTACCATGAGGATGAGATTGTGGTCGATAAGCGAAGTCCATGTAGGGATCTGCTGCTCCGCCTTTGTTAAAGTAATCTAGTTCTCATCCTTTGGTCGATATTAAAGCGATTGCTGCCACGGTCAGAAGTAAACTGTGATTGCTGCCACCCCGAGCCTCCAGCCTGGTCTGGAGGTGGTGCTCTCGGCGGCGCCTGCTGTGAGAGTCGTGGACGAGGCCCGTGGCGGAGTGGTGGAGAAATATGCTCCTCGTGCCCTCCCGAGCCTCCAGCATGGTCTGGAGAAGGTGGCTGCTACATGGATCGACATGGGGCGCGCTCCTCCATCGAGTGACGCGGTGGGCGCTGCTGCGTGGATCGACGTAAGGCGCTCCTCCACCGAAAGTGACGCGGTGGGCGTTGTGCTTCTCGGTGTTGAGCGACGCGAGACGCTGGTGCACGTGATGGCCGCGTAGATACGCCGCAGCTTCTCCTCGACCCGCCGGGCAAAGGACTGAGCCTGCTGACGGGGCACAAGAGGAACGTTCGAAAGCGATCGTCCGTACTGAGCCACCTCAGTCTGTATCTCCCACGTCATATCGGCCTGCATTTGTCTCATAGTTAGGTATGCACTACATAGGCACTCATGTTGATTATGCTCTAAATAAAGTACTTACATTATGCGGACTCCGGTGTTGAGCTAGGGTATATCTCATCGTCATGTGCGTGTGGAATGGGACGTAGCCGTGTCATCGACATGTACCTCTGTAGGTATCCGTGGAATAGCTCCATATCAAACGGGCCAGCGTGCCACACTTGTGTTGGTGCATTCTGCCACTCGTTGACGTAAATCCCCACCCGTTAGAGCAATTGAGTGGCGGTCTTGCTACTTTTCTGAGAGTACCTGTCATTAGAATTTGTTAGACCATCATTAAAGAATATAGATGAAGTATAAGACGCATTCCTTATGTACATATATTTACTTACGCGTGCACGACATCTGGAAGGGAACATCCGGACGGGGATCTACCATCCGGCAAAGACCAAACTGTCAGATGACCTCTATTGAGACATCTCCTCAACTTGGCAATCAAAGATGATCTTCGATGTAGTCACCAAGATTTCGATCTCTAGTGCACATAATAGATAACCCGCCGATATCGTGCGTGTCGTGTCTGCGCAGGTGTACGGCTCCCAAATCACGACATCCTCTTTCGGTGTCGAATCGCTCATTGAGCGATGGATAGCATCTAACGACTTGCTCTCCCGCCAAACGACATCGCATGACAAAATAGTTGTTAGTAACTTTCATATTGTAGTACCGAAGTGCAATTTATTAAGACATTACACGACCTTGCGACGGGTCCGATGAGTGCCAAATGTAGGCAAATCAATTTGCTCTTCGTCAACAGCAGTCGAGTGGTAGACAATTGTTTCATGTTCCTGGTTGCCGACTATTTGGTTGACACTTACATCTGACGGCCGATAGGGAACCTCTCCCACGACCACATTGCAGCAACAATGGGCATCCTAGCAAGGCGTAATCGCCCTTGGTTAACTGGCAAGCATTGCACATACCTCGATACGTAGCTGCTAAGACAGCTGAACCCCAACTCCACTGTGTGCATTCTTCCTGGCACGTCGCCTCCGCGATCCCTCTAGCAAAATGGATGTATCGCGCACTAATGGTCGACACGTGGTTCTCAGTGAACATCACCTTCCCGAGCAGCCACATAAGGTATGCCTCCAGGCTGCGTGTAATCTGTGGGGCAGCCATCGGAGTGGCCGGGAACCCAAACCTCTGTATCTGCATTGGCAAATAGAACAATTTTCAGTACATGATACTTCTCCGACAAAATAGAACTATAAATGAAACACACCTGATACTGCTCCAACCATCCAAATTTTGGTCCATGATTGTCATGGCCAAAGGCCAGAGCTCCATCACGGATGCCAAAGAATCGTTGGGCCATGTCTTGGGCCCAATTTGCCGGTGGATCCACTGGGCCTATGGGCACGCCAGCCAACGGAAGTCCCAGCAAGTACGAGACGTCCTGAAGGGTAGGAGCCATCTCTCCCCATCGAAAATGGAAAGTGTGAGTCTCGGGCCTCTATCGATCCACCAAGCACGTGAGCAAAGACGAATCGTACTGTAAGCGACTAGTCTGGAACCCAAGTTGTCGCCCTTCTATCTCCTCCATACGAGTGGCCTCAACCAAACGAACGAATGGTAAGAGCCCAGCCCACTTTAATCTACATAAGAACAAAGCAGAACAATTTAGTCACATTGGCCCATAAATATCCCAACAGCAAGAGAAATAAATGTCACATGCCTCTGAAGCCAATCAGGATGTATGCACCAGTTCGAAATGGGAGTGCGAGTCACTAGGTGCTTCAAGGACCCCGGGTTAGCATCCAGTATCGTCGATCGGTGCTTTCTATCTATGTCAGCATTCAGCAAAGATCCCGCCATCTGCACATTAGTTCCACACATATTGTAAATTTAAGACATAGTTTCACACATATTACAAATTTAAGACATAGTTCCACACATATTACAAATTTAAGACATAGTTCCACACATATTACAAATTTAAGACATAGTTCCACACATATTACAAATTTAAGGCATAGTTCCACACATATTACAAATTTAAGACATAGTTCCACACATATTACAAATTTAAGACATAGTTCCACACGTCTAGTTTCTTCCTCTGCCTCTTCTTCCTCGGCTGCCACGTCCACGAGGAGCAGCTCCACCGATCCCAAGATGTGGCAACTGGTGTCTATATGACCAAATTGATTACAGAAAACATTGCCTAGTAGGGCCTCCGGCCAGATTCATCCATATCATTACGGATGCGGACACATTGTCGCTTCCTCTTCCTCCTCATCAAGACAGATCTGGGATGTAAACCCTTTCACCGGATTTACTTTATTGAAATTTCCCATGCCCTATATCCCATCATCTCGCTTCCCACGTATTGACCACCGTGTCCTTAAGGAAATAAGGAGACACAAACGAGATCGCATCCATACCCATCAGCCCGCATGCGCCTAGTACATGAGAGCAAGGCGATGCAACAACTTGGGTTTATTGCACGTGCACTCACACGTTGGCCGGGCTTCGTTGCGTATCCTCACCTCCTGTGTCTTTACCTCTTCTCCTGTTCCAATCCGGTTGGAAGGGAGGCGTACCTCAAACCTTCTTTCCTGATTACCGATGGCGATGACATGCATGGACCGAGCCTTCTCCATCTTGGCATCCATGTAATGCATGATCTTTGAACAATACCTCGTGTTTGGGTTGTTCATGATATGCATCTGAGCCATCTGGAGTCTGTCTCTGAAATACTTCAGAGTTCCGGTGAAAATACACTCCACAATGGCTGTTAATGGTAGAGCCCTACTTCCTCTCAAGACAAAGTTGTAAGTTTCAGCCAGATTTGTAGTCATGACGCCAAACCTAGCACCATGAGTGTCATGCAGAGACCACCTCTCTACAGCTCGTGTTGTATCCATTCTGAAAATTTTAATACTTACGCCAGCCTTCTCCTAGTACCGGGTTGGTCAAACTGGCAAGTCACAAAGGGCAATGGGTTCTTCCTCGTGGTGGTCTGCTCCTGTTGCTGCACGCTAACGCCATTGCATGAGCCGCGACGCCGCTCTAGCTGCTCTCTCTCGAGTCACATGTTTTTTAGTGAAGTCATCAAGATAGCCACGACACTTGATATACTTCCACTCTTGGTTCTGCTTGCAAAGCTTCTTGAATAGGTTCATAAGAGCTTTGTTCCTGAACTGTGAGAAAAAATTGGCCCCTAGTTGCCGCATGCACCAACGACTCTGCATGTCTAGCCATAGAGTTACTTCATCAGGAGTGGGCTGTGTGAGCTTCTTTATCGCGCTTAGTATACCTGGATGCCTATCATGAAGCACGCATACATTCGGTGTATCTCTCACAATTGCTATCTTCACCGCCTGAAAACCATGCCCAACTCTCGGTGTTCTCGCTCTCCACGAAAGCAAAAGCAAGTGGAACCACTTGATTGTTTCCATCTTGGCCTATGGCGTCAATATCGACCCCTATACTTGCCGGAGAAATGTACCATCCACGGATGACTGGTCGGTGAGTGAAAGCTTCTATGCATATAGCAAATGAGAAGAACACTTGATGAAGTACCCTCAAATTAGGTTCATGTGGCAATGTAAAGTGTTGGATGTCCACGTAGGTGCTGGATTCCTAGCCGCGAATCGGAGCATCCTAACAACACACATACCCGTCTCGAAACGAACCAAACCTTGCCTCCAGTGCCCTTTGCTTAGTCCTCCAAGCCTTCCCGTATGAAATATTGTAGCGGAATCTGACAGAAACTTTGTTAATGATAGCTTTCACCCCCATGGCTTTGCCCTCCACTATCTCTGTGTACAACAGTCTAGCCAGGATGGTTGACGTGAGGTGACGATGGTCCTGGAAGGACACTTTCAAGTGTGCATGTGTGCATCACAACATCGGTGACCTTCCAGTTTGTGTTATACCTAGGGACATGGGCATGCACCCTTGTAGGACATCCAGCTTCCTCGCAAACCAATGTCAAATATTGTTGTGATGACACCTTCGTTTTCATGACCCGTTGCATGGACATTGACCACTCAACAATTGCTTCCTCCAGATGTCTCTTGCTAGGATATAATGCACCCAGAGAGATGCTGTTCGCGTGATAATGCCACGCCGAATCATGCCCATCGTTCACAGTCATTGCTGCTGTGTTGTCATTATTCCATGATGCCGGAATAGGTTGGCCGATCTCTTCTTGATCAGACTCGCCAGAATCATCAGCCGTATCACTATTGCCTTCTGAGTCTTCGGCTTCCATTTGATATTGCAACAAACCATCATATATCTCGTCCTCATCAGCTTCGCCACTGAATATGTCTTCCCCTAATCCTTCACCACCGTCCTCTGATACATAACCATCACCCCCGGTGTGTGCATAGCTACGTGACTGATTCATATCCGCCACCCTCTTGGCCCTGACTACTCGCCATGATCATAACTACCTCCAAAGATGACCGGTCCGACTACTCCGCCATGATCATAACTACCTCCATCATGACCGGTCGACTACTATGGCCATGATCATACCCGACCTCTTTCGCCACAGGTAACACTAAGAGACTGGGTTAACTTCTCTTTCGCAAGCTTGCACAAATTTGACCCATTACATTACGCTTCTATTGGCCTTAAATATAAAATTAGGGGTTTGCCTTGACTTAGTCCATAAAGCATGCACACCGACAAGATGGGTAGGAGGAGCCCTAAACGAACACATAACCAATCCTTCAACGAGTAACGGGCATTTCAGGATTCAAGCACTTCATCCATAAATCTAAACTCGCTCAAATCAACTCCGTCTTTGGTTTATTCTGACGGAACCAGACCATACAAGAACCTAAACACTACATTATTTGACATGATTTTCGACCTAAAAATACCAAAAATAGTCAAAACAGGTACATTGACACATAATACTCTACAAATATCTTGCATCTAATGACCCCATCAAACGCTACCTATGAACATACACACATGACTGCAATAAGCAAGAAATTAGGGTTTACCTTGAAGCGTGTGAAGTCTCGCTGCAACCGCCTCAGTCAACGGATCAGCACCTCCACCATGCACCTTCCTCAAGTCCTAGCACCAGCCTCCACCATGGCCATTGCTCAACAAGAACACCACCAGATCCCTCCACCAAAACGCCTCAAATCACTACACCAGGCTATTCCATTAGTAGATCGGGACTCTACTAGCTTGCTAATGTGTCAGAGCAGCGAGTTTGGATAGAAATCTAGGCTACAAATCGGTGCAACGGCTGAAAAAATGAGAGCAAGTGAGAGAGGAAGAAGAGCTAGAGAGGAGCTAGCAGACGCGCGAGCTGGAAATGAGAGCAAGCGGGCAGACGCAGGCAGGCGAGCTAATATAGCTGGGGCGCGTCGTCCCTTCAACGGATGAAACGGGCGTCGTCCCTTGAACAGCCGACGCGGCTGACCCCTGTCACCCCGACAGCGCGCGTCGTCCGTTGAACCGCCGACGAGGCCGACCCCTGCCACCCGACACGTTGGTCGTCTGTTGAAGAAAAGAAGACAACTTGGTCGTCTTTTCAACAAAAGACGACATGTTGGTCGTCCCCTCAAGCGACGAACGCGCTCTGTCGTCCGTTGAACGGACGACGGACCGACAGATTTGAAATTTGCCAAATTTACGTATTATTTGTGAAAATCAATAAAAAAAATGTATTATTTTAATTTTTTTTGCCATATTCAGGGTACAGATGGTGCGCGATAACAAAAGAATCAACATAAAAACCGTCAAATTGGTGCTTTTTTTTTTGCTTCATATTACTGCCATCACGTCCAGATCTTCTTCTTCCCCGAGCGCGAGAAAAAGTTAGCTCCATGAAAACGTCCTTTTTCAATGTTACTCCAGGACTAGACTGAGAAATGCTTTAAAACTCATGTAATTTAAAACGTCCTTATTTCATTCCACCCACGCAAGTACCAGTGATCCGGGCTAGCAAACAAGCTTAACGGCGTCTAGGAGGCGCACGGAGAATGCCAGACTTAGCGCAGGTCGGCCCTCGTGATGTTTCGGCTCTATGCCGTGACGACTGTAATCTGTATGTTTAAGCAATATATATTTCACCATTTGAAAAAAGAGAGTACAAACGACCATGAACAATTACATATATGCGGTGCACGTATCAATAGTGAACCATTCAGGGTACAGATGGTGCGCGATAGTAACAAAAGAATCAACATAAAAACGGTCAAATTGGTGCTTTTTTGCTTCATATTACTGCCATCACGCCCAGGTCTGGCGCGCCGTGGTAGAATAATTGGGTCACAACTCACAACCCCGTGGAGAAGGGGATGGACGTGCCGGCCAGCCAGACGTCGCCGTCGATGAACGAGCCGACGGTGAAGGCGCTGGCCTCCGACGCGCTGGCGATCACGCGGTATCCCTTCCACTTGACCCTGCCGGACGTGGCGGCACCGGGCCCCGTGTTCTGGTACTCTCCGTAGTAGAGGGTGTCGAGCGCGAAGGTGCCGTCCCACTCGAGCCACCCGGCGGGGTCGACGACGCCGTCCAGCTCCGACTGCAGGTACACGGTGCGCGAGTACTGCTTCCACGGCCGGCCCAGGTAGGTCCGGAAGCTGGACTGGACGGCGGCGAGGTCGGAGGCGGCGGCCACCTTGCACTTCTGGATGGAGATGCCCGTGTTCTGGTTGGGGTCCGTCCGGCCCTGCGCCGTGTAGATGTTGCTCTGGTTCGGCAGCGGGCGGCGCGCGTAGAGGTTGCAGCTCTGCAGCACGACGGCGGCGTTGCCGAAGACGAAGTCGATGGTGCCGTAGACGTCGCACTCGCGGAAGAACTGCCGGAGCGAGTGCACGTACAGGGTGTCCTGGTACCCCACGAAGCTGCAGCGGTAGAAGGCCGACAGGTCAGCGCCGACGCGGAGCGCCACCGCCTGGTGCTTCGATGGGCCGGCCGAGTTCTCGATCGTCAGGTCCCGCGCCATGAAGTTTGCGCCCACCACCGCTGCAGAGTTACCACATAGTATAGGTTAGTTAGCCTGCTCATATCTTGTATCCATCGCTAGCTTGTTCGTAAATCTGAATTTCAAATGGTAGCAACAAAAAGAAGTTCAGGAAAATGACTGAGATTTTTATTAAACAAAGGCAGACAGGTCATGAATCGGCGATCTCTTTCTGTACTGCAGCTCAATTATCTCTTCTGGGCCCAAGTATATCCACGTTCGCGTCTGGCCAGAAGGAGCCAAGATGGGACGAAGATGATGGACGAACAGACGACGCATGGAAAGCGTCGGCTCACATGCAGCTATAGTCCGTGACCAGGCGCGAGAGGGCGCAATCAGGCCCTTGTGGGCGGCCACTGTACCTTGAGCGAGCGTCGTCCTACCCTGTTGTTTGACGACAAAGACAAATTTGACACCGGCTTCCGTGCGCCTCTCCCTGTGTGCTGATCGGAACAGCAGGCACAATTCTAGGCGTACTGTATCATAAATTCCTGACGAAATTGTTGGAGTATTGATCGTGCGATTAATTAAGGTTCGGAATTACCACGTACTTACATGGGTACAGGGTACTTAGTACTGCACGCGTACTATGTATGCTTTTAGGACGGTCACGGCCTCACTGGGCTCTGGGAGCGCATGCATAGAGCATTCTGGAAAAAAAACTCACCTCTCTCGTCCGACAAGGCGACGGGAACCCCCTCCCTCTCTAGGGAACCCCTCCCCCCCACCCCACCCCCCTACTACAACCCCTCTTTTGTCGTCGCCAACAACATGTGTCGTCGAGCGCTGGCAGTTGTTCTGACCTTGGAGATGGTGACGCTGGAGATGCTGGTACTAGGGATGACGAAGATGCGGCATGCTTGTTTCAACATGGGCGGCAGGGGATTTACGGGCACGATCTAGACCTGACTGGACCTTTTCTAGGCCATTTGTGTCCGATTGCCCTGTCCAGTAGACTACCACCTCTCGGTGGTGGAGGTTGGTTCCTCCCACATGGTTGTCGTCTACATCCGTCTTGCAGGCTACACACCAAGATTCACGAAGAGACGACGATGGTGAATAAGAGATCGTGGTGGCGCTTGCTCATGGGCAACGAGGTTGGTGATGATACTCGGTTGCGGCCAGGGTTTTTTGTTGGAGGGGATCGTAGATATCCTCATTCCACTTTACCCCCGAGTATTGGGGGGAACATTATGTCTAGCGCGTGCAATAGCGACTTTCCGATGGTGCGTCCCTTTTTGAGCTTGCGGCTTGGTATGAGGCGTTTCAGAGTGCTAGGAGCATGGTGGGACATACTCGGAGGACGCAGCGATGCCGGATCATCATTGTTTAGTCGATTCCTATTTTCATTGCTTTTCTTTTTGGACACGTCGATGTTTCTACCTTTGCCAAGCGTTTTCTTGATTCCTACTGTCGATGTTTTGGGTCGGCGCTCGTCCGTTTCCGGCGCTGCTAAGCCAATTCAGGCACACGCGCACGGTGTCGTGACCTGTCGTTGGCTAGCTTGCTGCAGAGAGATGACAACCGATCACGGGCGGCGTCGAACTTCGGGCTAATTGCTAAGTACAGTACTATAGTAGTACAATTTGATTCTCGCGTCATTCTCTTTTCCTTACGGGATATGGACACACACATGATAAATTGGAAATAATGGCGTTGGGGGAAGTTGCGGCAGCATTTGCGCTCTAATTGTACGCAGGGCCGTGCGCGAAAAACACGAGATTTTTTTTTTTTTTTTGCTTTCCACTCAGCCAAAGCATGAGCATGTTAACTACTAGTACAAGGCGCATCCTTTTATCGTCAACACGAAACGGAATCATCTCTACTACTACCTTGGTTGGTTCCGATATTGGCATTGGCACTATACGTACGTACGCACATGCTGTAGCCTGTAGCCTCACTCACAGGCTACGTACCGCGTGGGCCTTGCTATCGTAGTGTGCGCTCGCTGCACTGACTGCACCGACGCGCGCATACAGTCCGGACAAATAAAAGTTCCCAGATCGACCACGGACGCAAATGCTACGCCAGTAGTAAGAGCTAGGTGGGCGTCAGGCCAGGCCTAGCTTTGATACATCGATAATGGTCCACCGCCACCGACCCGGCAGTAGTCATTGCCAGCCGCGTACTCACTCACTCACAAGTCCTGCGCCGCCTGATCTCGCCAATGGATCGCAAGGATGCCTGCAGACGGTGAACCCATCTGACGACCTGATCACGCCAATTAATTTTGCTACTCCAGCTTGAAGGAAGCCCCTGCTGTTGGGTCGGAAAACGCCATGGCCGACAGAGCTACAGATGGTATACCTACACGCACACAGCTAGTACATGGAACTATGGAGTCATGCTGCCGGTGCTAGTGTACTCCGTACTACTCCTTTTGTTTTAAAATATAAGATGTTTTAGTTTTACGAATAGACTTGTTTTAGTATATATGTTCACTTAACTTTAGGGTGAATCTATATACTAAAAGAAGTATAGATTCATTTTTCTTTATAAACCTAAAACATCTTATATTTTGAAACGGAGGGAGTACAATAGTGTTTGTATAACATGCATCGTCCTGCACAACAGTGTGTGTGTGTTGCTGTTTCCGCAGTTAATTAGCTCTCGTAATACTACTCGCATATTACTCCTCCTACGTGACCAGATGCAGCTTGCGAGGTGAGGTTGGTGCGCGATAAATTCGTACAGCAAAGCGAGCATTTAGCTCTTGGATAGACATGCCATGGGGTGATGGGATGTGGATGGATCACTGACACTGTCTGTCTGCTAGTATTGCAGCTGGCTGGAGCCTTGGAGCTCTCTAGTTGGGCTAGCTTGATAATGGCGACCACCTGCTCAGCCACTGTTTTTCTCTATTCACATATACAGTGAGGAGTGCAGTGAAACACGTACAAGAGATGTCCGCGTGCACACATATCCTGTAGTACTCTGTATCAAAGATCGATCTACCATTGCACTTAACCCGCTTTACTCAATCTACATACTAGTAGCTACTTCACGAAATATGCGTAGCACCAATGTTTTGCATGTCGAAAGTTCAGAACCAGTACTTGTGTGCAACGGATATGGCTTACCGACTGTGGCGGAGTGGAAGGTGGTGGAGCCGTCGACGACGTTGCGGCTGGCCTTGATCACCGTCTTGCCAATGCCGTCGCCGACGAACATCAGGTTCTTCTGGTTCTTCCCCACCTCCACGTTCTCCATGTACGCGCCGGCCTTGATGTAGATCACGTACCTGCTCTTCGAGTTGGTCGGCGCCGCGGCCACCGCCGCCGATACCGTCGTGTACGCCCCGCTCCCGTCCTTGGCCACCACCGCGTTCGCGTTTATGCCCGACGCCGGCGCCTGCAGCAGGCGCCGGTCCCCGGCCTTCACCCACCGCGGGAACCCCTTCACCATCTGACCGTACCCCGTGAACGGCTGCCGCTCTCGCTGCGCGCTCTCCGTCACCGTGGACGGCGAGGGCGCGCCGGCTCCGGGCAGCTTCTTGGCCATGGCGAGCGAGTTGCTGACCATCCGCGCGATGTGGCGGATGCCGGGCTCCATGTAAGGGCGCACCGCGCCGCCCTTCTGGTACGAGAAGCCCTCCAGGCAGGTCTGCTGGTTGGTGATGGCGGCGGAGAGGACCGTCATGGCGTGGTCCATGGTCGACCGCCCAGCCGCAATACGCTGCTGCTGCTGCAGGTCGGAGGTGGTGGCCCGGAGGTCGTCCATGGTGGTGTCGAGGAGCTCCATGCAGTCCGACACGGCGAGCCGGTCGCGCGCGCTGAGGGACATCCCGTGGAAGTAGGTGGAGCAGTTGGCCGACATCGCGGTCACCTCGGTCTCCGTGCGGTTCACGGTGCTGCAGATGACGTCCGGGAGGGACTTCTTGTGGAGGTCCGGAATGGTGGCGAGAGTGGACAGGCACAGCTCCGGGTACAGCGTGCCGTCGCAGTGCGCCGCCGCGGCGGTCTCCGCGGAGGGGTAGAAGGAGACATCGGACGCAGCGGATGCGGCGGCGGCGAGTGCGAGGGCGAGGAGGACCAAGAGATGCTTTCGTTTCTCGTAAAAGGCTGACATTGTGTCGTGCTACGCGAGCACGGCTACCAAACTACGAGTAGTCTACGGAGAAGTATAAAATGCGAGGCTGGAGTGTGGTGTGGAATGGCCATTTCTATATATGGAAGGCGAGAATAGTTTCTACTATTTGGAGCTGGGATCCGCAAATGCATCTAGCTGCTGGACTGTAAAACCGACGGTCAAGATAGATCTAAGTGTCGGCGGAGCAATTCTTGCACTGGCCTTAAGTTGCTGATTTGACGGATCATCGCGAGGCTAATAAATTTGTTCGCCCTAGCACATGGTTCATAATCATACAGCTACCTCATTAAGTTCCAAGTTGATCTAGCACGTACATAGTACTACTACGTTGTAATGTAGTATGCCACATTGCCACCTGATTTGTTAGTTGAACGTACTGACAATGCTTCAATTGTGTATATTGCTTTAATTGTGTATATTGTACTGTATATAAATTTACAGTGTATTTTACCGTGATTCGTGCTAGCCATGAGGTGCAATATAGCTCGAAATGAATTGTTTTTCAGTTGTACACGAGATTACAGTTGAGCTTTTACTACTTGTACATGAATTGCAAACTAAAAAAAGGTCACAGGCTGTTTGATTGCTTCATGATTATGGTTCATGAGTAGCAACAGAGGAAGATACCCTAGACCGTTAGAGCAACTCTAATGGGTGTCTAAAATAGGGCAGGCCAAAAAATATAGGGAGGGCAAAAATGGAATTTAGTGTACGAAAACGAAAATAACTTTTCTAGATGATGTATTTTGAGATACACCTGCGGTAGTGGATACCCTAAAGTAGGGCACGGCTACCGCGTGCCAACCTCCTATTTTACATACAACTAAGGTTATTTTGAATACAACTAAGAACAAACATTATAAAATCGAATATAAACTATAGAATGATAAAATAAAATATAAACTTTGCAAGATTATCATGCTTAGAACCAGTGGCGGACTCAGGAATTTATGGAAGCTTGGGCGAGCCGCAAGGCAACAAAAGAAATTCTCGCTGCCACAACTCTCCCTCTTCCCTCCATCGATGTTGCCGCCATCCAGGCCAATAGAATGGGAGGCTGGAGTTATGTGGATTGGCCATTTCTACATCGCTATTTGGAGCTGGGATCCGCAAATGCATCTAGCATGGATGTTCTGCTGGATTGTAAAATCGACGGTCAAAATCTAGGTTTCGGTGGAGCAATTTTTGCATTGGCCTTATGTTGCTGATTTGACGGATCAACGCGAGGCTAATAAATTTGTTCCGCATAGCACATGGTTCATAATCATACACCTACCTCATTAAGTTCCAAGTTGATCTACTCCCTCCGTTTTTTATTACTTCGCATTCTAGGATTTTTTAGAGTCAAACTTTGTCAACTTTGACCAAGAATATAGAAAAATATATCAACATTTATTATTCCAAATGCATATATTATAAAATATTACTTATAAAGATTCTAACACTATAGGTTTTACATGTTAGGTACTTTTATTTTTTGCTAAATATTTGGTCAAACTCCAAAAAGGTTGACTTTGACTAAACCCAGAATGCGATCTAATTGTGAACAGAGGGAGTACTCCACATAGTTGTACAACGTTGTAATGTGTGCCACATTGCCACCTGATTTGTTAGTTGAGAGTACTATCAATGCTTTAATTGTGTGTATTATGTATAAATTTACAATGTATTTTTCGTGATTCGTGCTAGCCATGAGGTGCAATATAGCCTAAACTGTTTTTTTTCAGCTGTACACGAGATTACAGTTGAGCTTTTACTACTTGTAGTACATGAGTTGCAAACTAAAAAAAAAAAGGTCCCAGGCTGTTCGATTGCTTCTTGATTCTCGCTCATGAGTTACAATTGAGGACCCGAGACGGTTAGATTTGGATCCTAATTCGTGATAGTGAGGACATGCAACTGATACGCTATTGACGTCACCTATTAGTTCTGAGTCGGCTGAGCATCGGTCACTTTTATGTCAATCAACAACGGTAAAAAGATAAATCTCCACACATATTAGTGCTATGCTAACCCTTGACTATCATATCACATATAAAGTTAATCCACATGGTGAGAAAACTCCTCCGGGGTTGCCTCTGCCTAGGACGACTCTAGAGGCTCATGTAACCCTAACCGCCGCTTTCCCCTTGTGCCTCCCTGGCCACTATCGCGGTGGCGTCCGTCTCGCCAAAGGGCAGAGAACCGAGGAGGCACATAGCTGTGATGTGTTAGAGCGGAGTCTCATATTTTGGAGGGAGAGTAGTAGTATTCAAACGATGCTCTCCTAACTATAGTTTTCTTTTCATATTTGTGTAGCTTAGAATACAAATTATTTTAAATTGAGATTTTGCACATTTGTATTTCCTCGGTCACAAAATAAATGACTTGAGTTTGTCTAAATTCGTATGTATCTAGACATGTTTTAATATATAGATACATGCGAATCTAGACAAACTTACAGTCACTTATTTTGGAACGGATAGAGCATTTGCGTCCACCTAGAAATTTCTATACTCCCTCCGTCATAAAAAGAATGCCGTAGGTTTTTCTAAATTTAAATATATCTATGCACTATTAGTATATAGATTCATCAAAAAATTTAAAAATTTGTGACATCCTTTTCAGGATGAAGGGAGTACAATTTTCTCCAAATTATAAAAATGGTTTGTTAATTTTAAATATAATGAGATAAGCAGGAGCTCGGTATCAGGAGCCACAAATCCCTACTTGGATCTTTGCGAGAATTTTTCGTACAAAAAGAAAAAAAAAGTGCGGTGTTGGAACATGATCACGTGGTTAGTAGGACACGAATAATAACTACTTCCTCCGTTTCAAAATATAAGATGTTTTAGGTTTGTGAAGAAAATATATCTAGACTTATTTTAGTGTCTAGATTTACTCTAAACGTGAGTGAACCTACATACTAAAAGTAGTCTAGGTACATTTGCTTCACAAAGCTAAAACATCTTATATTTTGAAACGGAGGGAGTATTATACAGTGTTAACCTCAATATGCGTAGCTCAGTCCATAGCCGAACACGAAGGACATTAGAAGCAAAAAAAATAGCTAATTACGAGTATCACGGGCCAACGAAGCCCATATCAGTCAAACAAGGCCGACTGGATACGCTCAACTATTCACGCACATGTATTCCTACACAGGCCAACCTAATTTAAATCACAAAGCCCAGTAAACCCGGCCAGGATACCCAGCTTTGTGTCGCTCGTCTCACTTAACACTGCACTCAGGCGTGGTGCTGGTGCTCCTTTTGTCGGAAGAAAACCAAGCGATCCACCCAAACTACGGTTTCGTTGATGGAAAATGATCCGGTTCCTTCGTACGATTGTGTGATTTCATCGTTATAGGGGCAGCGCGTGACACCAGGTCGTAGGCGGGTCCACGATATCTTATCTCACCATCTCGTACTTTTCAAGTTAGTTCTTTTCGGCAAAAGCCGCTGGCACACATCCGCCGCCATGCGCCTCCCCCGCCGCGTCGTCCTTCGCCCCTGACGTCGTCCTCCGCGCCCTGCTCCCTCCTCCTCTCATCGTGCTCGCATGGTGGCTATCACCGGCGCCGCCGCGCGCCTCCGTCGCGCCTCCTCCAGGACGCCCTCCTCCGGCGTCCTCCTCCCACCACCTCGTGTCTCTCTCGTGCCTCCTCCGCGACGTCCTCCTTTGGCATGCTCGTCCTACCGCGCTCGCATGGTGGTTCTGGTCGGCGCTGCCGCGCTTCTCCACCGCCCGCGCCCGCGAGGCTCTGCCGACGGGGAGAGTCACAGAAGGTGACCTGCGACCATGGAGTCGAGGCCTATGTTGTCGCCCTCCTCCGCCCGCCCTTTTTAGGGTCATAGATTTTTGCTACACACGGCCGCCGACGGTGCTACATGTGGTGCCGGAGTTTGCTACATTAAGTTGATGGTTGGGCTGCAAAAGGCGTCAATGTCTGCTATGTGGCATCGGAGTTTGCTACATGCGTCGGCAGTGGTGCTATGGGATCTCGGATTTTGCTAGGATGCCATAATAGCATAAATTATTTTTCTAAAAAACTTCTGCATTTTTGCTACAATAGTTTTGAGGTTTTGCTACAATTTTGCAAAGTTTTTTTTTTAGGGCCAACAGTACATACATTACTCACCGTAGTTGTTTACAATGTTGTGATCATGAGGCTAGCTTAGCAAGGATATGAGCAACTTTGTTGCGAAATCTACCAATTTTAAGAACGGAGCAGCCTAGAAGACAAGCTCTTAAACTAGAAATATCTCTGTAGATGCTCTAGCACCTAGAGGTGTCGTCATGAAAGCTGTTAAAAGCTGCAACCGCCGTTGCACGGTCTGACTCTAGCAAGAACGGGTTAAGATCGTAGCCGATTGCGACCTTCTTGCTCGAGCTTTCGCTTCTTGTGCATCAAAATACTTCTCTATGACTAGACTCGCAGCTAGTTTGGTAGTTCCACAGTGGCCGTGAGCAACCACCCCAATGGCAACATCACCAGAAGACTGTCGGAACGCCGCATCCACATTTATTTTGATTTTCCTAATAGCATGTGGAATCCAAACTCCCTCGGTTTGCTTTATTGTCCTGTTTATATCAGAACAGGTAGCATTGTCGGTTCATATAGCTGTAGACCAAGAAGCTTTACCTCTATCATTGGATCCTGCAAGCATCCTACGTGGCTAAGGAGAAAGGAGACAGAGTTAGAGATAGTCTTATCGCCACTTTCCTGTATGATGTTGCACATAATATGCCATGATCTCCAAAGTAGTAAGAGTACGTGCCCTCTCTACAAATTATTGCAATTAGCTAGGAGCACAAGCAGCCAATCAGGACCGGTATATCGGAAAGCTTGTTCCGCCGAGAGATCCCAGTGTTTTCTGGCCTCTTCTCTCAACGCTCGGGCCTTTGTGCAGCTCACGATGGCAAAAAAATTGTCTTCTTCTGCCATATCACAAATATTGCACGTGCTATTGACCTCTAAAGTTATTTTGAATTATTTTTCCGTTGCCAGGTTATCGCACGCAATTCTCCAACCCACAATGTTCACTTTGTTAGGAACCGGAGCAAACCAAATGAATTTCCACATATTTCTAGAGTTGTCTGAGCTAGAGTTTCCACCCGCAAGCCATCTAGTCCCATTTTGTATGTTGTAAGCTAGTTTGTAGGCGCTTTTTAACAGAGAACAGTCCAAAACGTTCGTAGTGCCAGGCCACAAAGTCATCGCACATTTGTTAAGGAAGCTTTTGTTGAACGATCCAATCAATATCTTGATTATAGCAGACTTTCTTCACAATTCATTCCACCTGTTTGTGCCTGGATGAGGAGCTGGTTTACTTTGCGCACTCTGGATTTTGATTTACATGTCATAATCTTGAGGTTGAAGTCTCTTGGGATCCAATTGTCTCTCCACATGTTGACTTTCTTGCCATTCCAATCCTCCATATCAGCCCTTCTTTTAGTAGCTCAAGTCCAAACTCGATTGCATGCCAAGAGGGAGAGGCATCTTGCCTAAAGACTGTGTCCAAAAAATTTCCCCGAGGGAAATATGACCTGTTTTACGGTACCTTCTACCGGTCTCATAAGTATCAAAAGTATGATTTACACTAACGGCTGAGATTAAATGGTATAGATTAGGCCCAATAGGCCCAAATTTGAGTTCACCTAAATAATCTGAGAGAAAAAACGTTGAAATCAATTCACTATTCGCATACAGCGACTCGGCCCCGACCGCACACACCGCCGTCGCGACATCGCGTACACCGCCGCCGCTCTTCCAGGCCGCCGCCGTCGCCGTCACCTCCACGCCGCCGCGACCTCCTGGCCGCCGCCGTCGCCGTCACCTCCACGCCGCCGCGACCTCCTGCCAGTCGCCCTCGCCGCGACCTCCACGCCGGCTGAGCCGGACAGACGCCGCCCTCGCGAGACCTCCTGCCAGTCGCCCTCGCCGCGACCTCCACGCCGGCTGAGCCGGACAGACGCCGCCCTCGCGACCTCCATAGAACCCGCGGCCAGCGCTTCCACCCCGCCGCCGTCGCCATCACATCCACGCCACCCGCCGTCTCCACCTCAGACTGGGAGATCCCATCGACCTGAGCAGCTCCGCCCCAATCTCCGACAGAAGGTTTGTGTTTCCCTCGATCCTTCTGCTTGTGTTTCCCTCGATCCTTCTGCCATGATGTACTCTGGTAGCTAGCTTCTGCATTTCCAGTAGACACGATGAAGATGATATGGGCTGTGAGGAAGACCGAGAGGCAGCAGGGGCGGGCACAGAAAATTTGCAATGGGTATTCATAGTCACAAAGAAATCCAATCAAAATTTAAAGGGTGAATTTTTTTTCTGTGCGTGTGACTATCTCCGGTTGACTGTCACTGCCATTCTGTGCTTCAACTACTACAAGCTGGAGCTCGCGAGAAGGAAAAATGATTTGAGTTTGCGGTCCAGATTCAGCTTCAACACTTGATTGTTCTGGTTTAGAGGTGGAAGCAAATCTTATTTTTCTTTGAAGCTCTCTACCACAATAACTTCAAATCACCACTACTCTTCTTCATCTCTCGGTTAGTGTTTTCAGTTTCACACCACAAAATCCAGTACTGCTACAACTTAGATCATCGTCGGATCGATGGAGTCACTAATCAAACAATAGATAATCTAATTCAAACTTGGAAGAGCAATTCTTGATTTGCTAGTTCTAAATCGAGAAAATAATAAGTGGGGATTTAGATACCTTTAGAGGATTTGATGTTGTTGCCGGCGCAATCTGCAGCCCAACACCAGGCTGCTGCTGGACCAAGCGATGTAGCTGGATTTACTAGGCTGAATACTACTTTGAATTTTTTTGCCAAAAATAATGGGTATTCAGCTATACCCATGAATACATATAGGCCCGCCAGTGAGAGGCACTTCCATATCCACAGAGTTGCTGCATCTGTGATGATCTTGCTCCTTTTTGTTGTGCTCCGCTGGGACATCATGGCTTAATTGATAGGGATGCAGGGAAGAGGAACGGGGGGTGCGGCAGGAGTTGAACACCAATGGCAGCGAAACATTCAGGCTTCAGAGATACTGTCTAAGGAGGGATCGGTGTTGCCTATTGCAAAGTATCTGAATGGGTATGGAACCAAACTTTGTCAGAATGACCTCAAATTTGGCAGAGACTTGTGGATATGGAACTGCCTCTCGGTCTTCCTCATTAGTGATTTTTCATGATGCAACCATAGATTCATGTCAATCGGATGCAACCACAGAGTTGCTGCATCTGTGATGATCTTGCTCCTTTATAATCTTGCATCCGAGAAAGTTTTTGCTTCCACGCATTAGTGATTTTTCTTTCATGATGCAACCATAGATTCATGTCAATCTGATTAGATTCAAGTAGTGCCTCAAAGGATTCAAGCTGTGATATGCAGATGTTTTTCACATGCTTACTGAAGAGTACATTCCGAGAGATCATTGCCAAGTTGGGGCCCATTCTAAGTACATACATACTTTCGCATTAGGTGAGCTATATTTCTTCAGTTTGCACATGCGCCCACAAGTGATATTTACTTAGGTATTAGTGGTTGACAAGAAAGAAAGGACAAACTGATAGAGGGGGTACGCTTGGATGCAGAAATGTAAAAGAGAAAGACATACAAAGATATATCATGCAGTTTTCCTTTTCTTTTAACCTATGTTATCTCCATGTTTTCCCGACAGGTTATATGATGTAGACATGATTTACTTGGGGTGGTAACATCAACTTTTTTTTTCGTTGATTGCAGTTCGCATACATGGAGCATGAGGAGCATGATGAGTACCTCCGTGTGGTCAACAAGACCTTCAGAAGTGAGGAGGAAGGATATGAGTTTTATAACGAGTATGCTAAGATCAAAGGGTTCAGTATTAGAAAGGAGGAGGTGAAATATTTGCCAGGCAGCAAAACGCGGTTCAGGCGGCTGTACACATGCTTTAAAGAAGGACACCGTACGTTGGCGAACTTTGAAAGACCTGACCCGAAAAGAACCCCCAAAGGCTCTTACTCGTTGCGGATGCAAAGCTCGTTTAGAGATTGAGCTTATTCCGGCTACTGGCGAATGGTTCGTGAAGGATTTTGTGGACAACCATAACCATCAACTCGCTAAGGAAGGTGATGCTGCTTACTTGTATTCGCATCGCCGGATGACAGATGGTCAAAAGGCTGATGTAGTTGGGTATGGGATTGGTGGCCTCCGCACGCATCAGATAATGAATGTTATGGAACATGCGGCAGGTGGTCCTGACAAGGTTGGGTTCATACCCCGAGATTTGTATAACTTTGTGGCGGAGTACAAGAAGAAAAAGATAGAAGGTAGAGATGCTGAATACGTGCTGAACTATATGGCGGCACAGAAAGACAAGGATGCAGACTTTTTCTACAAATATGACACCGACAGTGAAGGCAATCTGACAAACATATTCTGGGCATATGCACAGTCGCGGTTGGACTATGATGCTTTTGGCGGAGTCCTCATCTTTGACAGTACGTACCGTGTGAACCGCTATAATCTGCCATTTGTTCCATTCGTTGGAGTGAACCACCATCGCAGCACGACCGTGTTTGCGTGTTCCCTCTTATCGGATGAGACCACTAGCTCGTACATATGGTTGCTTAAGACATTTCTCTTGGCGATGCGCCAGAAGCAGCCAAGGTCGCTGATCACCGATGGGGACTATGCAATGGCTAGAGCAATCTTTGTTGTAATGCCGGAAGCATTTCATCGGTTGTGCAGCTGGCACATTGAGCAAAACATGTTAAGGCACATTCACAAGGAAAAATTGAAAGACTTCAGGCAATTCATTTACCAGAGGATGGAAGTTGATGAGTTTGAGAGGAGATGGGCCGAGTATAGGAATAACTATGGGTTTACCGAAAAGGACACATGGTTAACCAGAATGTACGAGCTGAGAGGCAAATGGTCGGCGGCGTACACGCAAGGTGGCTATTTCCTGCGAATGAGGAGCAACCAGAGGAGTGAAAGTCTAAATTCTGGGCTTCATAACCATCTAGACAGGATGATGTCACTTGTCGATTTGCTTGAGCACTCTCAGTATTATGTGTCACGTCTCTGGAGGAATGAACGGGAGCTGGATGCCAGAGCTGGGCAGTCAGTGCCTTTCACTAAAATATCCGATGACCCACTTCAATAATATGGATGGATCACTAGACTATAATGAACGCGAGATACCTTTGATGCAATATTGGACGGAGCAGAAGGCCAGAAAAGTTGATAAAATAGATGAACGCTATAACTTTGCAGCTGGAACGGTATATAATTTACTAACCTATGCTAAGTTTCACTTAATGTGTAATGCTAAGTTTGACTGGATATATGATGCCAACCGTGCTATTTTCATTTGTGTTTTAGCTTGTCGAAGACTTCATGAAGCCTCCACCAGCTCAAAAAAAGTCCTCTAAACCAGCAGACATGCCAGGTCACAACAACATGCCATCAGAGGTATGTATCATTTTCTTTGCACACTTATTTACTTATAACTTCTTTATTTAAAATCTGATTCCACGTTATTGCTATGTAGAACTACCAGCACATAGTTGAACAGCTAGAAGAGATTTCTACTACAATCATACAGAATCGAGGCTTTACCAAAATCGAGTATGAGCATCTCGTAACGGAGATGACAAAGAACCGAAATGCAGTCACAAGAGTAGACTTAAACCTGCGTTCTGTTATGTTACACCTCGGGATTGAAGATGCCTGGTTAGATGACGGAACCAAGAAGGATAAGTTTGGAGACCACTTAAGTATGGACCTTGACAAATGCTTCCAGGTAAATAATTATGATGTTCACTCTTTACAAACATTACTATTTATGTATTGTTTCTAACATGTATGAGCCCATTACGTGCAGGCTGACAAATCTCAATACAGCATGAAAAGAAAGCGAGGACCTGAAGTGGAATCTGAGCAGGCTAATAAATCTCAATACAGCATGAAAAGAAAGCAAGGACCTGAAGTGGAGTCTGTGCAGGCTGATAAATCTGAACGTAGCCTGAAAAAAAATAAAGCACCTGCTGAACAGTCTGGTACAATTGGGCAGCGCCTGAGGGGTCCTTCAGGACGAAAGCCGACACCAAGCCTAAAAGCTGATTTTTTCTATCCAGGAAAGGAAAGCAAAGGAAAGGCCCCGTCAGATGCCAAAGTGCAGTCCGATGCAAAACTCTCTGAACCCTACCAATCAGAATCACACTGGTATGACGAGACCATGTCGGAACGTGACAACAGAAGGGAGAGGCAGGGAACTCTCCGCATTGTGCCAGTGAGAACTGCAGAAAGAGATGAGATGGAAGAAATCTGCAACTGGGTTAACACAACCCCACCTAATGCTAAGATGGTCCAAATAGATAGCCTCACAATAAGCCAGAAGCATCTAGAATGTCTTACAAACCCATATTTGGAAGACAAGGACAAATACTTGGGAGATGAGGTATTTTTTCACAATTATTTTGCCAAAAGTATTGTAAATATACATTACCATGTCATACTAATTTTACTTGTTGTCAATGTAAAGGTTATTGATGCGTTTATAGAGCACTACAGGCTTACAACCCCCAAGGATGTACGGAAGGATGGCAGCGTTTTCGTTGAGAGGGTCATCAACACATTCGCCCTCGAAAACGATGGAAGAACAAACTCTACAGTGAAGCTCCGAATGGGCAGTTCTAGAAGGGGGTTAGACTACATTACTCATGAACTCGTAAGAATTCTATGTTTTCATATTGTACATAATTACTTACTACAGTACGCCATGAGTTACTACTGAAATGCTTAACTATATTGCAACAGATATTTCTACCAATCCATATGAAAGGTAGAGAGCACTGGTTCATGGTGTCGGTGAATACCACAACACAGCATATACAGATTTTGAACTCCATCCAACATGAGATTATGGAAGATGAACATTCTCGCACTTACCTGAGAAACACCGTGAGTTTCTCTATTATACTTCAAATATACTAACTGTTGCAGCTTTTCTTATATTTTATTCCCACGTAACTACGTGCTTCCTACATGCAGCTTTGGGGGATGGAGGCACTAATAGAGTTTGCACTAAAGCATCATGGACATGGTGTATGCACATGGGCGGAGCACCCAGAAAGAAACTTCCATGTGTCATCTTGGCCCATTGAAGTGATTAAATCAGTACCTCAGCAAAGAGATAGGTGCGTGACTGCACCACATATAAATTACTCACCATCTTACAATTTTAGTATGATGATATTAACCACTCAATTTGATTTTTCAGCAACTCATGTGGACTATACTTAATCATGTGTATCCTGAACTGGAACGGGAGATGGTTCAACGAACTATTTGACAAGGTAATTGTAGCTTTTGTTACAAATTTATATACGCTTTATGGACAATAACATTAACTTTCTAAATGGCAGTTCTCTGTCGACCAATTTCGACCCAAGTTGGCGGTCACACTGATAAAGTCGCCTCACAATAAGGAGAAGAAAGGACCAAAAAAGGATGAAGACGCCAGCTCAGAGATCTAGTCGTTTATTTTAATAAACTATATTTGCTAAAGTTTGATGGATATTGGATTACTGTAATAAGCAGCACAATTTATACTTTACCTATGGATGATGCATAAGGATTTTCCCGTTATACATGCTGTCATGAATATGTTACTTACCGTTCTGCCTGAGTTTGTTACTGGGTGCTTGCTTCACTTCCATGTTTTGTTGTCTACTTGAAATATTGCCGCCTCTTATTTTTTGAGCAATTCCTAGTGCCTTAAGAATCTGTGTGAGCCTGAAACAATGGAAAAACAGACTGGAAACTTTAGGTGCAAAAATCTACTTTTGTCTCCTTGTTATAACTATTGAACCTTCTTTCCTTGTTGCAAGTCGCTCTTATAATAAACTTACAATTGTTGTCAAAGTCCATAGTGTGCACCAGGACCACGGCGTGTGGAAGGCAGTTCTGTGGTGTTCTTTACAAACAAGTAGTTCAGCTATAGAACATATGTTGTCTTGAGGATTAACGCAGGACACATAGGCAAGAATATGATTGGAAAGTGGAGAAGCATATTTGTCTACACTTCTACGCAGAAATTTTGTGTTTTTTGTGCCAAGTTATCAGGATGCATTGTAAAGGGAGCATGAAAACAAGACAGTAGCGTTTTACTCAGATTTCTTACGAAATTTCTCAGTTACTATATTGTTAAGTCTCATGGAAAGTCAAGATTCAAAAGGTGCCGTAAATATCGTAGCTTGTTAATCTCAGGAATTGTCAGGCTATCCTGGTATAATTCCATGGATTACCAATACTTAATGAAACGTGAGTTATTTATCTAACTAATATCAATGGCCACCAAGCGGCTATAATCTGACCATGAATATTGAATATTCATGAGTTGTTATAATGCTCTGTTTTTCTGTACTTGGAATATGACTAAAGCTGGAGCCACTTGAAAGAGGGATGCATCTTCGTTAAGGGAAGCATGCGACTTTTTGAATGAGGAAGTTATGTTTAATGTAGTTTATGCATCTCGAGCTTACAAGGTGATTTCTATGTTCCGTGTACTACACAATATACTGTTGATGTGAATTTCTTCATGTCAGATTTGTTACTGACTAGAATTGAACATATCCACTACACTATATTTCGTTTTGAACATCCATAAAAATCTACGAAACCATTGCAACCAACTCACGTCTGCAGCTTTGACGTGTTAAAATCCTATGCGTCAGATATAATTATTCATTGAACCAAAAACAAAGACTCAATTTTCTAGACTGCAAATTCAGGATTCATCTGAGAATTTTGTACCACTTACATGTAGCTGGTCGGAGTCCTGCTTGATTCTAGACTGCAAATTCAGCACACCGCGACCACCACACCCTGCATCGCCAATCTTGTTCAGGGACACGGATAGTGAGAACCGCCTGCCCGCTGATGACATGACCGGCACCGTGAGATCTTTAATCGTGGGAGAGGGCGACAGCGTCTGGGCGGCGCATTGGGGTCGTGGATCGGGGCTCGCGCGAGAGGAGGGCGCCAGGATTAAGGTAGGAGGCAGGCGCCGCTGGAACGTCGCAGGAGAGGGGCCGGTCCGGCGGCGCGGCGGCGGAACGCTTGCGGCGCCGTGGCGGCGTGCCGGATTTCACCTGGAATCGGCGGCGGCGACGGCGCCTCTTTGCACTTGGTCGAGGAGATTACGTTTAGAAAGAAAAAAATCCCAACGCCAGCACGTCGCACGTACCTGTCTCTGCTGGGCTCGTGGGCTCGGGCCCGTTTAAGGCCTATTTTTAGTTCGGTGGTTAAATGAGGCAGAAGTATGATTAGTACTTGTCATCTATTTGGCACAAGTATGATTTGCTGTAGTCCATTGGATGGACGAAAATTAACGGTTGTAATTTATTTAAGGGTACCACAAAACAGAATGCTTTCATACACTGGAAAAGAAGTCTTTCTGAAAACAGTTATTCAAGCCCTGCCTATCTATAGCATGAGCTGTTTTAGATTGACAAAGAAATGTGTAAAAACTTGATGTCTAGTACTGGGAAGTATTGGTGGAGCAATTCACTGGATATACGATCTTTACACTGGATCTCCTGGAATGAGTTGACGAAACCAAAGGTGAAGGGTGGAATGGGTTTCCGCGATCTCGAACTGTTTAACCTAGCGCTACTGGGGAAGCATGGGTGGAGACTCATGACCGACCCTAATTCATTGTGCGCTAGGGTTCTGAAAGGACGCTACTTCCCTAACTGTGATTTTCTGCAAGCTACCACACCGTCAACCTCTTCTGCTACATGGAGAGCCATTATTGCTGGCAGGGATGCTCTGAATCTTGGGCTGATCAAGCGTATAGGGAGTGGCCAATCGGTGGATGTGTGGAATGACAGTTGGATTGATGGTATAAGAACAATGAGGCCGGCGGTGCACACGGGAGAGGACGAGATAAATAGGGTGGAAGATCTTATTGATCATGACATTGGACAGTGGAAAATTGATCTTGTCAGGTCGAATTTTACTGCTCCAGAGGCAGATGCAATTCTGAACATACCGTTGAGGCGGGGGGGAGGGGGGGGGGAGGAGAAGATTTCTGGGCCTGGTCTCTGGAGAGATCAGGAATCTATTCTGTCAAATCGGCGTATCACGCTCTTATGAATCGAAACGAGCACTTTGCTCTAGAGGAAGGGACGATCACTGAAACTTCAATGAGTGAATGACAGATGTGGAATTCTCTCTGGAAACTTAAGGTGATGCCAAAAGTACGGATATTCTGGTGGCGTGTACTTCGTGGTATTCTACCGACGGAAAGTATCCTGAAGCATCGACACATTGCTCAGCTCAGTAGATGCAAAATATGTTTGGCTACCGAGGAAGATATCATGCATGCCTTGATTTACTGTGTGCATGCAAAGAAGTTTTGGGAAGAAGCTCACTTATGGCTAGGTATCTCGTTACCCAGATTGCATCCAAGTACATGGTCAAGAGATATTCTCTGTAATCCCAGATTTTCTATGTCAGACAGAGCTAAAATAATCACAAAGATGTGGGCGATGTGGGCGATCTGGACTTCACGGAATAGCTGGACGCATGATCGGGGGAGTTTCGATCCGGTCCAAGCTTTGAAGATGGCTAAAGATGCTCTAGCTGTTCTGGAGCTGCCTGGAACTTGCACTGTTGTTCTTCTAGGCCATGGATGGCGCTGGTCTCTCGATGGAATCTCGCCAGGGGGTGCGGGTGGTGTTGCGCGATCGCATCAAGCCTTCCTAGGAGCTTGGAGTAAGCCATACCCTGGGATCACGGACCCGCTGGTCGCTGAATCCCTTTCAGTGCGTGATGGGGTTCTCTTTGCTCGCGTGAGGGGCTTCACGAAGGTGGTGATGGAGACAGACTGTCTGGAGATGGTGAACCTCTGGAAATCTCGCTACGGATCTCGTTCGGCCGTAGCATCTATTTTAGATGAAATCGAAGAGCTAGCTTTGTCGTTTGTTTCTCTTGTAATTCAGCATGTACCTAGATCGGCCAACTACTCGGCTCATCTTTGTGCGAAACGTGCTAGCACACTGATGGTTAGTGAGAGTTGGATCGATGTAGTTCCGGATTTTCTGGTCGTCGGCATTCAAGCTGATTGTGCTGGAGCTGTGATCGCTGAATAAAGCTCTGAGATTTGAACGCAAAAAAAAGAACACAAAGGACATTAGAAGCAAAAAAAATAGCTAATTACGAGTATCACGGGCCAACGAAGCCCATGTCAGTCAAACAAGGCCGACAGGATACGCTCAACTATTCACGCACATGTATTCCTACACAAGCCAACCTAATTTAAATCACAAAGCCCAGTAAACCCGGCCAGGATACCGAGCTTTGTGTCGCTTGTCTCACTTAACACTGCACTCAGCCGTGGTGCTGGTGCTCCTTTTGTCGGAAGAAAATCAAGCGATCCACCCAAGTACGGTTTTGTTGATGGGAAATGATCCGGTTCCTTCGAACGATTGCGTGATTTCATCGTTCTAGGGGCAGCGCGTGACACCAGGTGGTGGGCGGGTCCACGTATCTTATCTCACCATCTGGTACTTTTTTCAAGTTAGTGTTTTTTGGCAAAAGCCGCTGACACACATCCGTCGTCATGCGCCTCCCCCACCGCGCCGTCCTTCGCCCCCGGCGTCGTCCTCCGCGCCCTGCTCCCTCCTCCTCTCATCGTGCTCGCATGGTGGCTGTCACCGGCGCCGCCGCGCGCCTCCGTCACGCCTCCTCCCACCACCATGTGTCTCTCTCGTGCCTCCTCCGCGACGTCCTCCTCTCGCGTGCTCCTCCTACCGCGCTCGCATGGTGGTTCTGGTCAGCGCCGCCGCGCTTCTCCATCGCCCGCGACGTCTTATCGTCACTTTTCTGTGTGATATTGCACCTAATATGCCATGATCTCCAAAGTAGTAAGAGTACGTGCCCTTTCTACAAATTATTGAATTAGCTAGGAGCACAAGCAGCCAATCAGGACTGGTATATCGGAAAGCTTGTTCCGCCGAGAGATCCCAGTGTTTTCTCGTCTCTTCTCTCAACGCTCGGGCCTTTGTACAACTCATGATGGCATGAAAATTGTTTTCTTCTGCCATACCACAAATATTGCACATGCTATTGACCTCTAAAGTTCTTTTGAATTATTTTTCCGTTGCTAGGTTATCGCACGCAGCTCTCCAACCCACAATGTTCACTTTGTTAGGAACCGGAGCAGACCAAATGAATTTCCACATATTTCTAGAGTTGTCTGAGCTAGAGTTTCCACCCGCAAGCCATCTAGTCCCATTTTGTATGTTGTAAGCTAGTTTGTAGGCGCTTTTTAACAGAGAACAGTCCAAAACGTCCGTAGTGCCAGGCCACAAAGTCATCGCACATTTGTTAAGGAAGCTTTTGTTGAACGATCCAATCAACATCTTGATTATAGCAGACTTTCTTCACAATTCATTCCACCTGTTTGTGCCTGGATGAGGAGCTGGTTTACTTTGCGCACTCTGGATTTTGATTTACATGTCATAATCTTGAGGTTGAAGTCTCTTGGGATCCAATTGTCTCTCCACGTGTTGACTTTCTTGCCATTCCAATCCTCCATATCAGCCCCTCTTTTAGTAGCTCAAGTCCAAACTCGATTGCATGCCAAGAGGAAGAGGCATCCTGCCTAAAGACTGTGTCCAAAAAATTTCCCCGAGGGAAATATATTGACTTCAAAAGCCTTGCACAGAGGCTGTTAGGATGTTCTATGATCCTCCAGCACTATCTAGCGAGGAAGGCCTGATTGAAGCATTTAGTATCTCTGAAGCCTACTCCGCCAAGATTTTTTGGTTTAGTGAGGATGTCCCAAGCTTCCCAATGAATTTTTCTTTTCTTCTCATCCTCTCCCCACCAAAAATTCCAGACTAACCGCATGTAATCTTCATGAAAACCCACCAGGAGTTTGAGGATGCTCATAGCATAGATGGGGATGTCTTGTGCTATTGATTTGATAAGAGCATCTTTAGCTGCCATAGACATATACCTTTCTGCCCAATTCGTCATTTTCTTGGACAACCTATCTTTGTAGGACTTGAACTTATCTTTGTCCATCATACCTTCAGGTGTGGGGAGCCCGAGGTACCTGTCTTCAAACGTTTCTCTATCCACTTCAAGAATTTGTCTCACAACTTGTTGGTTTGCTTCTAGACAATTATCGCTGAATAGCAGGGAGCATTTGTTCGCGCTAAGCAGATGTCTAGATCTTTTCTTGAAGCTACAGATGGTAGACTTGATTACCTCTTCCTGTCGAGCATTAGCTTGGAAGAAGAGCAAGCAATCGCCCACGAATAGAAGATGAGATATGCCTGGCGAGTTTCTGCATATCTTGAAGTCATTGAGATTCTACGAAAGGACTGCATTTTAGAGTATCTTGGATAAGCTCTCGGCGACGAAAAGGAAAAGATAGGGGGCTAATGGATCCCCCTATCTCAGGCCCCTTGAGGGGACAATCTCTTTGGTCAAAGTTTTTGCTACGAGGTGTTCGGCGGTGTTTGCGGGCGAGAGTCTCCAGCGATGTCTCCGACGAAGTTAGTTTTTTGCTACATTAGAAGAACTTTGTTGCTACAACCGTCTTGTGGTTTTGCTATAACAGTGTCAAATTTTTGCTACAAAGTCTCCGGCGAGAGTCACCATCGAGTTTTTTTCCACGAAGTCGGTTTTGCTACATTAACACAATTTTTTTGCTGCATGGTCTCCGGCGAGGTCTCCGACAAGGTATTCGGCGGAACGTTCTATTTTTTTTTGAACGAACCATTTTTTTGCTTCGGAAGCAAAAGCGAGACAGTTGTAGCAAAAAGGGGATGTTTTGCAGCAAAATCGGGATTGAAGTCTTTTTTAGGGACACGTGGCAGCAGGAGAAGCAGGAGCCTTCATATCGTCCCCGGACGCCTAGCGCGCGCCTTTGTTGATCCGCCCGATTTTATTCTTCATTCTGTTATTTATGATGTAATAACCCTGTTATCAGTTTAATAAAAGCCTTAGGGCATCCCTTAAAAAAACACAAGAGTCCTCTAAAAAAAACACAAGAGAGTTAGTAGTGAGCTACTTCCAATTCTATGATTGGACAATTCGGACAAAAGAACATCTACTTCTGTTCTGCATTCTGGAATACCAACAATAATTCGTGAAATTTAAACGTTATCAGCTTTTTTACAGGATACAAAAGAAATATCACCATACAAGCAACGCAAGAATTGAAGTACCCTGGGGAAATCTGAAAACTGCAGCCAAAGAAATATATAGCGTACAAGTGGGGAAACCACCATGCATGCTAACACGTACTGGTGGCATGCTTACACACATTTATTTAGCGGATTTTACAGTCACCCCCGCCGGCGAGTGCACGTACATACGTACGTTCTAGGCAGCAGTCACAAGGAGGTCACAGCTGATACCTCCAATGGCGGCTTGATCCATCACTCGATCACGGCATCGATCAGTTGGGGTTCAGGTCCTGGAACAGGCGGTCCCACATGACCGTCTGTTCGCCGCCGCTCTCGACGTCTCTCATGGCGTGCACCGTCGCGGCGCCCCTGAAGCTGCCGCCCGGCCGCCTGGCCCTCGTTGTAGCAGCCGCGGCACCCTTGGGGTTGGACGACCTGGTCCGCCTCGGCGCCTTGTAACAACCGGAGCTCAAGCCGACCGCGTGTCCGAAGTCGACGCCGTCGGGCTGCTGCTGGCATGGGACCAGCACGAGCGCCGCGGAGGATTCCTCCCCGCGCCGGCGGACGAGCGCGCGCACGTACCTGGCGACGCGGTCGACGGCGGCGAGGATCCGGGAGAGCGACGCGGCGGCGGAGGAGGAGGAGAAACGGTGGCGGCGCGGGCGCGCGAGCTTGAGGATCTCGAGGCGGTGCTTGGCGACGGAGATGCCCATGCAGCGGAGGAACTCGTGGTCGAAGTAGGCGGCGTCGCCGGCCTCCAGCTCGTTGCGCGTCAGAAGCAGCGCGTACTGGTGCACTAGCGCCGGCTCCAGCCGCGCCGGCGACAGCCACGCGTGCCAGTCCATGAGGCCGCTCATCGCGCCGGTGCCGAGCGCGTTTTCTCTTGTCTGCCGCTCTGTAGGGTCTATGAAGCTGATGATGTCGGGGAGCGTTGAAATGGCACGGCGATCTCGACCGTCCGGTTTTTCTAGCCCGGTTGTGCCACGGCATGGCACAGTTGGGAGCGCTCGTGACTTTTGTCACGTATACTTGCTTTACAGCACATGGTAATGCAGTGGTAGCTAGACTAGTGACCGGTGAGTGTGTACTAAAAACAATAATCCTACACCAGTGCGTGGCACAGTTTGGGCTGAGTTTTTTTCCTTCCCTAAATTGTGGTGCACGTACTGATCTCCTCTGTCTTGAATTTGTCGCCTGGGAACGGGAACGCTCCCGGATCCTTACCGGGGACAGACTTGTTGGGCCTGGACCCAGTGGGGATCCCCCTCCTGCCCCTGATGTGCAGGAGACTTCCAAGGCAGTTGCGTCTCGCCCCCCTCCCCCCATGCCCGTTCGGTCCCCACTAAGGGGACCACCCCGGCCTGAGGTTCCTGATGGACATCCTTAGGGCCTTCCGGATGTTCATTTAGAACATCCGGGGGTTCGGTCACGAGGGCCGGCGTCGCCAAATCAAGAATTACATCCGCCAGGAAATGTTGGATATTGTCGGCCTTCAAGAGACGATTCGCCAAGATTTCACCATCGCCGAGTTGGAGGCCCTTAGCCGCTACAAGTTCTCCTGGTCCTGGCTCCCTGCATCTGGCCACTCCGGGGGGATCCTCCTGGGGGTGAAGGAGGATACCTTTGAGATAGATGATATGGACCACGGGGAATTCTTCGTGAGCATGGCCCTCACGCATAGACAGACTCGCTTCAAATGGAAGGTGATTATTGTCTATGGCCCCGCGGACCATAGGAGATCCGTTGAGTTTTTGCTCGAGCTCAAGTCGACGGTGGAACGGACTGAAATCCCGGTGGTCATAGCCAGTGATTTCAACCTGATCCGCTCTGTGGAAGACAAGATCTCGGCGAACGTGGACCTCCCTAGGACGCGTATGTTTAACGACTGTATCGCTGATCTGGCTCTCCGCGAGATTGTGCGTGTGGGCGCTAGATATACGTGAACAAATAAGCAGCTCCATCCTATCCGCAGCGTACTCGACCGTGTCTTTGTTTCTGTTGAGTGGGAAGTTGCCTTCCCCCTGTGTGCGCTGAAGGCGGTCACTAGGATTGGGTCCGATCATACCCCGGTCCTCTTCTCATCCGGAGGGGGTCGCCCACCAAGACTGAACCGCTTCCACTTTGAGTCCTTCTGGCTACAGAAACGAGGCTTTGTGGAGGCGGTTCGGTCTAGGTGGCTATTTGTGGCCTCCTCGGTCCCTCGAGTTTACTGTGATGTTGATATCTGACACCATTGTGCCAAGTTATCTCGCCAGTTCATGAGGGGTTGGGGGCTAATTTGGGGACGGACCTCCGTGCCCAGAAGGAGGCCATCCTAGGGGATATCCAGTCCTTGGATGGGGAGGCCGACCTCCAGGGCCTCTCGGCCGAGGTGTGGTCCCATAGGTACTCCCCTGAGACCTCCATTATGGAGATCTACAAGGGAGAAGAGGCGTTCTGGCGGCAGCGGAGCCGCCAAAACTGGACGGTCCAAGGGGAGTCGAACACGGCCTATTTCCATGCCGTTGCGAATGACAGGAAGAGGAAATGCTCGATCCCCTGCCTCTGGGCGGGCGAGGACCTGTTGGAATCCCCACGGGCCCTCTCCGCCCATATTTATGCCTTCTACCGGGACCTTTTCTCGGCATCGCAGCCCTCGGGTCTCTCGCTTGCATCGGACTTCTGGTCTGCTGAGGCGCTGGTCTCCCAGGTGGAGAATGCAGACCTCACTCGTCCTTTTCTCCCGGAGGAGGTGTCGGCTGCCCTAAAGACCATGAAGTCTAGTTCGGCCCCGGGCCCTGATGGGTTGCCCGTGAGCTTCTTCCAAACTTTCTGGACCCAGCTTCAGCCGGTGATCCTCCAGATGTTCCAGGAATTCTATGTAGGAACCCTGGTGATGTCTTGCCTGAACCTTGGCATGATTACCCTGATCCCCAAAGTAGTGGGGGCCACGGACATCCGCCAATTCCGTCCTATCACCATGATTAACGTTATCCAGCGTCTGTTTGCCAAGGTCTATGCACTTCGTCTCGCTCCGGTGTTGGAGCGACTTACCCACCCCCTTCAGTTCGCCTTCTTGAAGGGACGCCTCATTCACGACGATGTCCTGGCCTTCCATGAAATTATTCATGAGGTCAAGGATCAACGTCAAAAAGGGGTGTTTCTCAAGCTGAACTTCCAGAAGGCCTATGACCGCTTGGACTGGGCCTTTTTGAGGTTGGTGCTAGAGAGGAGGGGTTTCGATGACCGTGTGATCCGCTGGATTATGCAGTTCGTGATGAGTGGGCAGATGGCGATCAACATCAATGGGGAGATTGGCCCATACTTTAGTCCATCCTGCGGGGTTAGGCAGGGGACCCGATATCCCCCCTCTTGTTCAACGCGGTGGTGGACGCCCTGGCGGAGATTTTGGATAGGTCCAGAGCAGCTGGCCACATCTCCGGGGTGGTGGGCCATCTGATCCCCGGAGGTGGGATCTCCCACCTCCAGTACGCGGATGACACCATGATCATGGTGCAGGGTTTGGACCTTGACATCATTAATTTGAAGTTTCTGCTCCTTTGTTTCGAATCCTTGTCCGGGCTGACGATCAACTTCGACAAGAGCGAGGTGATGATTCTGGGTTACTCTAAGGAGGAGCGCCAGAGGATAGCTGATAACCTGAACTGTAAGCTGGCTGACTTCCCCATTACCTATCTGGGGATGCCCATCCGGGATGCTAGAGTTTTGATCAGGGATTTGGCCCCCTTGGTCTCGAGGGTACGCTCGAGAGCGGAGCCTTGGAGAGCACGCCTTACGACCAAGGGGAGCAAGTCGGTGCTGATTAACTCCTGTCTCTCGAGCCTGCCCATGTACCAGATGGGCTTGTACCTTCTGCCGGATGGGACCCATGCCGACTTCGCCAAGGAGTTGTCTAGGTTTTTTTGGGCGGCAAGGGATGGCCATCTGAAATACCATATGGTCAAATGGGCAGATATTTGCGCCCCCAAATGTCTTGGGGGCTTAGGGATCCTCGACTCTCGGCGCTTTAATGTGGCGCTGATGCTGAAGTGGGTTTGGCGCATCCTTAGGGATGATGGCAGGCTCTGGCTTCAGCTTATCAAGGCCAAGTACCTCCGGGGTCGCCCCCTTTTGGACTGTGAGAGGCGGGAGGGCTCTCAATTCTGGAGAGCCATCCAGGAAATTAAACATTTCATTGGTTTGGGTGTGTCCTTTGTGGTGGGGGTGGCCAAGGGGTGCGGTTCTGGCTTGACCCGTGGCTACTCCCAATCCCGTTGGGGGTCCAGTTCCCCGGTCTCTTCGCCATCTCTTCCTCCCCAGCGGCGCTGGTGGTGGAGGTCTTTAGCGAGGCCGCTGGAACATCTTGTTTCGTCGCTACCTCAGCGTGGAGGAAGCCGCGGACCTCCTGCAGCTCCGGGGCTCTCTCCTGGCGTCCTTAGCGGCGACCCCGGATTCGGCCACGTGGCAGCTGCAGCCTTCGGGGGAGTTCTCGGTGAGCTCGGCTTATCGGGCCCTATTCCAGGGCCCGGAGCTGACCTGGACCTCCCCCCTGTGGAAGGCCCCCCTTCCGCTTAGTATTCGGATCTTCGTGTGACAGCTACTTCGGGATAGGCTTCCCTCGGGGGTCGAGGTGGCCAAGCGTCATGGCCCGGGCAATGGCTTGTGTCCCCTATGTGGGACTCCGGAGTCCTGTGCCCATATTATGTTCTCTTGTTCGGCTGCGCGCGCTCTTTGGAGCTTTGTCCAGGAGGCGCTGGGGCCTGCCTGGCAGGCGTAGGAGCTCGAAGAGTTCCTGCAAACCCAGGTAAACAGGGCCGGAGGAGGGCGCCGCCTCTTCTGGCTCGTGTTTGCGGGCATCTCATGGACCTTGTGGAATGTGTGTAACAAGATGGTGATTGAGAAGGTCTTTCCTTCCCACGTGACTGACCCAGTTTTTTCCTTTCTGGCCTTCCTACAGCAGTGGTCTCCCCTGGCGCGGCAGCGTGACCGGTCGACCTTCGACGACACTCTTCGGGCCTTGAGGACAGCGGCGCTTCCCCTCTCGGCTCCTGCCTCGCCGGCCCCTTCGGTGGCATGAGTGTTCCTCCCGTCGCTTCGTCGTGCTTTTTTATTTTTCTCTTGGGCTTGCTTGTGCTGTGGCCCCAGCGGACTGTCATACCCTTTTCTTTTCAGTTTGGCTCCGGCTAGCTTGGATGCTGTGTGAACCTTGTATGTGGATGTTGCTTTATTTATAAAGCGGGGCGAAAACCAATTTCGAGAGAGAAAAAATGTTAAAGCTCAACTCCGAAACATGGATAAACGATAGTTTTTAAAAATTCACTTTGTTACATAGAGATGGCATGAGATCCTATACATACTACTTCCTCTACACACAACACGGAATTTTTACCGGAGACGTTACCTACCGGCACGAGATTCACTGTTGATTCATGCCCTAAGATTCGTGTCTTGGATAAAACCATAATAAATCTAAAAATTCCCAGGAATAAAACCACAATGAATCTAAAATTTTAACTTTGACACTGATGTTACAGGATGAATCTACAGTGGATTTTGTACCGGTAGGTAACGGCTCCTGTAAAAAAGCATTCGCGCCTCTACACACAATTATAAGACGTTCTAGGACACTGTTATAGGTTAGTTTGTGATTATTGTACTACATGCCTACAATTGGACTAGTAAGATACACTAAACCATTTAACTAACCTATAACAGTGTTATAGGTAGCAAAACACGAACATTTAATTAGTAAGATACACTAAACCATGACAAAATCAGTGAGCAACATGCCTACAATTTGATGACAAAATCCCACAAACATCTTGTATAGCCTATAACCTTTTATATTGCCAAGTTCTGGACATCAAAATGGCTCGAGGGGGCTTCATCGCATCACCTCGGAAACTCAACTACAGGAGTTCACAGATCTATATATGGATTACACTTCAAAATATAAATCTCTCCAATGAGGAAGATCAAATCATCTGGATGTATAATACCTCCTCCCAATATAGCTCCGCATTCTCGTATAAGGCACAGTTCTTGGGGTCCTACTCTTCTGTTGATTACAAGAAAGCTGTGGAAATCCAAAGTCCAACCGAAATGTAAGTTATTCATGTGGCTTTGGTTAAGAAAGCGCATTCTAACAGACGATATGCTTCAAACTAAGGGAATGGACCATAAGAAACATTGCTCATTTTGCAAGCAGGAACACTAGATGGCTACCTATCTGATCCTTGATTTCCCTACTCTAGGGGAGCTGCTAGCTCAATGGATAGGTACATCTGCCTTCGTGCTTCAGTAGCTGTCATATGTCCGACTCATTGTCCAAAGATGAATTGATGGTTGCAATCTATGGATCTTGGCATATTTGGAAGGAGAGACGAAGGGTCTTTCAGCGGTCAACTATTGTCCGAGCGCCACCTGGTGGAATTTCTCTACGATGATTTGCTGCTGCTCGGCATATACCTGCAGGAGAGAACTCATGGGAGCGAGCAGGGCGTCGAGCCTGTCATTAGCGAGTAGTCAGCTTCAGTTGTGCGGTTTTTTCCCTTTGTTTCCTCTTTTCCTGTTAGCTAATTTCTCTCTAGCTTGTAACGTAACCTTATACTCTCCTCTTAATAGAATTGGCAGAACACCTACAGTTTTTCCTCAAACAAAATATAACGTATGATATACCTAGACAGACACTTGAAATTGGTAGAAGGGTCGATTTAGAGATGTCTACAAAGATAGCTAAAGATATTAAATGTAGGCGAACAAACATACGTCCTAGTTTAATGCAAGTGTGAAACACTTTCGGAGCTATGAACGTGGTTGTCTTTATTTTTATTTTTATCACATTTAAGGTGATCGAGTTTATTTAATGTGAAATATATTAGAAATACTAATGTCACAATTAGAAAATATACTACTACTTTAGTGTGTTGTTTAACAAAAATATGAAAATATACAAGTTTAGTATAAATTCGGAAGGGTTGTGTGGTGGCACTCAGCTCGTGGACGTCTGACGAAGGATTGATTTCTCGATCCCACGGCAATCTTAGTCCTGAAGATCGTAATGGGCTAATTTTTTTAAAAAATACATTTTTTATTGATTTTCACAAATAATACGCAAAATTGGCAATTTTCATTTCTGTCGGTCGTCAGCTTGATCGTATTTACAGCTGGTTCGTCGCTGAGCGCACGATACAGGTCGATCGTCCGTTGAAGAGACGACGACAGGCCGTCACGAGGAGCCGACGCCCCAGTGCTCCCGCCGTAAAATAATCTTCGCTAAATAATCGTCCGCTCCTCGGCAATCCTTCCCGCCGATTTTTCCCGCCGGTACTCCCCGCCATTTTTTCCCGCCGTTACTCCCCGCAAATTTTTCCCGCCAGTAATCCCCGCCCTTTGTTCCCGCCACGACTTCCCGCCCTCTTTTTCCCGCCACGACTTCCCGCCCTTTTTTCCCGCCTATTCGGTTCGGTGCCTCTATAAATCCGGGCAACGGGATGTATCCTTTAACCCAGTTCATCTCTTCCTCCTCTTACTCTCTCATTTCCCTCCTCTCCTTTTGCTCTCGCATTTTCCTCCACTCCTCTCTACTATGACCGACGCGTCTCCCTGGCCTGTAGATATGTCCATTGGGCTTTTCTTCATAGCCAGAACTGTTGTGATAGGCGATACATATCCCGACTGAGATACGTTGATAACGAACCATGATGCTCTCGTTATGCTTGGTAAGTCACTTCATTGAAGAGGGTGGAAACTGAAGACCCCAGATCAGGTACGAGCAGAGCTTGTCAGGATCCAGGCAAGGTGGGACAAGCTCACCTTGGAGGTGGGACAAGCTCATAGTTTGGAGCGGGCGGATGCACCTTAGTCCTGGATAGAAGATAACGAAGATGAGGATGATATCTTCATGCCGCCACCCGTTGGAAGCAAGGAAAGAGCTGAGTGGGACAAGAGGCAGGAGAAGAAGAAAGCGCAGGTCAAGAAAAGTCAAGCTGACATGACGGAGCAGGTTGTGGCACATAGGCCCTAGATAGAAGAGAGCGAAGATGAGGATGATATCTTCATGCCGCCACCCGTTGGAAGCAAGGCGAGAGCTGAGTGGGACAAGAGGCAGGAGAAGAAGAAAGCGCAGGCCAAGAAGAGTCAAGCTGACATGACGGAGCAGGTTGTGGCATGTAGGCCCTGGATAGAAGAGAGCGAAGATGAGGATGATATTTTCATGCCGCCACCCGTTGGAAGCAAGGCGAGAGCTGAGTGGGACAAGAGGCAGAAGAAGAAGAAAGCGCAGGCCAAGAAGAGCAAGTGCGAGGGATCGTCCAAGGGAAAGGGCGAGGCATCATCGAAGGGAAAGGGAAAGGCATCATGCTAGGGATAGATAGGACTCTTATTTATGTACCGCAAGTTATGTTGAACTATGTTGCAAGTTATGTTGAGTAGTTTGTCGAATAAAATCATGAAATAATAGAATGATGTCTCATACATAGATAGGTAAATGACTGATACATAAGTAGATATCACTGGTGTCGACGATGAGGTGGCGGAGGCCTCGGTGTACTCCATCCATATATGTGGGGTGGCATCACATCACGGCGAGGTGCAGTTGACCCTTCACCTTGATCCTGTGTATTCTGTGTGGGGATAGGTGGTGGAGTACCGGCTGACTTGGCTAAACCACTACCCGCCAGGTCGTGTCTGCTGATGATGGTCGTCAGTACTGTCCCATGTAACGGAGTCTCCTGCTAGTGTACAAGAAATTAAGTACTGAACAATGGTATACTGCATCTAATAATAGTAGGAAGGGACACGCTTACCATGAGGATGAGATTGTGGTCGATAAGCAAAGTCCATGTAGGGGATCGGCTGCTGATGCTGCCATTGTTCGAAAGTAATCTGGTTCTACTGCAACTGGTCGATATTAAACTGCGATTGCTGCCACGGGTCAGAAGTAAACTGTGATTGCTGCCACCCCGATCCTCCAGCCTGGTCTGGAGGTGGTGCTCTCGGCGGCGCCTGCTGTGAGAGTCGTGGACGAGGCCTGTGGCGAAGTGGTGGAGAAATATGCTCCTCGTGCCATCCCGAGCCTCCAGCATGGTCTGGAGAAGGTGGATGCTCCATGGATCGACGCGGGGCGCGCTCCTCCACCGAGTGACGCGGTGGGCGCTGCTGCGTGGATCGACGTGGGGCGCGCTCCTCCACCGAGTGACGCGGTGGGCGTTGTGCTTCTCGGTGTTGAACGACGTCTGAGACGTTGGTGCACGTGATGGACGCGTAGATACGCCGCAGCTTCTCCTCGACCCGCCGGGCAAAGGACTGAGCCTGCTGACGGGGCACAAGAGGAACGTTCGAAAGCGATCGTCCGTACTGAGCCACCTCAGTCTGTAGCTCCCACGTCATATCGTCCTGCATTTGTCTCATAGTTAGGTATGCACTACATAGGCACTCATGTTGATTATGCTCTAAATAAAGTACTTACCGCTGACTGTCTGGACTCCAGTGTTGACTGGCTAGGGTATATCTCATCGTCATGTGTGTGTGAAATGGGACGTAGCCGTGTCATCGACATGTACCTCTGTAAGTATCCGTGGAATAGCTCCATATCAAACGGGCCAGCGTGCCACACTTGTGTTGGTGCATTCTTCCACTCGTTGACGTAAAACCCCACCCGTTGGAGCCATTGAGTGGCGGTCTTGCTACTTTTTCGAGAGTACCTGTCATTAGAATTTGTTAGACCATCATTAAAGAACATAGATGAAGTATAAGACGCATTCCTTATATACATATATTTACTTACGCGTGCACGACATCTGGAAGGGGAACATCCGGACGCGGGGGATCTACCATCTGGCAAAGACCAAATTGTCGCATGACCCTCTGTTGAGACATCTCCTCAACTTGGCAATCAAAGATGATCTTCGATGTAGTCAGCCAGTACTCTCGATCTCTAGTGCACATAATAGATAACCCGCCGGGATATCGTGCGTGTCGTGTCTGCAGGGTGTACGGCTCCCAAATCACGACATCCTCTTCGAGGTGTCGAATCGTCATTGAGCGATGGATAGCATCTAACGAATTGCTCTCCCGCGAAACGACACTACATGACAAAATAGTTGTTAGTAACTTTCATATTGTAGTACCATAAGTGCAATTTATTAAGACATTACACCGACCTTGCGAGGTCCAAATGAGTGCCAAATGTAGGCAAATCAATTTGCTCTTCGTCGAACAGCAGGTCAGAGTGGTAGACAATTGTTTCATGTTCCTGGTTGCCGACTATTTGGTTGACACTTACATCTGGAAGGCCGATAGAGAACCTCTCCCACGACCACAGTTGCAGCAACAATGGGCATCCTAGCAAGGCAGAACTGTCCTTGGTTAACTGGCAAGCATTGCACATACCTCGGTACGTAGCTGCTAAGACAGCTGAACCCCAGCTCCACTGTGTGCATTCTTCCTGGCACGTCGCCTCCGCGATCCCTCTAGCAAAATGGATGTATCGCGCACTAATGGTCGACACGTGGTTCTCAGTGAACATCACCTTCCCGAGCAGCCACATAAGGTATGCCTCCAGGCTGCGTGTAATCTAAGGCGCCATCGGAGTGGCCGGGAACCCAAACCTCTGTATCTGCATTGGCAAATAGAACAATTTTCAGTACATGATACTTCTCCAACAAAATAGAACAAATAAATGAAACACGCCTGATACTTCTCCAACCATCCAAATTTTGGCCCATGATTGTCATGGCCAAATGCCAGAGCTCCATCACGGATGCCAAAGAATCGTTGGGCCATGTCTTGGGCCCAATTTGCCGGTGGATCCACTGGGCCTATGGGCACGCCATCCAACGGAAGTCCCAGCAAGTACGAGACGTCCTGAAGGGTAGGAGCCATCTCTCCCCATCGAAAATGGAAAGTGTGAGTCTCGGGCCTCCATCGATCCACCAAGCACGTGAGCAAAGACGAGTCGTACTGTAAGCGAATAGTCTGGAACCCAAGTTGTCGCCCTTCTATCTCCTCCATACGAGTGGCCTCAACCAAACGAACGAATGGTAAGAGCCCAGCCCACTTTAATCTACATAAGAAGAAAGCAGAACAGTTTAGTCACATTGGCCCATAAATATCCCAACAGCAAGAGAAATAAATGTCACATGCCTCTGAAGCCAATCAGGATGTATGCACCAGTTCGAAATGGGAGTGCGAGTCACTAGGTGCTTCAAGGACCCCGGGTTAGCATCCAGTACCGTCGATCGGTGCTTTCTATCTATGTCAGCATTCAACAAAGATCCCGCCATCTGCACATTAGTTCCACACATATTGCAAATTTAAGACAAAGTTCCACACATATTGCAAATTTAAGACATAGTTCCACACATATTACAAATTTAGTACATAGTTCCACACATATTACAAATTTAAGACATAGTTCCACACATATTACAAATTTAAGACATAGTTCCACACATATTACAAATTTAAGACATAGTTTCACACATATTACAAATTTAAGACATAGTTCCACACGTCTAGTTTCTTCCTCTGCCTCTTCTTCCTCTGCCTCTTCTTCCTCGGCCGCCACGTCCACGAGGAGCAGCTCCACCAGTCCCGAAGATGTGGCAACTGGTGTCTATATGACCAAATTGATTACACAGAAAACATTGCCTAGTGAGAAATGTACCATCCACACAGATGACTGGTCGACAGTGAGTGAAAGCTTCTATGCATATAGCAAATGAGAAGAACACTCGATGAAGTACCCTCAAATTAGGTTCATGTGGCAATGTAAAGTGTTGGATGTCCACGTAGGTGCCTGGATTCCTAACTGCGATTGTGGAGCATCCTAACAACACATTCATACCCGTCTCGAAACGAACCAAACCTTGCCTCCAGTGCCCTTTGCTTAGTCCTCCAAGCCTTCCCGTATGAAATTTTGTAGCGGAATCATGGTAAACTTTGTTAATGATAGCTTTCACCCCATGGCTTTGCCCTCCACTATCTCTGTACAACAGCCCAGAGGGTTGACGTGAGGTTACGATGGTCCTGAAGGACACTTTCAAGTGTGCATGTGTGCATCACAACATCGGTGACCTTCCAGTTTGTGTCATACCTAGGGACATGGGCATGCACCCTTGCAGGACATCCAGCTTCCTCGCAAACCAATGCCAAATATTATTGTGATGACACCTTCGTTTTCATGAACCTTTGCATGGACATTGACCACTCAACAATTGCTTCCCTGCAGATGTCTCTTGCTAGGATATAATGCACCCAGAGAGATGCTATTCGTGATAATGCCACGCGAATCATGCCCATCGTTCACAGTCATTGCTGTTGTGTTGTCATTATTCCATGATGCCGGAATAGGTTGGCCGATCTCTTCTTGATCAGACTACTTAATCATCACCGTATCACTGTTGCCTTCTGAGTCTTCGGCTTCCATTTGATGTTGCAACAAACCATCATATATCTCGTCCTCATCACCTTCGCCACTGAATATGTCTTCCCCTAATCCTTCACCATCGTCCTGATACATAACCATCACCCCGGTGTGTGCATAGCCATCGTGACCTGATTCATATCCGCCACCCTCTTGGCCCTCGACTACTAAGCTATGATCATAACTACCTCCAGATGACCGGTTCCGACTACTGGCCATGATCATAACTACCTCCAGCATGACCGGTCTGACTACTATGGTCATGATCATACACATCCTCTTTCACCACAGGTAACACTAAGAGACTGGGGTTAACTTCTCTTTTCTGGCAAGCTTGCACAAATTTGACCCATTTCTGTTGCGCTTCTATTGGCCTTAAATAAAAATTAGGGGTTTGCCTTGACTTAGTCCATAAAGCATGCACGACAAGATGGATAGGAGAGAGCCCTAACGAACACATAACCAATCCTTCAACTGAGTAACGGGCAATCGCTTTCGTGGATTCAAGCACTTCATCCATAAATCTAAACTCGCTCAAATCAACTCCGTGCTGGTTTATTCTGACGGAACCAGGACCATACAAGAACCTAAACACTACATTATTTGACATGATTTTCGACCTAAAAAATACCAAAAATAGTCAAAAACAGGTACATTGACACATAATACTCTACAAATATCTTGCATCTAACAGACCCCATCAAACGCTACCTATGAACATACACACATGACTGCAATAAGCAAGAAATTAGGGTTTACCCTTGAAGCGTGCGAAGTCTGCGTGCACCGCCTCAGTCAACGGATCAGCACCTCCACCATGCACCGTCCTCAAGTCCCAACACCAGCCTCCACCATGGCCATTGCTCAACAAGAACACCACCAGATCCCTCCACCAAAACGCCTCAAATCACTACACCAGGCTATTCCATTAGTAGATCGGGACTCTACTAGCTTGCTAATGTGTTAGAGCAGCGAGTTTGGATAGAAATCTAGGCTACAAATCGGTGCAACGGCTGAGAAAATGAGAGCAAACGAGAGAGGAAGAAGAGCTAGCAGACGCGCGAGCTGGAAATGAGAGCAAGCGGGGCGATGGCGCGGCGAGCGCTAATATAGCCGGGCGCGTCGTCCGTTCAAGGGGAAAGCAGGCGTCGTCTGCTCAACAACCGACGCGTCAACTTCTGCACCCGACAGCTCGGTCGTCTTTTGAAGAAAAGACGACAGCTCCGTCGTCCGTTGAACCGCCGACACGTCAGATCCCTTCCACCCGACATGCTTGGTCGTCTTTTGAACAAAAGACGACATGTTTGTCGTCCGCGCAACCAACAAAGGATCTCTGTCGTCCGTTGAACGGACGATGGACCGACAGAGTTGCAAATTCCCAGTTTTGCGTATTATTTGTGAAAATGAATAAAAAAATGTATTATTTAAAAAAAATTAGCTCGTAATGGAGTTTATTTGTTCGGTAGCGGCTCAGGCCAATAGGTAATGGATCGATGACAATGGACACGCAGAAGAACCCAAATTTACCCAAGTTCGGACCCCTGATGATGGGTAAAAGTGCTACTCCTGCTTTCTCCACTATATTATGAGTATCAAAGAGTACAATATGAGATAGAAAGACATCTCAGATGGATTTTAACATGATACCGGCGAGGTTATGATGGACGAGCTAAGCCGTAAGAAGTAAGAACCCTAGATTAGTTTAGTACATGACGTCTGTCTGAGTAAGATGTACTTTGTGGAGGCGTGGGTCTTGTTTATATAAGAGTTGGAGGAGCCTTCTCGTCTTGCCCTCCAAGTCTTCCATATTTCCTTTCTAGTAGAGTTCATGTATCTTGGTTCATCCCGGAGCCCATGCGCCGCACACCAGACAGGTGGGTGTAGCCCCTTAGCGGGCTCCCAAGTCTTGATCTTCGCGCGGGCACGATGGGGGTAGCCACCGTATATTGTTATTATGCAGGCTGGTCCCATGTATCATCGACAAACACCCAATCAGTATCTATAATGAGACATCCAACCTTCTGTGAGCTGTTGATGAAGTCGAAGCTCCGTGTATACCTTGAAAATCTTCATGTGATACCTCCTTCGACCTTCTCGACTGAGAGGTCACGCCATAAGAGAGTCCAAAATATGTCACGTGAATTATGTGTTGTGATCATCAAAAGATATCCCTGCCCGCGCCATCGTCTGACGATACCTCACGGTAATGACACACAAAATAGATGCCAAAATATGGTGATGAAGTTCTTTTACTTTGGATGAATCCCGTGTAAGAAACCCAATTATAAGAAATCCCGTGTGAATTATAAAGAGATTAATTTTCAAAAATCCAGGCGAGCTATAGGGAGCTCGACTTTAAGAAATTCATGCAAGCTATAGGGATCTTGACTTTAAGAAATCCATGCGAGCTGTAAGAGAGCTCAACTTTCAGAAATCCATGTGAGCTGTAGTAACATGAGCCCCCGAGTGTTGGTTAGGAGAAGATATGTTAGGTCATGGGAGATAACCAATGTAGATGAATTCCACAGGGCTCCGACAGGTCTTCCGTGTTTAGGTTAGCCAAAGAGATCCAACCGTTGACCTGATGAAACATTCATAGACATGAAGATAATTCAATTTTGCATCTTTCCGCCGGAATGATTTCAAGAATAATGTACGAGGCGTCGCCAAAGGTGTACGCAACACAAATGTTTATATTTTCCTGCACCCAAGATTTTCGGAGGGTGAGAAAAATCCGCGCGAGCTATAGGGAGCTCGGCTTAGAGAAATCCGTGCGGGCTATAGGGAGCTCGGCTTTAATAAATCATCCCGATGCCAGGGTAATGGGTGAGAACTCTCTCATGGCGCTTATGCAATTCTCGCCGTGTTTAAGATGGGTGTTGGTTTTAGCTAGCCCCAAGTACTCTTGGTCGTTAGGAAGCCTTCTGCACGTATCCTGCTTCCAACGTTTCCCAGGAGATCTGGGAGTTCTAGCCATAGACCTCCCTTAGCCCGTGCCAGTTATCATTAGCGACGGCCAGTGCTAGTTATAGAGGTTTTCTAGGCCTTCGATTTTAGGTGATGAGGGGTGTTGTGTAATAATAACCGACACCGTTGTTACCCGATATGATATCCATCATGTTCCTCCGGGAATATGATGGTGTACGGGCATATGATTGTGGCTTGGTAAGATACACTGCCCTGAGTTTTAGCATGGACGAATTTCATTACCTTGGTTCCCTGTGGCGATATTTAAACCGATCATGAAGCTCTACAGTGACATGGAGTGGTCGATTCGGTGAGATTTGTTGTGGTCGCCCCGTATTGGAGTGACCGCACTAGTAGATGCTTGATACGTAGGTGACGCGTGATCTATTACGCCCAGCCCTGGTGTACAAACGGTTCGTGGAAGCATATTGATCGTGCATCGTGAAACAAATAGCTCAAGTGAAAGAGGAAAAGGTAGTAGCTTTTTCTTGGTTAAATTACACGTTATTCGTAATCACAATAAATCATAAAGGATGCGTGATAGAGAATTTTGTGCTTCCCTGTTGAGGGCAATGGCGAGTGAACATCACAATGATAAATATTTTAGCACTGAGGATTTCTCTATCTTAAACATCTCAGGATAATGAGCTCACGATGAGGTCTTGGGAAAAAGTTAGCGATAGAGAAAAAATGCATATAAAACGCAGGTGTATGATACCTTGCCTGAGAAGGTCCTTGAGGGAGAGATATCCCAAGGCGGCGAAGTCTCGACTCCCAAGTGCAGGAGATCAATTGTAGTACTTTTTAATAAAGAAAGGTTGTTGAACCCACGAGGAGCTAGGATATTGGTTAGCAAATTTGACAAAGGAAATAGTAGTAAATGAAGTAGATTTGGTGTTTTGGTTTGTAGTTTGCAAGAATATAAAATGCTGAAAGTAAATAGCAATAAGTAAATGCTATCAATGAGAGAAAGCCCAATCCTCTATGCAGCAAGAAGACAAACTCAAGTGTGTGTGAACTTATCTATGACAAGCGTTCCCATGGGCGGCATGAATTTACTTAGCATAAATATTTCTACACAATATGATGAATATGTTGTCAAGTTTTATTCTCTTAGGGCGGAGCCTAATTAGGTGCAGCCATAAACATGGACTAAATAGACCACTTATGATGGGTCCTAAATCCATTCACATGAATATCTAGGAATCATTAAGACATAAATGTCCCACCATAGCAATAAGTTCATTGGTCCCCGACATATAATCCCTCAATGCAACTCAAAGTATTGGAAACCGGTTTCTGTCAATTCCTTCCCTTCCAACCCCTATCATTGCATCAAAGTATTCTCCTATCAGCCCATGTAGCTAGGTGAAGTAATATGCAGTCGACGTTCGCATAAAACCATCATAGAACAATATAAAAGATAAAAACTAGACCATATACCCATTGCATATTATATGGAAATCATAGTCAATTCATCCTATGCCCTCAGGAACATGCGGATATACTCACGAGTGCCAAACATGATATGGATCAATAGCATATGGGATACAACACAATCTAAAAATATAATCTCTCCACCAAATAAAGATAAGATGTCAATCACAAATATGCAAATATCCCTTAAAACAATATCCGGGGTTCAATCAATCACAAACCATGAGGGGAACGAGATGGATCTTGGAGATGGTGATGGTGATGATGATGATGGTGATGATGTATATGTTGATGGAGAGGCCTCCCCTATGCCTAGGATGAGTGATGATGGTGATGGCGTCGATTTCCCCCTCACTGGAGGCTCCGGTGCGACAGGATCTGCCCCCTCACAGAGTAGGAGAGGACTTTCACCTCCGCCACCGCCTCTGTAAATCATGGGAAAAATATGGCGTAGGTTTTCTGGTGATATGGAGGCGTATGTAAAAAGGAGGACCCGAGACGACGCTCGAGGGCCGAAAGATCCTGTGTGGCGCGCCCAGGGGGTGGGCGCGCCACCTGATCTGTTTTGGGCCTCGTGGCTCCCCTCACTTCATTCTTTGGCCCAAGTTGGTTCTTCTGGTGAAAAACTTGTCAGGTATTTTTCCTTCGATTTATGGACATCCAAAAGATCCCGAAACAATAAAAACATGAAAAAGGAGGTTTTCTGCCTCCTAGAAATTAAATACCAAAGAGAGGGACTTTGTAGGAAAGTCCCGTAAATCATCTAAATATGCATAAATAATGATGGATCAAGGTAAATATGATTCTAAATAGTGCATAAAGGTCCTAAAAATGATGATTCAAAATGCAAGTATCAACTCCCCCAAGCTTAAAACTTTGCTTGTCCTCGAGCAAATAAGTGAATAGATCATCATCATGTATCAATGAGCTTATGGTATACAAGAAAATACGAACATGGCATCATCAAATTATGCATATTCACTTGTCCAAAAGAAATATGAACTAACCACCATGCACATGTGGGCTACATAGATTGATATTGTCACTTACCCCTTACTTTTGAACAAAGACTAACCATTGCATATTTAACAATTGAACAAGTCTCAAATTTATCATACACTTTTCTATTTTCAATAGCTTTGCATGGCTTTTTACCAGGTTTTAATTTAACCTTTAGATATGACTTTGTAATAAAGATAAGTTTCTCATAAAGCAAATAGTGGAAAAGGGAATTATTTAGACAACAAGATAGACATGACTATTTTGACTTTGGTCAATAACTTTCACCACTTTTGCATGGCATCAGTTAACGGTCTTGCCCTCTTAGTAACCAGTATAAACCTTATTCATGGTTCTTTCAATCATGTCATATGCTCTACACAACCTTTGTCTTTCACTTTCCATGTCTAGCCGAGTTCTCGGGTGCCTACCTTTCAAACACTTTCCTATAGAGCATATGTATTAAAATACCCATGACAACATTCATTTTACCCGTTGATTACTAAGTAGAACAAGAGTATCTCATGTACCCTTGTCATCCTCCTCTTTCCAACTATTTATTTTATAAGAATCCCTATCTCACCACAAATTCGCAATGTTCCCTTTTTTAGTAAGTGTTGCTTCCCTTGCATGGATCTTTCCTTATTTGGAAGTTTTAGCTTGTTGAGTAATTCTATGCTTGCCCAGCATGCTCAAGTTAATTCAGTTCAAGGCAAGATATAAGTGAAATTCCTACATATGGTGCGCACATATGCATGAGTGTTACCCATAAATCTCCAGACAAGAGAATCATGGATGACACCATACTTTATATTTTATTCAAAACCACTCAACCAAGGATACATGATAATGCTCTAAGGGCTCTTCAAACTTTAGGAAATATCGATACCTAATGGATGCAAGCAAAACCTCCTAATCTATATGAAAATATGATAACTAAAAAGCATAAGGTATGGTGGAACCTCCCCAAGCTTAGAGGTGTGCCTACGGTTCTAGAGAATGGCCTTCAGGTCCTCATCGTTGGTGGTGCTTCTGACCTTCAACAAGTTTGCGTGTAACCTTCTATTGACTGCCACTTGAATCCTCCCACTTTTCTTGTAGTCCTGGACCTCTTTCTCCAACCTTTCTATAATCTCAATGCAACCTGCAGAGGTTGCTTGCATGTTCCTGACGAACTTTGTGTTTACCGCCTCCTTGTAATCCTACAAAAGTGCAATGTGACGGTGAGAGCCAAAAAAGCGCCTCTCTTCATGAGCAATTTTTCGATGCAGCAAATTGATCTGTGCTTGAAGATTTGGGTCAGTCATGTCCCTAAAGAGAAGTTCTTCAATCTCCCTCATCCTTGCAGCTCTATCTTCAAGCCGGTTTCACTAGATGGCATTATTCCTTTGGTCTTCCCCTCTCCATGGAGTTTAGATTCGTGGTGGACGACTCCACTCCAGAGTCCTGATGGGTGCACACAGGAATCCTCCATCCTAGGTTCTCCACCTCAAAGACATGCCTTGGCGCAAGGTAAGATCTGGAAGAAACAGGTAGAAAACAAGGTTCGCTCGAAAAAGACTCAATGCGAGATTAGATCAATAGAGAGGAGTATATATAGATGGTTTTTAAGGTAAGACGAAGCTTTGAGGAAGAAATGGAGGAGAATAGGGCTTCAGAATAGGGAAAGACCTTGGGTGGTGTGCCTAGGGGGTGGGCGCGCCACCTGGTCTCTTTCCCTCCTAGGGACTCCGTTTCATCCAATTCTTTCATGACACGACTTAATTTTCCAAAATAATGACTTCCCTAAAATATGAAGATATTCCGAGATCGTTACGCACCTGTTTTTGACTTTTGATGATTTCTGGTATTTGGCATTGGATAAATTTTTGAAATTATGGCCTCAAGAGTTTGTAGATTCATTACTTCAACCCTTCTGGCAAATTTTTGGCCTGCAATATAATGTTTTAGATGTTGTCCATTAACGACATGATGTTTACCGTTGAAGTCTCCATGAAGACGAATGGCTCTAGAGCGGTACACCTCCTGCACAACTAATGGACCCTGCCATCTTGAGGCTAACTTTCGTGCAGAAAACTTGAAGCAAGAGTTGAACAACAATACTTGATCTCCAACTTTGAATTCATTTATTTTTATTTTCTTATCATGCCATTTTTTTACTTTTTCTTTAAATAATCTAGCACTTTCATATGCTTCATTTCTCCATTCATCTAATAAGCTTAAATCAAGAATGATTTTCTCTCTAGAAGTTTTAAAATCAAAGTTGAGTTGTTTAATAACCCATCTAGCTTTATGTTCTAATTCATTTGGAAGATCTCATGCTTATCCATAAACCATTTTATAAGGAGACATACCCATAGGATTTTTAAAAGCATTTCTATAAGCCCATAAAGCATCATTAATTTTAGTTGGCCAATCAGAGCTAGCTTTATTAACTATCTTCTCTAATATGAGTTTAATTTCCCTTTTGGTTAGTTCAACTTGCCCACTAGTTTGAGGATGATATGGAGATGCAATTCTATGATTAACATCATATTTAGCTAGAGTTTTTCTAAATACTCCATGAATAAAATGAGAACCACCATCAGTAATTAAAAACCTAGGTACTCCAAACCTGGGAAAAATGATGTCCTTAAGCATCTTCATTGTTGTGGCAAGATCTGCACTTTTTGTTGGAATAGCATCAAACCATTTTGTAACATAATCCACTACAACCAAAATATGAGTGTGTTTTGTTTTTTATGGGGGGAATGGTCCCATAAAGTCAAATACCCATACATAAAATGGTTCAAGAGGCAGTGAATAGTTCATGGGCATTTAATTTATCTTACCAATGTTTCCAACATGTTGGCATTTGTCATAAGCTTTAACATAATTAGCACAATCCTTAAATAGAGTAGGCCAATAAAAACCAGATTGTAATACCTTTGCAGTAGTATGGTCTCCTTCATGATGTCCTCCATAAGGGTTGTCATGGCAGTCCCTTATGATAGCCTACTGCTCAAACTCAGGGACACAACTTCTAATAATACCATCTACACTTTTCCTATAAAGAAATGGGTCATCCCAAAAGTAATGTATAAGGTCATAAAATAATGTCTTTCTTTATTGGTGTGTGAAATGTGGTGGAATAACTTTTCCAACAATAAAATTTGAAGGGTTTCGCGGCATAGTAAATCAAAAATTTCTACGGATGCGAACAGAGGGAAGCCAAGATCTAATCTAGGAGATGCAAACAACGAGAGAGATTGGATTAGATCTTCATACCCTTGAAGATTCGCACAGCGGAACGTTCATCGGAACGTGGGTGATGTAGTCGTACTCGCTTCTCCTCCTCGCGATCCGATCCGATCTAGCGCCACAAGTGGCGATGCCTCCGTGAGATGCACACGTGCAGCACCTCGACGTCTCCTCCTTCCTCGGTCCAGCAAGTATGGTGGAGAGATGGATTGGATCTATAACGCGACGGCGCGGTGCAAGTGGTGGAGAGTTTCTGCAGCAGGGCTTCGCCTACACGCAGTTGGGAGGGACAGAGAGAGGAGGGCAGCAGGGCGACTAGGCTTGAGGGGAAGGTGTGGGGGGGTGGTGCGCCCCAGCCCTATATATATAGAGGGGTGGGCGCCAGCCCTAACCCCTCCCCCAAGCCCTAGGCTGGCGGCCAAAGGAGGGAGGAGTGGGGGGCAAGGAAACCCCCCCTTCTAGAAGGTCCAATTAGGGTTTATCCCTTGTTTGGCCGGCTGAGCCCTATGGGGCCTTGTGCCCCTAGCCCAATGCGGCCAGGGAACTCCCTCATAGGCCCATGCCCCCTCCCGGAAGGTGGGGCCACGTTGGTACCCTTCCGGAAGGTTCTAGAAGCTTTCGGTATAATACCGATTAACCCGGAACAATTCCGAACTCCAAAAACTGCACTGCCTTATATGAATCTTATTCTCCAGACCATTCCGGAACCTCTCGTGATGTCTCGGATCCCATCCGAGACTCCGAACAAAAACTCATAAACCAATTATCCAATCTATCCTAGCGTCGAGACACGTTAAGTGTGTGACCCTTCGGGTTCGAGAATATGCGGACACGATCTTCTATCAATAATCAACAGCGGGGTCTAGAAACCCATATTGACTCCCACACATTCATCGATGATCATATCGGATGAACCACGATGCCAGGATTCAATCAATCCCATATATATTCCCTTCGCCTCGCGATATTTTACTTGCCCGAGATTTGATCGTGGTACCGTTATACCTAGTTCAATCTCGTTCACAGCAAGTACTTTACTCGTTCCGTAATCCGATATCACTTTGTGATTAACTCCTTAACCACATGCTTGCAAGCGGTGTTGATATCGATTACCGAGTGGGCCTGAAGTATATCTCTCCGACTTGGGAGGGACAAATCCCATCTCAATACATACAACCCAACAGATACTTTCCGATCACCTGAGAGACACCTTTATGATCACCCTCTCATAGGATGACGTTTGATGACCTCAAAGCTTTCTTTTGATACCAGGGAGTTGTATTATCTCATGGTCTAAGGAATACAATATTTGACATAAGAAAAGCTTCGCAAAGATGAACACGATGACACGATCTAATTGCTTCGCTTAGTTTGGGTCTGTCCATCATATCATTCTCCCAATGATATGATCTCATTATTAATCGACAACTCATGTCCATGGTTAGGAAACCTTAACCATCATTAATCAATGAGCTAGTCCATAGAGGCGTACTAGGGACACGGTGTTGTTCACAAACCACACAAGTATTAAAGTTTCCTCTTAATACAATTCTAGCATGGAATATAAACATTATCATGAACAAGAATTATAATAATAACATCTTTATTATTGCCTCTAGGGCATAATTCCAATAGTCTCCCACTTGCACTAGAGTCAATAATCTAGTTTACATTTGGCAACAATCTCACACCCATGGCACTGAGGTGCTGATCATGTTTTACACGTGGAAGAGGTTTAGTCAATGGATCTGCGACATTCAGATCTGTATGTACTTTGCTAATCTTTAGATCTCCATCTGCTATATAATCTCGGATTATATGAAACTTGCGGTTTATATGCTTGGTCTTTGGATGATATCTTGGTTCCTTAGCGAGTGCTATGGCGCCAGTGTTGTCACACAATATCTCCAGTGGGTCCAATGCACTTGGAACCACGCCAAGCTCAGTGATGAAGTTCCTGATCCAAACTCCTTCACTTGACGTTTCTGCAGCAGCCATGTATTCCTCTTCTACTATAGATCCTGCGATCATGCTTTGCTTGTAGCTTCTCCAGCTCACAGCTCCTCCATTCAAAATATACACGTCTCCTGTCTGAGATTTAGAATCATCCTTGTCGGTGTCGAAACTAGCGTCGACGTAACCTTTTACGACGAGTTGTTCATCACCCCCATAGACTAAGAACATTTCTTTAGTCCTATTTAGGTACTTTAGGATGTTCTTCACAGCTGTCCAATGTTCCACTCCTGGATCACTTTGATATCTGCTCGTCAAACTAAGAGCATTGGACACATCCGGTCTAGTACACAGCATGGCATACATGATAGAACCTATGGCTGAGGCATAAGGCACTTTGATCATAGCTTCTCTATCATTTACCGTAGCTGGACACTGAGCCTTGCTCAATATCTTACCTGACAACATAGGCACTGAACCTTTCTTTGCCTTATCCATTCTGAACCTTTTCAGAACTTTGTCTAGGTATGTACTCTGGCTTAAAGCTATCAGGCGACTTTGTCTATCTCTATAGATTTTGATGCCCAATATATAAGCAGCTTCACCTAGGTCTTTCATTGAAAAACACTTGTTCAAATAACTCTTCACATCGTTAAGCATGTTAATGTCATTTCCAATAATCAATATGCCATCCACATATAGTACCAGAAATGTCACCGAGCTCCCACTCACTTTCTTGTAGATGCAAGCTTCGTAGCAATTTGGAACAAATCCAAAGCTCTTGATCACTTGATCAAAACGAAGGTTCCAACTCCGAGATGCTTGCTTCAGTCCATAAATGGAACGCTGAAGTTTGCATACTTTATCAGCATCCTTAGGATCGACAAAACCTTCAGGTTGCATCATATACAACTCTTCATCAATGTTGCCATTGAGGAACGCAGTCTTGACATCCATCTGCCATATTTCATAATCATGAAACGCAGCAATTGCTAATAAAATCCGAATAGACTTAAACATCGCTACGGGAGAGAAAGTCTCATCGTAGTCAACACCTTGAACTTGTCGAAAACCTTTTGCGACAAGCCGTGCTTTATAGACGGTAACATTACCATCCGCGTCCGTTTTCTTCTTGAAGATCCATTTGCACTCAACGGCCTTTCGGTCGCTAGGAGGGTCCACGAAAGTCCATACTTGGTTTTCGCTCATGGATCCCAATTCGGATTTCATGGCTTCTAGCCATTTCTCAGAGTCTGGGCTCATCATCGCTTCCTCATAGTTTGTAGGTTCACTGTCTTCTACTAACAAGACAAATAAGACAGGTTGCCGCATTCACTCAGGAGGGGCACGTGACCTTGTCGACCTGCGACGTTCAGTAGCAGCATCGTCCGAAGCTTCATGATCCTTGTCATTAGCTTCCTAATTGTTGGTGCAGGCGACACTGGAACAATTTCAGGTGCTGCGCTACTCTCCAATTCAAGAGAAGGTTCAACAACCTCGTCTAGCTCTACTTTCCTCCCACTCACTTCTTTCGAGAGAAACTCCTTCTCAAGAAAGGAACCGTTCTTTGCGACAAACACTTTGCCTTCGGTTCTGTGATAGAAGGTGTACCCAATAGTTTCCTTAGGGTATCCTATGAAGACGCATTTCTCCGCTTTGGGTTCGAGCTTGTCCGGCATCAACTTCTTGACGTAAGCTTCGCATCCCCAAACTTTAAGAAACGACAACTTAGGTTTAGCACCAAACCACAGTTCATACGGTGTTGTCTCAACGGATTTAGATGGAGCCCTATTTAAAGTGAATGCAGCGGTTTCTAATGCATAACCCCAAAATGATAACGGCAAATCAGTAAGAGACATCATCGATCGGACCATATCTAATAGGGTTCGGTTACTCGTTGACACACCATTGCGCTGTGGTGTTCCGGGTGGCGTGAGTTGCGAAACGATTCCGCTTGCTTTAAGATGCGTGAGAAAGTCATAACTCAAATATTCACTTCCACGATCAGATCGTAGAAACTTAATCTTTCTGTTATGATGGTTATCCACTTCATTCTGAAATTCTTTGAACTTTTCAAATGTTTCAGATTTATGTTTCATTAAATAGATATACCCATATCTACTTAAGTCATCGGTAAAAGTGAGAAAATAGCGATATCCACCGCTACGAAACACTCATCGGTCCGCATACATCGGTATGTATGATTTCCAACAAGTCCGTTGCTCGCTCCATCATACCGGAGAATGGGGTTTTGATCATCTTGCCCATGAGGCATGGTTCGCATGTGTCAAATGATTCAAAATCAAGAGACTCCAAAAGTCCATCAGAATGGAGTTTCTTCATGCGTTTTACACCAATATGACCTAGACGACAGTGCCACAAATAAGTAGTATTATCACTATCTACTTTGCATCTCTTAGCCTCAATGTTATGGATGTGTGTTTCATCCCTTTCGAGATTTAGAAGAAATAAACCATTCACAATAGGTGCATGACCATAAAAGATGTTACTCATATAAATAGAACAACCATTATTCTCCGATTTAAATGAATAACCGTCTTGCAATAAACAAGATCCAGAAATAATGTTCATGCTCAACACAGGCACATAATAACATTTATTGAGGTTTAAAACTAATCCCGAAGGTAAAACTAAGGAGAGCGTGCTGACGGCCATCACATGAACTCTTGATCCGCTGCAACGCCAAGATCGTCACCTCATCCCTCATAATGGCCGTCTATTCCGTAGCTCTGTTTCGAGTTAAAATATTAGCAACCGAACCAGATCAAATACCTGTGCACTACAACGAGGGCTAGTAAGGAAAACATCAATAACATGTATATCAAATATACCTTTGATGGTGCCAGCCTTCTTGTCCGCTAAGTACTTGGACACGATGCCCGATGACCCTTGTCCTGCAATAGAAGCACTCAGTGTCCGGCTTAGGACCAGACCTGAGCTTCTTCTCAGCAGGGGCAACGCGCTTGCCGCCGCCTTTCTTGAAGGGCTTCTTTGCACCCTTACCTTTCTTGAAGGTGGGGGGCTTGTTTACCATCAACACATGATTATCCTTTTTGATGTCCACCTCCGCAAGCCTTCAGCTTTGCGAAGAGCTCGGTGATCGTATCAATGGAACCAATCTGATTGTGAGTCACTACAAAACTTTTGTAGCTGGGAGGGAGTGATTGCAGAACCTCACAATCTTGAGCTCCTCTGAATCTTGCATCCAGTTGCTCAAGGCGTTGAGTGTAGCCCGACATCTTAATGGCGTGCTCAAGAACGGAACTCCTTCCTCCATCTTGCGCTTAAAGAACTTCTCAGAGATCTCATATCTCTCAGAACGGGCCTGAGTCTGAAACATGGTTTTCAGCTCCTCGAGAATCTCAAAGGGCCCGGGATAGTCTTCAAAACGATTTTGAAGGTCCGATTCCATAGCAAACAACATGGTGCTCTTAATCACACCATAATCATCTTTGCGTGAGTGATAGACAACTTTCTCATCAGCCGGCGTAGTAGCAGCAGGGGCGTCACCTAACGCATTCTCAAGGACATAGTCCTTTTGACCGCCAGAGAGAATAATTCTCAGATTGCGGAACCAGTTGGTGAAGTTAGACCCATTGTTTTTAAGCTTTTCCTTCTCAGCAAAAACGTTGAAGTTGAAGTTGGACTTAGCCATTTGATCTACAATATTTGCAAGTACAAATTAGACTATGTTCATGATAACTAGTTCAACTCTTAATCAAATTACTAGATGAACTCCCACTAAATTCAACATCCCTCAAGTTGTTTAGTGAACATGATCCAAATTCACCACACCTAATCCGATCTTCACGAGAAGAGATGTGGTTTCAATGGTGGAAAACGAAGTGTCGATCATATCATTCATATGACTCATGCTTAACCTTTCGGTTCATGTATTCCGAGGCCATGTCTGTACATGCTAGGCTCGTCAAGTTAGACCCAAGTATTTCCGCGTGTGCAAAACTGGCTTGCACCCGTTGTATGTGAACGTAGAGTCTATAGCACTCGATCATCACGTGATGCTTGGACACGACGAACTTTTGCAACGGTGCATACTTGGGGAGAACACAGTTTTTATCTTGACCTTTAAGTGAGGAATCATCTTATAATGCTACCGTCGCGATCTAAGTATAATAAGATACATAAAAGGATAAACATCACATGCATATAACTTTATGTGACATGGTATAGCCAATCTTCGCGTAATGATCTCCATCTTGTGTGTGCCGGCATGATCTCCATCACTCCACCATGATTGCCTCCACCACGAATAGCAACTACAACTATTGCTAACTATTACATGGCGTATAAGAAGTTGACACACAGGTCATACACAATTATAAAGACAACCATATGGCTCCTGCCGGTTGTGTACTCATCGACATGCAAGTCGTGAAACATTACAAAACATGGTCATCACATACATTATACACATCACATCTTGGGCCATACCATATCACAGAAAACATCCCTGCAAAAACAAGTTAGACGCCTCTACTTTGTTGTTGCATGTTTTACGTGGCTTATGGGAGTAGCATGCTAAGAACGATTCTTACCTACGGAAAGCCACAACGGTGATATTATGGTTGCCAAACTCCGGTGTAAATCCCATGACAACTATAGTGAGAGAAACTGACATCCACCAGCCGCATGTGTGGAACAAGCCACACGTCAAGTGCAGAGCCGGTCTCGCGAACGACATCGCGTAAGGTTGGCCTGGACCGCTTCAATCTCACTATCCCGCGTCATAAGAAGAACACAAACAAGAGGCTTGCAACAGAAAACATCAACGCCCGCAACAACCATGTTGCGTTCTACTCGTGAAACACATCTACGCATAGATCTAGCTCTGATACCACTGAAGGGTTTCGCGGCATAGTAAATCAAAAATTTCTACGGATGCGAATAGAGGGAAGCCAAGATCTAATCTAGGAGATGCAAACAACGAGAAAGATTGGATTAGATCTTCATACCCTTGAAGATTCGACAATGAACGTTCGCTTTAACGTGGGTGATGTAGTCGTACTCGCTTCTCCTCCTCGCGATCCGATCCGATCTAGCACCACAAGTGGCGATGCCTCCGTGAGATGCACACGTGCAGCACCTCGACGTCTCCTTCTTCCTTGGTCCAGCAAGTATGGTGGAGAGATGGATTGGATCTACAACGCGACGGCGCGGTGCAAGTGGTGGAGAGTTTCTACAGCAGGGCTTCGCCTACACGCAGTCGGGAGGGAGAGAGAGAGGAGGGCAGCAGGGCGACTAGGCTTGAGGGGAAGGTGTGTGTGTGGGGGGGGGGGTGGTGCGCCCCAGCCCTAACCCCTCCCCCAAGCCCTAGTCCGGCGGCCAAAGGAGGGAGGAGTGGGGGGCAAGGAACCCCCCCCTTCTAGAAGGTCCAATTAGGGTTTATCCCTTGTTTGGCCGGTTGGGCCCTATGGGGCCTTGTGCCCCTGGCCCAATGCGGCCAGGGCACTCCCTCATAGGCCCATGCCCCCTACCGGAAGGTGGGGCCACGTTGGTCCCCTTCCGGAAGGTTCTAGAAGCTTCCGGTACAATACCGATTAACCCGGAACAATTCCGAACTCCAAAAACTGCACTGCCTTATATGAATCTTATTCTACGGACCATTCCGGAACCTCTCGTGATGTCTCGGATCCCATCCGAGACTCCGAACAAAAACTCATAAACCAATTATCCAATCTATCCTAGCGTCGAGACACGTTAAGTGTGTGACCCTTCGGGTTCGAGAATATGCGGACACGATCTTCTATCAATAATCAACATCGGGGTCTCGAAACCCATATTGACTCCCACACATTCATCGATGATCATATCGGATGAACCACTATGCCAGGATTCAATCAATCCCATATATATATTCCCTTCGTCTCGCGATATTTTACTTGCCCGAGATTTGATCGTCGGTACCGTTATACCTAGTTCAATCTCGTTCACAGCAAGTACTTTACTCGTTCCGTAATCCGATATCACTTTGTGATTAACTCCTTAACCACATGCTTGCAAGCGGTGTTGATATCGATTACTGAGTGGGCCCGAAGTATATCTCTCCGACTTGGGAGGGACAAATCCCATCTCGATACATACAACCCAATGATACTTTACGATCACGAGAGACACCTTTATGATCACCCTCTCATAGGATGATGTTTGATGACCTCAAAGCTTTCTTCCGATACCAGGGAGTTGTATTATCTCATGGTCTAAGGAATACAATATTTGACATAAGAAAAGCTTCGCAAAGATGAACACGATGACACGATCTAATTGCTTCGCTTAGTTTGGGTCTGTCCATCATATCATTCTCCCAATGATATGATCTCATTATTAATTGACAACTCATGTCCATGGTTCGGAAACCTTAACCATCATTAATCAATGAGCTAGTCCATGGAGGCGTACTAGGGACACGGTGTTGTTCACAAACCACACAAGTATTAAAGTTTCCGCTTAATACAATTCTAGCATGGAATATAAACATTATCATGAACAAGAATTATAATAATAACATCTTTATTATTGCCTCTAGGGCATAATTCCAACAAAATTAGCATAATCAGCAAACCATGGTGAAGCCACTCTAGCAGCAGATACATTAATGCTTGCTAATTGTTCATTTGCAAAGCTATCATTAATAGGAATGGGATCTAGCAGAATGTTTTCCATTCTAGATAAATGACCAGCCACCGGATTGTCTTTGCCTTTCCTACTGTATGTAAGTCAAATTCTTGTAGTAAAAGAACCCATCTTATGAGTCTAGGCTTAGCATATTTCTTGTTCATAAGGTATTTAATAGCTGAATGATCGGTGTACTATTACCTTAGAGTCTACAATGTAAGGTCTAAACTTGTCACATGCAAAAAGTACAGCCAAGAATTCTTTTTCAGTTGTAGCATAATTTCTTTGAGCGCCATCAAGAGTTTTACTAGCATAATATATCACATTAAGTTTCTTATCAACTTTTTGGCCTAAAACTGCTCCTATAGCACAGTCACTAGCATCACACATGATTTCAAAAGGAAAATTCCAATTAGGAGGTTGAATTATAAGAGCACTAATCAAAGCATTCTTTAGAACATCAAAAGACTCTACACAATCGTCATTAAAATAAAATGAAACATATTTTTTCAAAAGATTTGTAGAGGCTTGGATATTTTAGAAAAGTCTTGGATAAATCTTCTATAGAAACCAGCATGACCAAGAAAGCTTCTTATATCTCTTATATCCCTAGGATATGGTAGCTTCTCTATTGCTTCTATCTTGGCACGGTCCACTTCAATGCCTCTTCCTAAAACTCAGTGTCCAAGAACAGCACCTTCCAACACCATGAATGGCACTTCTCCCAATTTAGGACTAAGTGTTGGTCCTCACAGCGCTGCAAAACTTTGTTAAGATTAAACAAGCAGTTTTCAAAAGAGGTACCATACACAGAAAAGTCACCCATGATTACTTCCATAATTTTCTCAATATAATCAGCAAATATAACATTCATGCATCTTTGAAAAGTAGCAGGAACATTTCACAAACCGAATGGCATTCTCCTATAAGCATAAGTACCAAAGGGACACGTGAAAGTAGTCTTCTCTTGATCATCCTTGTGCAACGGAATCTGTGAGAAACCTGAATAACCATATAAATAACAAAAGTGAGAGTGTTTGGATAATCTTTCAAGCATTTGATCAATGAATGGTACATGATAGTGATCTTTACGAGTTGCCTTATTAAGTTCCCTATAATCAATGCACATCTATACCCATTAACGGTACATTGAGCAACAAGTTCATTTTCATCATTTGGAACCATGATGATTCCACCTTTATTAGGCACACAGTGGACAGGACTTACCCATTTACTATCTGCTATGGGATAGAAAATACTCGCCTCAATGAGTTTGATTACCTTTTTTCTTACCACTTCTTTCATTCTTAGATGAAAACTGCGTTGATAGTCAACAACATGCTTTGCATATTCTTCTAAGTTAATCTTATGCGTGCATAAAGCTGGGCTTATACCTTTCAAATCATCAAGTGAATAGCCAATGGCTGGTCTATGAGCTCTCAGTACTTCAAGTAATTGTTATTATTGTTCATCTGAAAGGTTTGCACTAATAATAATAGATATATTTTCTTATCATCAAGGAATGCATATTTCATATCTTCAGGTAATGGTTTAAGTTCAAAACTAGGATCTCCTTTAGGTGGTGGTAGTTCTCCTAGATTATCAGGTGGAATATGTAATTGCAGATGTTGTGGTTGTTAAGATAGTATTTGTTCTAGAGAATCTTTCTCTTCATCAAATGGCTCCTCTTGATTTAGCACATATCGCTCCATCGCGTCCGATGAAGCGACTTCCACTGAAGAAAGAGTCTCCACTATGTCTTTAGAGAGTTTTTCCTTTTCTAAATGTTTATCAGTAAACTTTGAAAAATGAAACTCAAGTCTTTCACCAGCAAATTTAATGAACACTTTCTCTTTTAGCAAATTAATTTCAGCACCAACAGTATGTAAGAAAGTTCTACTGAATATAACATAAAAAATGCATATTGGGAGAAACCAAGCACAATAAAATTAGCAGGATACTTAATCTTTCCAATTAATACTTCAACATCTCTAATAATACCAAGGGGACAAATATACTATTTATTAGCAAGTTGGATAGTTATACCTGTTTCTTCCATGTGGGTGGAATCAATATCAGGCTTGATTTTAAGATATAGAGAATATGGAATCACACTTATACTTGCTCCAATATCACAAAGTCCATGATAAGATGAAGTCCCAGTAGTACATGATATGATAGGTTTCCTAACTCTAGTGGTGTTACCTTTTATTACCTTGGTAGAATCTTCACATCAATAAACATCACAAGGTGTTTCTTCATTTAATTCCCCTGGCCGAAATTTGATGTTGAACTTGAATTTGTTCATATGGTTCATGACATCTTCTATCACTCTTATCAGTAACAATAGTGAGTAAATTTTCCTTCACTTTGCTAGGATAAGGAGGAGCTTCAAATATTTCTTATATCTTAGGAGATGAGACTTGATGAACCTGTTTCACAACTTTAGAAACATATGTAGAATTTTTAAGAGGTTCAACAAATACATTAAATACTTTCTTTGGAACATTAAGATGGTTAGCAAAAGATTTAGCAATTTCTACTAAAACATGAGAGTCAACACCAAACATGTTCTTAAGTTCCTCAAATAATATATAAGTAGAGAAATTCTCTACACATGAATATTCATATTCCAAACCTAGTTTATTATCTTTATCAAGATCCCAAGCTTCAGTATTTTGAGAGATAGTTTCCAATAAATCCGCTGCCTCCAATTGAGTTTTATTAGTGAAACTTCTTCCAGAAGAATTATCCAGGAAGTCCCTATGATGCTCAGGCAATCTCATATAAAAGTTTTTTAAGATAATTCTTTCAGGAATACCATGACGAGGATTTTTATGAACAAGACCCTTTAATCTCCCCCAAGCTTGAGCAATACTTTCTCCATTATGAGGCCAAAAGTTATAAATATGACAACGATCATCATAAGCTTCTTTAGGAGTATAATATTTAAGATAGAAAGCCTTTCTCAGATTATCCCAATCAAGACGATATTTATCATCTAGAGATCTATACCATTCACGAGATTTACCAGATAAAGATAAAAATAATAGATTCCTTCTTACTTCATTATCATAAATACCTTCAAGTCTAAATAGGGAACATAGTTCTTCAATTTCATATAGATGCCCCATAGTAGTTTGTCTTCCATCACCTGCAAAAGTTATCTCTCTATCTCTGTCAACAATACCAATAGGAATTTGATATTCAACTTCTCGTTCCGTAGGCTTCACAACTTTCTCTTTAGTTTTTTCATGAATAAAATCAAATAAGGTGAGTTGCAATTATTTATGGTTTGAGAAAGCCACGATAAAACAACAGTAAAAGGATAAAAATAGCTTTTAAGTTTCCTTACGAAACAGCTTACCAATAACACAACGCTCCCCGACAACGGCACTAGAAAAGTGTCTTGATGGTTCCCAAGTGCAGGAGATTAATTGTAGTACTTTTCAATAAATAAAGGTTGTCGAACCCACGAGGATCTAAGGGTATTGGTTAGCAAATTTGGCAAAGGAAATAATAGTAAATGCAATAGATTTGGTATTTTTAGTTTGTAGTTTGCAAGAATATAAAATGTTGAAAGTAAATAGTAATAAGTAAATGCTCTCAATGAGAGAAATCCCAATCCTCTATGCAGCAAGAGGACAAGCTCAAGTATGTGTGTGAACGTATATGTGACAAGAATTCCTGAGGGAGGCATGTATTTACTTAGCATAAAGATTTCTACACAATATGGTGAATATGTTGTCAAGTTTCATTCCCTTAGGGCGGAGCCTAATTAGGTGCAGCCATAAGTATACACTAAATACACCGAAGTTGGTTTGTCGGTACCGAAACTGCTCTGCCGGGTAGCCAAGTTACTTCGTTGGGCACCGAAGTGGTCTCATTGGGCTCGTTGGGCACCAAATTAGTCTTGTAGAGCACCAACATTTCTCAATCGGGCACTAGTTGTCTCGTCAGGCACCAAAGTTACTTCGTCGGGCACCGAAGTTTCCTCGTTGGGCTTAAAAGTTGCCTCGTTCGGCACGGAAGTTGCCTCGTCGGGCATCAAAGTTGCCTCGTTGAGCATCAACATTGCTTAGTAGGGCACAAGTTGCCTCGCTAGGAACCCAAGTGGCCTCGTCGGGGACCGAAGTTGTATCATCGAGCACCAACAATGCTCAGTCGGGCACTAGTTGTCTCGTCAGGCATCAAAGTTGCCTCATCGGGTATCGAAGTTGTCTCTTCGGGCACCAAAGTTAGTTTCTCGGGCACCAAAGTTGCTCTGTGGGGCACCGAAGTTGCCTCGCTGGGCACAAGGTTGCCTCAGTTCGGGACCGAAGTGGCCTCATCGGGCATCAAAGTTGCCTCGCTCGGGACCGAAGTGGCCTCATTGTCCACCATTACTCCGTGGGGCACCAAAGTTGCTTTGTGTCACACATAAAGTCTTCGTTGGGCACCAAAGTTGGTTTGTCAGGCAATAAAGTTGCCTCGCTGGGAATGAAGTTGCTCTATGGGACACGAAAGTTGGCTCATCGAGCATCGAAGTTGCCTCGTCGGGAACGAAGTTGCTCTGTCGGGCATCCAAGTGGCCTCGTTGGGCACCAAAGTTGTCTCATCGAGCACCAACATTGCTCAGTCGGGCAATAGTTGCCCAAAGTTACTCTCATTAGGCACTAAAATTATCTCGTTGGACACCAAAGTTATTTCGTCGGACACCGAAGTTGGTCTATCAGGCACGTAAGTTACCTCGTCTAGCACGGAAGTGACCTCGTCGGGCACCAAAGTTTTCACCAACTGCAAAGTTGCTTTGTTGCACAAAAATTGCTTCTTAACAAAGTTTTTCGAAACATAGGCAAACAAAATCTACTTTTGAAGTTCTCTTCACGGGTATCAAAAATGAAAACGGATTGTAATTTTGATGCTAGGTTCAAAAGTTACCGTGTTTTGAAATTTCTCAAAAAAAATCAATAGGATGCATCTGCAAAAAATGGTAATTAATGGACCATGTGAGTTTGTTGGGTTAGATTTCTCTCCATTTCTTTTTGTCAATGGGAAAACATAACTTTTTTTTCTAACGGTGCGTTAAATGTGATGGTTGGCAGAGACTATGTCTTCTCTAAGAGTTACTATCGAGCGCCTGGACGCTCACTAGATCGGTCCTACTTTTAACAAATAGAGCCCTTATATATATGGGCAGTACTATGGTGTCCTCCTGGGGATAATTCTCCAAATTCCCTCGGGTCCTCTTGCTGACACGTGTCCTAAAAAAAGCTCTAAAATCCTATTTTTGCTATAAACATACCCGTTTTTGCTACAATGGTCCTACTTTTGCTACATGTAGCAGAAAACGATTTGACCCAAAAATAGAAAAATAGACTGGACCTCGTCGGAGATTTCGCCAGAGACCTCGCCGACGACAGTGTAGCAAGAAAGTTGGGCTAACGTAGCATATCCGACCTCGTCGGAGACTCGCCGGAGGTTTTTGCCGGTAGACCTCATCGGAGACCGTGTAGCAAAAACGTTACACTAATATAGCAAAACCAAAGAACAAATGTAGCAGAAATTTGTATTTGTTCGAAAACCAACTTCACCGGAGACGACGCCTGAGATAGTAACACCATAGGCTCATGGTAGCAAAAAGCAAGTAAACCCAGTGTAGCAGCATAGTAAACCCAATGTAGCAAAGCCTCAATGCAGATGTAGCAAAATGCCGCCACCGCTTGTAGGTGCAACTCACCACTCCCTCTATAGCAAGCACTGTTGCTGCTTGTAGCGGTGCCCTAGTGCCATTGTAGCAGCTCTGCCATGGCCTTGTAGAAGCAACGCCGTGCTAGCATCTGTGCATGGGTAGCATCGACCTTGGCCACATGCTTTTACTGAGAGAGAGAGAGAGACCACAGACGCACTTCCTACCGATTTGGCAGGAATTGTCCATGTAAAGTGGTCTACTATTTTTGAAAAATGGGATGGTGCCATTTTAAAACTTTCATTTGGTGGTTGCTTCACAAAAGACCCCGTTTTGTGCACTCGGGAAATAAAAAATGGCTTTTTGATACGACGAAAAGGAAAACTTCCTCATGCAACATTGTTCGTCATCCCATGATGCACATGCGTGCACAATATGGGCATATTATAGCAAACTATGCCGCGATTCTTGACATAACATTGGTCATTTGACCTGAAAGCGAGGAAACTTCACTAGTAGAAAAAGGCTTATCCACAGGGGTCATACCCGTGGCGCACATCGATATGGTGGTCCACTGATAATTATTCGTGGCGCACGGCTAAGTGGGGGGCCACTGATATAGGCATACCCATGGCGCACGGACAAAATGGTGCGCCACTCATACCCTGGGGCCGGGGGTCGCCCCATCCCTGGGTGGCATACCTGTGGCGCACAGAATTGGGGTGTGCCATAGACAAGATAGGTTTTAGTGGCGCACAAGATTAAGATGCGCCATGGTTAGCAGTGGACCCGGTGCCTCTGAATTATCAGTGGCACACGCTATTTAGGTGCGCCATAGATAAGATTTCAAAATTCTGCTCACAACACCCCCCTTGGAATGCCTTTTCTGTCTTGCAAAAAATAAAAGAAAATGAAAAACACTTTAAACTTTAAAATCCTTTGACATGTAGGTAGGTAATATGGTCTAGTTTGTAAAAAAATTAAATATTATCAATTTCAACTTTTTTTGTAAAAAAAGATTATGGCACGGTAAAATGGTCATAACTTTTGCATATAATGTCAAAAATATCTAGAATATATCAAAACGACGAGCACAAATTTTTCTATCCGCTCGCAATGGCCAAAGACCATTTACCAATTTTTTAGATTCTCAAAATTCGAACAGGAAAAAAGATATCACAAAAATAAAAACAATTCTACAAAAAAATTAAATTTGAGTACACTTATCTGCAGCGTATCCTATTGTGGTGCTGTTGGAGATATGCCCTAGAGGCAATAATAAATGTGGTTATTATTATATCTTTGTGTTTATGATAAATGTTTACATTCATGCTATAATAGTATTAACAAGGAAACATTAATACTTGTGTGATTTGTAAACTAAAATAGAGTCCCTAGTAAAGCCTCTTTATAATACTAGCTTGTTGGTTAATAAATGATTATGGTTTCCCTATCATGAACATTGAGATGTTATTAACAACAAGATCATATCGTTAGGGGAATGATATGATGGACATACTCCTATAGATAAGCGTAGCATAAAGATCAAGTCATTTTAATAGTTCAATTGCTATATGCTTTCTGATACATAGTAACCTAATTCCTTCGACCATGAGATCATGCATATCACCTTTACTGGATGGATGCTTTGATGACATCAAACACCACACCGTAACTAGGTGGCTATAAAGGTGGCATTGAGTGTTTGGAAAGTATTGGTTGAGACACATGGATAAAGAGTGGGATTTGTCCATCCATATGACGGATAGATATACTCTGGGCCCTCTCGGTGAAATGTCATCCAATTAGCTTGCAAGCATGTGACTGGCTCACAAGGGATCACATATCATGGGAACGAGAAAAGAGTACTTATCGGTAACGAGATTGAACTAGGTATGCAGAGATACCGACGATCATAACCTCGGATAAGTAAACTATCGTGAGACAAAGGGAAATTGGTATCGTATGTAAGTGGTTCATTCGATCGCAAAGTAATCGTAGAAATATGTGGGAGCCATATGAATTTCCAGATTCCTCTATTGGTTATTGTTCGGAGAAGTGTCTCGATCATGTCCGCATAATTCACGAACCGTAGGGAGACACACTTAAGGATTCGACGTTGTTTGAGTAGTTATGGAATGATGAGAAAGAGAACGAATGTTGTTCGGAGTCTCGGATGAGATCCGGGATATCACGAGGAGATCCGAAATGGTCCGGAGAATAACATTCATATAAGGAAAGTCCTGTTTCGGAGTTGGGGAATGGTTCCAGTGTTTTCATCGGGAATGTTCTAGAAGGTTCCGGAATGTCCGGCACTCCGGAGGGGAAGGGTACATGAATGTGTTATATCAAGTTGGTATGATTGCATTATGTACTAGGTTTCATCGCTGAACAAAATAGAGGGTTTATTCAAATCCTAGTTTGAAAAAGTCAAACGGCAATTTGAAAGTCAAACGGCTATTTTTGGGAAGTGGAGAGGGAGGTGGAAACCGAGTTGGGGAGGAGTTCCTCCCCTCCACCTCCGGCCCACCTCCAAGCCGAGTTGGGGAGGGACTCCCCTCCCCTTGGCCGGCCCCTCCACCTATATAAGGAGGGGCAGGGCTCCCCTCCTAGACACACAACTCCTCCACCCCTAAACCCTAGCCGCCGGCGCCGCCACCTCCACTACCGCCGCCGCCGCCCTAGGGCAAACCGCCGCCGCCTCCTAGATAACCCTAGCCGCCGGCTTGCCCCCTCATCGGCGTGTCTAAACCCTATATCGTCGAGGGCTCTCTCATAGTCCACCATACTCGCTTCGGCTTAAGGCGAAGCCCTGCGAGATCTCCCCTCTACTTCCGGTACCACGCCGTTGTCTTTGCCGAATCGCGAGGAGAGTGCTACAACCTCCACGGCCTGCTGGAACAAGGAGAGGAAGGTCTTCGTCAGTACGAACATGTGACCGATCTGGGAGCGCTGCGAACGCAGTCTTGGGAAGGATCGTATACGCGATCTTGAGATCGGGAAGAGTACGACTACCTCACCCACGAGAATCCGCTCTCGTTAAACACTTTGGAATCTTCGAGGGTGAGTTATTCCATCGACTCGTTGCTACAATCTTGTAGATAGATATTGGCTTGTTTGTTTGTATGCGGTAGAAATTTTTTGTTTTCCATGCTACGAAACCCTACAGTGGTATCAGAGCCAGGTCTATATGTAGATCTGTTGCACGAGTAGAACACAATGGTCATTATGGGCGTTGATGCTTTTATTGTCGATTGCTTCTTGTGTACTTTGCATCTTGCGGGATGTTGGGATGAAGCGGCCCGGGCTAACCTTACATGACATCGTTCATGAAACTTGCTCCACGCTTGACATGCAACTTGTATTGCATAAGTGGCTTTGTGGGTGCCTGTTTCTCCTAGCATAGTTAAGATTCAATTTACAACGGGTGATTAACAATGCTAGTATCAATGTTGTGGTTCTTGTTCGTAAGTTAGAACGACACTTATTGAAAGCCCCAAACCACGTAAAACATGCAAAGAAAGTAGAGGCATCTAACTTTGTTTTGCAGGGGTGTGCAGTGATGTGATATGGCCATGATTGTGATTATATTTGATGTATGCAATGATCCTTATTGTAAGTTGGCAACCGGCAGGAGCCATATGGTTGTCTTTAATTTATGTTAAGACCCGCGTGTTTATTCAAAGTAGTTGTAATAGTTGAAGCCGGTGGACGACAACCATGAAGAAGCGTCATTGACATTGATGCAACGCCGGTGATGATGGAGATCATGTTCGTGCTTGAAGATGGAGATCAGAAGCACAAAGAAGAAAAGGCCATATCATATCACATATTATGAATTGCATGTGATGTTAATCCTTTATGCATCTTGTATTTCTTAGTAGACGACGGTAGAATTATAAGATGATCCCTCATGCACATGAATTTCAAGTCATAAAGTGTTCACCCTTAGTTAGCACCGTTGCTAAAGCTTGTTGTTTTGAAGCACCACGTGATGATCGGGTGTGTTAGATTCCGCAAGTGTATACAACGTGAGCAAGCCAGATTTGCTCATGCGGAAACTAAGGTTTGATCTTGACGAGCCTAGCATGTACAGACATGGTCCCGGAACACGGATCACCGAAAGGTAAAGCATGAATCATATAGTAGATATGATGAACATGTCGATTGTTCGCCATTGAAACTATATCAACTCTCGTGATGATCGGTGTTGATGTGGTGGATTTGGTTCGTGTGATCACTAAAACAATGTGAGGGATATTGTTTTGAGTGGGAGTTCACCTAGATTAATTTTATTATTAATTTGAACTCAATTTGTCATAAACTTAGTCTAAACTATTCCAAATATGTTGTAGATCAATGGCAGCCCCTACCATCAATTTTAATGCGTTCCTAGAGAAAGAAAAGTTGAAAAACAATGGAAGCAACTTCGGATTGGTTCCAATTTGAGGATTGTCCTCACACCGGTAATTTGACCTATGTCTGGATGCACATGGGTGACCCACCTGCAGTGATGCTTCCGATGAAGTAAAGAATGTTTACCTCACTCGGAAGACTCGGTACTCCACAGTTCGATGTGCTATCTTGTATGGTTTAGAATCGGAGCTTCAGAAAGGTTTGATAATTCAGACCCATATGATATTGTCGAGGATCTCAAATTGATCTTTGAGACTCATGCGACAATTGAAAGCTATGAGGCTTCTGAAAAGTTCTTTAACTGCAAGATGGAAGAGGGCAGCTCCGTCAGTGAGCATGTGCTTAAGATGTCCGCACGCAAACAAACTTCAAAGCTTGGGTATAGTTATTCCTAATGCTTTGGGGATTTACCGCGTCCTCCAATCACTACCACCAAGTTACAAGAACTTTGTGATGAACTACAACATGCAAAACATGAACAAGACGTTGCTAGAACTCTTTGCCATGTTGAAATCTGCAGTGGAGATCAAGAAAGAGCACCAAGTGTTGTTGGTCAATAAGACCACCAAATTCAAGAAAGGCAAGTCTAAGCGAAGGACACTTCAAGAAGGGTGGTAAGAAAGTTACCACGCCAACGAAGAAGACCAAGGCTGGACCTAAGCACGATCTTGAGTGCTTTTCTTTGCAAGGAGAAGGTCCTTTGAGCGGAATTGCCCAAAGTACTTGGCGGATTTGAAGAACGGCAACATCAAGAAGAAAGGTATATCGATATACATGTTATTGATGTGTATCTCACTAGTACTAAATAGTAGTGCACAGGTATTTAATCTTGGTTCGGTTGCTCATATTTGTAACTCGAAGCAGTCTTTGCAGAATAAACGGAAGCTAGCGAAGAACGAGGTGACGATGCACGTGGGAAACGGATCAAAAGTTGATGTGATCGCGGTCGGCACGCTACCCCTTCATCTACCATCGGGATTAGTTTTATACTTAAATAATTATTATTTGGTGCATGCGTTAAGCATGAACATTATATCGGGATCTTGTTTATTGCGAGACGGTTACTTGTTTAAGTCCGAGAATAATGGTTGTTCGATTTATATGAGTAATATGTTTTATGCACATGCACCTTTGATAGATGGTCTATTCTTATTGAATCTCGATAGTTGAAATACACATATTAATAACATTGAGGCTAAACGTTTGAAATCGAGCGATAACCCGACCTATATGTGGCACTGTCGTCTTGGTCACATTGGAGTGAAGCGTATGAAGAAACTCCATTCTGATGGACTTCTTGAATCACTTGATTTCGAATCACTTGAAAGATGCGAAGCATGTCTGATGGGTAAAATGACTAAGACTCCATTTTCTGGTATGATGGAGCGAGCTACGGACTTATTGGAAATCATACATACCGATGTGTGTGGTCCAATGAGTAGCATCGTGATGGTTATCGTTATGTTCTTACCTTCACGGATGACTTGAGTAGATATGGGTATATCTATTTCATGAAACATAAGTCCGAAACTTTCGAGAAGTTTAAGGAATTTCAAAGTGAGGTAGAGAATCAACGTAACAAGAAGATTAAATTTCTACGTTCTGATCGTGGAGGTGAATATCTAAGTTACGAGTTTGGCGAGCATTTGAAGAAATGCGGAATACTTTCACAATTGACACCACCGAGAACACCACAGCGTAATGGTGTGTCCGAACGTCGTAATCGAACTCTCTTAGATATGGTTCGTTCTATGATGTCACTTACAGATTTACCGCTATCATTTTGGGGTTATGCATTAGAAACAGCCGCATTCACTTTAAATAGGGCACCATCTAAATCCGTTGAAATGACACCGTATGAATTATGGTTTGGGAAGAAACCTAGATTGTCGTTCCTTAAAGTTTGGGGGTGCGAAGCCTATGTAAAGAAGTTACAGCCGGACAAGCTTGAACCCAAAGCGGAAAAATGCGTCTTCATAGGATACCCGAAGGAAACTATTGGGTATACCTTCTATCATAGATCCGAAGGCAAAATCTTCATTGCCAAGAATGGATCCTTTCTAGAGAAGGAATTTCTCTCGAAAGAAGTGACTGGAAGGAAAGTAGAACTCGACGAGGTTGTCGAACCTTCTCTCGAAATTGCGAGTAGCGCATCACCGAAAGAAGTTCCTGTGGTGCCTGCACCAATAAGAGAGGAAGCTAATGATGATGATGATCATGAAACTTCGGTTGAAGTTGCTACAGAGCCTCGCAGGTCAATGAGAACTCGTACCACTCAAGATTGGTATGATCCCGTTATGAGTGTCATGTTGGTGGACAACACCGATGACCCTGCGACATATGAGGAAGCGATGATGAGCCCAGATTCCAACAAATGGCAAGAAGCCATGAAATCCGAGATTGGATCCATGTACGACAACCAAGTATGGACTTTGGTGGACTTACCGGATGGCCGTAAGGCTGTCGAGAACAAATGGATTTTCAAGAAGAAAACAGATGCTGATGGGAATGTTACTGTCTATAAAGCTCGACTTGTCGCAAAAGGGTTTCGACAAATTCAAGGAGTTGACTACGATGAGACTTTCTCACCAGTAGCGAAGCTAAAGTCTGTGAGGATTATGTTAGCAATCGCTGCATTTTATGATTATGAGATATGGCAGATGGATGTCAAAACAACATTTCTCAATGGAGACATTGATGAGGAGTTGTATATGATGCAACCCAAAGGTTTTGTCGATCCTAAAGATGCTAACAAGGTATGCAAACTTCAACGGTCCATCTATGGGTTGAAGCAAGCATCCCGAAGTTGGAATCAACGTTTTGATAAGGTGATCAAAAGTTTTGGTTTTATACAAACTTATGGAGAAGCTTGTATTTACAAGAAAGTGAGTGGGAGCTCTGTAGCATTCTTAATACTATATGTAGATGACATATTGTTGATTGGGAATGATGTAGACCTTCTTAATAGTGTCAAGGAATATTTGAATAATAGTTTTTCAATGAAGGATCTTGGCGAAGCAGCTTACATATTAGGCATAAAGATTTATAGAGATAGATCGAGACGCCTAATATCATTGTCACAAAGTACATATTTGGACAAAGTTCTAAAGAGGTTTGGAATGGAAGATAGCAAGAAAGGGTTCTTGCCCATGTTGCCCAATACGACCTTGAGTAAAACTCAAAGTCCGACAACAGCAGAAGATAGAGAAAGGATGAGTAAGACTCCCTATGCCTCAGCCATAGGATCTCTAATGTATGCCATGCTATGTACTAGACCCGACATTGCATATCTTTGTTAGTTTAACTAGCGATATCAAAGTGATCTAGGAGTGGATCATTGGACAATGTCAAAAACATCCTTAAGTACTTGAGAAGAACTAAGGATATGGTTCTTTCTTATGGAGGTGATGAACAGCTCGTTGTTAATGGTTACACCGATGCTAGTTGGAACACCGATCCGGATGATTCTAAATCACAATCTGGATACGTATTTACTTTGAATGGTGCAGCAATTAGCTGGAGGAGTGCAAAGCAAAGCGTTGTGGCGAGATCTTCAACTGAATCGGAATACATGGCTGCTTCAGAGGCTTCACAAGAAGCGATATGGATGAAAGAGTTCATTACAGAGCTGGGTGTGGTTCCTAGTCTTGTGGACCCAATGTCTATCTCTTGTGATAACATGGGTGCCATAGCCAATGCGCAAGAACCAAGGTCACACAAGAAGCTGAAGCACATCAAGCTACGTTTTCACGCTATTCGAGAACATGTCCAAGATGGGGACATAAAGATTTGCAAAGTACACACAGATCTGAATGTGGCGGATCCGTTGACTAAACCTCTCCCGAGGGCAGAACATGACCAACACCAAACTGCCATGGGTGTTCGACTCTAGTGCAAGTGGGAGACTGTTGGAGATATGCCCTAGAGGCAATAATAAATGTGGTTATTATTATATCTTTGTGTTTATGATAAATGTTTACATTCATGCTATAATAGTATTAACAAGGAAACATTAATACTTGTGTGATTTGTAAACTAAAATAGAGTCCCTAGTAAAGCCTCTTTATAATACTAGCTTGTTGGTTAATAAATGATTGTGGTTTCCCTATCATGAACATTGAGATGTTATTAACAACAATATCATATCGTTAGGAGAATGATATGGTGGACATACTCCTATAGATAAGCGTAGCATAAAGATCAAGTCATTTTAATAGTTCAATTGCTATATGCTTTCTGATACATAGTAACCTAATTTCTTCGACCATGAGATCATGCATATCACCTTTACTGGATGGATGCTTTGATGACATCAAACACCACACCGTAACTGGGTGGCTATAAAGGTGGCATTGAGTGTTCGGAAAGTATTGGTTGAGACACATGGATCAAGAGTGGGATTTGTCCATCCATATGACGGATAGATATACTCTGGGCCCTCTCGGTGAAATGTCATCCAATTAGCTTGCAAGCATGTGGTAGCTCACAAGGGATCACATATCACGGGAACGAGAAAAGAGTACTTATCGGTAACGAGGTTGAACTAGGTATGCAGAGATACCGACGATCATAACCTCGGATAAGTAAACTATAGTGAGACAAAGGGAAATTGGTATCGTACGTAAGTGGTTCATTCGATCACAAAGTAATCGTAGAAATATGTGGGAGCCATATGAATTTCCAGATTCCTCTATTGGTTATTGTTCGGAGAAGTGTCTCGATCATGTCCGCATAATTCACGAACCGTAGGGAGACACACTTAAGAATTCGACGTTGTTTGAGTAGTTATGGAATGATGAGAAAGAGACCGAATGTTGTTCGGAGTCTCGGATGAGATCCGGGATATCACGAGGAGATCCAGAATGGTCCGGAGAATAAGATTCATATAAGGAAAGTCCTGTTTCGGAGTTGGGGAATGGTTCCGGTGTTTTCATCGGGAATTTTCTAGAAGGTTCCGGAATGTCCGGCACTCCAGAGGGGAAGGGTACATGAATGTGTTATATCAAGTTGGTATGATTGCATTATGTACTAGGTGTCATCGCTGAACAAAATAGAGGGTTTATTCAAATCCTAGTTTGAAAAAGTCAAACGGCAATTTGAAAGTCAAACGGCTATTTTTGGGAAGTGGAGAGGGAGGTGGAAACCGAGTTGGGGAGGTGTTCCTCCCCTCCACCGCCGGCCCACATCCAAGCCGAGTTGGGGAGGGACTCCCCTCCCCTTGGCCGGCCCCTCCACCTATATAAGGAGGGGCAGGGCTCCCCTCCTAGACACACAACTCCTCCGCCCCTAAACCCTAGCCGCCGGCGCCGCCACCTCCACTGCCGCCGCCGCCCTAGGGCAAACTGCCACCGCCTAGCTAACCCTAGCCACCGTCTTGCCCCCTCCTCGGCGTGTCTAAACCCTAGATCGTCGAGGGCTCTCTCATAGTCCACCATACTCGCTCCGGCTTAAGGCGAAGCCCTGCGAGATCTCCCCTCTACTTCCGATACCACGCGCCGTTGTCTTTGCGGAATCGCGAGGAGAGTGCTACAACCTCCGCTTTTCTTTGGAACAAGGAGAGGAAGGTCTTCATCGAAAATCAACGTGTGACCCGATGCGGGCGCTGCTAACGCAGCGCCGGAAGGATCGTCTACGCGATCTTGAGATCGGGAAGAGTACGACTACATCACCCACGAGAATCCGCTTTCGTTAAACACTTTGGAATCTTCGAGGGTGAGTTATTCCATCGACTCGTTGCTACAATCTAGTAGATAGATCTTGGCTTGTTTGTTTATATGCGGTAGAATTTTTTTGTTTTCCATGCTACGAAACCCTACAGGTGCGCCACGGATAAGCATGGATGGATTTTAAATCCGAGCCTCCCTTCCTCTTCTCCTTCTTCTCTTCTCCTCCTCTCATTCCCTTCTCCTTCTCCTCTTCTTATTTCCTTCTCCTTCTCCTCCTATCCTTCCCTTCTCCTCTACTTCTCCTTCTCTCCTTCTCCTCCAATTCTCTTCTTCACCTTCTACTTCCCTTCTCATCATCTCCTCCCCTTCTTATCATCTCCTTCTCTTTCACCTCTACTTCTCCTCCTTCACCTCTACTTCTCCTAGTCTGCACCCTCCTAGAACTCCACCCCGACCCAACCCCCGACGACGCCCTCCTCGAGCTTTTGCCCGACCCAACCCCCGATGGCGCCCTCCTCGAGCTCCTTCCCGACCCGACCCCCGACGACGCCCTTTTTGGTGACCTTTACACCATATCCACTCCCTATCCCTCAAATCAAATACCTATATGGTAATCCCCAACCACATCTTATCTTTTCAACCAAACACAAATTTGGCTCATCCCTCACACTCAACCAAACATAAAAAATGGCTATCCCTAACTAGGTGATTGGGATATCCTCGTTCCCTAAATGATACCCCTGAACCAAACATCCCCTTACCTACTTATTAGGCTTCCACATGTGGAGGGTAGGGCATGTTTGGTTCTTGATCTCGTGTTGCCTAGCCTTGCAAGGATTTAAATCTAGCACTAGCTACAACCTATTAAGGTTAGGCTATTTGTTTGGTTCTCTCACTTTGCTATCCACGTACGTACAATAGTTACCATTCACGAGAACTTTTCTCATTCCTTGCCGTCGGAAGCAAGCCAAATCGACTATCTCCGCTAAGCACACCTTTTCTAGTCTGTTGATGCTAGCTTGTCTGGCAAAGCAAAGTTTTATCTCAAAGTAGCGAACACACAATGGGTGTTTGATAGCCTGCAGGATTTTCTTGTCTCCCTAAGGGCAATCAATTGGGGAAATCCCGCGAGCGGCCGAGGGGAATCCCACCGCCGTCGCCGGGGCGCCTTCCCCTTCCGCTCCTCCCTCCTCGCCGCCGCCAGGACGCACCGGCGGCAAAGCCGCTCGGCGCTGGTGGCGGCGGGGCCCTTCTCCTCCCCCTGGTTCGCCAGATCTAGGCGCGGGCCAAGATCGACGACCGGCGGCGGCGCGCGTGCGCGGGGCGCGGCGGCGTCCAGCTAGGTGGCGTGACTAGGCGTGGTGGCGTCACCCTGCTGTGGCGAGGAGGGCTGCATGGAGCGGTGGTTTCGTGCTCGGGGTCGGCGGCTGCTGGACCGGGGCGGCGAGGGCCATGGACGGCGTTGGACGGGATCTAGGGGAAGCGACGGACGTGGTGCTGCAAGATGGATGCGATGGCGCGCCCTTAGTGGCGGTGCTAAGCCTACGTGCTCATCGGCACCGATGGTCGGCCTGCTCGATCCGTTCTCCGGAAACCGGCCGGCGGTGTGGGGATCGTTGTGTCAGATCTAATAAAGGAGGTGGTCCTTTGGTTTCTTTCGCACGAAGACGAAGATCTGCTTGATGTCTGCCCTCGTTGATCTGGTCTGGAGAGGCGGGTTCCGGAAGGCTCCGTCAGCGAACTCCCATGGGCTTATCATGCCTGGAGATTGCTGGATCGGAAGATATTCGGTCGTGCGCACCTTGTTTTTCTGGCCGTTTGGTTTCAGCGGGAGCGTTGCGAAGCTCTGTTGTTTGTTCCCTCCAAGTGCCATTCTTAGAGCCATGGTGAAGTCAGATACGGAGAATGTCAGGAAAGCGGAAATATAAGGGTAGCAATGGTGATTTTTGTTCTTGTGGTGACGGAGAACTGGCTGCGTGATCTGGGACTTGTTGCAGCGACTGTTGATGCAGGAAGACAACACAGGGGGAGTTCCCGTTTTACCTTACAGGGTGAAAATCCAAGGTCTGGCCTTAACTGGTTGTGCCTGGCAATGACCTTGTTGAAGGCATTGTTTTGTGAGCGAGGACTTTTTCCAGGGTGAAAACCTATGATCTTTGATCAGGCAACGACGGCGCTTGGACACTGTTTCCTTCTTGAAGGCGTTGTTATTGGAGTGGCGGACTATTGGTGTTATTCTGATGGTGTCAGTGTCGTTGCTTTGAGGATTAGTTCTCTGCAGTGTTTTTTTGTAATTCTTCTTTCTTTTTTTCTGAGCTGTGTGCATCCGTAGGGCCGCTAGGGCATGCGTTGTTGCAGAGGCTGGGTGTAATTGGTATCCCTGTGATATTAATATATACTCTTTTCCAAAAAAAAATTGAGGGCATGGTCATGGAGAGATGAGAAAATAGGGGTGTTATGCACTTTGTTTGGTTGCCTTGGTCGCATCGTTAACAACATAAGAGCATGTTTTATTGGTTGGCTGCATATAATTTACTGGCCCATCAACAACTACACTAACCCCAAGGCTAAACACACTTACCTTGCCACCACGGTTAGCGGCCATGGGCGATAGCGCGGCGGAGGCGAACGGCAAGTGGAACGCTAGTGGGAGGGGCCATCTGAGAGTGCCGTTGTAGGAGCATGGCGCCCGACGACGCGCAATGGCGGCGCTCCGTTCCTGGAGTCAAATCTAATGAAACTGACGAAAGTCGCCCAAAAATCTCAAATTTCGACCATGATCCTGAGAAGATATAATTCATGAAACTCGATGTGGATGGTCGGAATAGAACCCATCATCGATGTGTATTTTGTTCATGTAGAGCTTCTTATGAAACAAAGCATGTTACAAGAGGCGGGGAAAGAGTCTGTTTGAGAGAGAGAGAGGGGGAAGAGAGAACAAGTTCACCTTCACCTTAGGTACAGTTGAGAGAGCTATGGATAAATTTCTCTACCTTCACGAAAATGAAAAACTTGCAAAGAAAAAGTTGTGAGGAACCGAGAGCTAGCTACTCGTAAAAGGAAATTTTGAATGGTTGATTGTGTGCGATAAATTTGAAGAAATTCGTCCAAAAAAACTCTAACTTTGCCTATAAATCTGAGAAGATACTGTTCACAAAACACGGTACCGATGGTCGTAATGCAACCCATCGTCTGCTCTTTTTCATGTAGGTTTTTTTTAAATCAAAACATGTTATGGTAATTAGAAGAGAAAGAAGCAGTATGAATGGCGAGAAGACAGACCCTGTAGAGCAAGAGCAGGCTTTTGATCTTCGGGACGAGCGTGCGCTCGCTCACGGTCACGGGCGAGCAAACAAACCTCCAGACCAAGAACACAATAGCAGGAGCAGCACCAAGAGAACAATCGTACACGTCATTTCAACTTCCAGGCACAGGATTGTAAGAGTTTCAATGTAGTACCACGCAATGGTAATGGTATGTACACAGCCAGCGTCGTCGTCCGGCAAAAGGAGCAGCAGCCAGCCACGACACGACCTCATCCCGCCTGCTTGGCGCTGCGGGCTCGCCGACGGCGCTGCCGGGTGTGCACCATCCAGAGCACGACGGAGATCATGACGGCGACGGAGACGATGATGAGGCCGTCGTACACAATCCTGCTGTGCTGCTCGAGGCCGGGGCAGTTGTTGACGCTGATGGCGGTGAAGGTCTCCCTGACGAAGGTGCAGTCCTGCAGGTCCGTGAGGAAGGGCCCGTACTCGTACAGCCCCATGCTGATGCTCGCCGCCGCCGTCATCTGGTTGTACGCCGGCGGCGTCACCCGCCCCACCGACGTGCACACCTCCGACCCGGCCGGGCCAGACACCTGGCACCGGAACGGCTTCCACCCGTCGGACGCCGTGGCGAAGGTGACCTCGTCCGGAGCGCACGTGCGGGGAGTCATGTCCTGGTTGAAGGGGTTGCAGAGCATCGGCATGAGCGGGCCGGACTGGTTGAACCAGAGCGGCATGAACCCGGGCGGGAAGTCCCGGTTGGAGATGTTGACGATGACGTTGTTGACGAGCGCCACCAGCTGCGCCGTCACCTCCTGGCTCCGGTGCATCGACTCCTTGGCGGTGGCCACGTTCACGCAGGGGAGGAGATCGTCCAGCGCCGTGTGGTCCTGCGGGTGCGTCACCCACTCGTCCATGGCCACGCACGTGTCGCCCACCACGCTGCACGTACATACATAATACCTCTCTGTCAGTCAGTGACTGAACCTGCTGAACGATCGATGTTGCCTACACTGCACCTTCGATCAGAATGTTCGGTTTGGCCGGCGCTTACTTGTGCAGGAGGATGAACCCGCCGGCCATGGAGAGGGTGACGGTGAGGACGACCCATCCGGCGATCACCATTCTGCACCAGAGATTTCATCGTATTATACCAAATTTTCGCCCGGACGATCTCAAGGCTGGAAGAAACATGCAGCAAGGACATAGTTTGAACGGAAAGCAGTAATTGGTCTGTACTTACAGGGATACAAGAAACTGCAAGCCCAGCACGGAGAACACTGCAAAAGTGGCGTCAGTAATCCATTATTATTTCTGCAGAGTAAAAATGAACGCAACACACGTAGCACTAGCCAAAATCAGGTAATAAGAGATCAATGCTTACGGAATCCGAGTAAAGAAAGGCCGAGCATTACAACTCCAACAGCCATCAGGTAGTACTGCCTACAAGAAGAAGCAGACCAAAATCACATCACATTCAGAGGCAGGCAGAGAGCAGAGGAAGAACGAAAAACAAACAACGCATAACACTGTATGTACGCACATCTTGTCGACCACGTTCTTGATCTTGTCGGAGTTCTGCATGATGCGGGCGGAGAACTCGTTGGCGGAGGAGTTGAGCTTCTCCTCGACCATGTCGATCTTTTGCTGGACGTCGACGGGGAGGAAGATGTTGTCCACGCCGATGTTCTTGGCGGCGGCAAGGCTCCCCGCGAAGTTCCTCAGGTTGTCCACCGTCAGGTTGCCCTGCCCGACAATGTAGTCCACCGTGCCGATCGTGCTGCGGTGGAAATTTTCCGCCCCGGCGTTCAGCACCAAACACCCCGCGCTGCAATCACCAACCGCCATTGGGGATGTGCAAGGTCATCATTAGTGATCAATCAATCACAAGAATTTTGAAGTGGAGATGGGAAACCACACGAATTGGTTGCGTACATGGCGACGCAGGTGAGGATGACGAGGAGGATGAGGGAGGTGATGTAGGAGGTGGGCGAGTATCTGCTGCTCCTGTTCCGGCAGAAGCAGCAGCAGCAGCAGGAGATGACGAGCATCACCACCGCGAAGCCGAAGAACCACACGATGGCGACCAGGAACAGGGGTACCCCGGTGTACGCCACCGACTGCACAAAACAAGATGTGTAACAGGGTATGTCAACGTGATGAAATGCAGATTTGTTTATGAGGAGGCCAGGAATTTGGGTACGTACAGCCCAGTAGTGCATCTCGCTAATGTTCCAGCCGCCTTCGTACATGGTGAGGTTGGCCAAGGGGTCGCTCCGGCGAGTGTCCGCCGCGGCCAGAACGAGGGAGTTGTTCGCCGGCACGGGTGTCTCGGCGGCCGATCTCCTCCATGATGATGCCACCGTACTCGTTGCTTGTCCCTCTGCTCGATTCCGAAGCAATTGTTATGAATGGTCGTACAGAAATGCTACAGACAGGTTTAACTATAGCTGTGGTAGGAAATTCGGTGGGAAATTTAGTCGTGCAGTTTCTGCAGAGATAACTCAAGGTACTAGTACAAAGAATCATCAAGACGGTGGCATTATGAGACGAGACGAATGTATGGACTTCTGGCAGGTTGTACTCCTAAAGGAAAATTCATAGACCAAGATTGATTGAGCTTGACAATTGAGGGCCTTGCATACGACACCGAGCAATTAAACTTTGAACGGAGTAAAATCGGACAGGTAGGCAGGCTGAGATCGAAGAGGAACACCACCACAACAAGTTAATCGAGATCGATGCGGCACGAACCTGACAGAGCACGCCTCCCGTCAAAATTAGCGTCTGAAAATGAGGCACTGGCGGCGACGACGAGCAAGAGCAGAACGACGGAGGCGACGCCGACCGACGAGGCGGCGGCCTGCGTCATGCCCTTACACGAAGAACAAAGCGTATGCTCGATCCTCCTCTTCCTCCTCTTATTGCGCTCAATTCAGGATACGGGAAGGATACCTTCCCGGGAAACCAGCCGGATCGACCGGAAAGATGGATCGCGTCCCCCCTAAATGCGTTCCTCCTCCTCCAATTAATATTTACATCATATCGGTCTGCATCCCCCCTTACGATCCTTCCCTATTTTCTCCCGTTACTGCTTCATGTTGAGGAGCTGGGTAATGGCGGAGGCGGATGGCCGCCTACTGTTTGCGCCCTCCTAAACCGCCATGGCCGTAAATAGCAACACCAAACGCGTGCGCGTGCATGGCCGCTAGGCTGGTGGCCCGCTCGCCATGGAAGGGATACATCACGCGGCCCAATAGGCCTTTTTTTTGGGATTTCGAAATGGGGAATAAGCTATAACATCCCTGTTTTACCTAATCCTGATTAGGGTTTGGTTTGTGCACTATGAGCATACCATGCATTATTTTGAGTTTCAACAAACTTTGCATTTGAAAATGAAGAAGAAAAGAAGACCCTAACTCCCTATTTTTCTCCCTAAGTAAACCTATCTTAAAATGGGTTCATATTTTGAAAATCAAAATTTATATGGAGCCTTTGTTCTATAAATGGTTCCAGAGATATTTCAGATAAATCAAAAAAAATCTGTTTTGAAAATATGGATTGGAAAAGGAGGAGAAAAATGAAAAGGTTTCTAGAAAGAAAAAATAACACCTAATAAACCCTATCAGGCCGCAACCCAACCAGTCTCTCCCGCTCTCTATTCCTTTTCCATAGCGCAAGCCGGCCTAATACCCCTTCGGCCCCTCCTTTCTCGTCGTCTTCCTCCATACGAGAAGCTCTAGTGTGCCTATGCCCAGTTCGTTGTCAGCCACGTCCCTATCGTCGCCCCTTTACTGGAAGAGAAATCCAAGACGCCACACTTGATCTCCTTCCTCATCCCCATCCTCTTCCTTGCTCTCCCTCGCTTCCTCTCTCATCAAACCCGAGAGCACCCGAAACCCTAGGCATGATGCACTACTAGGAAAACAATCATAGAAAGGTTGCATACCCGTGGGGCACCAACATGTGCATGCGCCACGGGTACACGTGGCACATCACATACAAGTGCGTCACGCGTAGCTTACTCATGGTGTACCAAAAAAGGGTGTGCCACGGCTATGTGTTGGCCAGTCCTGCTGGGACTGCCCCACCTTACACGTGACACACGGAATATTGGTGCGCCATGGTGCACCAGTAAGAGCGCGTCGTGGGTAAGATACACACGCACACACCCCAACACGCAACCACATTCAACTCCCGGGACACACGGACACACCTACCTACCACGCACGCCACAACCACACGACACCCCACGCTAAGGCTTATGTGGGATCCATCGTTGGGTTAAGGTTTTTGGAGGTACATACTTTCCATCACTAGTACCGGAGTTCTTTCCTCTTGAACCAAGACTAAGAGTATAGCTACACAGAGTCCTGAAAACCCCATTGACTAACTAACTTGCCTAGTAGATTTCATAAGTGACATAGTTCGGGAATTCAATTTGGCATATGCACTTTGGATGTTCTAAAATGGTGGTGAAGGAGGTACATCATAACAAGTAGGGCGTGGCCGAGAACAAAAGAGGCACGACCTTCGTAATCTTGGTCCCTGCAAACAACTCTAGGGACCGACTTTGGGACTTGACCCATTACAACGACATCTACTTAGGGCGTGATTCATGGTCGTGGCCAACCACTCTCTATCGACACCCCCGGAAGCGTGTTAATCTAGTGGCACTAAGAGTCGGTTAGTACGTATGGGTAAAGTTGTACACTCTTGCAGGGTTAAATATTTTCAAAAAGTCGTGTATGTGATTACGGATGACTTGGGAATGAATTCAAAGATCATAAAGAAGAATAACCTAATCATAAAACTTAGCAAGAAAAGTGTGTTTAAGGATGTTTTCTCAGGGATCGAGTGGGTGATCCTAGTTAATAGGTTCAGCTGATAATAATTCAGTGGATATCAAAAGATGTGCAAAGCTAGAGATATCGCTCTACTATCCCCTTTTGAATATTCTGTTTAGTCGATCTTCTACTCCTACTTGTTTCACAAATAAAAATAGATTTATACAAAGTAACTCTACTATCCATAAGACTTGTGGAGTACACCCTGTACACAGCCTTGATTTTTTGATATTTTTGCAGCAGAGTAAGTTTTACTATAGAATTGAGTTCCATGTGACATCGACATCAACAAGTAATTTGGGGTTCCTAGGCGGCAGCATGGAACCTATGGGCTGGGACGACACCAATATGCTCCAGGCCTCTTAGGCCACTTGTTAAGTTTTCTATGTTTAATAGCAGAATTCGTCTTCCATCGTTTGATGTATGTGATAAATGATCTCTGCTTATAATATTTTGCTTCTTTGATCAGTTATGAGCTTGTATTGCTTCTTGAGTTGTAGGGTCACTATAATGTTACTGATTCTTTCCTTCTATACTCTCGAGCTCTAGGTTATACTTATGTCAGACAATAGTCTAGATTTGTCTAGTCCTGATCTCGGGGGTGTCACAGGATCTAGTACCAGAGCAGTATTGTTTGTAGTAGAACCTTGCTATTGGTTGATGTTGACTCTAGTGTTTGCGAAAACAATTTGAAAACTAAAAGTACTCCCTCCGTCTCACAGCTCAAGGCGTATATTTTCTGACACTTTTATTAAGGAGCGATCGGCTAGGAGAAAACTACCGTAAAGCTTCTTAATTTATTCTTGCATGCACGCAAGGAAACTTCTTTAATACTCTCTCAAACGGTTCTCCTGGCTCCTCGGTTCTCTCGCTCACGGATGTCACATTCTCTCTCCATCCTTTATCTCTCATGTATGCACACGTGTAATGTCTTGAAAAATATTCCAAAATAAAATTTGCGTTTTAATTTTTTTTCGCATCATCATAACATCATCATGCATATTTTATCCGTAAAATTATGTTATCAAACCATATTTTGTTTTACTAAATATCCTTGTGGTTTTATTAAACCCGTCTCTCCTTTTATTTTAAAATTAAAACAAATAATATTTCTCACAACAAAAACTTTTCTTATTTTATAAATAAAATTTAGGCTAAAGACCCGTCTAAAGTTTTAGCCCAAAACCAATCCCATCTAGTCTACTATATAAATATCTCAATCCCCGTTTCTTTTCCCAAATCCTAGACCTAATCTCACTCCCTACCCCGCCTCCGCCAGAGACACACACAGCACTCACGCATGCACACACACTGCTGCACCCAACACGTTACACATTCCCACACCACGTCCAGACACGCATACCACATGACCACACAAAACACAACTCACGCCCGCACGCACTTCAGGCCTGGGAGGGAGCGTCCTGTCGATCCCATCGCGATCCCCTTCCTACGCCCTCTGTCGCCGCCGCCAGGAGTCCATGAGCCCGACCGATCTCGCCTTCCCCAACCCCGCGTCTTCTCCCTGGAAGCACGCCGCCACCTGCACCATCCGCGATGCCCGTCGCAGCCGTCCTCCCGGCGCCCTTCCTCCTCATGCCGAGCTCGCCTCCCCGCTGCCGGCGGTCCTGTTCCTCGACCTCGCGCACCTTCTGTGGCCGCCTCGACCTCCCAGTAGCGACGCCGCCAACCTCCTCGCCGGCCGCCCGCGACCCCCGCGGCCTCCTCTTCCCTCGCCGGCGCGGCGTGCCGCGTCTGCCTCCGCCTCTCCCCTATGCGTGTTGCATCGCGCCGACACACATCCTCGAGCCACCCCGAGCTCGCCTTCTGACCATTCGCTCCACGTCGGTCTTCTTCTCAGTTTGGGTCAACGGTTCATGTTGCCAAGACCACCGATGTCCTGCTGCCTCGCGTCGACCTATGCAGGATGAGCATCTGCTGCTGTTCCTATATATTTGTTTGCCATGCGTTTTCAGCTGCTTGTGCCTTTGTCTAAAAAAGGGACCATCTGTACCAGGATACCAAATCAAGGCACTATCTGTTTTGTGGTTGCTCGGCTACTTCCTTGATGCTTGGCTACGCCTCGGCTCTCCGATCCGGTGATGTGTCCTAATGATGACCCAAATCGGCCACGGACAAAAGACGGAAGATAAATACTTCGACATGGAACACGACGACGATGGCGTCGAAATACAATAGGTCCTTCGAGGAACCCGAAGACCGAACCCCAACTCTCGTCGACTCTCAAGACCTTCTTCCTGGATTCGAAAGCCCCAACTCCAACGGATCCCAAGATCTTCGGAACCAATGTGTGATCCCTTTCCGATATCCTATTTTTATAAATATAATATAACTTGTCCATATTAAATTATCAATGCTTGCATACATATATTATTGTTCGGAGATATATGGCGATCCATCTACTAAATAAATATGGAATATATGGGAGTGCTATTTATCTTGTCCCAGTTCCATTTAATATTGTGTAGCAAACCGATGCCATGATTTATCTTGTTAACCAACATTTAAAATTGCGGGGTAGTTAAATAACTTGAACCTAATAATAAATGTCGGAATCCCGATTCCGCTTAACATTGCTTAGTTAGACCGCATATTGGCATGCCATGCATCATATCATAAGCATGCTGGATCTTCCGCACTAGTATTAAATATTGCACCGGGTGTTCTTTCTAGTGCTTTGCTTCTTCATCGGATAGGACGATGAGCCGATGCGAGATACGACAGGCCTTCGGTTATCGACTTTGTCTCACAGGCGAGCATTCTCCCCCTTCTACCTTTTTTGCGTTTATAGTCTTTACTTCCTTCCTTTGATCTACTGCTATCCCTATTGTCGATGCTATAGTACTGTTCCTTTAATTATCTGCTCCACTATATTGCCTTGGTTGTCCTAGTGCCTTGTTTGTCTAGCTAGCTTGTCCTTGCGAGTCGTAGGCATGCTTAGTATTGCTCTCATACAGGTGGAACATGATACTTGGGTATTGACGGTGATAAGATAATTAAATTGGTAATGTCGGTTATGGTTATGGTTTCACCTAATGATAAGGCCCCGGCAGGGACCACCTTTGGGAACTGCTTGAGACGACCTAGGACCCGTTTGTTCTACGATACCAGTTCTGAGTTGATCGCGCTAACCAAACGTGGGGGCCTCTGAGATCCCCCCTCAACTACCGACGCTATTCGTATATCCAGAGGGTTACAAAATTGGTTTTCCATTTGGTGCATACGCATAATATGTCCTCGGACATGGGTGAGTTGATATTTCTTCGGACTAGATGTTTTGGTGGACTGCCATGGCTTGCATTGCATAAAACCGGGATATCGTGCCGGAGGTGGGATGGAGCTCTACAAGTTATCTTCCGATCATCGCTCGGCCGTAGACTCAAACGCTGTGCCACCTAGAGAATCAGATGTATCTCTTGTGTGGGTAAAACACAGTAGGTGATGCCTCTGGATATGCGCGTAGTTATGGTACAGTTCTTGTTGTGAGATTCGGAAGACACGCGTGATATGTTGCATGAAGGGTTGAGCATGCGTTTGGATACAGTAGTGCACCCCTGCAGGGTAAATCTTTTCGAGAAGCCGTGTGTCCACGGTTATGGGCGCCTCAGGAGTACAGTGTCATGATCATAGACAACTCCACTAATGTTTTGCCTCTAATAATATGATTAGTAATTAGCCTTATCAACTAAATACCTTCTTAACTAAAATTGCCACCGTGTGTGTGTTCCGCAAGAGGACTTCCTCGACTGGTCTTCGAGGGGGAAATCTTCGGATGGGTTATGTTTGGTGTTACATTATGCTATCGTATAGTGCTCTCTTATCTCGCTCTAGTAGCCGAAGTTGTAGCGTGTCTCTATAAGTTAGATAGTGCAAGCTTTTCTACCGCTGAACCCACCATACCTATGTAGGCGAGGACCGCCGAATTCTAGTCTCGCCGTGTACTGGCCTCAGTACTGACCGCTCTCTTTATGTTTTTCCTTTGCCCTTCGCCGGCACCCTTTGGCTTTGACAGGTATGTGATTGACGACGTTAGCAAGGTTACCCTTCTGGCTTGGCCTGGGCAGGGTTGGACACCGCTTGGTTATTCTTCAGGACTCTTAGTCCCATTTGGATATTGTCCGTACTCGGATACTATTTGGCTTTCTTCTTAAGTTGTATCTTCGTATTGTACCTTTTGTATTCTTGACTCGTTGAGTCGTTGTTGTATATATAAGTTCTTGTGGATTCTATTGTAAACTACTGTGATGTAACTACTTGTATTCAAATCCCACCCACACGAAAGTGTCTGGTGGGCGTCTTTGAATCGCTTCTATGTGGATTTTGGCGGGAAATGCTGAGATCTGCATAGACCCGATTCAGGGGCGTTACAACCCACGTGGAGTCGCTCCATAATTGCCGAGCATGCTAAAGAGGAAACAGATCGAAGGGGTAAAACTGAGATGCTAGTGAGTGATGTCTACGCACTTATATTCTTATAGACAGTTGTTGGGCCTCCAAGTGCAGAGGTTTGTAGAATAGCAGCAAGTTTCCCTTAAGTGGATTACCCAAGGTTTATCGAACTCAGGGAGGAAGTGGTCAAAGGTATCCCTCTCAAGCAACCCTGCAATCAAGATACAAGAAGTCTCTTGTGTCCCCAACACACCCAATACACTTGTCAGGTGTATAGGTGCACTAGTTCGGCAAAGAGATAGTGAAATACAAGTGATATGGATAATTATAAGACAACGGTGCCAGAAAAGAGCTTGACGGGTGGAAGAGACTAAAGGCAATCTAAAATAAAGATGGAAACAAGCAAACATGTAACATATCTAGTTGCAAACAGTGTTTCAATGCTTATAAACAAGTCCTAGGGATCATATTTTCACTAGTGGACACTCTCATATAAATATATTCTCTTCATGATACTACTCTAAACTACTTTCCGGTTGGACAACTCTAATCCACGGTAGGGCTACAAAAGCACTCTTTCAAGTTTGCAATCCCCATCTAGATAACCCCACATTGTCACCTTGAGCACTAGATGGTTCCTTCAAACACCACAATTTCATAGAGACAACCAACTCAAAATATAACTCATGATAAGTATTGACACGTCGGAAACGTATCTATAATTTTTGATGCCCCATGCTTGTTTAGTATCTACTTTGCTTTACTTGTCCACACTCTGAGGTGCTTTTTACATGTTTTCTGGTACTAACCTATTAACAAGTTGCAACAGTGTCAGATGCCTGTTTTTTGCTGTTTTTGGTTTCAGAAAAGTTAGTAAAGAAATATTCTCGGAATTGGACGGGACAAACGGCAAAGTCAATTACTTTCCGTGGGGAACAAGAAGTCCAGAGGAGAGCCAGAGAGGCCGGCCAAAGGGGCCACCCCCTCCCCCCTCCCAGCCGCGGCCATAGGTGGGCCCGTGCTTGGCTAGGGTTTGGTGGCCCTGGCCGCCTCCCGGTCTCGCCCCTTCGCCTATAAGAAGCCACCGATGCAGAAACTCTCAATACCCTATCAGAAATCCACGAAACCGCCTGTAGCCGCCGCCAGCATCGTCTCTAGATCGGGGGGATCTGAAGCTCTTCCCGGCACCCTGCCGAAGGGGATATCATCCCGAAGGCCTTCTCTCTGGTATGATTCGTGAGTAGTTCCACCTTGGATTATGCGTCCATGTAGTAGCTAGATGGTTGTATCTCCTCCTTTGTGCTTTCATGTATAGATCTTGTGAGCTCCGTTCATGATCAAGATCTAATCTATTTGTAATCATGCATGTTGTGTTTGCGGGGATCCGATGGATATTGAGATTATTATGTTGGTTTGATTAATGGTTTTATCTTTATGATTCTATCATGTTTGTGTTGTTTGTGATCTTGCATGCTCTCCGTTGCTAGTGGTTATCTTGGCCAAGTAGTTGCTAGTGACTCCAAGAGGGGGTATTTATGCTCGATAGTGGGTTCATGCCTCTAGTTTCCAAGGCAAGTGACAATAATCTCTTCAGTTGTAGATGTGTTGTTGCTATTAGGGAGAAAACAACGGTCTCTTGTTCACGGAACATGTGGACTATTTACCTTACACACTTTGCTTAAAGAAGTGGTCTGTTGCTTGCAACTTAATACTGGAGGGGGGTCGGATGATAACCTGAAGGTGGACTTCTAGTCATAGATGCAGTTGGATGACGGTTTATGTATCTTGTTGTATTGCCCAATCAACCTCATAGGATCTTTTTGGCTAGTAATTGCATTGTTATGCCTTGCTCAGTTCCTGTCAATTGCCCCGCTGTAATTTGTTTACCCTTCATGCTATGTTGTTTATCTAAGGAGAGCACCTCTAGTGAACTATGGACCCCGGTCCAATCTTTATCATTGATACATCTTCCACTGTTACCTGATTCCTTGCTACAAACCATTACCTTCCACACCATACATTTAATCCTTTGTTACAGCAAACCGGTGAGCTTGACAACCTCACTGATTCGTTGAGGCAAAGTCTTGAGTTTGTGTTGTGCAGGTCTCCGTTGCCAGCAACACCTGTGTGACGTTTCCTTCCTCCTACTAGTTCGATAACCTCGGTTTCTTACTGAGGGAAACTTGCTGGTGTCCTGCTTCATACCTTGCTCTTGGGGTTTCCAACAAAGAGTTCCACGACAAGTGTGGGGCTCCATCAAGTATTTGTAATCTTTAGCCTAAGTGCCACACGGTGTGCACGCTGTCACTTTCACACACGTGGGGAGAGCCGGAGATTAATTAAAGCACTTGAGTAGCAGAGTAGATCTACTTGATTACAAAGCTCATGATCCCAATAAGATCATGCACATAGAGAGAGAGATGAACACATAGCTACCGGTAGAGCCCTTAGCCTCGAGGAAGAACTACTCACTCCTCATCATGGGAATCAACAACGACGATGGATATGGTGGTGGAGATCGATGGATATGGCTCCAGGGGCACTTCCCCGTCCCGGCAGGGTGCCGGAACAGAGACTTATGTCCCCTAAATCTCTCCTTCGGTGGCGGCGACGCTGCGGAATTTTTCGTGGATGTATGATGGATTATCTAGGGTTTTCTCATCGGGGGCTTCTTATAGGCAAAGAGGGCAAGGTCGGTGGAGGCCCAGGTGGCGCCACCAAGGTGGGCCTGCGCCACCATAGGGTGTGGCCACCCTGGTGCCCTACTGCGTCTCTGCTTCGTGTTTCTGTATTGCTCCGGGAAAATAGTGTTGGAATTATGCCCTAGAGGCAATAATAAAGATGTTATTATTATAATATTGTTCATGATAAAGTTTATATTCCATGCTAGAATTGTATTAAGCGGAAACTTTGATACTTGTGTGGTTTATGAACAACACCGTGTTCCTAGTACGCCTCTATGGACTAGATCATTGATTAATGATGGTTAAGGTTTCCTAACCATAGACATGAGTTATCGATTAATAATGAGATCATATCATTGGGAGAATGATATGATGGACATACCCAAATCAAGCAGAGCAATTAGATCATGTCATCGTGTTCATCTTTGCAAAGCTTTTTATTATGTCAAATATTGTATTCATTAGATCATGAGATAATGCAACTCCCTGGTATCGGAAGGAAGCTTTGAGGTCATCAAACGTCATCCTATGAGAGGGTGATCATAAAGGTGTCTCTCAGGTGATCGGAAAGTACTTGTTGGGTTGTATGTATCGAGATGGGATTTGTCCCTCCCAAGTCGGAGAGATATACTTTGGGCTCACTCGGTAATCGATATCAACACCGCTTGCAAGCACGTGGTTAAGGAGTTAATCACAAAGTGATATCGGATTACAGAACGAGTAAAGTACTTGCTGTGAACGAGATTGAACTAGGTATGCCGATACCAACTATCAAATCTCGGGCAAGTAAAATATCGCGTGACGAAGGGAATATATATATGGGATTAATTGAATCCTGGCATCGTGGTTCATCCGATATGATCATCGATGAATATGTGGGAGTCAATATGGGTTTTCAGATCCCGCTGTTGATAGAAGATCATGTCTGCATATTCTCGAACCCGTAGGGTCACACACTTAACGTGCCTCGACGCTAGGATAGAATGGATAATTGGTTTATGAGTTTTTGTTCGGAGTCTCGGATGATATCTAGGACATTACGAGAGGTTCCGGAATGGTCCGGAGAATAAGATTCATATAAAGGAAAGCAGTTTTTGGATTTCGGAATTGTTTCGGAATGTTCGGTATTGTACCGGAAGGTTCTACAAGCTTCCGGAGTGGGACCAACGTGGCCCCACTTGTCGGAGGGGGGCGTGGGCCTACGAGGGAGTGCCCTGGCCGCATTGGGCCAGGGGCACAAGGCCCCATAGGCCCAGCCGGCCAAAACCCTAGGGAAACCCTAGGGGGGGGGCCTTCTAGAAGGGGGGAAGACTTGCCCCCCCCCCCCCACTCCACCCTTGGGGCCGCCGCCCTAGGGCTTGGAGGAGGGGGCAAGGGGGCCGGCCAGCCCTCTATATAAAGAGGGCAGGGGCGCACCCTCCTACCAGCCCTCCTTGAACCCTAGCCGCCTACCTGCTGCCCTCCAGGTCTCTCTCTCCCGACTGCGCGTAGGCGAAGCCCTGCCGCAGAAACTCTCCACCTTTGCACCACGCCGTCGTGTTGTAGATCCAACCTATCTCTACACCCCACTTTCTGGACCGAGGAAGGAGGAGATGTCACGGTGCCGTACGTGTGCATCTCTCGGAGGCGTCGCCACTTGCGGCGTTGGATCGGATCGGATCGCGAGGAGGAGAAGGCTAGTACGACTACATCAACCACGTTCTGTTGAACGTTCCGCTGTGCGATTTCTTCAAGGGTATGAAGATCTCATATATCCCTCTCGTTGATGGCATCTCCTAGATTAGATCTTGGCTTTCCCGTTCGCATCCGTAGAATTTTTTTGATTTACTATGCTGCGAAACCCTTAAGTGGTATCAGAGCTAGATCTATGCGTACATGTGTTTCACGAGTAGAACGCAACATGCTTGTTGCGGGCGTTGATGTTTTCTATTGCAAGCCTCTTGTTGTGTACTTCTTATGACGCGTGATAGTGAGATCGAAGCGGTCCAGGCCAACTTTACGCGACCTTGTTCGCGAGACCGGCTCCGCACTTGACGTGTGGCTTGTTCCACACATGCGGCTGGTGGATGCCACTTTCTCTCACTATAGTTGTCATGGGATTTACACCGGATGTTGGCAACCATAATATCACCGTTGTGGCTTTCCGTAGGTAAGAATCGTTCTTAGCTTGTTACTCCCATAAGCCACGTAAAACATGCAACAACAAAGTAAAGGCGTCTAACTTGTTTTTGCAGGGAGTATTTCTGTGATATGGTATGGCCCAAGATATGATGTGTATGTTGTATGCAATGATCATGTTTTGTAATATTTCACGACTTGCATGTCGATGAGTACACAACCGGCAGGAGCCATATGGTTGTCTTTATAATTGTGTATGACCTCTGTGTCAACTTCTTATACGTCATGTAATAGCTTTACTTTATCGCGAAGTAGTTAGCAATAGTTGTAGTTGCTATTCGTGGTAGAGGCAATCATGGTGGAGTGATGGAGATCATGCTGACACGCACAAGATGGAGATCATTGCGCGGAGATTGGCTATACCATGTCACATAAAATTATATGCATGTGATGTTTATCCTTTTATGTATCTTATTATGCTTAGATCGCGACGGCAGCATTATAAGATGATTCCTCACTTAAAGATCAAGATAAAATTGTGTTCTCCCCATGTATGCACCGTTGCGAAAGTTCGTCGTGTTCAAGCATCTCGTGATGATCGGGTGCTATAAACTCTACGTTCACATACAACGGGTGCAAGCCAGTTTTGCACACGCGGAAATACTTGGGTTTGACTTGACGAGCCTAGCATATACAGACATGGCCTCGGAACACACGAACCGAAAGGTTAAGCATGAGTCTTATGAATGATATGATCGACACTTTGTTGTCCACCATTGAAACCACATCTCTTCTCGTGAAGATCGGATTAGGTGTGGTGAATTTGGATCATGTTCACTAAACAACTTGAGGGATGTTGAATTTAGTGTGAGTTCATCTAGTAATTTGATTAAGTTGAACTAGTTATCATGAACATAGTCTAAATTGTACTTGCAAATTTTGTAGATCAAATGGCTAAGTCCAACTTCAACTTCAACGTTTTTGCTGAGAAAGAAAAGCTTAAGAACAATGGGTCTAACTTCACCAACTGGTTCCGCAATCTGAGAATCATTCTCGCTGGCGGACAAAAGGACTATGTCCTTGAGAAAGCGCTAGGTGACTTGGCTGTAGATGCGCCGGCTGATGAAAAAGCTGTTTATCAGTCGCGCAAAGATGATTATGGTGTGATTAAGAGCACCATGTTGTTTGCTATGGAATCGGACCTTCAAAATCGTTTTGAGGAGTTCGTCGGGCCCTTTGAGATTCTTGAGGAATTGAAACCCATGTTTCAGACTTAGGCCCGTTCTGAGAGATATGAGATCTCTGAGAAATTCTTTAACTGCAAGATGGAGGAAGGGAGTTCCGTTAGTGAGCACGCCATTAAGATGTCGGGCTACACTCAACGTCTTGAGCAACTGGACTGCAAGATTCCAGAAGAGCTCAAGATTGACAGAGTTCTACAATCACTCCCTCCTAGCTATAAAGGTTTTGTAGTTACTCATAATCAGATTGGTTCCACTGATACGATCACTGAGCTCTTCGCTAAGCTGAAAGCTGCGGAGGTGGACATCAAGAAAAATAATCATGTGTTGATGGTCAACAAGCCCCCCAGCTTTAATAAAGGTAAGGGTGCAAAGAAGTCCTTCAAGAAAGGCAGCGGCAAGCGCGTTTCCCCTGCTGAGAAGAAGCTCAAGTCTGGACCTAAGCCGGACACTGAGTGCTTCTATTGCAAGGACAAGGGTCACTAGAAGCGCAACTGTCCGAAGTACTTAGCGGACAAGAAGGCTGACACCATTAAAGGTATATTTGATATACATGTTATTGATGTTTACCTTACTAACGCTCGTTGTAGTGCCTGGGTATTTGATACTGGTTCAGTTGCTAATATTTATAACTCGAAACAGGAGCTACGGAATAGACGACGGCTAGCAAGGGATGAGGTGACGATGAGCGTTGACAACGGATCAAGAGTTGATGTGATGGCCGTCGGCACGCTCTCCTTAGTTTTACCTTCGTGATTAGTTTTAAACCTTAATAAATGTTATTATGTGCCTGCGTTGAGTATGAACATCATATCTGGATCGTGTTTATTGCAAGACGGTTATTCAGTTAAATCGGAGAATAATGGTTGTTCTATTTATATGAGTAACATCTTTTATGGTCATGCACCTGCTATGAATGGTTTATTTCTTCTGAATCTCGAAAGCAATAAAACACACATCCATAACATTGAGGCTAAGAGATGCAAAGTAGATAGTGATAATTCAACTTATTTGTGGCACTGCCGTCTAGGTTATATTGGCGTAAAACGCATGAAGAAACTCCATTCTGATGGACTTTTGGAGTCTCTTGATTTTGAATCATTTGACACGTGGGAGCCGTGCCTCATGGGCAAGATGATCAAAACCCCGTTCTCCGGAATAATGGAGTGAGCAACAGACTTGTTGGAAATCATACATACCGATGTATGCGGACCAATGAGTGTTTCGACGCGCGGTGGATATCGCTATTTTCTCACTTTTACTGATGACTTAAGTAGATATGGGTATATCTATTTAATGAAACATAAATCTGAAACGTTTGAAAAGTTCAAAGAATTTCAGAACAAAGTGGAAAACCATCGTAACAGGAAAATTAAATTTCTACGATCCGACCGTGGAGGTGAATATTTGAGTTATGATTTTCTCACGCATCTTAAAGCAAGCGGAATCGTTTCGCAACTCACGCCACCCGGAACACCACAGCGCAATGGTGTGTCTGAACGCCGGAATCGAACTCTATTAGATATGGTGCTATCGATGATGTCTCTTACAGATTTGACGTTATCATTTTGGGGTTATGCATTAGAAACCGCTGCATTCACTTTAAATAGGGCACCATCTAAATCCGTTGAGACGACACCATATTAACTGTGGTTTGGTGCTAAACCTAAGTTGTCGTTTCTTAAAGTTTGGGGATGCGAAGCTTACGTCAAGAAGTTGATGGCGGACAAGCTCGAACCCAAAGCGGAGAAATGCGTCTTCATAGGATTGTTGGAATTATGCCCTAGAGGCAATAATAAAGATGTTATTATTATAATTCTTGTTCATGATAAAGTTTATATTCCATGCTAGAATTGTATTAAGCGGAAACTTTAATACTTGTGTGGTTTGTGAACAACACCGTATCCCTAGTACGCCTCTATGGACTAGCTCATTGATCAATGATGGTTAAGGTTTCCTAACCATAGACATGAGTTGTCAATTGATAATGAGATCATATCACTAGAGAATGATGTGGTGGATAGACCCAAACTAAGCAAAGCAATTAGATTGTTTCATCGTGTTCATCTTTGCGAAGCTTTTCCTATGTCAAATATTGTATTCCTTAGACCATGAGATAATGCAACTCCCTGGTACCGGAAGAAAGCTTTGAGGCCATCAAACGTCATCCTATGAGAGGGTGATCATAAAGGTGTCTCTCAGGTGATCGGAAAGTATCTGTTGGGTTGTATGTATCGAGATGGAATTTGTCCCTCCCAAGTCGGAGAGATATACTTCGGGCCCACTCGGTAATCGATATCAACACCGCTTGCAAGCATGTGGTTAAGGAGTTGATCACAAAGTGATATCGGATTACGGAACGAGTAAAGTACTTGCTGTGAACAAGATTGAACTAGATATGACGATACCGACGATCGAATCTCGGGCAAGTAAAATATCGCGAGACGAAGGGAATATATATATGGGATTGATTGAATCCTGGCATCGTGGTTCATCCGATATGATCATCGATGAATGTGGGAGTCAATATGGGTGCCTGCACTTCGCTGTTGATTATTGATAGAAGATCATGTCCGCATATTCTCGAACTCGCAGGTCACACACTTAACGTGTCTCGACTTAGGATAGATTGGATAATTGGTTTATGAATTTTTGTTCGAGTCTCGGATGGGATCCGGATATCACGAGAGGTTCGAAATGGTCCTAGAATAAGATTCGAATAAGGCAGAGCAGTTTTTGGAGTTCGGAATAGTTCCGGATTAATCGGTATAGTACCGGAAGCTTATAGAAACTTCAGTAAAGGGGCCAACGTGGTCACACCTTCCGGGAGGGGGCATGTGCCTATGAGGGAGTGTCCTGGCAGACAAGGGGCACAAGGCCCCATAGGGCCCAGCCGATCCTAGAGAGTTTAAATCGTTTAAACTAGAGATAAGATAAGATAGGATTTCTAGATAAGGAGAGTTTAAATTGTTTAAACTAGAGATAGGCTTGGAGGAGGTTAGGCTGGCCGCACCCCCTCTATATATAGAGGGCTGGTGCGCCTCTCACACTCCCCTTACACCTTCCTCCAAACCCTGCCGCCTTCCTCTCTCCCTCCGACTGCTTGTAGGCGAAGCCCTGCAGTAAATTCTCCACCATATACACCACGCCGTCAGGTTGTAGATCCAATCTATCTCTCCACCATACGTGCTGGTCCGAGGAAGGAGGAGACGTCGAGGTGCCGCACGTGTGCATCTCACGGAGGCACCGCCACTTGTGGTGCTAGATCGGATCGGATCGCGAGGAGGAGAAGCGAGTACGACTACATCACCCACGCTCCGATTTAACGCTCACAGCGAATCTTCAAGGGTATGAAGATCTAATCCAATCTCTCTCATTGTTTGCATCTCCTAGATTAGATCTTGGCTTTCCTCTGCTCGCCTGTAGAAATTTTTGATTTACTATGCTGCGAAAACCCTTCAAAGGGTATCGAGCTAGATCTATGCGTAGATGTGTTTCACGAGTAGAACGCAACATGGTTGTTGTGGGCGTTGATGTTTTCTGCAAGCCTCTTGTTTGTGTTCTTCTTATGACGCGGATAGTGAGATTGAAGCGTCCAGGCCAACCTTACGCGACGCCGTCATGAGACCGGCTCCGCACTTGACGTGTGGCTTGTACCACACATGCGGCCGGTGGATGCCGGTTTCTCTCACTATAGTTGTCATGGGATTAACACCGAGTTTGGCAACCATAATATCACCGTTGTGGCTTTCCGTAGGTAAGAATCGTTCTTAGAATCTACTCCCATGAGCCACGTAAAACATGCAACAACAAAGTAGAGGCGTCTAACTTGTTTTTGCAGGGAGTGTTTTCTGTGATATGGTATGGCCCAAGATGTGATGTGTATAATGTATGCGATGATCATGTTTTGTAATGTTTCACGACTTGCATGTCGATGAGTACACAACCGCAGGAGCCATATGGTTGTCTTTATAATTGTGTATGACCCACGAGTCAACTTCTTATACGCCATGTAATAGCTTTACTTTATCGCTAAGTAGTTAGCAATAGTTGTAGTTGCTATTCGTGGTGGAGGCAATCATGGTGGAGTGATGGAGATCATGCCGGAACGCACAAGATGGAGATCATTGCGCGAAGATTGGCTATACCATGTCACATAAAGTTATATGCATGTGATGTTTATCCTTTTATGTATCTTATTATGCTTAGATCGCGACGGTAGCATTATAAGATGATTCCTCACTTAAAGATCAAGATAAAGCTGTGTTCTCCCCAAGTATGCACCGTTGTGAAAGTTCATCGTGTCCAAGCATCACGTGATGATCGGGTGCTATAGACTCTACGCTCACATACAACGGGTGCAAGCCAGTTTTGCACACGCGGAAATACTTGGGTCTAACTTGACGAGCCTAGCATGTACAGACATGGCCTCGGAACACAAGAACCGAAAGGTTAAGCATGAGTCATATGAATGATATGATCGACACTTCGTTGTCCACTATTGAAACCACATCTATTTCGTGAAGATCGGATTAGGTGTGGTGAATTTGGATCGTGTTCACTAAACAACTTGAGGGATGTTGAATTTAGTGGGAGTTCATCTAGTAATTTGATTAAGTTGAACTATTTATTATGAACATAGTCTAAATTGTACTTGCAAATCCGTAGATCACATGGCCAAGTCCAACTTCAACTTCAACGTTTTGCTGAGAAAGAAAAGCTTAGAAACAATGGGTCTAACTTCACCAACTGGTTCCGCAATCTAAGAATCATTCATCGGCGGACAAAGGACTATGTCCTTGAGAAAGCGTTAGGTAACCCCCCTAGCTGCGGTTACTGATGAGAAAGTTGTCTATCGATCGGCATAAAGATGATTATGGTGTGATTAAGAGCACCATGTTGTTTGCTATGGAACCGGAACTTCAAAATCGTTTGAAAACTATCCGGGCCCTTTGAGATTCTCGAGGAGCTGAAAACCATGTTTCGCACTCAGGCCCGTTCGAGAGATATGAGATCTCGAGAAGTTCTTTAACTGCAAGATGGAGGAAGGAGTTCGTTAGTGAGCACGCCATTAAGATGTCGGGCTACACTCAACGCCTTGAGCAACTGGATGCAAGATTCCAGAGGAGCTCAAGATTGATGAGGTTCTGCAATCACTCCCTCCCGGCTACAAAAGTTTTGTAGTGACTCATAATCAGATTGGTTCCATCGACGATCACCGAGCTCTTCGCAAAGCTGAAGGCTGCGGAGGTGGACATCAAGAAGGATAATCATGTGTTGATGGTCAACAAGCCCTCCTTCAAGAAAGGTAAAGGTGCAAAGAAGCCCTTCAAGAAAGGCGGCGGCAAGCGCGTTGCCCCTGCTGAGAAGAAGCTCAAGTCTGGTCCCAAGCCGGACACTGAGTGCTTCTATTGCAAGGACAAGGGTCCTTTGAAGCGAATCGTGTCCAAGTACTTAGCGGACAAGAAGGCTGGCACCATCAAAGGTATATTTGATATACATGTTATTGATGTTTTCCTTACTAGCCCTCGTTGTAGTGCACAGGTATTTGATATCGGTTCGGTTGCTAATATTTGTAACTCAAACAGGAGCTACTACGGAATGAGCGGCTTGCGAGGGATGAGGTGACGATCGCGTTGCAACGGATCAAGAGTTGATGTGATGGCCGTCGGCACGCTCTCCTTAGTTTTACCTTCGGGATTAGTTTTAAACCTTAATAAATGTTATTATGTGCCTGCGTTGAGCATGAACATTGTTTCTGGATCATGTTTATTGCAAGACGATTATTCATTTAAATCGGAGAATAATGGTTGTTCTATTTATATGAGTAACATCTTTTATGGTCATGCACCTCTTGTGAGTGGTTTATTTCTTCTAAATCTCGAAAGGGATGAAACACACATCCATAACATTGAGGCTAAGAGATGCAAAGTAGATAGTGATAATACTACTTATTTGTGGCACTGTCGTCTAGGTCATATTGGTGTAAAGCGCATGAAGAAACTCCATTCTGATGGACTTTTGGAGTCTCTTGATTTTGAATCATTTGACACATGCGAACCATGCCTCATGGGCAAGATGATCAAAACCCGTTCTCGGTATGATGGAGCGAGCAGCGGACTTGTTGGAAATCATACATACCGATGTATGCGAACCGATGAGTGTTTAAATGCGGTGGATATCGCTATTTTCTCACTTTTACCGATGACTTGAGTAGATATGGGTATATCTATTTAATGAAACATAAATCTGAAACGTTTGAAAAGTTCAAAGAATTTCAGAATGAAGTGGAGAACCATCATAACAGAAAGATTAAGTTTCTACGATCCGATCGTGGGGGCGAATATTTGAGTTATGATTTTCTCACGCATCTCAAAGCAAGTGGAATCGTTTCGCAACTCATGCCACCCGGAACACCACAGCGCAATGGTGTGTCTGAACGCCGGAATCGAACCCTATTAGATATGGTCCGATCTATGATGTATCTTACTGATTTGCCGTTATCATTTTGGGGTTATGCATTAGAAACCGCTGCATTCACTTTATATAGGGCTCCATCTAAATCCGTTGAGACGACACCGTATGAACTGTGGTTTGGTGCTAAACCTAAGTTGTCGTTTCTTAAAGTTTGGGGATGAAGCTTCGTCAAGAAGTTGATGCCGGACAAGCTCGAACCCAAAGCGGAGAAGTGCGTCTTCATAGGATACCCTAAGGAAACTATTGGGTATACCTTCTATCACAGAACCGAAGGCAAAGTGTTTGTCGCAAAGAACGGTTCCTTTCTTGAGAAGGAGTTTCTCTCGAAAGAAGTGAGTGGGAGGAAAGTAGAGCTAGACGAGGTTATTGAACCTTCTCTTGAATTGGAGAGTAGCGCAGCACCTGAAATTGTTCCCGCCCAAGGTTTACCGCACCAACAATAGAGGAAGCTAATGACAAGGATCATGAAGCTTGGACGATCTTTACTCTTGAGCGTCGCGGTCGACAAGGTCGCGTGCCCCTCTGAGTGGTACGGCAACCACTGTCTTATTTGTCTTGTTAGTAGAAGACAGCGAACCTCGAACTATGAGGAAGCGATGATGAGCCCGGACTCGAGAAATGGCTAGAAGCCATGAAATCCGAATTGGGATCCATGAGCGAAAACCAAGTATGGACTTTGGTGGACCCTAGCGACCGTAAGGCCGTTGAGTGCAAATGGATCTTCAAGAAGAAAACGGACGCGGATGGTAATGTTACCGTCTATAAAGCACGGCTTGTTGCGAAAGGTTTTCGACAAGTTCAAGGTGTTGACTACGATGAGACTTTCTCTCCCGTAGCGATGTTTAAGTCCATTCGGATTTTATTAGCAATTGTTGCGTTTCATGATTATGAAATATGGCAGATGGATGTCAAGACTGCGTTCCTCAATGGCAACATTGATGAAGAGTTGTATATGATGCAACCCGAAGGTTTTCGATCCTAAGGATGCGATAAAGTATGCAAACTTCAGTGTTCCATTTATGGTGAAGCAAGCGTCTCGGAGTTGGAACCTTCATTTTGATCAAGTGATCAAGAGCTTTGGATTTGTTCCAAATTGCTACGAAGCTTGCATCTACAAGAAAGTGAGTGGGAGCTCGGTGACGTTTCTAGTACTATATGTGGATGACATATTGATTATTGGAAATGACATCAACATGCTTAACGATGTGAAGAGTTATTTGAACAAGTGTTTTTCAATGAAATACCTAGGTGAAGCTGCTTATATATTGGGCATCAAAATCTATAGAGATAGACAAAGGCCGATAGCTTTAAGCGGTACATACCTAGACAAAGTTCGAAAAGGTTCGAATGGATAAGGCATTGAAAGGTTCGATGCCTATGTTGTCGGTAAGATATTGAGCAAGGCTCGGTGTCCACTCTGGTAAATGATAGGGAAGCTATGAGCAAAGTGCCTTATGCCTCGGCCATAGGTTCCATCATGTATGCCATCGTGTACTAGACGGATGTGTCCAATGCTCTTAGTTTGACGAGATATCAAAGTGATCCAGAGTGGAACATCGACAGCTGTAAAGAACATCCTAGGGTACCTAAATAGGACTAAAGTAATGTTCTTAGTCTATCGGGGTGATGAACAGCTCGACTTAAAAGGTTACGTCGATGCTAGTTTCGACACCGACAAGGATGATGCTAAATCTCAGACAGGATACGTGTATATTTTGAATGGAGGAGCTGTGAGCTGGAGAAGCTGCAAGCAAAGCGTGGTCGCGGGATCTACAGTAGAAGCGTCAAGTGAAGGAGTTTGGATCAGAAACTTCATCACTGAGCTTGGCGTGGTTCCAAGTGCATTGGACCCACTGGAGATATTGTGTGACAACACTGGCGCCATAGCACTCGCTAAGGAACCAAGATATCATCCAAAGACCAAGCATATCAACATAAGTTTCATATAATCCGAGATTATATAGCAGATGGAGATCTGAAGATCAGCAAAGTACATACAGATCTGAATGTCGCAGATCCATTGACTAAACCTCTTCCACGTGTAAAACATGATCAGCACCTCAGTGCCATGGGTGTAAGATTGTTGCCAAATGTAAACTAGATTATTGACTCTAGTGCAAGTGGGAGACTGTTGGAATTATGCCCTAGAGGCAATAATAAAGATGTTATTATTATAATTCTTGTTCATGATAAAGTTTATATTCCATGCTAGAATTGTATTAAGCGGAAACTTTAATACTTGTGTGGTTTGTGAACAACACGTATCCCTAATCGCCTCTATGGACTAGCTCATTGATCAATGATGGTTAAGGTTTTCTAACCATAGACATGAGTTGTCAATTGATAATGAGATCATATCACTAGAGAATGATGTGGTGGATAGACCCAAACTAAGCAAAGCAATTAGATTGTTTCATCGTGTTCATCTTTGCGAAGCTTTTCCTATGTCAAATATTGTATTCCTTAGACCATGAGATAATGCAACTCCACGACCGGAAGAAAGCTTTGAGGCCATCAAAGCGTCATCCTATGAGAGGGTGATCATAAAGGTGTCTCTCGGTGATCGGAAAGTATTGGGTTGTATGTATCGAGATGGAATTTGTCCTCCCAAGTCGGAGAGATATACTTGGGCCCACTTTCGGTGTCGATATCAACACCGCTTGCAAGCATGTGGTTAAGGAGTTGATCACAAAGTGATATCGGATTACGGAACGAGTAAAGTACTTGCTGTGAACAAGATTGAACTAGATATGACGATACCGACGATCGAATCTCGGGCAAGTAAAATATCGCGAGACGAAGGGAATATATATATGGGATTGATTGAATCCTGGCATCGTGGTTCATCCGATATGATCATCGATGAATGTGTGGGAGTCAATATGGGTGCGGACCCATTGTTGATTATTGATAGAAGATCATGTCGCATATTCTCGAACCCGAGGTCACACTTAACGTGTCTCGACGCTAGGATAGATTGGATAATTGGTTTATGATTTTTTTGTTCGGAGTCTCGGATGGGATCCGGGATATCACGAGAGGTTCCGGAATGGTCCGAAGAATAAGATTCATATAAGGCAGTGCAGTTTTTGGAGTTCGGAATAGTTCCGGGTTAATCGGTATTGTACCGGAAGCTTCTAGAACCTTCCGGAAGGGGGCCAACGTGGTCCCACCTTCCGGGAGGGGCATGGGCCTATGAGGGAGTGTCCTGGCCGCATTGGGCCAGGGCACAAGGCCATAGGGCCCAGCCGATCCTAGAGAGTTTAAATCGTTTAAACTAGAGATAAGATAAGATAGGATTTCTAGATAAGGGAGAGTTTAAATTGTTTAAACTAGAGATAGGCTTGGAGGAGAGGCTAGGGCTGGCCGCACCCCCCTCTATATATAGAGGGCTGGTGCGCCCCCTCTCACACTCCCCTTACACCTTCCTCCAAACCCAGTTGCCCTGCTGCCCTTCCTCTCTCCCTTCCGACTGTTTGTAGGCGAAGCCCTACGGCAGAAATTCTCCACCATATACACGCCCGTGTCTTGTAGATCCAATTTATCTCTCCACCATACTTGCTGGTCCGAGGAAGGAGGAGACGTCGAGGTGCCGCACGTGTGCATCTCACGGAGGCACCGCCACTTGTGGTGCTAGATCGGATCGGATCGCGAGGAGGAGAAGCGAGTACGACTACATCACCCACGTTCCGACGAACGTTCCACTGTGCGAATCTTCAAGGGTATGAAGATCTAATCCAATCTCTCTCGTTGTTTGAATCTCCTAGATTAGATCTTGGCTTTCCCTCTGTTCGCTTCCGTAGAAAATTTTGATTTACTATGCTGCGAAAACCCTTCAAGGATACCCTAAGGAAACGATTGGGTATAGCTTCTACCACAGATCCGAAGGCAAAGTGTTTGTCGCAAAGAACGGATCCTTTCTTGAGAAGGAGTTTCTCTTGAAAGAAGTGAGTGGAAGGAAAGTAGAGCTAGACGAGGTTACTGAACCTTCTCTTGAGTTGGAGAGTAGTGCAGCACCTGAAATTGTTCCAGTGCCCTCTGCACCAACAATAGAGGAAGCTAATGACGAGGATCATGAAGCTTCGGACGATGCTACTACTGAACGTCGCAGGTCGACAAGGTCATGTGCCCCTCCTGAGTGGTACGGTAACCCTGTCTTTAACTGTCTTGTTGGTAGACAACAGTGAACCTGCGAACTATGAGGAAGCAATGATGAGCCCAGACTCTGAGAAATGGCTAGAGGCCATGAAATCCGAATTGGGATCCATGAGCGAAAACCAAGTATGGACTTTGGTGGACCCTCCTAGCGACCGAAAGGCCGTTGAGTGCAAATGGATTTTCAAAATGAAAACGGACGCAGATAGTAATGTTACTGTCTATAAAGCACGGCTTGTCGCGAAAGGTTTTCAACAAGTTCAAGGTGTTGACTACGATGAGACTTTCTCTCCCGTAGCGATGTTCAAGTCCATTCGGATTTTATTAGCAATTGCTGCGTTTCATGATTATGAAATATGACAGATGGATGTCAAGACTGCGTTCCTCAATGGCAACATTGATGAAGAGTTGTATATGATGCAACCCGAAGGTTTTGTCGATCCTAAGGATGCTGATAAGGTGTGCAAACTTCAGCGTTTCATTTATGGACTGAAGCAAGCATATCGGAGTTGGAACCTTCATTTTGATCAAGTGATCAAGAGCTTTGGAGTTGTTCCAAATTGCTACGAAGCTTGTATCTACAAGAAAGTGAGTAGGAGCTCAGTGACATTTCTAGTACTATATGTGGATGACATATTGATTATCGGAAATGACATTGGTATGCTTAACGATGTGAAGAGTTATTTGAATAAATGTTTTTCAATGAAAGACCTAGGAGAAGCTGCTTATATATTAGGCATCAAAATCTATAGAGATAGACAAAGACGCCTAATAGCTTTAAGCCAAAGTACATATCTTGACAAAGTTCTGAAAAGGTTCAGAATGGATAAGGCAAAGAAAGGTTCAGTGCCCATGTTGTCAGGTAAGATATTGACCAAGGCTCAGTGTCCAGCTATGGTAAACGATAGAGAAACCATGAGCAAAGTGCCTTATGCCTCGGCCATAGGTTCTATCATGTATGCCATGCTGTGTACTAGACCGGATGTGTCCAATGCTCTTAGTTTGACGAGCAGATACCAAAGTGATCCAGGAGTGGAACACTGGACAGCCGTAAAGAACATCCTAAAGTATTTAAATAGGACTAAAGAAATGTTCTTGGTCTATGGAGGTGATGAGCAGCTCGTCATAAAAGTTACGTCGACGCTAGTTTCGACACCGACCCGGATGATTCTAAATCTCAGACAGGATACGTTTATATTTTGAATGGAGGAGCTGTGAGCTGGAGAAGCTGCAAGCAAAGCATGATCGCGGGATCTACAGTAGAATCGGAATACATGGCTGCTGCAGAAGCGTCAAGTGAAGGAGTTTGGATCAGGAACTTCATCACTGAGCTTGGTGTGGTTCCAAGTGCCTTGGACCCACTGGAGATATTGTGCGACAACACTGGCGCCATAGCATTGGCTAAGGAACCAATATATCATCCAAAGACCAAGCACATCAACCGCCGATTTCATATAATTCGAGATTATATAACAGATGGAGATCTGAAGATTAGCAAAGTACATACGGATCTGAATGTCACAGATCCATTGACTAAACCTATTCCACGAGCAAAACATGATCAGCACCTTAATGCCATGGGTGTTAGATTGTTACCAGATGTAAACTAGATTATTGACTCTAGTGCAAGTGGGAGACTGTTGGAATTATGCCCTAGAGGCAATAATAAAGATATTATTATAATCTTGTTCATGATAAAGTTTATATTCCATGCTAGAATTGTATTAAGCGGAAACTTTGATACTTGTGTGGTTTATGAACAACACCGTGTCCCTAGTACGCCTCTATGGACTAGCTCATTGATTAATGATGGTTAAGGTTTCCTAACCATAGACATGAGTTGTCGATTAATAATGAGATCATATCATTGGGAGAAGGATATGATGGACATACCCAAATCAAGCAGAGCAATTATATCGTGTCATCGTGTTCATCTTTGTGAAGCTTTTTCTTATGTCAGATATTGTATTCCTTAGACCATGAGATAATGCAACTCCCTGGTATCGGAAGAAAGCTTTGAGGTCATCAAACGTCATCCTATGAGAGGGTGATCATAAAGGTGTCTCTCAGGTGATCGGAAAGTACTTGTTGGGTTGTATGTATCGAGATGGGATTTGTCCCTCCCAAGTCGGAGAGATATACTTCGGGCCCACTCGGTAATCGATATCAACACCGCTTGCAAGCACGTGGTTAAGGAGTTAATCACAAAGTGACATCAGATTACAGAACGAGTAAAGTACTTGTTGTGAACGAGATTGAACTAGATATGCCGATACCAACGATCAAATCTCGGGCAAGTAAAATATCGCGTGACGAAGGGAATATATATATGGGATTAATTGAATCCTGGCATCGTGGTTCATCCGATATGATCATCGATGAATATGTGGGAGTCAATATGGGTTTCCAGATCCCGCTGTTGATTATTGATAGAAGATCATGTCTGCATATTCTTGAATCCGTAGGGTCACACACTTAACGTGCCTCGACGCTAGGATAGAATGGATAATTGGTTTATGAGTTTTTGTTCGGAGTCTCGGATGAGATCTAGGACATTACGAGAGGTTACGGAATTTTCCGGAGAATAAGATTCATATAAAGGAAAGCGGTTTTTGGATTTCGGAATTGTTTCGGAATGTTCGGTATTGTACCAGAAGGTTCTAGAAGCTTCCGGAGTGGGACCAACGTGGCCCCACTTGTCGGAGGGGGGCGTGGGCCTACGAGGGAGTTCCCTGGCCGCATTGGGCCAGGAGCACAAGGCCCCATAGGCCCAGCCGGCCAAAACCCTAGGGCAACCCTAGGGGGGGGCCTTCTAGAAGGGGGGAAGACTTGCCCCCCCCCCACTCCACCCTTGGGGCCGCTGCCCTAGGGCTTGGAGGAGGGGGCAAGGGGGCCGGCCATCCCTCTATATAAGGAGGGCAGGGGCGCACCCTCCTCCCACCCCTCCTTGAACCCTAGCCGCCTACCGGCTGCCCTCCAGATCTCTCTCTCTCCGATCAGCGTGGCGAAGCCTGCCGCAGAAACTCTCCACCTTTGCACCACGCTGTCGTGTTGTAGATCCAACCTATCTCTCCACCCCACTTGCTGGACCGAGGAAGGAGGAGACGTCGCGGTGACGTACGTGTGCATCTCTCGGAGGCGTCGCCACTTGCGGCGTTGGATCGGATCGGATCGCGAGAAGGAGAAGGCTAGTACGACTACATCAACCACGTTCTGTTGAACGTTCCGCTGATTTCTTCAAGGGTATGAAGATCTCATCTATCCCTCTCGTTGATGGCACCTCCTAGATTAGATCTTGGCTTTCCCGTTCGCGTCCGTAGAATTTTTTTGATTTACTATGCTGTGAAACCCTTAAAATAGTAACTTTGGTTTTTTTCGGTCATATTCCAAGAATATTGATTTTTAGCTTTTTGGAAACAAAAACGGCAGAAAATAGGTAACTGCCACTGTGGCATCTTGTCAATATGTTAGTTTCAAAAAGTGTATAAATACCTCAAAGTGTAGACAAAGCATAAGACAAATAATATAAAACAAGCATGGAGCATGAAAAATTATAGATACGTTTACTACGTATCGGCGAGTCTCTCACACATACGCCTTAAGTTCTGTAAAAATTAGAAATTATTTCTACGCCCTAAGTTGTGATACAAAGGAAGTATATGCAAAAACTTGAACTATTCTTGCAAAATATCTGACTAGTGTCGCCCTTCTCGAGGCGTGCAATGGCAACCTGGTTGGCAGCAGCTTGCTCCTTGATGTCTGCGACAACAACCTACTTGGTTTCTACATGCTGCTTGAGGTTTTTAATGTCCACTTCAATCTTGTGGAGGAAGGTGCTCTTCATGTCATCCATGATATCCTTTCGTGCAACGACAAGTTTGGTGTCAATCTTCTCATCGAGTAACATGGAGATCTCAACAAGGGAAGCCATGGACGTTGTTAATGGGGAAGATTTGAGGATCGATGGATCTAATAACAAATTGTCATGACCTAGATTGTGAAGGGGGTAGTCGTGAGAGGTGGGAGGCCTAGGGCGCGATTGTTTAGGTTTGGGCATCATGGTGTCTAGGGATATATCGACTATAGAGAAATATCTCTTTTTTCTGTTTATTTATTTTATAGCAATTAGACGTATATTCTCTGGCATATATATATTGGTCGGCCAACTAGAGATAGAAACTAAATCAACTAGGACTTCTAAATCTAAACGATGATCAAGACTTGCATCTAAAGAAAACTAGCAAATCCTAAGATAAGAAGGTTTAGATATGACCATCTTGCACTTGCCACGCACTAGTACACGGTATGCCTTTAGGGGCACTTTGGCTAGGGGCACTTTTGAAAATGCCTCTAAATATATTAATTTGGGGCATTTTTGTCAAGTGCATCTAAAGACACTACCTTTAAGGGTATTTTCATCTAAGTGACTATAAAGATACTACCTTTAGAGGCATTTTGCCAAGTGCTCCTAAAGATAGTATCTTTAAAGACATTTTCAACGAATTGCCTCTAAAGATACTATCTTTAGAGGCATTTTGCCAAGTGCCCCTAAAGATACTATATTTAGAGGCATTTTCATTGAAGTGCCCCTAAAGATACTGAGCTATTTTGCCAAGTGCCCCTAAATATACTACTTTTAGAGGCATTTCCATCAAAGTGCTCCTAAAGATACTACCTTTAGAGGCATTTTACCAAATATCGCTAAAGATACTACCTTTAGAGGCATTTCCATCGAAGTGCCCCTAAAGATACTATCTTTAGAGACATTTTTCCAAGTGCTTCTAAAGATAATACCTTTAGAGGCATTTTATCAAGTGTCCCTAAAACATAATACCTTTGGAGGAATTTCCATCAAACATAAACTATCACAACAATACTTGATAGCAAACATTGCAGGCAGTTCTCAAATAACATAAACTTAATAACATGTGTTTTGTCCATGGCGACATGTTTGCCTATGTTCTTTGCTCTTGTTTTTTGTTCCATCTAGAAATATTTTGTTCTATCTAGGTTAAAAAAAATTGTGTAGTCGATAGTTGTGATTTGTTGCACATCTAGGGAAGATACATAATTTTGTTCCACTTAGTCAAAAATCTGTCCCATCTGCGGTTAGAAACTTATTTTCATAGTCTTAACTTTTTGTTCCGTTGGATTTATTTTATTTGATCCATGCCTATATATGATTCATTTCTTCGAGAGAGTCAAATTTCTTGTCGTAATTTGTAGTCTTGTTTTTCTAGTCTAGTTATCTAAATTTTTATTCCTCTTATAGATGAGTTATGGTCCTTGGGCGCTGGAGTTTTGTTCCTCGTATAGGTTTGATTTTTTTTTCGGGCGCTACAATTGTTGTCCAAATTGTAGTTGTGCAAGTTTGTTCCACTTAATTTAAAATATTGTTCTTCATATATGTGCAATTAGTTGTTAGGCCGCTAAAGTTTGTTTCTCGGATGTTTCCAACAGTAGTCGTGATTTTGTTCCTGTTAGTCAAAACTTAATTTTGTTCATCGTGTATGCGATTTTTGTTCCTCACACGATAAAATTTAGTTCCTAGTGTAGATATGATTCGTTCCAAGAGCGCGGAATTATCCAGCCGTAGTCATGATTTTGTTCCAATTAGATCAAATAATTATTCCTCGTGCATCTGGTCTTTTCTCGGTAGCTCAAGTTTTGTTCCTCGTATATGAGTATTTTGTTTCTCGGGCGCTACAATTTTTGTTCCAACTTTAGTTCATGATTTTGTTTCAATTAGTCATAAATATAGTTCTCATGTATATACTTTTTTGGTCTTCATCCAGAGAGTGGGAAATTTTTTTCCTTCACCGTTTGCTTCTGCCTATTTTTCTTTTCTTTCTTTTCTACTTTCCCCCTTAGTTTTCCTTATGTTTCTTTTCTCAAGTTAGGTTCCTACTTTCTTGAGCATACTAGAATACTAGAACATGTTAAAAAGGGCTTTCACATGGCCTTACATGGCTGCATACGCTCGTGCAGTAATGCATAGACGTGCTGACGCATGCAGCCAGGCAGAGGAATACGCGTCCCAGATCGGAGCATCCAGCGCAGCATGCGGTTACTTTTCCAGCCGCGTCCGCAATGCAGTGCAACTAGGTGCGATTATTTTTTTAGTCCCACCTTGATTCTTTAGGATGAAACAGACCTATTTAAATAGGCAATGCTGCAAATGCCGTAATAGCCAGCTGATGGATCGGAGTACGATCGACAGAAACAGAAGCACAAAAAACCCATAATACTACATGGGTCCGCTTCCGCCTTGCTCAACTTCCAGGCACGGGAGGGAGACACGAGTAGCCATATAATGCCAAACCAACCACATACGAGCAATCGTTTTTCACTCCTAAATATTTATCCTACCTTTAGAAGCATTTCGTATAGTGTCACTAAAGTGTTTTAGGGGCATTTCATATACATTTCTTATAATGCCACTAAACGGATTTAAGGGCATTTATCTTAGTATCACTAAAATGTTTTAGGGGCATTTTGATCAAAGTGCCCCTAAAACTTTTACCGACATGCGTATTAGTGTCACATTTCAAAGTGCGTCTAAAACCCTTTAGAGGCATTTTGATTACATATAGAGACACTTTGAAGTGCCCCAAAATGACTACCGTGTTGTAGTGACGTATGACACATAACGGTAAAATATCAAGATGGTATTTGTTTTTCTTGTGTTGTGTAGCTTCAATGACCTGTGCCTAGAGGTGAGTTAAAATGTACTCATATATCTATTTATACTAAACCTTTTTACCTCTTCATCAATACCGAGATGTAAGATGTTTGTTGACTTTACTGATACACTATTCACTCTATTATATAAAAAATTTATTGTTTTGGGTATAACTAAAAACATTAATAACTCATAATGCACATCATTTATATTAAGGTACAAGTTTTTCATATAGTTTCAGTATTTTTCTAGTACAAAAAAAATCTAGTGCTACACTAAAAATGTACTTTGTTGCAAAAGTTATTCGCATTATTTAGTTTGCACCGTTTAAGAAAATAAATATCCAAAGTTTCACCATAAATCTAAGCAAACCGATATTTTCACATTACCCACCAATTTATTTACTCCCCTTTACTAATTATAATGTATTTATATATGTATATTTTTTGTAGTATCATTAGTATCTATGGAACTTGGTAGAGTGTTTTTAGAGTTTAGGTATATTAGCAAATAACATGGCATCAATATGTGGAGTTCAATACTATGAAGTTTAGGTGTGTGACGTCGATTAGTAGAGTCAACTCATCCATTGTATAAATGCCCTCCTATTTGCAAAGAAAAGAGTCATCGAGCTCCAACTAGCGGACATGTTGTCCATCCTCTTGTGCACATTTGATACTACCTCCATTTCGGTTTATAAGGCAGATACATATTTCGAGAAGAAAAATTGACCGTAAATTTTGTCAATAAAATAGAAACTATATTTAAAAAATATACCATTAAATTCATATTCAAAATATGCTTTCAGTTGTACAAATTTTGTGATATATGTTTCATATATTGTCGACCAAATTTATGATCAGACTATTTTTTCAAAGTACGTATTTGCTTTATAAATCAGAATGAAGGTACCAATTAACTAAGATTGACACATTCTCGTAACCTAGGTTCGAATTAACTAACCTCCACAAAATCTGCATACACAATTTATTTACCGTAGTATGGTCTTCTAGCATAAGAGCATCTCCACTTGGCTACCCAGGAGGCTGATCCAAACGCCGAATTTTGGTCCGCACGTCGAAAATTAGCCTAGTCGCGTACCAAGGACTTGTTTTCGTCCGGATTTCGGCGTGTTTTGGTCCGGCCTACCCAGGCCGAACCCAGGATCCTGGGAACGCCGGACGAAGCGAATTCAACGAGTGGATCCGCCTAGTCAGCATATATTCGCCCTTATTCATCCAAAGTTCGCCCATATTCGCCCAAATTTTTTCCATATTCGCCCAAAGTTCGCCCATATAGACCATATTCGTCCAAAGTTCGTCCATGTAGACCATATTCGCCCAAAAGTTCGGGCATATTTGCTCAAAGTTTGTCTGTATCGCCCATATTCGCTTAAAGTTCGCCCATAGTTCGTCCATATCGCCCAAAGTTCGTCCATATCGACCATATTCGCCCAAAGTTCGCTCATATTCGCCCAAAACCGCTTATATTCGCCCAAAGTTCGTCCAAAGTTTGCCGAAATTTGTTAAATTTTAGCCAAACGCGGGAACTCGTTTAGATACGCGAGTGGGAAACCGAGCGTACCCAGGCCAAAATCAACCTCCGTCCGGCCAAAAAAAAGTCCGGATTTCGGCCTGGATTCGCCCAACGAGTGGAGATGCTCTAAGACCGAGAGGCTTCTTCCCCATCCGGTATCAAAATTTTGGAATAGAAGATAGGGTTACTCCGTATATTCTTTCATTGCTTGTGCACTCTATTTTAACATCAAGAGGTAGAATAAAAAGTCAGAAATCAGGATGGCATGGAGGCGCAGTGAGAACGCGTATATACATCCGTCTTGTTCCACGCGACAGCACGCTTATACTTTCTCGCTTCCGATCAGAACGGTATGCAGGACATCATATAAAACTTGTCAGTTTATTGATTGTCTGCAAGCCGCCATACAGAAAAACGCAAGCACAGAAAACACTAAACAAAAGGGCCCCCTCGATCGGCCGGTGCTGCTGGAACAGTGCACATCCCGACGACGTGCTATCGATCGACAGGTAGGGAGGAGAAATGAAGGCGTACGTAACTACTCCCTTCCATTTCAGCAGCTGAGCGTCGCGCGAGGCGATGATCAACAGCACGTCGTCAGAATTCAGAAACCTTTTACGGTGGTACTCCGCCGGTATGTGATTCGATCAGTATGTGTACTGTACATGCTCCGTGCCGTTTACTTTCAGCCCATTCTTTGGGGGCCTCTTTCTACCTGAGCGCGCGTGGCGTCCGAGAGAGTTCCGATGCATTGACGCAGTGGCGCGCACGAATGCTGGCGTACGCATGCATGACAGGTTTGACATTGTGGCATGCATCATAATAACGGTGCGTGTTTCCCCGTTTGAGTATGGAGCAAGTTAGGCCGGTCGGCGCGGCGCTCATCATTGGAGCTCGCGGCGAGTCCACCGTCGATGCAGTGCTCGGCCGGCGGGCGTCTCGCGCGCGCTGGTCTACCCCACGCCGAGACTGCAGCGGCAGAGGCCATCACGCCGCAGCCCACATCGATCGCCATTATCTCAGCGGGCGGGGTGGCAACGACATGGCTGGCGGCGTGGCTCGGGCCGTGCAGGCAACACGCCCATGTGCAGTGACCGGCGTGCACAACGTACGTCCCCTCGCCGGCATGGAAAGCGACGGAGCGCCGCGCGGGACAGCAACGGGTATGCCAGGTCCGGTTGTGTCCATGCATGCATGAATGATGGATTGCCACGAGCGTACGGGCCGCGGCCATGCCGCTCATCACGTACGTACGCACAAGTTGTCGACAGTGTTAACCACCATAAGACAGGCCGGGCCGCCTAATTAATCAGGCGGGCATGCATGCATGCCGCACACAGTACAGGTCGATCACAAAACTCCATGTGACGGATCTCCCCTTGCCGTGTCTCTCGCCGACCAAACTCTCTTGACAAAACCATTAGAGCAATGTTCGGTCGTTAAGTGGAACACGGTACTCCATTAATCTATCTCTTCGATCTCACATGTGAAGCTCCTTCGATCGAAAAAAAAATACTAATCAGAGTGTGGTCAAAACTCAAAAGGTCGGTGTTCGCATGCATGTTACGTTCCCGGGATACTCGAGAAGCAAAGCACGAAGTCGTGTAGTACGATCGACTAGTATCCATCCATCCATCCATCCATCGATCTCTCCTTCACAAAAGGCGCAGCGTTTCCTGCAACACTGTCCCGTATCGGTCCGGTAATCATCACTTAATTAATTAGCTGTACGCACTATTCTAGTATTCCATCAGCAGGGCCGGGCTCCGCTCACCAGGATCCAAAGCCTAGCTACTATACTAGGAATAGATCGGTAAACTAATGCTCAGTAAATAGGCTAGTCGCGTACTAATCTAATCCGCCGATCCATGCACGCACGCACGCTCTCAGTTGTGGATGGGAGGCTTTCTGGCGGCCGGCGAGTAGTCCATCCCGGCGATGTCCAGGATGTCCGGGTACGTCGTCGTCCTTCTTGTCTTCTGCTGCTTCGCTTGCCGCGGCAGCGCGCGGCTCGACCGTGTCCGTGCCGCCGCCTCATCGCCGCCGGCGTGGCTCGTCGTGGCCACCTCCGATCGCTGCCCGCTCTGCACGGCACCGTTCATCACCTTCAATGGTGCCTGTAAGTAAATGCACGCGTTTCAGCATGCAGGTGGCAGAACCTGAAAACCTGGGGAAGAAAACCAGAAAATACGCGCACTGCACTGACCTGAACCTGAACCTGAACCTGATGCTTCCCTTCGCCCGGTGCAGACTGCGGCGCCACTGGCTTTTTCTCCATTCCTGCACCAAACAGATCACAACAGTGAGGACGATTAAGGCTGCCACAGGAAGGTAGTACTACTAGAAAATACGCACCTACTACCGCCAAAACTGCAAACGTAGTTTTAACCTGTTACTTTACTACTGCACCAAGTAAAGTTTGTTTTACGAGATCAGAAAAGTTCTACTACTCCTGACATGTGACTTGGCAGTAAACACTTGTTTTTTTTTTCATGCATGACAATGCTGATGAGTCTTTGTAGTTCTACATTTTCCTATCCTGACATGTGACATCCGTGAGTATACAAGTATATATATTGTTGCTGCCCAGAATGGAACTATGGGCCATGCACATGTTTCAACGCATGCATCCACAGAAGGAAACTTAAAAGTCATGAAAACTGAGGAAATCACAACAGTAGTTGAAAACTGGCGACGCAGAGGTAACACTCAAGCACACAATACTAGCACTGCACTAATTGATCATAACGAGCTGGACCAGAACCATCTGCATTCTCCCATCCCATTACATGATCCCAACTCCAAACCAAGCAAGGCGTAGCACTGGGGAGAAAGCAAGTGAAGAACTACCACTACTAATACTAAGATCAGTAAACTGCTGCTGCGGCTAAGCCCTGCAAGGGAGAAGAACGAGAAGGTAGGTGCAGCTAACTAGCTAGCGATGCTTAGTGGTGATTAGGTTCGTGGCCGCCCGCCCCGTAGTAATCTTCGTGGAACTTCGGCACGGGCCGCGCATACGCACTAACAGCCACTTTCGGCTCTCTATCCTCGGCAACAACAGCAGCAGCATCAATAGGAGTCATCTGCTCCGTCGTTGTACCTGAGCAATTCCCATCGGACGTGCAGCGCCTGCTGCTAGAATAATGAGCAACGGCATCCGACGGCGCGCCGCCCTTCGAATCCCCAGCCAGTTCCTTCTGCAAACACACAAGGGAAGAAAAGAAATGAGCACACCTTGTTTCAGTTTCAGTTTCAGGCTGGAAGAACTGCCTGGGTCAGGAATCCACGATCACTGATTTTGTAGAGACTAGAGAGTACTGACCTTGCTGTTTAGTGCCTCATGTAGCTTCCTGTCCAGCCTAATCCCTGCATTCCATAAGACAAGAGTTTTCAGTGAGCAACTGAATCCAGGATGTACCTCCAAAAAAAGGCCACCGGAATGCAGGAGGTAGATGAGCAGCCAACTGGCTAGCTATAGGCATGCACGAAGCATACCATGTGCTGCTGTAGCCAGGAGCTGGAGGAGGAGGAGACAGGCCAGGACCATCACAGAAGTCCTCATGATCTGTATGCTTGTCCAAACGGCCTTGGGGGGTCCTGAAGTAGTGATGGCAGGGCAGATAATGCTATTGCTGTGCTATGTGTATGTGGTAGAGCAGAAGAAGGACAATGGAAGCGAAGCTGAGGAAGAACTGGTCTTGGGAGATCGGTATTTATAGACAGGCAGGGGTCTCCCCAGTCCTCTCAGACCCACTGACCACACTGTACTGACATGTCAAAATCGCAAATTAAGGGGAGCTTAAAAAAACACTTGGGAATGCTACTTTCCTTGGTGTTGGTGGTTGTTCTTTAACCCCAGCTGGATCTGTATCTTGTGTTTGGGTTGGGCTGTCACTTTTTAAGGAAGGGTGTTCCCCAAAACTTGGTACCTGTTTTAATTTACCTCTTGTGATTGTCTTGGCCTGACACAGTTATAGTTTAAGCCAGGAATTGCCCTTGTAAGTGGTTCAAACTCCCCTACAACTGCTGAGGCTTACCAGGAGTGGTAGCATGGTCCCCTACTTCTTGCAAGTTTGGTTGCATTATAATGATCCGTTAAATATTGGACCCAAAGCAGTCAGAGTGCTACAATCATCTTTTGAACTTTTGCCTTTTTTCTTCATAAGATTTGTGACTTTCTCCTCCATTTGCTCAATAATTCTTCTTTTTTTTGCGAAAATGCTCAGTAATTCTTCTGATGGTCAACAGAGATTTAATTGATACTAGGAAGATACATGTGCTATGCGACGGATCCAAAAAAACATTGTGCAACGTAGTTTACCCAAATAATATGACAAAATTAACTCACTTCTACGCTTTCATTTATCAGCGTGGCCATGGAGACGGTAGCTTTGGTGCCATGTGTTCATAGGTTTGTGGTCGCACTTGTCAGGATTGAGAAGACAAAGCTAGAAAGGAGTGAATGAACAGCCACCAACTTGGATGTTTATAAATAGAAAGATTATCAGAAAGGGCTAAATTTTAATAGCAGCCAATTTATAAGCGCACTAGTCTGATCATGCTACAATACAAAAAAAACAAAGTAGCTAGATAAATCTTGTTGAGGTAGTATAGAACTATGAATAGAGAAAACTAATCATACAAAATAGCACTGCAATCACCATTAGAAGAGTACAAGATTTTTCCAAGGTAGGCGTATTTTTTTATATAGTGGCCTCAAAAGAGTCTAAGAAAGAATGTTGTTGTTTGAACCACTTTACCTTAGTGACCATGCTAAACATTCTTCAGAAATGGATGAGGATCAAGGATATTGATTAGAGGGAAGGAGTAGGCGACTACTATTTTTTTTCTTTTTGTTGAATTTAGGAAAAGTGCATAATTAATGGTTCACCAAAAATGTAAAAAATCTCGGGATAATTAGTAAGCAAAATAATAACAATGGTAGAAATAACTGAAATGGATAGTGACGCAATCGACGTCACCCAAACTTTAAGTAATTTAGGTAATAGTGTAATGTCATTTGGAATGGTCATAGCAACCAATGCCCACAAATATACAGTATGGTAGCTTTGTTCTCCTTGAGCCTAGTTCAACAATGTCCATGGCAGAGTGATTCGGGCGGTGGGAAGCAGCGGCGGGCGGTGGGAGCAGCGGTGGCAGTGGGAAGTGGCAGTGCGACGAGAGGACTGGGAATTTGGGCATGGGAACCTGGCTGGGAAAATGGTTAGTCCCATGCCAAAAAAAAATAGATCCATCCAGAGCTATTTAGCTCCATCCGGAGCCGAATTTGGTCCAGGGAATCAAAAACAAGTGGAGATGTTATAAGTGGTGGGTCCTGCACGTCAGAAGAAATACAAATCTAATTGTTTTTTTTACTTTGCTTGCGGGTTGTGTGCTTGGTCCCATATGTCGGAACGCGATATATCTATTTGTTTTCATCTCTGCTTATAGAGCAAAGAAGAGGTCCCACATGTAAGAAAATGAGTCAAACAGATAGATAGTAGGCGCAACGTAACGGCAACCGGCGTCAAGTCTGACTTAACGAAACTGTGTCCGCTCGTGGCATTTCTCCAATTGACAGATTCATAATAGAACAGTTCTAATTTACGAGTGAACTGAGGGACGCAGTTCGTAATAAACCCAAAATTTTAAAGACTAAAATAATCCTTCAGCAATCTTTGAAAACATTTGGAGTGAAAGCCCTAAGATCTACTGGCAGGTTGAATGGAAAAAGACTCGGATCAACTTCTTAGATTAGTTTGCTTCGATCTCTCTCCATGAATTGCCCCCATGCTCGACGACAAACGGTGGTGTACATGTATGCGTGTCCACGGAACCTGCAACAGCATGCTGATCCTGTGGTACGGCACAGTACGGTACGCGTAGATTTGAACAAATTAGTTCCGGAGACAAACCTCCCGAGTTCCAACGGAGTCGATGCCGTCGATACACCGTACATGCATGCAATGCATGCTACTAGCAGTAGTACTGCTACCACTGCGCCACCTGAACCGTGGACTATGGTACTAGTAGCTAGTATCCCATATCAGCATGAAATTAGGAATCAAAGGATTTGCCCTACGTGCTAACTTGCCAATTTTAAAATAGAGACTAAACCCTGTCTAGCTAGCATGCATGCATCTCAAAAGCTCTAGTAGGAGTATAAAATTGCGTACACTGGATCTTGTCCCTGTGGCCGGACTTGTCTCGGATGTTAATTCTTTTGAGGCGTCAAATAATTCGATCGTGAACACAGAAGAACAATACAGTATGGATCTTGAATGTTGGTCCGGATTCCGGAACTGGACGCTTTTGGCGTGAACAAGGACCCCCTGTCCCCTGCCAGTACGTTAAGCACAGGGGGTGGTGTGGATGATGATGATGATGATCATGGCTTAAGAGATGTCGAACTGTATAGTAAGGCAGTCCAGATAATTGGGATCGTTGTAGGGGTAGAGTAGATACATGGCCAGGTGCCTGCCCAGGTGGGCGTGGGAGTTTGGGACGTTGGGACTTGCCCACACGGGCATGCATGCATGCATGCATGCATAGGCTCATCAAAGCTCCTGCACTAGCCGGGAGATCTCACATCTGCGCGCGGCGCCAGCTTTGACCAGATGCTAGCTGTTCAAAGCCCAGCCATGCACGCACGGGGCGCGCGCATAGCACGTAGCGGGCTAGCACGGCCGCTGACGGTGGCCGTACGTCGTGTAAAAGTTTAGACTGAGTAGCAGCATGCCGTGATTGCCGTCACCTGATCGATCATGTCCTCACCTGAATCAGCCGCATCAGCAGTTGAGTACCTCCGTTCGCTAAGCGTATACTTCCTCCGTCCGCAGCAAGCAAGTGTACATCTATCTTTTGCCTAAGTCAATATAACTAAATTTAACCAACTTTATAAAGAATTATAGAAACATATATTACATCATATTGACATATTATAAAACTAGATTTAAAAATAAATCTAATGGTAACAATTCAGTATCATAAATGTTGGTACGTTGTCCTAAAAAGTTAGTCAAACTTTACTACGTTTGACTTAGGACAAGGCTAGAAGTACACTTATTTGCGGACGGAGGGAGTACGTAGGAGTATAAAAAAAATTTAAGTTGAATGTTGTAAAGTTCACTAAAATTATACTCCCCTGTCTCAAAATATATGTCCCTGATTTGTTAAAATCTGAATAAATCTAGATATTATTTAATATAGATTCATTCAAATTTAGACAAAGTTACTAACTTCGGCTCTACTTCTTATTATAATATTTATGTATCTTTGTACTGTTGTTGATGATTAGTATTAATAAATTGGTGATTTTTTTGCAAATAAAACATCAAATCAATTGCGTCAGATACATGATTGCATAATTGCATATACTTTTACTTTTATATTATGCATGTATAGTATCATAGCTTTTGACATATTTTCCCGTAAGTTTGGCCAAACTGTACACCAACTTGTGTCAAAAAAACTGTACACCAATTAAATTTAGAAAAAAAAATATAATGTCATTTTTAGGAACTATTTTTATTTTTTTATTGACCTCCTCAGGTCAAATTTGAGAAGAGCAGAGTAGATTCGGTAATGTTGAGTCCAATTTTTTCAAAAATTCTTTTTTGCATTTGTAGGTATAAAAAAAAATCCATCCTAGTGGATCCGTGTGGTAAGGAAAAACAGGGTGCAGCAACTCCCTTTGGCTAGTGCAGGGTACATTGCGCATGCATGATAGTGTAATTCACTCAATTTATACTACTCCCTCCAATCCATATTAATTGACTTTGCTTTGTTAAAATTTGGATAAACCTATATACTAAACAGTGTCTAGATTCATTCAATCTAGACTAATTTGAGTCAATTAATTTGGGCCGGAGGGAGTACTTTCTTTATTTCAAAATATAAAATATTTTAGGTCTATGAAAAGAATGTATCTAGACTACTTTTAGTACTCCATCCGACCCATATTAATTAATTTGGATTTGTCAAAACTTGGATGAATCTATATACTAAATTATGTCTAGATTTATCCAATCTAGACAAATGTGAGTCAACTAATATGGGCCGGAGGGAGTATGTAGATTGTTTAGAGTGAACCTACATACTAAAAATTTCTAAATATATCTTCTTCACAAACCTAAAACATCTTATATTTTAAAATGGAGAAAGTAGAATATAAGATGTTTGGTTGGGCTAACGTTTTTATATTTTAAAACAGAGGCAGTAGTACTAACGTACCATGTATGAGCCGAAGTTGCTGCGCCAGGAGGCAGGGCAGTTCGATCGATATATATGAAATGAAAAGGGAACCACGTACTGCACGCCTCGATTAGTCCGTCGGAGGCCGACATGTCTAGTTAGCTTCCATGCGGAGAATGGCCCGGCCTGGCCATGGCCCATGGATCGATCGTGCAACGCGCAACCAAGGAAGAAAGCGTCTTTGCTTTTGACGGTCGTTGCACACTGTGCCACTTGGCTCAAGGCGCCGGGACACGTACGACGCGCGCCGCTCGCTCACGCGCTTTTTCACGCGCGCCGGACGATTGGACGTCAAGACTCGGAGCCTCGTGCCAGGTGGGTCAGGGTCGCCATATACCAATTATCCGACTCGATCCCGCATGACTAATCAACGTTGCTCAACTCGCGCAACGGGTAACGCCAAAACACCAAAGAGGAGTTCAGTAAACCGATGATTTTATCTACTGTGCTTCATTACTAAGCTTTCGTGTATAATTTGATATATCTGCATACTAAAAGGTACTCTCTCCGTTTCATAATATAAGATGCTTTAGTTTTATAAAAAAATATATCGAGATTTCTTTAAGTATGTAAGTTTATTCAGATTTTGGGTGAACCTACATACTGAAACAAATCTAGATACATTTGCTTTACAAATCTAAAACATTTTATATTTTAAAATAGAGAGAGTATATAGATCTATAAACCTATATATATTTGAGTCACTCATTTGAGTTGTATGTGATTCCTTTGAGTGGGATTGGCCCTATTTGTATTTTTTGTAGCCATTATCGAGCATTTTTTTATTTATTAAGGAAACTAAAAAGAATCGTTTGTATTAAAAAAACACAGGAGAACGGCGATTCTTCTGGTTGATAATTTGTTGTCCCGCCAACGAGTTGGACAAGGAGGCGAGTATACCTTATTTTTGTCCCGCACAATAACGCCATAGCCACCATAACATCCATGTCGGTTTTCTATAGCACAAAGCATAGGTTCGAGGTCCCCACCCCTCCCGCTGCCGGAGCAGCAAGCAGATGTGGCGGGAACCCATTGATTCCCCGCCATAGATGACGAGAACAAGGCAGATGTCGGCTAGGGTGGAACCCTGGTCCGCTGACGCCTTCTCTTTTGCGAGAGGAGACAAGCTGGTTTGGAGCCCCGCTTCCTTTGCCCATGCTTCAACATAAAGGACGCATATGAGATGAATGAACTTGAACACGAAATTACTAGAACTAACACTTAATCCAAAATAAATTACTACTAGATAGAAACAATGGTGGAGCGAAACAATGGTGAGATTAATCAATTCAATTTTCACATGAACATACGGGCCAATTCGTAATGAAGTCGTTCGGTCTATCGGTCGCTAATAAATGGATGACCCCGGGTGTTGGATCCTGTTCCGGCAGCGGCAGGTACGCACGGCACAAGACGTCGCGGACGTCTCTCGTGATCTTGTCGACTGGTCACGCCCGCGATCACATCGGAACAGCGACGGGTTTATGGACGATCGCAACGGCACACGATCCCTCCCGATCTCCGCGGGTCCCACCCACCTTCCCCGTAGGTCGTCGCTGCATGCCGTCAGCGACACGCACGACGTGGATCGAGGGATCAATCAAAACACGCTCACGGCAATAGATGCACGGAGCTGCTAGCTTATCTCTCGGTCGCTAGTGACCGGCCGGCCGGATGCTGGCTGCCCCTTTCGACGGTCCGGCCGGCGGGAAGCGTCGTCGCCACCACGACTGCTGCCGCGCCGACCGCCAGGAAATTTAGTGCGTTTTGACGTGTCGGGTGGCGTATGTAGGGCCGAACGTGCCGGCGGGGCGGGATAGCTTTCGGTGTCGTCGCGGACTTTCTCGGCCGTCCCAGGTGCCTGGCTGAATATGGCGTGCATGCATGCCGCCCTGCGCCTAGAAAATCCATGCCAGCGATCGAACAAAATCTGGCGGGCTCAACCGCTCTCACCTGTCGTCCATCACATAATCCGTCGACGGCCCAAGATCGTGCCACCGATCGACGCAACAACCACACCTTCTCGCGTGCGATCGAACAAAATGAACCCAAGATCGTGTCATTTCCGGAGGTGCGTGCACGGACTGGTGACGACGACGCGATCGCTCTACCGACGGTCTGAGAGCGCCCCTCGCGCGTACGTCGCTTCCCTCGTGGATGGCTCCGCCCACCCACGGCACCGGCGCACGCACGCAGCAATCGGTAGCGACGTACGGTTCTCGGTCTGTCGTCGACATGTCCCCGGCCGGCCGGCCTGCGTCGTGGCGCCATTACGTACGTACTGTGCTGCTCTAGACTCTAGTCATATGGTCCCAGGCTCGAAGCAATCCTTGGACCGACGCGGACGGCTGCAATCACGTTGTACATACGCCCCGCGGCCGCCCCAGACCTGGACCTGGCGTACCACGCGCGCGACATCCGAGTGGGTCCGTATCGATCATGTTGCCGCGCGCGTACGTACGTACTCACTCCGTTCGAAAATATAAGATGTTTTAGATGTGTGAATGAGATATATCTAGACATCTTTTAATATAAACTATACACTAAAAGATGTCTAGATACATCTTTTTCACAAACCTAAAACATCTTATATTTCTAAACGGAGGGAGTACGTACGTACATCATGACTCGTATGTCCTATACACATCTGTCTCGCCCCGTTCTCACGGCAATGTCGTCGTCGTTGTACCCCGGCCGAAGGAGGGAGAGATGGGCGCAAGCAAACAGAGACAAGGCGACAGTGTGTAGGCGCGTCGGCAGACACCGTACGTGGACGTGGCGCACTGTGTACTCGCTACCGGCAGCAAGCCGTACCCGGGCGATCGTGCCAAGAGGAGGCGGCAGGGAACAGTCATTCCGGTAAGGCTGTCGGCTACCAGCAGCCTCTCATGGTCATGGCCGATATAATACTCCTACAGGCTACAGTCCTACGTAGCTACCATGCATATACCGAATCAGATGAGTCTCGCATGCGACATGGCGATGCACTGAACCAGCGAAACCAACAAATGTACGTACGTACGTCCGCCTCAAACCACGTGGGCGATAGCCTGTCTTCTTCACATCACGACACGGCTCGGCTGCAACCGGTTATTAGAGAGGAGAGGTGCATTGAAGTACCGCAGTTTCACCATAAAACAGAGTAAAGGTAGGTCGCACCCAGGCACGTCTGAAGAATGCAGCTTCCTCTGTCCAGAATTTCCCTTGATTTCTTCTCCCTGCCAGTTGGTGACTCCAGCACCTGGAATTATCAGTGTGCAGTATCCTTCATTTCCTTTGCTCAGACAGGACACTTTGAGCACACCTACAAAGTTCTCACAACAGACCAGTCGCTACAGTTCATAGACTGTTTACAAAACAGAAACTACGAACTGAGAATACGAACATTCTCAGTTGTCACGAACTGAGAATGCAAAGTAACAGCAGACAGACAAACATGAAGATTCAGACTTCACATTCTGCGCCCGGTTGTCACGTTATTCAGATCCGAGTTGTTGCAGGCAGTCAGCACCAGACCAGCCACGCTTAGGTTCACTGTCGATCTGCTTCAGCCCGTAGAAACATCCAGGTTCACACAGCCCCATGAAAGGGAAGAAAGAGGCTCCCCTGAGCCGGTGCAAAGCAATCGGCTCGAGTTGATCAACAAGTGCTGCTTCCCCCTTCCTTGAATGGCACTTTCTCCGTTTCTTGATAGTCACCTAGGATTAGACAACTGCTCCCTGCATTTGATAGTCGCCCGAGATTAGATAAATTCTATCTCAAGTGATAATTTGCCAGATTTCACATAGTGTTAACAGCAATGTTCATAATCTTCCAGAGATCCCAAATGAATGCCAATTCAGACTTCACACCCTTGGTTTACATCGTGACTGGAGTTCTGCTGGATTAATTGACCATGCATGAGTCCCTGACTCACACAAGGTTCAAGTCCAAGAGCATGAACAGGTAACACCAATAATTAGTCAAACAACAATAATCACACATAACACAAGTGGTTAATTAGTCCAGTGCTACGGAAGACTGCACACTGACAAAAACATACTCTCTAGAGCCGATGCTTTGGGTGAAGTGCTAGAAACCAAGACACCTGATAATTAATTTACACAACAGGCTGAACTTACAGTCAGTATTGCTGCTTATATAATCCATAAAACAAATGACTTCACACCTGCAGACACGATCAAACAAATGCTGGTCTATGGATACACAACACTCCTGCTTCGGAACTTAGTTGACTCTGCCTATCTAGTATGCAGGGCCGGCCCTGAGGGGGGCAGGGGCCCTGCCGCATCTACACCTGTGCAGCTGTGCTACACAAAATTTGTACATACGAGGCCCGAGCGATGAAACCAAGATGGAAGAAAAGGGAATGGAATCATGCTAAGAAGAATGTGACGCGTGGCCCAAAGTTTTCACCGTACTTTGCTCTTGATCTTGGTCACAACTCACAAGTAGCAGCCCCCCTAATAAAATAAGAACCTGGAGCGTAATTAACTCATGTTATGATCTCGCTGTCAAAACGAAAAAAAATATCATGTGATCTCAAATAAAAAGTCAACATGACATCCGTTCAAGAAAGAAAAACCCTATTATTGTGTCATCGCCCAACAGGTAGGAATCCAAATACATACTACTCAAGATACTAGCCTACACAAACTTAAAATGGTTCTCAAGTTGGCAAAACAAAAGGGAAAAAGGAGCGACCACAGTTTGCATGCCAAAGAAATAAATATGGATTTTCAAACAATTCATAAAAATTAGTATACACTCTTGAGTATTAATTGTGTGCATTTGAAAAATAAAGCTTATGCAATGCATATATTCTGTGTGATTCTCTCATCCTGCAAAAAAAAGGTTTAAAATACAATTTATCTTTTAGTCATTCACTCCGTCATTTTCGTAAACACAATATTGCAACGTGAGAAGCCACAATGACCGTCTAGTCCGTTTTCCCTCGTGTGATGTGCTCCATGCTGTGTCAAAAGATAAAGGGGCACGGTCATGGGTACCGATCAATCGACGGCATCCATTGTAAGGTCGGTACATTAGGTTTTGGACGAGCGTCGGCGCTGACTAGTTGGATACCCTGGATTTTAGTTTCACCCTAGACAGTGGCACCGCCTAGTTGAAGGCCCCGGATTGAAGTTTCGCCCCGGGCCCCCGAAATCTCAGGAACAGCCCTGCTAGTATGACATGTTGAATTGTTGGTTAGCCCGTGCCTTTACACAACAGTTGCACATGCCGAGGATTCCCCAGTTAACACAACTGGTACCCGGATCTCCTAAGGACTAGTTTCAGCTAGGAAATTTAAGGCAAAACTCCCCAGGTTGTGACAGTTACATCCAGTAAAAGTTAGAACAGAATATCACTGATTCCAAACTGTTTGATGTTTCTTTTGGAGTAAACATGAAGTTTCAAATACTAGAGGGAAAGTCACTACTTAATAATCTGGAAACCTTTTGATGTAACCTAGCCAATCTGTCCAAGTTACAGGCAGTTTAATCTTGGTGTTTTGTTGGCCAAACTCTAAACTAAAAATCAATAAGAGACTCAGAGCAATGTCAAGAACAGGGTACAGTACAGGTTTTTAAACACCTGATCATATAAATACCAGAGGCCAGAGATAATGAGTTCAAAGCACAATGGGTATCAAAACTAAAATATGGTGAAGGAGAAGTTTGCACTGGACAGACATATACTTCTTAGATTCTGATTAACACAGATAAATATATCCCTCTAGAAGCTGAATATTCAACTCCCTAATCAGCACACAAACTTTGGTAAGCTTGCAGTTTGTTGCTATTTGAAAGTAAATTAAGAAGAGCTTAAGGTGTTTTTTTAGTACAAGTTTAAATTAAGAGATCAGATATTTTTACCAGTTTACTCCTACGATAAATCTCAGAAAAATATAAGAACACTAGAGGGAAATGGCTTAATAAGTTATGTACAGGAGCCTTTCATTTCAATCAAAGCTGGGTGCAAATTGAACAGGTAAATAATTGGCATGTCAAGGTACAGTATGAAGGTCGTTCAATAACAACTGGATATCATGTTTGTGGTGGCTGTAATTTGTATAACAAAACAAGCACATCATACTGCCAGAATCAAGATTCAGAGAATTGGAAACTTCTCTGCAATGCAAGAACCACGGTTTGAGTACATTTACCTGTAATTTGTATAACAATCTTCTGTATGCATGGTAATATGCTGTTATTCTAAGCTTTCATCACAACATGAGATGTGTCACACATCCTCCCATAGCTTCCTCAGAGAGCAACCCAGTAAGAATATGAGAACACCACTATTGCTGATTACATTTCACATCAGCGTACAATGGATCATCATTGCAAGGAGTCAGAATGATCATATACCTAGGAGCACAGAAAGTCCTCTAAACCTCCGATATCAATATTCCTGGCCAGCTCACTGGAAACATCATTCAATGTATTAATATGATGAAGCAGGCTAACAGCCTAACTCAGGCCTAGCCATTTTGTCGTCAGGACCTTCCCCAAACCCAGTTATCAGTGTAACAAGCCAACAAACACTGGGCAAAACATATGGGCTAAACCCTCTTCTGTATGCTTTCTCAGGGAAGAGCTATTTGACAAGTGATGGGAAATGCAAATTTATCCATTCCGCTTTTTACTTCAATGTAAAGTTCACGGACTCATCACTATTTCAATCATGGAATGATCCTCCAATGGTGTAATCCTAAGGTAGATGAAAATGCTAATATCACTTTTCCTGTCTATGGGTCATAATTCAAAACACGCCACCCAACGCATTATCACTGTCAGAATCTGCTCCTGGCGCCTTAGTCCCTAGCTCTTTCCTTGGCTTGGGTGAGAGCCCCTTCACGAGCATCTCCTCATCATATTTCCTAGCCAAATCAACCATTCCCTTTTCCAGCAATGCATCAATAAGTGTGTTGTATGCAAATGCATCTGGACTGAGCCCTTGCTCTTCCATTGTCTTCCACACAAAGAACACCGGGCGAAGGAAACCCCATCGTCCAAACCTCTTTATGAGCATGACATAAGTGTCCATCCTTGGGCGGCAACCCCTCTCGAGCATTTTCTCAAACAGTCCAAGGACCTCCTGCGGGCGGCTCAAATACTGGAAGAAGCAGTGGTAAGTGAGCTCATTGGGCTCACAGCCGGCCTTGTGCATCTGCTGTACAAACGCATACCCTTCCTTGAACCTCCCTTCCTTGCACAACAGCTTGACAATCGTATTAAAAGTGGCAGCATTTGGCTTGCAACCAGCTTCAACCATCTGCCTGTACAACCGGATCGCGAAATCGACGCCTTCCGCAAGCCCAACCGCGTGGATCGCTGTGTTGTACGCGACAACATCTACAGGAAGGCGTTTCTGCTTCATTTCCTTGAACACCTTGACGGCCTTCCACGGTTTCCCGGACTTGGCCAGGGCATCCATGTAGATGGAGTAGGAGTGGAGGTCCTTGGCGACGCCCCGAGTGTCCATGTCGAGCCAGTGCTGGCGGAGGCGCGTCCATGCGCGCGTCTTGGCCCAGCCGCGGAGGAGCAGGTTGTGGGTCTTGGTCCCCGTCGGGAAGGGCGGCGGTGCCTTGCCGAAACAGAGGTGGTGGGCCTCGTCGACGCGACGGTGGTCGCAGAGCGCGTCGAGGAGGAGGTGGAAGGAGGCCTCATCCCGCAGGCCGACGGAGTCGGCGGTGGATTCGAAGGCGCGGACGGCGTCGTCGACGAGGTTGGCGGCGGCGAGGCGATTGAGGAGGGCGCGGAGGGCGGGGCGGAGGAAGGAGGGGTCCGAGGGGTCGTGGTGGGCGAGGAGGAGGGAGGTGGCGAGCGGGAACTCGAAGTGCTTGCCGAGGATGTCGACGGCGCGGGAGAGGGTCGACGGGGTCGGCGGCAGGTTGGCGCCGGTGGGGGAGGCGGACCAGTGGAAGAAATCGACCGCGCAGCGCCAGTCGTTGGTGTAGAGCGAGAGCGTCTCCAGCACCGCCGCCGCGTCGAGAGTGGAGGACGGAGCGGGAGCGGGGGTGGGAAGAGTGGAGAAGGGGAGGGCAAGGAGGCGGCGGCGGCGCAGCAGGGAGAGCATCCCGCGAACAGCGACGAGTGTGGAAGAGCTCGCGGTGGGTCGATGCCCTGAATCCTAGTGTGACCTGCGACTTTGCCTCCGTACAATATGAACCGTCTGATCAGTCACATTTCTAAGCATTTGATTCAACATTGAACTAACATCACACCATTAATCCATTTATAAGCTATTGTATAAAACCATAAATTGCAATAACATTTGTTTCACTTTTCAAGTGCTGCAGATGTAGGCCAAGTCTAGTAAGAGTGAGACAGATTTATGAAAAAATGGCAACCGAGAAGCAACAAAACTGAGAGATTATACATTTTCATCTTCTATAGTGGAGCAGTAAACTTTTACAAGCAATAATGTTGTGACAGTGTCTTTGAATTTTGTACACAATCTACAGAACCCTTCAGTCAACAGCGTAAGTACAGGCATTTTGCGTGTGAGTGTCTTGTTAGTCAGCGTCATCGACACCGAAATCTGGTTCCGGGGGCTTTGGCAATCTCACAATGGTGGGAACGGTCTTGTTCCTAAGCCGGTGAACTCCCCGGAGGGCGTTGGCTGCGAACCGAGACACGTAGATGGTTGCTCCCAGACTAGGGCCACTGCTACTGCTCTGGCGGTTCGCAGCCTCTTCTTCCCTGCGACGCTGCTCGGCCATCTTCCTCTTGTAGTAGCGGCGCCAAGCAGCCTGAATGAAGCAGGCTCCCCAAGTCCTCCACTGCTGCGAGTAGAACCTGAATGTGTGCTGAACCTGCCTGCTGTGGAGCCTCCTGAACTGACTGGCCACAAATTTCAGTTCATCGGCACGCAAGGAGAATGCCTCAACCTCACTAAGAGCTTTCACTGTCCGGGTCGAAGATGGGAAATTGGCAGCAGACTTGGGATCCAGTGCCCAAGTCAGTAACTCCTCACCGCAGAAATCACCCTCCTTTAGCTGGACCTTGTTGAAGAACCCACTTCGTCCCCCATCAGTGGTCATACTCTCCAAACGACCGTGTAGAATGAACTGCATCTCGTCCACTGGATCACCTTCCCTCAAAATGTATTCGTGCTCCGTGTAGAGTGCAGGCCTTAAGCGCTCACATATTGCATCTAACAATCTTTCATCCATATTCTCAAACAACGGTACCTACAAGCAGCAAACCAAAACGTGGTCAGAGATCAGTGTAATTCACAATAAGAAGCGGAAATATACTTCACCAGACATATCCTACCCTTTTCACCAAACCCAAACAGAGATGGCGTTTGATGTCCCTCCTAAGATCTTTTGGAAGGGTTTGAACCAAATTTTCTTCATCTACTCCTCTAGTCTCCAACCACCTGTACCGTTCATATCGCCTTACTCGTTCTCTGATTTGCGGTGGCAGTGAACGGTGATGCATCCACCTCTCAGCATCTCGCTTTTTAACTCTCATCTCTTCAAGGCGTATAGCAACTGATTGAAGGTACGTCTGAAAAGGAAAGGTTAGAATCAGGCAAAAAAGGCTGAAAAGAGAGGTTTCCAAGCAATATCACTCTACCTGCATGTTACCGATGAGAAGCGCAAAGAGAATTAGTCCAAGGATGCATATTGAAATAGAGAATAACACCTCTCCAGGATATGTGCTTGTTACAAACCCTTGGCCAAGGGTACTGTTAAATAGAAGGAAGTTAAATATAGTGAGCACAATAAACCACAATACGATATTGAAATGTAATATACTCTCTAGTCGCAAACAGTAGCCATTATGGACACAAACGATCTTTAAGGTACCACTTTGACTGCTAATTTCTAACATAATATTTGTTAAAGATCGCAAAATAATATATCATGGAAGATAGCCAAATCTAGTAATTCGAATCTCAGATGCCAATTCTAAGAAAAATCTATATACCAAAGCCCAAAGGTCCATTAGTCTCTAAAATGTTAGCCCGATACAGTTTCTAGGATACCATGTATATGCAACCTGAAGCAGTACCCAAAAATGACAGTAGCTCATATTAATCCGCAACTACTAGAATGCAACTTTTGCAGGATAACATGGTCTAAGCCAGGGAGTTGAGAAAAGGCTGGCTAAAGTCTCTTTCTGGGCATGCCACTTTTGTAGTAAAGAACTTAAGATTCTGTGTTCTCTTCATCTTGCTTCTTGCATGACTAATAGCATTAGTGTTCTGTTAGAGGCAGTATATGAGATAAAACCACCCTCTTTCCACATGTTATTGCAACTCCTGCTACTGACCAGGGAATCAGCAATCGGCAGCGGCTCACTTTGCTTCTTTCTTATTTGAACCGTAACAATCAATAGATCTACTGCTGGAACGAAGGGCGGCTTGAATAGCTAGAAAATTAGCTACAGTTATTTTATCAAACCAATCAAATTTGAATTCGTAAGTTTAGTTCTAATATCGTTAGCAAGGTTGTTGTGTCACATCAGTCAGTCCAGATTATACTTGCAGGATAATATGGTATATATAACATCTCATAGTCCATTCAGAACTTTGACTCTAACCAGTATTAACTGCGATGTTTTTTCAAATCATACACAAATAATCTGTACTAGTGTTATTTATCCCACTCCATACAATGTACTGGTGCACATCTAATTCACTAAGTTTGGGAAGGTAGGAATTTCCTTTATGGGTCTCGAAGCTCCCTTTGTTGCTTCCCAGTCCAACACCGGATTAAATTTGTCTGGAGTGGCCATCGCGCAGATCTAACTAAGCTTCTTTTCTTGAGAAGATGGCAAAAAATGGGCACACCGCCATAAAAACAACTTGTGTTTCAGCAAAATGACAGTTTTCTGGGACTGTTCAATTCAGCGTTATTCAAACAAAAATATGAGGGTTTTCCTATAAATTAGTGACCACAGATACTATTTTTGTTCATTGTTACCTTAGGTTTTGCAGTCCCCACCAGAAACAATAACAAAGTTTAGAGACAAAGTTGCCTGGAACAAGTATTCCAGACACCAATCCTTGCTGATAGATACCAAAGTTGAAAGAATCATCAGAACCATTGCACTGATTAAATATTTGGGTACTCTTATTCCAACTTTTATAGCTCTCACTGACAACATGATTGTCACTACAATACAAGTAGCTTGTATCACAACCATCGCCAGGATGACAGTTGAAACGCCAGCAACTATCTTCACGCTCAATGGTTAAGTAGTACCACAGAGTACCAACATTCTGCAACAGTGTATAAAAAAAGTAAAGTATAAGTCAAAGCAAAAAATGACCACCTGCAATAAACTACAATTTAAAACTAATAAGCAGTGTTGATAGCATTTTATTTGACATGATGCTAGACAACAATGACACGAGGGGAGGAAAGAATACCATCTAAGTAAACAGAAATCATCTAATTAGATTTGCACTAAAATGGACAATTGGTGATGCCTAGACATACTATGCACAGTCTTCAGGTGCACAGAAATCTTACAGATTGTATCTGACAGGATAGCGAGGAGTTCATAACAGTAAAGATGACAAGTATATGTAATAGGGAATGTAAGAGTCTCATGAAAACAGCTCTGTTACTATTCCAGGCACGCATCATAATGTAAAATACAGGAAAATAACTGTGATAATGTTCCCAGATGAAGGTGCTCATGGCTGGATGAGCATAGGCAAAAACTTACATGACCAGCCAGCATAAACCAGAGAAGATAGTAACCAGCACCAGCCCAGGCAGTTTCAATAAAAACACCAGCTGTCCTTTTCAAATCTGTGGTCACGGGGAATATCCTTAGCAACCTTGGAATGTATTGAACTAATACAACCCAGACCAGCGTTTTTTTCGTAGACAGTACGTCTGGACCATCAGAGCTGTGGAGATATCTCCAAACGACAATCTGTCGATTACCAATAAACATAGTTCAAGGAAAACTGGAAAATTGCTTATGAACAAGTAGAAATCATAGTTCAGTATATGGACAGAAAGTTATATTGCACAGCTATCTGTATGGTTGTAATGCAAGTAATGATATTTATTCCTATGAAGTAAAATTGTGCTATTGAGTAGAGGCGGGCTAGTGAAGTACTACCTCCATTCAAAATGTAAGCCTTACATTCCAAAATGAGTAGAGGCAGGCTTAATTTTGGAACGGAGGTAGTAATAAACATATTTAACAGTGAAGTTCAAAAATAGTTGAAACGGTTATTCTTTCCATACAAAAAATGGCTTATTGATCAGATATAAAGAGCTAACTATGATATAGTATATTAAACTATATATTGTCGAAGAGCAAGACTGCAAAGTACCTGTGGAAGTGGTAGCAATGCAAAGAAGTCCATAATGAAGTAACTTTTAATGTACCGCATCGCAATTAGCATTGGATCAATCACAAGCTCGCCACTTCCAAACACTCGAGAAGATGGAGCAACATATGCAGTGCGGAATTGAAGAAACACACGAATAAGATAGACAGAATCAATAATAGTCCGTATTATTGTTGATGTCACTGCCAATTCCTTGTCTATACCGATGCAACTTGAGTTTTCGATGATGGGTAGAAAGAAGAAAAGAGGATCCACTGCAACAGCAAGAATACATGACAAGAAGAAAAATCTATTCATCCGCAAAAGAAACTTTTCCTGGGGGTCAAATATATTCTTCTTGACAGATTTAAGATCTTCCGCAAAAGCCGTCTTAGGAGCACCAGATGTAAGGGATTGTCTAAGAGATTTGATTCTTCCAGAACCCCTTCTCACCCCTGACATGAATGATTTTACTGGGTTAAACGAATCATAACCAAACCCAGGCATGGTGAACCTCAGGCTGCTCCTCCCTCCCACTTCAGACTGTACAGATGACCTAGGGCTAAATTCATCCAGCCTACATAAAGTATTAAGATATAATTGAAACATATTAACAACAGCCTGCAGTTAAACGAAGGTAATATAAACATGCGTATATACAGTGCACTGAGAAGGTAATACATAAAGAGCATCCCCTTGCTTAATTAATGGAATAGGCAAAGCTTTTGCCCTCGTTTAAAAAAAAAGAAAACATAAAGAGCTTCTCATAGACAGATAGGAATAAGAACCCCTCCTCCTCTTTAACTTAATAACTCCAGCATGAGGCAAAATGTAAAAATATAGGACCAACTTTCTATGGGCCAGTTCTTTTAACAGCTTAAAAAATAAGCTGTCCCCTCCCCAGCTTCTCCCATAAGACATATGGCTTATTAATCGAAGCTTCTCAATTAGTTATAAGATAATTAGTTTGGAAGCCCCAACTAATAAGCCGAGCAGCTTATGAGAGAAGCTGGGGAGGAGGCAGCTTATTTTTTAAGCCGCCAAAAGAACTGAGCCTATGTCTCTTCTAGAAAATAACATTGACGCAACTCTTACGGCTAAACCACCAGAACCTAGCTTATCTTCCCAGCATGAAGAAAATGTAAAACACATTACCGACTTTGTCTATTTTTTTATAGCAACTAGCATAAGGCAACTATTACAGGTAAAACCAGAAGGTCAAACAATCAACAAACAAAGAGCACCACAGGAAGAACCCACGAGTATTTGTTGTAGAATGGACCATACAGCTGTTTCAGATAAAGGGTTAACACTATATACATGTGAGGAACAAGACTAAATTGGTACATAGGTTCAAGCAATTTTATTATATTTATGAAACCAAGGCAGAACATTTGCCGCATTCCATTGACTAAGAGAGAGTTATGACATGCCAAAAGGAAATAAAAAACAGTGTCAGTCTACCTAAACAATCTTTAAGAGTTACGAAAGCATGATAGAAGTGCTCTTTAAGTAAATGGCCAACCTCTTGAAGTTCTCTCTGTATTTGTCCATGTATGGAGCTTTCTGAGCCACAATCAAACATACGGCTGTGTCAACTGAACTGATGAAGAGTAAAGCTGGTTAAAGACCCCCCCCCCGCCGCTCCAAGAACTGTCACCAATCTACCATTTTAGGGATCAACGCTCATATTTCCATTTTAGTTCATGATGTCCAAACTTCGAAACACCACCCACAATACTCGCACAAGACGATGTGATCTGTTTCAGCAATCACACATAATCAATACAATAGCATGAGACAAAAATTTCAGGTAAGCGTCGTATTAGCACAAATGCAGTAGCAACACACAGAGAAAGAATGGAATCACTCAAATTAGTTAGCATGCTATTAACGGCTAGCATTCCAAAATTAAATATTGAAGTCAAGCAGCCTGCTTAAGTTAAGCAAGAGATTCATCGACGCTGAAATTCTGCAGCTCCAAATTAGGCGCCACGCCGTACGGAAACTACCCCTCCATTTTCCCTGTAATACTAAGCGAAAAAACGGGAGTAACTGGAATCTATCCAATCATTCCTTCCTCCCGGTTCGAGGCTGATCCAGATCCACGGGCCCGGCTAGAGGGCGCACGTACCACGGCTCCGGGGACGGGACCGCACGCGGCGAAGAAATCGAAGGAACAACCGTAGCAGCATCGATTCTACGCAGTAGAGTCAAAACAAAAAAGACCGAGAAATCGAGGTGGGAAGGGACAGTTGTGCCTGACTGATGGATTTACCTGCAAGCCGCGGGGTGGCGGGAGGCGACGGAGAGGAACCGGCGGCGAGGTCTGGCGCGGGGCGGGGGGCGAGCAGGAAAAGGAGAAGCAGCGGCACGGCTTCGGGGAAGGAAGGAAGGCGAGAGGTGGTAGGCAGTCAACGAGGGGAAGCGACTGCTTCGCTTCGGCTTGGGTTGCTCCGGCACACTCTGGCTGCCTGCTGGGTCCGGCAGTGTCAACGAGGAAACGGACGGACAAGGGGTGGTGGCACGGACGCGGATTGGCCGTGGTGGACGGGGTGGCGGTTGGCCCGAGAATATGGGCGTTGTGGGACGGCGGAGAGCGATGGGCCACTGCGCAATGATCCTGCCGATTGGCTGCCGAGCTAACATGGGCTACTTGGTAGAGTATTTGTTGGTAAAGCCCAATTGGACTCAAAATATATAAGGCAGTACTTACTCCTCTTTCCCGAATTACTCTATCGCAAATTTATTTAAATATACATATATTTAGACTTGTTTTAGTGTATGTATACATATGAATCTTAATAAATCTATGATATCTAGTAATTTGGTATGGAGGAAGTACCATAAATATATTTTATGGTACATATACAAAGGTACTTCTATCTCTTCCAAAAAAAATTGATTAGATTTCTACCACGAACAATATTGCTTATTAATGTAAATGTTGCATGTATTTGTACTAGATAAAGTGGCACCACATACAACATGAATATGAGAGGTTTTTCAAACGATTAATATTGTTATTTATCAGTTGGCTTTATTTTCTTGGTATCTGTAAAATGAGATAGTGGTCATGTATACAAAAATAGAGGGGTATCACTAGACTTTCCTGTGTGCAAGCATTGCTGACATGCTCTTTTTCGGGTGGTAGACAGTCAACTAGGCTTTTCCATATCTTGGTTGGAGTGAAGGTGGAAGTATATAGAATCCATGGAATTGCAATTTGTGAGTGGAGGAGGCTGAATAAGAACCACTGCAATGCGGTCTAGAAGATCATGCAAGAGGATAGGTAGAAGAGGTGATGAAGCAAATGCCAATGAATTCTACTAAATGGGAAGGGATGGGCAATCGTATCCACCGAACATATCCAACACTCGTCATGCAACTCTTTGTTGATAGTTGTGTGCTTAGGCGACGCTCTCCTAAGAGCAATCCATGTTCGCTCCAAGTTATCTTTTTCGAACCATGCAGAAGAGCTGCATGTATATATTAAGATAAGAAAAAACCTAGAAAAAGGCCAGAGTAGAGATAATAGAGAGTGAGCGACCCGACTAAAGCAAACAACGACAAGCCACTAGATAGGAGACAAGAGAAACATGAGGAAAAAAATAAACGACCCGACCTACTCATCTACAGCTAAAAACAAACAAAACTAAAAGACTATAATTGTTGCTAACCAACCAAAACCAAAAAAACTACTGGTCAAACTGAAATGACCCTTGCTCGCGATAGCCCACATCTTGGCATTAGATTTAACCTCCTGGATAATCATGACGATCGACTTGTAAGCGTTGTCGAAAACCCTTATGTTCCTTTCGCGCCAAATACTCCAGGTGACCAGCATGACAAGGGAGTTAAACCTTGCTTGACTTTCTCCTTGCAGCCTTGAGTTGGTCGATTGCCACCAGTCGCTCCAAGTTATCATGCGAGAAAGGGGCATTGGTACCATCCCAGGTTGAAAAAACCATGGAGGATGAGAAGAGGTTCATGTCGGTCTTGTCTCATGGGAGATACATGGCCATGGGCAGTCTTACTCGGACGCCCTAACTCGACCCGGTCCAAAAATCACAAATTGTACTATGCATGGGCCTGTGCTTTGAGCCAAAGGTCGAGTCGGGCTAGGCTCGGACTTAGCAAATGGGCGAGTTACAATGGAGGGCCGACCCTAGGCCTAATGAGCCTTTGTGTGTTTCGGCCAGGCTTGGTCTTGCAGCCTGACCGTAGGGCTCGAGCTTGTGTATTTATCTTCGGGATTTTTCTATTGTGGATCGAGTTATGCCCATGTATACATGGGAGTTTTTATATTTCCCAAGAGCGGTTAGAGTCAGACCACTTCAACCACCGTCACCCAAGTCAAAGCATGATTTTAGTCAAAGTTTAAACTAAAATCGCAGCAAGAATTATAAAATGGAGGGAGTATCTCTCTATCCAAGAACTAAAAAGGCATAAATGACATCAGCAAGATATGGGATTCCAATGACACCAAACTCTTTCTCCTTACAAATTGGCTAAATGGAACTTTCCCTCCAAGTCATTGGACAGGCAATTTCCATGCATATAGGAGCTGATGAGCTCAAGAGCCCATTTTGGACACTCGACAGAAGATACTATACGATAAATGAGGACAATGATTTATCGTTTGCTAAAAAATATCGTAACTAACTTTTGCTCTAATTAACGTCATAGAGCTTTAGAAGAGATAACACTATAGATAATTGTTTATCATGCAGCAGAGCATCTTCCATTGGCTAATCATCTCAGTCCTCGATGATTCGACCACACGCACAACTCCAAATCGCCAACGGTGCATCCCATCTCAGCTCTCGTCCTTTTCATTGTCTACTTCCTCCGGTCGGAGACAGAGCTTCGGCTCGAGCTTAATTTTCTACAGTATATGACCGAGAGAGACCGGCTTCGACCAAACTTTTCGGTGATGTCACGGGACACGGAACACGGCAAGCACCTGCTTATAGCGCGACAGGTCCGCCGCGCTTCCGAGAGAAGCAATAGCGCTAAACAGTCGACCGAGCACACATGGCAACCAGCAGCAGCAGCAACGGCGGCGCGCTCCCCGTGGTGGATCTTGCGCCGTTCATCTTCGCCGGGGACGACGACGCCGCCCGCGACAGCGCCACTGAGGCAGTCCGCGAGGCGTGCATGTCCACCGGGTTCTTCCGCATCGTGAACCACGGCATGCCGCGCGAGCTCATGGCACGCGCGCTCGAGCTGTCCGCAGCGTTCTTCGCGCTCCCGGACGAGGAGAAGGCCAAGGTGCGGCCGGCGGTGGGGTGCTCCAGTTCGCCGCTCCCGGCAGGGTACGCGCGGCAGCCCGCGCACTCCGTCGACAAGAACGAGTACCTGCTTCCTCTTCAATCCCGAGCTCTGCCTCAACCTGCAGTACCCCGCTGAACCAGCCGGGTTCAGGTTTGTCCTTGCCAACTCCTGCCTGCCAGGCTGTGATCGTGTCACGGACACCAAGTACTGATCTCATACACCTTCACTCTCCAGGGATGCGCTGGAGGAATGCTACGCCAAGCTCACCGGCCTGGGGCTGCTCATCCAAGACGTCCTGAACGAGTGCATGGGCCTCCCGCGAGGCTTCCTCGCCGAGTACAACGCCGACCGCAACTTCGACTTCCTCACGCCGCTGCGCTACTTCCCGGCAACGTCGGCGGAGGAGACCAACGGCATCTGCGCGCACGAGGACGGCAACCTCATCACATTTGTCCTGCAGGACGGCGTCGGCGGCCTTGAGGTCCTCGGCGGCGGCGGCGGCTGGATCCCGGCGGATCCCGTCGAGGGCAGCATCATCGTCAACATAGGCGACATCGTGCAGGTGCTGAGCAACAACAAGTTCAAGAGCGCCACGCACCGGGTGGTCAGGAAGCCGGCGGCGCACCGGCACTCGCTCGCATTCTTCTTCAACCTCCACGGCGATAAGTGGATTGAGCCGCTGCCCGAGTTCGCGGGAAACGTCGGCGAGCCGCCGCGGTACAGGGGGTTCAAGTACGACGAGTACCTGCAGCTGCGGATGAGGAACAAGACCCACCCGCCGTCCAGGCCAGAGGACGCCGTCGACATCGCCCATTACGCGATCTAGCTCGTGGTGGCTCACACTTCGTTGTGTTGTGTGCATTTTTTCGGTTCTCAAATTTCAATTCGTCTCTGGTGGTGTTCGGCGAATTTGAACACTTGATCATTCACGAATTGTAGTAAATAAATTTGGAAATTGAATCATTCGTATGAGTATAGACAAACGTTTGCATTGTCATTGCAACTTTGTTCAAACTTCAAAGTGTGATAACTTTTTTAAAAAAAATTCCACAAATTAAGATGCCGAAACATGAGCTCCCAGTTGCCCAGCGGAACGAGTTGCCAGCAGTTTGACCGGGTACCACAGGTCCACAACGGCGTATCGCAAAGTTGCTAGCTAAGTTTGCCACGTGGCATCCTGACTGGGTCACGCCAAGGCCCCGTCGGATGGCATTAGAGTGCAATAGAGTGCTCTTTTTGGAGCATGATCTCGAGTGCCCCAAGAACTTAATATTGATTCTCTATGTTATTGAACCATTCTGGGGTCTAAAATTTAATTTGGGCATGTCTAGGTCTCAGACGAGTGAGATTTACTCGGCTCATGCTCATGTGTTGTTGTTGGGCTTCTATCTCGTGTATTGTTGTTGGGTTTTTGTCTTGTTTGCCTCTTTCTCTATAAGGCTTTCGACTTGCACCTTTTTTTTCTGTTCGGCTTTTGTCTTGTACCTGTAAAAAGCATCCAGAATAGATGTGACATGAAAAAACTTACCCCAAAGCACTCTGCCTCCCACCTCTAACGATGGCCACGTCCCCAGGAACGAGAGCTCCATGGCAAAAGAAGATCAATGATTTTGAACATATGTCAGGGGTAGAAAAGATTCAAGCAGCAAGACAAGAACACATTGATGGAGGAGCATCGAGCACATACACGCATAAAAAAAGATCTTGCTAAATTTTTTGTTATTATCCTTCATCTCCTTTACTCCATGTTCTTAAACCCTTGGGGAGAGATATGTTTCTCTGGTCAGAAATCTGGGAAAAATAAATGACTATTTTTTACCTTTTTTCAGGTATTATGAGCACATGAATGTCAAGTATACTTACCTGGGTTAAAAAATTCATCTCTGTTTTGACTACTTTCAGTTCATCTTCTTAAACTCTTGATGTGGGAACTGGTTTTCCCTTAAGAAAGAGTATTTCAAATGAAGCATGACATGTCTACTTATTTCTCTCCCGATATAATGCATGTCTATGGTGGTTACTAATTTGGAACACAACCCCAAACCTCAAAGGCACTGAATCTACTTGAGTATCTACTTATTCCTCACTAGTTAGGCAAGATCAGAACATGATTACATGGATACTATACATCGCCAGTTCCTGATGGACAACATTTGCACTGACAGTTCCAAGTTGGTAACAATTCAGTGGATCAAGTCCATTAAACTCAAAAATATTATTTGCATCTTTGAAGCAGGTACAAGAGAGAGTTGTATGGTGTAAACAAAATCCATATGTGAATCCATTCAATCCAACTAAAATGCAGGTTTTGACCTATCGTCGGGAGCTCAGTTACAAGCAAGTCGCAACTGGCCTCCCTGGACTCAAACAACATGACTTCGATGGGGCTCCCTTGTAGGGTTTCGTAGCATGGAAAACAAAAAATTTCTATCGCATACAAACAAACAAGCCAAGATCTATCTACTAGATTGTAGCAACGAGTCAATGGAATAACTCACCCTCGAAGATTCCAAAGTGTTTAACGAGAGCGGATTCTCGTGGGTGATGTAGTCGTACTCTTCCCGATCTCAAGATCGCGTAGACGATCCTTCCGTGCTGCGTGCAGCGCTCCCATGATCAGTCCAGGTTCGGTGATTTCACGAAGACCTTCCTCTCCTTGTTCCAGCGAGCGTGAAGGTTGTAGCACTCTCCTCATGATTCCGGCGACAACTGGCGTGGTACCTAAGTAGAGGGAGATCTCATGAGGCTTCGCCTTAAGCCGGAGCGAGTATGGTGGACTATGAGAGAGCTCCTCGACAATCTAGGGTTTAGACGCACCAAGGAAGAGGCTTGGCCTGCGGCTAGGGTTAGCTAGGCGGCGGCGGTTTGCCCTAGGCCGGCGGCGGCTATGGAGGGCGGCGGCGGCTTGGAGCTAGGGTTTTGGGTGGAGGTGTTGGGTGCTAGGAGGGCGCCCGCCTCCTTATATAGGTGGAGGGCGCCAGGGAGGAGTCCTCCCAACTCGGTTTCCCAAGGGGCGGCGGTGGAGGAGGAACTCCTCCCAACTCGGTTTCCACTTCCTCCACTTCCCAAAATAGTCGTTTGACTTTTCAAATTGGCGTTTGACTTTTCAAACTAGGATTTGATTAAACCCTTTATTTTGTTCAGCGATGACACCTAGTACATGATGCAATCATTCCAACTTGATATGACACACTCATGTACCCTTCCCCTGCGGAGTGCCGGACATTCCGGAACCTTCTAGAACATTCCCGATGAAAACACCGGAACCATTCTCCAACCCCGAAACAGGACTTTCCTTATATGAATCTTATTCTCCGGACCATTCTGGATCTCCTCGTGATATCCCGGATCCCATACGAGACTCCGAACAACATTCGGTCTCTTACTCATCATTCCATAACTACTCAAACAACGTCGAATCCTGAAGTGTGTCTCCCTACGGTTCGTGAATTATGCGGACATGATCAAGACACTTCTCCGATCAATAACCAATAGAGGAATCTGGAAATTCATATGGCTCCCACATATTTCTACGATTACTTTTGCGATCGAATGAACCACTTACATACGATACCAATTTCCCTTTGTCTCACGATAGTTTACTTATCCGAGGTTATGATCGTCGGTATCTCTGCATACCTAGTTCAACCTCGCATCGATAAGTACTCTTTTCTCGTTCGTGATATGTGATCCCTTGTGAGCCAGTCACATGCTTGCAAGCTAATTGGATGACATTCCACCGAGAGGGCCCAGAGTATATCTATCCGTCATATGGATGGACAAATCCCACTCTTGATCCATGTGTCTCAACCAATACTTTCCGAACACTCAATGCCACCTTTATAGCCACCCGATTCACGGTGTGGTGTTTGATGTCATCAAAGCATCCTTCCGGTGAAGGTGATATGCATGATCTCATGGTCGAAGGAATTAGGTTACTATGTATCAGAAAGCATATAGCAATTGAACTATTAAAATTACTTGATCTTTATGCTACGCTTATCTATAGGAGTATGTCCACCATATCATTCTCCTAACGATATGATCTTGTTGTTAATAACATCTCAATGTTCATGATAGGGAAACCACAAGGCTTTACTAGGGACTCTATTTTAGTTTACAAATCACACAAGTATTAATGTTTCCTTGTTAATACTATTATAGCATGAATGTAAACATTTACCATAAACACAAAGCTATAATAATAACTACATTTATTATTGCCTCTAGGGCATATCTCCAACAGTCTCCCACTTGCACTAGAGTCATCTAATCTAGATTACATGGTAATATACCGAACACCCATGGCAGTTTGGTGTTGGTCATGTTTTGCCCTCGGGAGAGGTTTAGTCAACGGATCCGCCACATTTAGATCTGTGTGTACTTTGCAAATCTTTATGTCCCCATCTTGGACATGTTCACGAATAGCGTGAAAATGCAGCTTGATGTGCTTCAGCTTCTTGTGTGACCTTGGTTCTTGCGCATTGGCTATGGCGCCTATGTTATCACAGTAGATAGACATTGGGTCCAGCGCACTTGGAACCACACCCAGCTCTGTAATGAACTCTTTCATCCATATTGCTTCTTGTGAAGCCTCCGAAGCAGCCATGTATTCTGATTCAGTTGAAGATCTCGCCACAACGCTTTGCTTTGCACTCCTCCATAAGCTGCACCATTCAAAGTAAATACGTATCCAGATTGTGATTTAGAATCATCTGGATCGGTGTTCCAACTAGCATCGGTGTAACCATTAACAACGAGTTGTTCATCACCTCCATAAGAAAGAACCATATCCTTAGTTCTTCTCAAGTACTTAAGGATGTTTTTGACCGCTGTCCAATGATCCACCGGATCACTTTGATATCTACTAGTTAAACTAACAACATATGCAATGTCGGGTCTAGTACATAGCATGGCATACATTAGAGATCCTATGGCTGAGGCATAGGGAGTCTTACTCATCCTTTCTCTATCTTCTGCGTGTCCGGACTTTGAGTTTTACTCAACGTCAGATTAGGCAACATGGGCAAGAACCCTTTCTTGCTATCTTCCATTCCAAACCTCTTTAGAACTTTGTCCAAATATGTACTTTGTGATAATGATATTAGGCGTCTCGATCTATCTCTATAAATCTTTATGCCTAATATGTAAGCTGCTTCGCCAAGATCCTTCATTGAAAAACTATTTTTCAAATATTCCTTGACACTATTAAGAAGGTCTACATCATTCCCAATCAACAATATGTCATCTACATATAGTATTAAGAATGCTACAGAGCTCCCACTCACTTTCTTGTAAATACAAGCTTCTCCATAAGTTTGTATAAAACCAAAACTTTTGATTACCTTATCAAAATGTTGATTCCAACTTCGGGATGCTTGCTTCAATCCATAGATGGACCGTTGAAGTTTGCATACCTTGTTAGCATCTTTAGGATCGACAAAACCTTTGGGTTGCATCATATACAATTCTTCATCAATGTCTCCATTGAGGAACGCTGTTTTGACATCCATCTGCCATATCTCATAATCATAATATGCAGCGATTGCTAACATAATCCTCACAGAGTTTAGCTTCGCTACTGGTGAGAAAGTCTCATCGTAGTCAACTCCTTGAATTTGTCGAAACCCTTTTGCAACAAGTCGAGCTTTATAGACAGTAACATTACCATCAGCATCTGTTTTCTTCTTGAAAATCCATTTATTCTCGACAGCCTTCCGGCCATCCGGTAAGTCCACCAAAGTCCATACTTGGTTTTCATACATGGATCCAATCTCGGATTTCATGGCTTCTTGCCATTTATTGGAATCTGGGCTCATCATCGCTTCCTCATACGTCGCAGGGTCATCGGTGTTGTCCACCAACATGACATTCATAACGGGATCATACCAATCAGGAGTGGTACAAGTTCTCGTTGACCTGCGAGGCTCTGTAGCAACTACCACCGAAGTTTCATGATCATCATCATTAGCTTCCTCTCTTATTGGTGCAGGCACCACAGAAACTTCTTCCGGTGTTGTGCTACTCGCAAGTTCGAGAGAAGGTTCGACAACCTCGTCGAGTTCTACTTTCCTTCCAGTCACTTCTTTCGAGAGAAATTCCTTCTCTAGAAAGGATCCATTCTTGGCAAAGAAGATTTTGCCTTTGGATCTATGATAGAAGGTATACCCAATAGTTTCCTTCGGGTATCCTATGAAGACGCATTTTTTCGCTTTGGGTTCAAGCTTGTCCGGCTGTAACTTCTTTACATAGGCTTCGCAACCCCAAACTTTAAGAAACGACAATTTAGGTTTCTTCCCAAACCATAATTCATACGGTGTCGTTTCAACGGATTTAGATGGTGCCCTATTTAAAGTGAATGCGGCTGTTTCTAATGCATAACCCCAAAATAATAGCGGTAAATCTGTAAGTGACATCACAGAACGAACCATATCTAAGAGAGTTCGATTACGACGTTCGGACACACCATTACGCTGTGGTGTTCTCGGCGGTGTCAATTGTGAAAGTATTCCGCATTTCTTCAAATGCTCGCCAAATTCGTAACTTAGATATTCACCTCCACGATCAGAACGTAGAAATTTAATCTTCTTGTTACGTTGATTCTCAACCTCACTTTGAAACTCCTTAAACTTCTCGAAGGTCTCGGACTTATGTTTCATGAAATAGATATACCCATATCTACTTAAGTCATCCGTGAAGGTAAGAACATAACGATAACCACCGCGCGATGCTACACTCATTGGACCACACACATCGGTATGTATGATTTCCAACAAGTCCATAGCTCGCTCCATCATACCAGAAAATGGAGTCTTAGTCATTTTTCCCATCAGACATGCTTCGCATCTTTCAAGTGATTCGAAATCAAGTGATTCAAGAAGTCCATCAGAATGGAGTTTCTTCATACGCTTCACTCCAATGTGACCAAGACGACAGTGCCACATATAGGTCGAGTTATCGCTCGATTTCAAACGTTTAGCCTCAATGTTATTAATATGTGTATTTCCACTATCGAGATTCAATAAGAATAGACCATCTATCAAAGGTGCATGTGCATAAAACATATTACTCATATAAATCGAACAACCATTATTCTCGGACTTAAACAAGTAACCGTCTCGCAATAAATAAGATCCCGATATAATGTTTATGCTTAACGCAGGCACTAAATAACAATTATTTAAGTATAAAACTAATCCCGATGGTAGATGAACGGGTAGCGTGCCGACCGCGATCACATCAACCTTTGATCCGTTTCCAACGCGCATCGTCACCTCGTTCTTCGCTAGCTTCCGTTTATTCTGCAGCACCTATTTCGAGTTACAAATATGAGCAACCGAACCAATATCAAATACCCAGGCACTACTACGAGTACTAGTGAGATACACATCATTAACATGTATATCGGATATACCTTTCTTCTTGATGTTGCCGTTCTTCAAATCCGCCAAGTACTTTGGGCAATTCCGCTTCCAGTGACCTTCTCCCTTGCAAGAAAGCACTTTATCGTGCTTAGGTCCAGCCTTGGTCTTCGTCATAGCGATAACTTTCTTACCACCCTTCTTGAAGTGTCCCTTTTGCTTAGACTTGTCTTTCTTGAATTTGGTGGTCTTATTGACCAACAACACTTGGTGCTCTTTCTTGATCTCCACTTCTGCAGATTTCAACATGGCGAAGAGTTCTGGAAACGTCTTGTTCATGTTTTGAAGGGATTCGCAGCATAGTAAATCAAAATTTTCTACGGAAGCGAACAGAGGGAAAGCCAAGATCTAATCTAGAAGATGCAAACAACGAGAGAGATTGGATTAGATCTTCATACCCTTGAAGATTCAAGACAATGAACGTCGGAACGTGGGTGATGTAGTCGCACTCGCTTCTCCTCCTCGCGATCCGATCCGATCTAGCACCACAAGTGGCGGTGCCTCCGTGAGATGCACACGTGCAGCACCTCGACGTCTCCTCCTTCCTCGGACCAGCGAGTATGGTGGAGAGATAGATTGGATCTACAACACGACGGCGTGGTGTATGTGGTGGAGAATTTCTGCAGCAGGGCTTCGCCTACAAACAGTCGGGAGGGAGAGAGGAAGGCAGCAGGGCAACTAGGGTTTTGAGGAAGGTGTGTGGGAGGGGGGCGCACCATCCCTCTATATATAGAGGGGGAGGGGACGGCCAGCTCTAGCCCCTCCTCCAAGCCTATCTCTAGTTTAAACGATTTAAACTCTCCCTTATCTAGAAATTCTATCCCGAGATTTAAACGAGTCAAATCTCTCTAGAATCGGCTGGGCCCTATGGGGCCTTGTGCCCCTGGCCCAATGCGGCCAGGACACTCCCTCATAGGCCCATGCCCCCTCCCGGAAGGTGGGACCACGTTGGCCCCCTTCCGGAAGGTTCTAGAAGCTTCCGGTACAATACCGATTAACCCGGAACAATTCCAAACTCCAAAAACTGCACTGCCTTATATGAATCTTATTCTCCGGACCATTCCGGAACCTCTCGTGATATCTCGGATCCCATCCGAGACTCCGAACAAAAATTCATAAACCAATTATCCAATCTATCCTAGCGTCGAGACACGTTAAGTGTGTGACCCTGCGGGTTCGAGAATATGCAGACATGATCTTCTATCAATAATCAACATGGGGTCAGGCACCCATATTGACTCCACACATTCATCGATGATCATATCGGATGAACCACGATGCCAGGATTCAATCAATCCCATATATATATTCCCTTCGTCTCGCGATATTTTACTTGCCCGAGATTCGATCGTCGGTACCGTCATACCTAGTTCAATCTCGTTCACAGCAAGTACTTTACTCGTTCCGTAATCCGATATCACTTTGTGATTAAATCCTTAACCACATGCTTGCAAGTGGTGTTGATATCGATTACCGAGTGGGCCCAAAGTATATCTCTCCGACTTGGGAGGGACAAATCCCATCTCGATACATACAACCCAACAGATACTTTCCGATCACCTGAGAGACACCTTTATGATCACCCTCTCATAGGATGACGTTTGATGACCTCAAAGCTTTCTTCCGATACCAGGGAGTTGTATTATCTCATGGTCTAAGGAATACAATATTTGACATAAGAAAAGCTTCGCAAAGATGAACACAATGATACGATCTAATTGCTTCGCTTAGTTTGGGTCTGTCCACCACATCATTCTCCCAATGATATGGTCTCATTATCAATTGACAACTCATGTCTATGGTTAGGAAACCTTAACCATCATTGATCAATGAGCTAGTCCATAGAGGCGTACTAGGGACACAGTGTTGTTCACAAACCACACAAGTATTAATGTTTCCGCTTAATACAATTCTAGCATGGAATATAAACTTTATCATGAACAAGAATTATAATAATAACATCTTTATTATTGCCTCTAGGGCATAATTCCAACATGTTTTGCATGTTGTAGTTCATCACAAAGTTCTTGTAACTTGGTGGCAGTGATTGAAGGACACGGTAAATCCCCAAAGAATTAGGAATCACTATACCCAAGCTTTGAAGTTTGTTTGCGTGCCCAGACATCTTAAGCACATGCTCACTGACGGAGCTGCCTTCTTCCATCTTGCAGTTAAAGAACTTTTCAGAAGCCTCATAGCTCTCAATCGCCGCGTGAGTCTCAAAGATCAATTTGAGATCACGGACAATATCATGTGGGTCTGAATTCTCAAACCTTTTCTGAAGCTCCGATTCTAAACCATACAAGATAGCACACTGAACTGTGGAGTACTGAGTCTTCCGAGTGAGGTAAACATTCTTTACTTCATCGGTAGCAGTAGTGGTGGGTCACCCAATGTGCATCCAAAGACATAGGTCAAATTACCAGCTGTGAGGACAATCCTCAAATTGCGGAACCAATCCGCAAAGTTGCTTCCATTGTTTTTCAACTTTTCTTTTTCTAGGAACGCATTAAAATTGATGGTAGGGGCCGCCATTGATCTACAACATATTTGCAATAGTTTAGACTAAGTTTATGACAAATTGAGTTCTAATTAATAGTTAAATTAATCTAGGTGAACTCCCACTCAAAACAACATCCCTCACATTGTTTTAGTGATCACATGAACCAAATCCACCACATCAAAACCGATCATCACGAGAGTTGATGTAGCTTCAATGGTGAACAATCGACATGTTCATCATATCTACTATGTGACTCATGCTTTACCTTTCAGTGATCCGTGTTCCGAGACCATGTTTGTACATGCTAGGCTCGTCAAGATCAAACCTTAGCTTCCGCATGAGCAAATCTGGCTTGCTCACGTTGTATACACTTGCGGAATCTAACACACCCGATCATCACGTGGTGCTTCGAAACAACAAGCTTTAGCAACGGTGCTTACTAAGGGTGAACACTTTAGGACTTGAAATTTATGTGCATGAGGGATCATCTTATAATGCTACCGTCGTTAACTAAGCAATACAAGATGCATAAAGGATTAACATCACATGCAATTCATAATATGTGATATGATATGGCCTTTCTTCTTTGTGCTTCCGATCTCCATATTCAAGCACGAACATGATCTCCATCATTACCGGCATTGCATCAAGGTCAATGACGCTTCTCCATGGTTGTCGTCCACCAGCTTCAACTATTACAACTACTTTGAATAGACACGCGGGTCTTAACAAAATTAAAGACAACCATATGGCTCCTGCCGGTTGCCAACTTACAATAAGGAACATTGCATACATCAAATATAATCACAATCATGGCCATATCACATCACAGCACACCCCTGCAAAACAAAGTTAGACGCCTCTACTTTCTTTGCATGTTTTACGTGGTTTGGGGCTTTCAATAAGTGTCGTTCTAACTTACGAACAAGAACTACAACATTGATACTAGTATTGTCAATCACCCGTTGTAAATTGGATCTTAACTATGTTAGGAGAAACAGGCACCCGCAAAGCCACTTATGCAATACAAGTTGCATGTCAAGCATGGAGCAAGTCTCATGAACGATGTCATGCAAGGTTAGCCCGGGCCGCTTCATCCCACCATCCCGCAAGATGCAAAGTACACAAGAAGCAATCGACAATAAAAGCATCAACGCCCATAATGACCATTGTGTTCTACTCGTGCAACAGATCTACATATAGACACGGCTCTGATACCACTGTAGGGTTTCGTAGCATGGAAAACAAAAAATTTCTATCGCATACAAACAAACAAGCCAAGATCTATCTACTAGATTGTAGCAACGAGTCGATGGAATAACTCACCCTCGAAGATTCCAAAGTGTTTAACGAGAGCGGATTCTCGTGGGTGATGTAGTCGTACTCTTCCCGATCTCAAGATCGCGTAGACGATCCTTCCGGCGTTGTGTTCCGGCAGCGCTCCCGTAGTCGGTCACACGTTCGGTACTCGACGAAGACCTTCCTCTCCCTTGTTCCAAGAAAATGGAGGTTGCAAAGACAACGCGTGGTACGGAAGTAGAGGGAGATCTCGCAGGCTTCGCCTTAAGCCGAGCGAGTATGGTGGACTATGAGAGAGCCTCGACGATCTAGGGTTTAGACGCACCAAGGAGGAGGCTTGGCGGCGGCTAGGGGTTGCCCCAAGCTAGGCGGCTATGGGCGGCGGTGGCGGTTTGCCCTAGGCCGGCGGCGGCTATGGAGGGCGGCGGCGGCTTGGAGCTAGGGTTTTGGGTGGAGGTGTTGGGTGCTAGGAGGGCAGCCTGCCTCCTTATATAGGTGGAGGCGCGAGGAGGAGTCCCTCCCCAACTCGGTTTCCCAAGGGGGCCGACGGTGGAGGGGAGGAACTACTCCCCAACTCGGTTTCCACCTTCCCCTCCACTTCCCAAAATAGTCATTTGACTTTTCAAGTTGGCGTTTGACTTTTCAAACTAGGATTTGATTAAACCCTTTATTCTGTTCAGTGATGACACCTAGTACATGATGCAATCATTCCAACTTGATATGACACACTCATGTACCCTTCCCCTGCGGAGTGCCGGACATTCCGGAACCTTCTAGAACATTCCCGATGAAAACACCGGAACCATTCTCCAACCCCGAAACATGACTTTCCTTATAAGAATCTTATTCTCCGGACCATTCCGGATCTCCTCGTGATATCCTGGATCCCATCCGAGACTCCAAACAACATTCGGTCTCTTACTCATCATTCCATAACTACTCAAACAACGTCGAATCCTTAAGTGTGTCTCCCTACGGTTCGTGAATTATGCGGACATGATCAAGACACTTCTCCGATCAATAACCAATAGAGGAATCTGGAAATTCATATGGCTCCCACATATTTCTACGATTACTTTTGCGATCGAATGAACCACTTACATACGATACCAATTTCCCTTTGTCTCACGATAGTTTACTTATCCGAGGTTATGATCGTCGGTATCTTTGCATACCTAGTTCAACCTCGTTACTGATAAGTACTCTTTTCTCGTTCCCGTGATATGTGATACCTTGTGAGCCAGTCAGATGCTTGCAAGCTAATTGGATGACATTCCACCGAGAGGCCCAGAGTATATATATCCGTCATATGGATGGACAAATCCCACTCTTGATCCATGTGTCTCAACCAATACTTTCCGAACACTCAATGCCACCTTTATAGCCACCTAGTTACGGCGTGGTGTTTGATGTCATCAAAGCATCCTTCCGGTGAAGGTGATATGCATGATCTCATGGTCGAAGGAATTAGGTTACTATGTATCAGAAAGCATATAGCAATTGAACTATTAAAATTACTTGATCTTTATGCTACGCTTATCTATAGGAGTATGTCCACCATATCATTCTCCTAACGATATGATCATTTTGTTAATAACATCTCAATGTTCATGATAGGGAAACCACAATCATTTATTAGCCAACAAGCTAGTATTATAAAGAGGCTTTACTAGGGAATCTATTTTAGTTTACAAATCACACAAGTATTAAGGTTTCCTTGTTAATACTATTATAGCATGAATGTAAACATTTATCATAAACACAAAGATATAATAAGAACTACATTTATTATTGCCTCTAGGGCATATCTCCAACATCCCTAGCGAAGCTTAGGTACAAGCAAGTTGCAACTGGCCCGCCAAAAGGATCCCTCGGTTGCAATCAAGTTTCAACTGGCCCTCGGCGGGGGCTCAATTACAAGCAAGATGCAAATGCCCCCCTCATTGGGAGCTCAGTTACAAGCAAGTCACAACTAGCCTCCCTTGCCAGGGGCTCACACAACTGGACCTCGACGGGGCTCCCCGAAGGAGCCTAGTTACAAGTATGTTGCAACTGGGCCTCGAAGGAGCTTAGTTACAAGTAAGTCGCAACTGGCCTCCCTCGCCAAGGGCTCAGACAACTGGACCTCGATGGGGCTCCCTGGCAGATCTCAGTTACAAGCATGTTGCAACTGCCCCCGGCGGATTTCAGTTACAAGCATGTTGCAACTGCCCCCGGCGGAGCTCAGTTACAAGTATGTTGCAACTGCCCCTCCAGTGGAGCTTAGTTAGAAGCAAGTTGCAATTGGCCCCGCCAACGGGGTCCCTCGGTTACAATCAAGTTTCAACTGGACCTCGGCGGGGCTCAATTGCAACCAAGTTGCAAATGAACCCCCCTCGCTGGGAGCTCAGCTACAAGCAAGTTGCAACTGGCCTCCCTCACCAGGGTCTCTAACAAACTGGACCTCGACGCGGCTCCCCCGCCAGGGCTCAGTTATAAGCATTTGCAACTAACCCCCGGCGAAGCTCAGTTACAAGCAAGTTACAACTGACCCGCGATGGGGTCCCTTGATTGCAATCAATTTTCAATTGGCCCTCGGCGGGGGGGGCTCAATTACAAGCAAGTTGCATATCCTCCCCTCGCCGAGAGCTCAGTTACAAGCAAGTCGCAACTGGCCTCCCTCGCCAGGGGCTCATACAAACTGGACCTCGACGGGGCTCCCCGGCGGAGCTCAGTTACAAGCATGTTGCAACTGGCCCCCGGTGGAGCTCAGTTATATGCAAGTTGCAACTGGACCGCCGACAGGGTCCCTCGACTGCAATCAAGTTTCAACCACCCTCGGCGAGGGGCTCAATTACAAGCAAGTTGCAAATGCCCCCCCTCGCCGGGAGCTCAGTTACAAGCAAGTTGCAACTGGGCTCCCTCGCCAGGGGCTCAGACAAACTGGACCTCGACGGGGCTCCCCCGGCGAGGGGGGGCATTTGCAATTGTCCTCCCTCACCAAGGGCTCAGACAACTGGACCTCGATGGGCTTCCCGACAGAGCTCATTTACAAGCATGTTGCAACTGCCCCCAGCGGAGCTTAGTTACAAGCAAGTAGCAATTGGCCCTGCCGATGGGGTACCTCGGTTGCAATCAAGTTTCAATTGGCCCTCGGCAGGGCTCAATTATAAGCAAGTTGCAAATGACCCCTCTCTCGTCGGGAGCTCAGTTACAAGCAAGTTGCAACTGGCCTCCCTCGCAAGGGGCTCAGACAAACTAGACCTCGACGCGGCTCCTCCGCCGGAGCTCAGTTATAAGCATTTACAACGAGCCCCCAGCAAAGCTCAGTTACAAGCAAGTTGCAATTGGCCACGCCGATGGGGTCCTCGGTTGCAATCAAGTTTCAACTGGCTCTTGGCGGGGCTCAATTACAACCAACTTGCAAATTACCCCCCCCCCTTCGCCGGGAGCTCAACTACAAGCAAGTTGCAACTGGCCTCCCTCGCCAGGGGCTCAGACAAACTAGACCTCGACGCGGCTCCCCCGCCGGAGCTCAGTTATAAGCATTTGCAACTAGCCCCCAGCAAAGCTCAGTTACAAGCAAGTTGCAACTGGCCCGCCGACGGGGTCCCTCGGTTGTAATCAAGTTTCAATTGGCCCTCGGTGAGGGGCTCAATTACAAGCAAGTTGCAAATCCTCCCCTCGCCGAGAGCTCAGTTACAAGCAAGTCGGAACTGGTCTCCCTCACCAAGGGCTCATACAAACTGGACCTCCACGGGGCTCCCCGGCGGAGCTCAGTTACAAGCATGTTGCAACTGGCCCCCGGTGGAGCTCAGTTATATGCAAGTTGCAACTGGCCCGCTGACAGGGTCCCTCGATTGCAATCAAGTTTCAACTGGCCCTCGGCGAGGGCTCAATTACAAGCAAGTTGAAAATGCCCCCCCGTCGGGAGCTCAATTACAAGCAAGTTGCAACTGGGCTCCCTCGCCAGGGGATCAGACAAACTAGACCTCGACGGGGCTCCCCCGTGAGGGAGGGGTGCCTTTGCAATTGGCCTCCCTCACGAAGGGCTCAGACAACTGGACCTTGATGAGGCTCCTCGGCAGAGCTCAACTACAAGCATGTTGCAACTGCCCCCGGCGGAGCTCAGTTACAAGCATGTTGCAACTGCCTCCCAGCGGAGCTTAGTTACAAGCAAGCTGCAATTGGCCCCGCCGATGGGGTACCTCGGTTGCAATCAAGTTTCAATTGGCCCTCGACGGGGGGCTCAATTACAAGCAAGTTGCAAATCCTCCCCTCTTCGAGAGCTCAAATACAAGCAAGTCGCAACTGGCCTCCCTCGCCAGGGGCTCAGACAAACTAGACCTCGACGGGGCTCCCCGACGGAGCTCAGTTGCAAGCATGTTGCAATTGGCCCCCGGTGGAGCTCGGTTATAAACAATTGCAACTAGCCCGCTGACGGGGTCCCTCGATTGCAATCAAGTTTCAACTGGCCCTCGGCGGGGGGCTCAATTACAAGCAAGTTGCAAATGTCCCCCCTCGCCGGGAGCTCAGTTACAACCAAGTCGCAACTGGGGCTCCCTCGCCAGGGGCTCAGACAAGTTGGACCTCGACGGGGCTCCACCGGGGAAGCAGAGTTACAAGCATGTTTCAACTGTCCCCCAGCGGAGCTCAATTACAAGCAAGTTGGAACTGGCCCGCCGACGAGGTCTCTCGATTACAATCAAGTTTCAACTGACCCTCGGCGGGGGGCTCAATTACAAGCAAGTTGCAAATGCCCCCCCACCGGGAGATCAGTTACAACCAAGTCACAACTGGGCTCCCTCGCCAGGGGCTCAGAAGAACTGGACCTCGACAGGGCTCCACCGGGGAAGCTGAGTTACAAGCATGTTGCAACTGTCCCCCGGCAGAACTCAGTTACAAGCAAGTTGGGACTAGCCCGCCGACGGGGTCCCTCGGTTGCAATCAAGTTTCAATTGGCCCTCGACGGGAGCTCAATTACAAGCAAGTTGCAAATGCCCCCCTCGTCGGGACTCGGTTAAAAGAAAGTCACAACTTGCCTCCATTGCTAGGGGCTCAGACAACTGGACCTCGACTGGGCTCCGCCAGTAGAGCTCAGTTTTAAGCATGTTGCAACCGGGCCCCGACGGAGCTCAGTTTAAAGCAAGTTGGAACTGGCCCGCCAATGGCGACCCTCGGTTGCAATCAAGTTTCAACTGGCCCTCGGCGGGGGCTCAATTACAAAGCAAGTTGCAAATGGCACCCCGACGGGTGCTCAGTTACAAGCATGTCGCAACTGGCCTCCCTCGTCGGGGGCTCAGACAACTGGACCTCGACGGAACTCCCCCGACGGAGCTCAGATACAAGCATGTTGCAACTGGCCCCCGACGGAGCTTAGTTATAAGCAAGTTGCATCTGGGCCCTTGTCGGGGACTCGGTTACAAGCAATTTGCAACTGGCTCTCGGTTGCAATCAAGTTGCAACTGCCTCCCGACGGAAGCTCAATTACAATCAAGTTAAGAACCTTCCCCCTCCCCCCCGACAAGGCCCCAATTACATGAAGTTACAACTGGACCCCTCGCGCGGGGGTTCAAATTACAATTAAGTTGCAACTAGGCCCTGGCCCTCGCAGGCGCTCAGTGACAACTCTTTTTCAACCATATTGCATCTCGATGTCTCGATAAATAGAAAAAAGCACAAAAAGTTTAGAAAAAAGGCTCGGTACAATGAAGTGGCAATTTGCTTCTAAAAAAGTGTGTTTAGACCCATTTTAGTGTTTTTACTTCCAATCTACACCTTTAAAAATCTAAAAACATCTTATACTATGAAAAAGTAGAGGGAATACATGTTACTAATTTAAGTTAGATCAATCTAGTAAAAAAATTACAATCGTATGCCGTCCTAGCAGTAAAACAATGACAACTATAAAATTTCGAGAGAAAACAATAAAAAAAATACAAACTAGCAAAAGAAAAAATATTGAAAACTAAAACCCAATTGAAAATCGATTCAACCACCAACTCACAGACCTAAGATAATCTCAATTTCACCTGAAGAAAAAGAACAAATAACTGCCGAAAAAAAGAAACAGTCACAAAAAGAGAAAACAAAAAATACAGCAAAAATAAACAAAACTACTCACGCCTGTATAGATGACAGCCCACACCAAAGGAAGCCCACACCAAAGAAAGCCCACAACTAAAACAGAGAAACGAAGCGAGCGGAAAAAACAAAAGCGAAGCGAGCGTGCCCGAGAGAGAGAGACACGCCCAGACAAAACAGCCAAACCATGTTGCACAGGTCGTAAAGCAGAAAAAATCCAACGGTATATTAGGTGACTGAGACTTAGTTAATTCTCAGGCGCCTTAGAATTAGCAAAACCGATTTAATTTTAATAAAAGTACTAGTATTTATTGTTTCGGAGATGTTAAGGTTGTGGAAGATCATTCCATAGCTTTTTGGTTGCGATATCACTATGATTGGGAAGGCAGAAAACTCTCTTTGGGAGGCGGTGGCAACCAACCTCCCTCCTGATCTCCACCGACCAGGGCGTTGGTCCCCTTTCTCTTCGCTTGCTGCCCCGTCGGCAGGAGGGAGGGGGACCTCATTCCTTCGTTTTTGTCTAATAGTCAGGATTAGGGTTTGTATGCTATGGTGCGACGTTGGGGTGGTGGGGAGCGACGTCCGAGCAAATAAATTTTTAGCAACTCTATTGCCACACCGGTGAGGATCTTCACGACGACTTAGGGTTATGAATATTTAATACGAATTACGATTAGCAAAACCTAAATTGAAACAATTTTTAGAAATAGGAAAATGCATGGTGACACAAGGTTAACTGGTTGTTTAGTTGGGATTATTTCTGGCTGTTACATTTTTAGCTTATAAGTTAAATATAGGTGTTTTTGTGACTTATGTAAATCAAAAGCTTAAAGCACCAAATTAATAAGTCTGACCAAACAGCCCGTAAATTATCAAGAGACGGTACTCGAGCTCGAACTTCAGAAGAGATGCCACTCGTGACAGCGGTTTACCTAACGAGAAAAAAGCATGTAAATGCATCATCTATAGGCTAGACCTATGATGATACCTCTTATGACCTCAACTTCACCGACGTCATGGCTATGCTCTTGTACCCCTTCTCCCTCGGCGGACAGATCGAGCGTGAGCTTTGTCTATGACCGACTGACGGAGGCCTGCCGGTCGTGATCACTAAGCATCTGATTATCTATTCAAGCGCCTATCTAACCTCAAGTGGTCGGCAATTAATTAATTAACGCAACAGGCGCTGCCGGCGCTTGCGTAGGAAGAGCCAGATCAGACCGATCGAGCAGCACATGGCGTCTAGCAACGGCAGCTTGCTCCCCGTGGTGGACCTCGCGCCGTTCTTCGTCGACGAGGGCGATGACGCCCGTGGCCGCGCCAGCGCCACCGTGGAGGTGCGCCAGGCGTGCCTGTCGTCCGGGTTCTTCCACGTCGTGAACCACGGCGTGCCGCGGGAGCTCATGGCGCGCGCGCTGGAGCTTCAAGCGCAGTTCTTCGCGCTCCCGGACGAGGAGAAGGCCAAGGTGCGGCCGGCCGACGGGACGCCCTTCCCGTCAGGTCACGCGCGGCAGCCCGTGGGCTCCGTTGACAAGAACGAGTTGCTGCTCGTCCTCCATCCCAAGCTCTGGCTCGACCTGTACCCCACCGAGCCGGCCGGATTCAGGTCAGAATTTTAAGTTTTTTGCTTGTCTTTGGAGGCGGAGAGCGAGTGAAGGAGGTAGGATTGAAGGGTTGACCGATGCCGCCGCTTACCTGATCTCCGGCGAGCTTTTTTTTTTTGAACTCTGATCTCCGGCGAGCTTCTTGAGCGGCCAAACTTGTTGCAGCGGCCTGGAACGCCGACCTGCGCTGAAAACGACGATTTGTTTCGTAAACGGGCCAGCTAGGCACTACCCTGAGCCCTGGCCGCTAAGCTGATTTATCTTGGGCCTTAGCTGCAGGCTTACCCATCACGCCCTGATACACCGGCCTGCTTGTCTGTTAGGCCCAAGGCCTCAGCAGCTGTTTACCGTAGCCCAATGAAGCAGACACCAATCCCATTAGTGGAGGTGACACATTTGGGCCATCAACCTTCAAGCATTCACCACTAAGTAGCCTAAATTGGGACTGCCATTGGTGTAATATAAAACTTTCTTACATTTTTTGTTTCTGCCAAACAACAAAACATATGAAATTGAAACCTTACATGTACAATGTGTAGAAGTTTCTTCTGATTTTCTTGTACACCAAAGATCTCATGAATGAGTGAGGCTGGAGATATACCACGGTAAAAAAATCCGCTTTCATAGAAAAAACTTGTGCTTCAGATCGTTTCATGAATACTTAGCTTTTCCATGCATATGATCGTTTTGGAACTGAGAAAGGGGAGGAACTCTTGTCATATGCATCCACAGGGAAGCGCTAGCGGAATGCCACACCAAGTTCACCGAGTTGGGGCTCCTGATCCAGGAGATTCTGAACGAATGCATGGGCCTGCCACAAGGCTTCCTCGGGGAGTACAACGACGACCGCACCTTCGACTTCATCTCGGCACGGCACGCCTTCCCGGCGACAAAGGAGGATAACAGGGGCGTCCGCCCACACCAGGACGTCGGGTGCATCACCTTCGTCCTACAGGACGACGTCGGGGGCCTGGAGGTCCTCCGGTCCGACGGCGTCTGGGCCCCGGTGGAGCCCATCGAGGGCAGCATCGTCGTCAACATCGGCGACGTCATGCAGGTGCTCAGCAACGGCAAGTTCAGGAGCGCTATGCACCGGGTGGTGAGGAAGCCGGCGGCGCATCGGTACTCGCTCGTCTTCTTCTTCCAGCTCCACGACGACAAGTGGGTCGAGCCACTGCCGCAGTTCGCCGGCGACGTGGGCGAGTCGCCGCGGTACAAGGGGTTCAACTACGGCGAGTACCTGCAGCTGCGGAGGAAGAGGCCCCACCCGCTGTCCAGCCGCCCGGAGAACATCACCGACATCACCCATTACGCGATCTAGCTCGCGGAAGCTGAATTGCTACTGTACATTTTGGGTTCTCAACTTTCAATTCGTCTGTGGTGGTGTTGAGCGGAAGGGAGCGGAAGTTTGAACACTGGACCATTCAAAAATTATAATAGATTTTTTTTAAACCCCGGATCATTAACATAAGTGTACGCTAACTTTTTGCATTACCATTGCATTTTTGTTCAATGTGATAACTTAAATTTTTATATTTTATCCTTCTTATGATATTTATGCCCCCTTTTGGAGCATGATTTGGAGTGCAGTAGGAACTTAAAAAATAGTGCTTTTGAATAATTATTGGATAAAAAATTGATTTTATTAAACACATCTTTTTAGTTGCGGTGTTGGTACGAGCATCACTTCGGTTCTCACTAGCATGCATATTTATATGTCTAAATACATCTATTTTAGTGAAAGTAATATGAATCGGAGGGAGTACTTCTCTTAAGACTAGAACTTTCACATCTTTTAACTGATCGGCAAAAGGAAGTCTGTGCTACACAGGTGTTGGGTGACAAACAACCTAAGGCCGGAACCGGAAGCTTACCGAGTGGAACCCTCAACTGAATGATCAGGAAGATGTTTCTAGATGGAATGTACATCAATTTAGTATTTTAGATTTAGCTCGGCATATAAAGTGCTAATTACCCCTTGGATTTAGGTGCTATGAAGTATGCATACTCGGGAAGTTTGTACATCTCTCAGAGTAAAGATTTTCTTATGGTATCTCCCTTTTAACCTACTATGGTACCCCTTTAGAGGCGTTGTTCTCACTAAAGATAATAAAGATAAACAAATTAGAGTGATAGTAAGCTTTGTCCATTTTGCAATAGAAAAGTGGCCATTCAACATTTTTTTCCTTGATTGTCAGTACACTCCTCTTAGTTGGTTGCACATTGGGTTGGCTTTTAATTCTAATAAAACCCTGCCATTTGCTTATGTTATTTTTCACAATAAATACTTTGTAGGCCGAGCTCTTATACGGGGTTTATTCGGGCCAAAAAACTAGGACGAGCTCTTATCCCCGCCGAAGTTTTAAGGATTCGATCTTTTTAAAGGGTCTACTAGAGGTGCTCTTATAGGGCGAGGAGATGTCACAACATGATCAAGCAAAGTGGAAAACTGGGGTTGGGGCAGGGCTAAGGGCTAACCTAATATAATAAGAGCATGTTTGGAATCCAACATTCCGTATCGAAACCGTGGGATTTAATCAAGATTGTTTGTTCGCCAACCGTCATTTTAACTGGAGATTCCAAGGAACGTGTATGATATGTTAAGTCAATTCATATCCCTAACCCAGTCATTTTTCTGAAAATCATTTCATAAATCTTTGCTCCAGCCAAACATAATTTTCTAGCTTGGAATTTTCAACTAGACAAATGAATTGATGACATCAATGTGAATAATGTCATTTAATTTTTTCCAAATAAAATAAAATGAGGGCTGCCAAACTACCTCTAAGGTTATTTTTAGTTGTTCTTTTAAGCTGGTTTGAATCCGTTGATGGTGTTGCGGGGATGTAAGCAAAGCCGTTGCAATCGGAAAACCTTTAGATAAAGTGTGGGGAACAGTTTACCATTGACACGTGTACTTTTTTCTTCTTCACTATGAGCACTGTCTCTAGCTTAAACAAGTTTTTTATTTATAAATGCCACATCGGCATCAACTTAGATACTGAGATTACAACAAATTACTTACAGCTTGATCTCCAAGCCAAACACGTAAACAGATTCAAATACTACTATACTATTTTGAATACCTTAATTCGCACACAGCACGCAAAGTCACAGCTTTCTAAGGAAAAGCAGGGCTTAGCTTATTTCTCACAATCACACCGTAGACAGTACTAGTAAAGTAAGCACGCCTGCGTGCAGCGACCGACCGACGTTCGGCCGTACTCAGTTGAACGCCGCGGTCACGATAAGCTCGACCACCTCCGGCGACACGTTCAAGGCGGCCTGCAGCAGCTGCGGCGTCAGGCTGCCTAACACCGACCCCTTCCCGGTCAGCTGCTCCACCACCGGCCTGCCACACCCACAGCACGCATCCATGATCAGTAACGAACCAAAGAATTTTGCTAGCAAGCACAGCATAGTAGTGTGACCGATGACGGCGTACACGTACCTGGCGCTCTTGATCAGCGTCACCAACTCCACGCCGTCAGCGCCGGCGGCTTGGACGCACGCCACGGCGAAGCGCGGAACCACGAACAGGCTGCCCGCGGGGACCTCCTCGTCCAGCAGCAACGTGTCGCCGCCGGCGGCAGACGATACCTGAACGCGCGCGCTCCCGCGGGCGACGTACACCGCCTGGGCCGCGCCCTCGCGGAGCACCCAGGGCGGCAGCGTGGCGCCCGGCTCGAGCTGCACGAGCCGAGCGCTGATCCCGAGGCCACGCAACGCCTGCAGGCGCGCGCCGGTGAGCGTCTTCACGGTGCCCCTGCCGGCGACGTGCGCGGCGTCGTCCGGAGGCAGGACCGCGGCGTTCACCACGAGGCCGTCCCTGTCTGTCTCGCGCGGGCGCAGGCCGCGCAGCTGCTGCCTCGTGAGGATAAGTGCCGGCTGGCTCCGGAAAGCGGCGGCGGCCTGCTCCTCCGTCGCCCTAGGCCACGCCGCGGCGAGGAGGCTCGGGTCGAAGCCGCGCATGACGCCGTTGGCGCCGGCGAGGAAGGAGTTGGAGATGATGTTCCCTGGGCTGACAGAGGAGCGTGCCGTGTCTGCCATGAACAGGATGGACAGCTCGGCGCCGTCGTCCTTGTCGTTGTACCACCATGAGACGTCCCCGGTGCGCAGAGCGATGACGTCGCCCGTGTTGATCCGGACGAGCCTCTCCCTGGCCGCCGCGGGGGGCGGGGTCGCGAGGGCAACGTCCCCACCAGCGGGGTCGAACTGGTAGACCCCGGCCACCCCGCTGCCTCCGAGGACGAAGCTTAAGGTGGGGGCGTTGGCGCGCTGCGGCAGCAGGAGGCCTCCTTGGGCCTGGAGCTCCACCCGGCTGGACGCCAACCCCTCCAGAGCGAGGGGCGGCTGGTAGGCGGCGGACCAGGCGACGTACACCCCCGCGTCCGACTCGACGACCACCTGGCCGGGCTGCGCAGACATCCCCTCCCCTCCCCTGCATTGCATGCGCGCGAGAAGAACAGCGTCAGTAGTACGTTGCGGCAATACTACTTGTTATTCCATGCTTTGTTGATAGTACTATGCTTCAGTTCGAATCACCTTTTTTCTTAATGATGATAATTCAGTGGGTTCCTCTCCGCTGGACTTGTGTTTTTCGAGTCACGTCCAGACTTCAGAATCAGAATTCAAGCGATGATCACAATGAGGAGATCGAAGGGCGCGCAATTTATAGCTGCAAATTGAGATCCGTGGTAAAACTGGAATCATCGCTCGTTTAATTAGCTCGCCGGTATCCAACTTCATTACGTACGTACGTACGTGCACGGGATTTTCTTCTTGACAGCTACAGTGAACATAACATCTCGTTCCGCCGTGGGCATGAGTCCATTGGTGGCTAGAGATCCCAATGTTATTTACGCAATCTCTATTTTCTACATCTACACGACGGGACGACACCATGGTACCTTCAACTTTTTTCCTTACACATCACGTTTAATTAGATGTGACACATAACCGCTTCCTGCAGAAAAGAAAAGGAGGCGGCTGCCTAGGGTTCCACCCTAGCTGCCTGCCATGTCTTCTTCGATCGGAAATTGACGGGTCCCCAACTCCTCTGCTTGCCATTCCGACAGCGGGAGGGGGCGGGGATCTCAGACCTGCGTTTGGTGCTCCCGTAGGGTCTCTAAACCTAGAGATTGGTCAACCGACAACGATGTTATGGTGGCTATGATGGCGCTACATGGGACATGAATAAGATATACCCGTCTCCTTGTCCACCTCGTCGGCGGCGATCTCGCTGGTGGCGTTGAGAAGGGCGGGAAATCATATGGTCACTGCTCCCGTGGAGCGGTCAATCTCGTCCAGTTTACGCATGTTTCAGATTTGGAGTTAGAAGATTTGGATCTATTCAAGAGTTTAATGGCGACAACTTCATCTCTATGGCGTTGGTCCTTAGGGACACATGCATAAAGACTTTCCGTCTGTCATCAACAACCACTACTAGTTAATAGGCCACTCATGGCGCACTAAAAAAGGCTATCCGTAGCGCACTACAGGTGCACCACTAGGCTCACGCTACGGGTAACGTTTTAGCCGTGGCGCACTAGGTGGTGCACCACGGGTAGTAGAAGTTAGTCGTGGCGCACCACGGGTACGATTTTAAATTTCAAAAAAAAGCGGGATCTGATCTAGATCTAAATCAAGTCGCCGGCTGTCGTCGTCGTTGGTGCTGTCGCCTCTCGTCAAAGGTGGTCGCTGCTGGAGGATGGTGGCGGAGCTTCATCTAGTGCGCCAACGACACCGTAGAGGATGGTGGAGGAGGTCGTGTTCGGAGGTGGTCGGAGGAGGGCATGGTCGGAGGATGGTGGAGGAGGGCGCGGTTGGAGGATGGTGGCGGAGCTTCATCTAGAGGTGGTTGGAGGACGACACCGTCAGAGGATGGTGGAGGAGGTTGCGTCCGAAGGTGGTCGGAGAGGGTGTTTTCAGAGGTGGGCGCATCCGGAGAGAGGATAAGGAGAAGATAGGTAGGAGAAATGGAGGAGAAGGAGAAGGGAGAAGAGTGGAGAAGGAGAAGTGGAGGAGAAGGAAGAAGTGGAGAAGGAGAAGTGGAAGTGGAAGTGGAGGAAAGGAGAAGGGGAAGATAAGGGGTGGGTGGAGAAGATAAGGAGGGGTAGGTGGCCGAGTGGGGATTCAAATTTGAATCCCACTCACGCTTACTTGTGGCGCACTATATGGTGGTGTGGCACGGGTAAGCGGCTCACTATTTTTCTACAAGAAAATTCTTCTTTTTGCTATAACTTTTTATCTTTTTTAAATTTTGAGAATCTAAAAAATCGCTAAAAGACCTAACGTGGTTGTGAGCGGATACGCAATTTCATGCTCGTTATTTTGATATATTAAATATTTTATTTCTACATCGTATGCAAAAGTTATGGCAGGTTTACCGTGGCATGACCTTTTTTCGTAGAAAAGGTCGAAACTGAGGTTTGTTAATTTTCCTACAAACTAGACCACATTACCTACCTATATGTGAAAGGATTTTTTTAAAAGTGTTTTAATTTTTTACAAAACTTAAAAAGCGATCCAAGGGGTGGAGTTGGTGCACGCCACGGGCTAACCGTGGGGCACTTCGAAAACATGCATCATGGCTATTTATCTATGAGCCACTACCAACCATGTGCGTCACGGATCTCTAGATTACTTATAGTTATTTTCCTAGTAGTGAACGTCAGGCCGGCTCCGGTAGCGAAGCAGCAACAACGGCGTGTCGATGCTGGGAATGATAGTGCTTGTTAGTTGGTTCAATGATCTTGATATATTTTTTTATTATGTTTGAGATTCCTTATACTTCTTGTGAACATCTAAAATAGATCTATATTTTTCTCGTAAAAAAAAGATTTCTAAATCTTAGACTGTTTGGTGGATGTCAATTCCCGGCAGAAGAATGCTAGAAATTTCGTACTCCGAAATGAGAAGTGGGACGCGCTAGATTTTTGAGCCTTAATTCATTGAGAACACGCGGCGGTTTCGTGTCCGACATGTACGAGACAAAGGGTATCCAAGCCAGCTACCGGGCGATCGATCGCCGTTTGGTGTCTATATAAACTCTTGGCCGCTCGACTTAAATAAATAACCTAGACACGTACGGGTAGGTCGTCGATTTTTTTTTAGGGTAGTTCGTCGATCGAACAACAGATCGATATACATAGATGATAGACCTATGGGAGCCAGCAGTGCGGCAACGGCGACGGCGCCGGATCCCAGCAGGCGCGCCTTCCTGGCGTGGAAGGAGGGGCTCCTCACCGGCGGCAGCGATCCTGAGGCTCCTGGAGTGGCGAGGGCAGACGGCGAATTATGATGAATGGATATCTACTGTTGAAAAACAACATTAAGGTGAATGGACTATTATGATGAGCAACTTTATGATCAGTCAACTGATATCTATAATTTATTTATTTCCATGCAGTCCCAAGTTTGTCTGAAGCAGCTAACATTTGAACTCCTAGAGCTCATTGTCCTCTCTGCATTTCGGGAGCAATGATGTATAGAAGTTTAGGTTTTCTTTAGCAAGCATATTTTATCTTGACCGTAGTAGTATTCAGAAGTTCTCTTTCTGTCGAGGGTCATAGCACTATAGCAGATTGCATAAGATAGATAGTTATCATCAATTCTCACTGTCAACATTTGTTAAGTTGCTGCGCAAGGTCAGTTGAGATCATTTCGCTAATGTATTTCTTAATAACTTCCTAGAGTTCATTTTTGAAGAATTTTGTGTTTGTCCTTTTGGATCATAGGATGTTATAGGCAATTGGACGTGTTTGTAGCTGAAACATTGTCAAACGGTTCCCTTGCAACTGAAACATGATTTATAAACTGAAACATGATTTTCCCAATCATTGATAATGCCCAGTATCATTGATATTTAGGTGGTAATGAATGCACACCTGAGCTACTGCACACCGGTGATATAAATTTGCTTTCTCTGAATTTGCAGGAGCATCGATCAGGCTGGCCAAGAGCTACGGCAAGAGCGCTGACACGGCGAAGACGTCAGTGGAGCCATTGGAGGGAGCTCAGAGCAGGCCGTAGGAGCAAGAGCGGAGCCAGCCGGCCGGCCGACGGGAGCCCGGCGAGCACGTACGGGACTGGCACGGAACTGGCGTGGGAGGACAGCGACCTGTCGCACGTGGGAGGATAGCGACCTGGCGCACGAGAGAGCTCAAGGATCGTGCCTGCCAGGGATCGCGCTTTGCTGCCGGGGATCACCGGTCAGGGTGTAGGTGGGACTGTCCACGGGAGGCTACGCCCACACAGTCCCGTACAATTTAAGTGGGTGTTTCACGGTTCATGAAACTTACTTGGGTCCACTCATCCCGCGTGACGCATATATACCAAGAATACGTTATTATAATTGTTGCTTGTATAATGTTTATAAAAATATTTTTGTACATAATACAATCAACATTTAGCACTTCAATGTATTAATTATTTTTTCCATTTTCTGAGTGACTCGTCATTCTTTCTACTAGACATAATATTTGCTTGATTGGGATATTCCTACTCCTTTTGATCCAAATTAATGTTCTCATATTTGACTAGTTTCGGATGTATCTAGCACTAAATATGACTAGATATATTCGAATCTAGACAATTAAAAATATTGATTTGAATCAAAGTAGCTTTTTTGATGTTCGCGTTCGATAGTGGGCTTCTCACGAAAACCCACCATTGTTTCTTGTTACCCGCGGATGTCCCGTATAGCCTTTTATGTGGGATTGGGTAGTGAGCTCCGCGGACAGCCCACTCCCACGTGCACCCTGAATCACCCGCGGACGCTGGTTTAACACTAATTCGGATAGAAGGGAGTAGTTCATGTAAATACTAGATGAATGTCAAACTTAGCTATTTGCATGTCCAGGACACGATTCGTATGCGTTGTCCTGACAGATGGTACACCATCGCAGTGCATATGCAGATCTACTAGAACTTGTTATAGATGTTCAGGAAGAGTGTTGGACCCCGCTACTTTTTTGAGCCTTATTAGTTCATTGAGAACACACACCAATATACGTACGTAGGACTAGGCGTAGACGTACACGCGGCGGTTTCCGTGTCCGACATGTATGAGAAAAAGGGATACCCCCGGGCGAACGATCGAGGTTGGTGCCTATATAACTAGACACGTACGGGTAGGTCGTCGATCCAACAAACAGATCGATATAGCTACATAGACCGATGGGAGCCAGCAGTGCGGCGACGGCGACGGCGACGGCGCCTGATCCCAGCAAGCGCGGTTTCCTCCTCACCGGCGGCAGCGATCCTGAGGCTGGAGTGGCGAGGGCGGACGTCGACCAGCGCAGCAGGCACAGGTTCCTGTGCTGGTGTACCCTGTTCAACCTCCTCCTCGTCCCGGGCTCCACTCTCCTCCTCATCCTCGCCCAGCCGCCCGCCGCCGGGCGGGCAGTGATCGTGGCCACGCGCGTCCTAGGATACTCCGGCCTGGCCGCCTCCTTCTGCTTGGGAACCCTCCTCACTCATCTATGGAACGCCGTTTTCACGGGTCATAGAAACGACCAGAGGATGATTGATTCCATGATGTTCTTCTTTCGACGGGACTGATTGATTGATTGATTTGGCCATGTGTGCTGCTCGTCGGATGCTACTCCACTGTTTTGATCTCCATCTATATTATACTATTTACTTTTGTTATGTGTACGCTACGCTTGATCGAGTTCGTATTGTACGTCATTATTTATCCATAACTCGATGGGCTGAGTCAAACTCCATATTCTGTTTCTTGCTCTAATCTGTTTTGCTAAACTATCTATCTTTCTTTTTTTGATAGTCTGTTGCTCCGTCCCGTGCCAATGCTAGGAACGCCGACAACATATTGTAGACGCGAAAAATTAGAAGGGTTTATCCGTGTTTTTTCTGAGTGGAAGAGGGCATGGTGTTCCTGCTTTCCGTATAGATAAAGAAAACTGGGGCCGAAAACCATATGGGGCAACACGATAATAACCGGATTGCAAATTCTCACACGTGATCTAGAGTTGATCGTCGCAGATCTAGAGTTGACCGTCAGCGGTGCGGTGCAACTACTATGACTCCAAGTAGGATTGCAAGCGGCACGTTATGCGGGGCTTCTACACCGAATCTGACGGTGCCCTTCGTGGAGGTCATTGACGACGAAGATGATGTTAGTACTTCTGTGCTCCCTCTGGTTTAGGTTTGCAATTATGTTAGGAGGAATATAAGCTAGGGTTAGATGCTGAATGGAAAATAATTAGAATGATGAAAAAAATCATTAGTGGAAGCTAGGGTTAGAATTTAATGTTAGTATTGTTAGATGGAAAGCAATTAATCACCAGAAGATAGGGTTTGTTATATATATCAATCCTGTCATTTAGGTCACACATGATGGAGTGACCAGAGAGTACTCTTCCATCATATAAGATTTTATTAGTTTTTATCAACATAAATATAGTCCAAATTATATATTCTTTTTGGACATAGTTTTCTGATCTTTTAGGTCACACTGGGTAGCTTATTCAGGCCCTAATAGATTTATGACTTGTTCTATTAAGAAATAACATAAGAACCTAAGTACAAGATTGCGTCATGGAAGAGGAAAGAGTTTAAAGATCCTGGCGATTTGCTAGTTTATTTTGGACTTTATTTATAATTACCGAAGATAGCTCATGTAACTTTACCACGTACTGTTTGCTTCGAACCCAATCTAACAGCAAGTGAAACCCATGTTTATACTAAAATAATGTAAACATCCATGTCCCATACAAAAGTATTCTTTCTTTTGACGCAAGTTGCAACACTAATAAAAAGCGACTAAGTTCTTTAGTAATCTCATCAAGTAGGTGTTGATTAGTCAGGCGCAACCTTGTATCGTTATCTTTTCATCACTAGTTTTACAATATAATTATTTTGGGGCCCGTTCTAGCCACCTCTTTGACTTATGAATTCTCTTTGCCAAATCCTTCTCTTTATCCTTTTTTTTGTCGAAAGGATCTAGTTGGATTTACTTGTTCGGAGATCGGATGCTCAAGAATAGGATATATCTAAGTCGTCTGGATCTTTTATATATATCTAGGTCCATCCTAAAAAAAACTTAGGTCACACCGGATGGAGAGGCCGGAGAGTACTCTTCTATCATATAATGTTTATTGTAGTTTTTATCAAGATAAATATAGTCCAAATTATATACTCTTTTTGGACATGGTTTTCTGATCTTTTAGGTTACACCGGGCAGCTTATCCAGGCCCTAATAGATTTATGGCTTGTCCTATTAAGAAATAACCTAAGAACCTAAGTACAAGATTGCGTCATGAAAGAAGAAAGAGTTTAAAGATCTTTATGATTTGCCAGTTTCTTTTACATTTTATTTTATAACTGTTAGAGACAGTTCATGTATCTTTACCACCTACTATTTTCTTAGATAAATATACTCCCTCTGTCCTAAAAAGGATGTCGCAAAATTTTCTAAATTTGAATGAATCTAGACACGTTTTAGTGTATAGATATATCCAAATTATCTAAAACATGCTCTTTAGGAATGGGTGGGGGGGAGGGGGTGTAATATGGCATTGATTACCCTAAGTTGAAGAGGCAAGTGAAAAAACACGTTTAGTAAAATAATGTAAACATCCTAGTCCCATTCAAAAGTATTCTTTACTTTGACGCAAGTTGCAATACTGGCGAAAAGAGACTAAATTTTTAGTTAATCTCAAATAGGTGTTGATTAGTCAGGCGCAACCTTGTATCGTTATCTTTTCATCACTAGTTTTACAATATAATTATTTTGGGGCCCGTTCTAGCCACCTCTTTGACTTCCGAGTTCCCTTTGCCAAATCCTTCTCTTTGTCCTTTTTTTTTGTCATCAAAAGGATCTAGTCAGATTTACTTGTTCGATCGAAGATCAGATGCTCAAGAATAGGTTATATCTAAGCCGTTTCAGGTTGACGAAAGTGGGACTTGCATATTTTCATCAACTTATGTTTTTCAGAATTCGTCTTATTAGGTCTAAGAATATTGAAGACGGATTAGGATTAGCGAAACCAAAAAAATCATAATCTTTAGAATCATGGCATTGGTAACACCAAGGATAAATGATTAACGTGTGGTTGCATCCTCGAACTTCACAAGAGACCGACCGCCACTCGTAAATCGTGGTCTCTCACCTCACCGACGTCATGGCCATGCTCTTTTTTCCCTTGGGCCACGGCGGATTGATCGAGCTTCAAAGCTTTGTCTATGACGGACGCCAGCCGGTCGTGCTCACTAAGGATCTGCTGCTTACCTATATATTTAGACGCTCCATAATCCTTGACCATCTCAGCTCTCGTTTAACCTCAAGTCGTCTCTCGGCAATTAAATAAACGCAGAACACGTCGCCCGCGCTTGCGTAGGAAGAAGAGCCAGAGCAGGCCGACGATCGAGCACATGGCGGCTAACCACAACGGCATCGCGATCCCCACGGTGGACCTCGCGCCGTTCTTCCTCGACGACGACGAGGGAGGCGTCGCCCGCGCCCGCGCCACCGAGGCGGTGCGCGAGGCGTGCCGGTCGTCGGGGTTCTTCCGCGTCGTGAACCACGGCGTGCCGCGAGAGCTCATGGCGCGCGCGCTGGAGCTTCAAGCTTCGTTCTTCGCGCTCCCTGACGAGGAGAAGGCCAAGGTGCGGGCGGCCGAGGGTACCACCCCGCCCTTCCCGGCAGGGCACGCGCGGCAGCCCACGCACTCCGTCGACAAGAACGAGTTGCTGCTCGTCCTCCATCCCGAGCTCTGGCTCGACCTGTACCCCGCCGAGCCTGCAGGATTCAGGTTACCGTTTGCAGCTCGTTGCATGTGTTTTGAAACTTTGAACTGCGTAGCTGTTTTGCTTATATGTTTGCCAGTTTTGTTTAATACCGACATGATGGGCGTGCAAAGCACACATGCAGTCTACGAGTGGATCCAGAGGGCATGCCGAAGTTCACCCTGTTGAATATATATAAGCATTTTTCATAAGATATATTCTAGAAATATGAAAGGTAAAACTAATAACGAAAATAATCATGTAATTAGATAGTAAATATTTGTGAAATTATAGGTATGTTTTTGGTAAGTAGGATAGGAACAGCATCATCGATGGGCATCATTAATAATGAAAGTTTAATCCCATTGGCATGCTGTGGAGTGCCATGACATCCTGCTGCGGTGGCTCGTGCCAGGTGTCGTGGGAGGTAGTGTGCCGGCTCCGCTCGGAGGGTGGGTTGGGTGTTGTCAACCTCGCTCTTCACAACACGTGCCTCCTGCTCAAGAAGCTCCATGTTGTGCTCTCGGGGAAACACACCCCATGGACCGACTGGGTCCGCGCGAACTACATGTGCGCACGCCCTGCCCCCTCGACACCCTCCTGGCAAGTCTTCTCGTCGCTTTTGCCTCTATACCGCGCAATCACCTCCGTCCGTGTAGGGCATGGCCGCCCCGTGGACCTCTGGGGAGACAACTGGACCTCGTTTGGCGCACTCTCGACTGCCCTGCCTGCGGCGTACTCCCACATGATCCGTGCTGCCGGCACCGTTGCCGATGCGCTTGCCGATCGGGCTCTCGTGCTCCGTACGCATGACAGGGTGACCGACCCCGCTGCGGTAGAGCTTCGGTTGCTCCACGGCGCTCTTGACCATCTTCTTGCGCTCTCTTCCGCCGCGGATGACGAGCGGTCTCTGGCATGGGGTGATGCCACGAAGTTCGCGAGTCGGGGCGCCGCGACAGATGAAGAGCTCCGGCCGCCCCCACACTTGAACTGGGCTGGGTACGCGCCGCTCAAGGTCAAGGTGTTCGTTTGGATCCTTCGCCATGGCAATACCCGCACATGTGCGTTCCTGCGACATATTGGGTGCTTGGACATAGACGTATGCCCCTTCTGCCTGCGTCAGCCGGAAACCCTCACCCATCTATTTTTCACCTGCCCACGCATGCGTTTGTTCTGGCGACGTGCGCTTGGACCCCGTCGATGCGCCCTACCCACCTCTACCGAGGCGGCCTGGGCCTCCCTCTAGGCAAGCAACCCCTCCTGGGGTGTATCGTTCTGGAACACCGTCACCTCGTGCCTTCTCTGGGTGATTTGGAAAACCAGAAATCGGATGGTCTTCGACACTGTCCGTCTCCCCCTCCCGGCGATCCTCGGGCAAGTCGTTGAGCACCTGCGGCTTTGGAGGGGTCGGTTCCCTCGGCGTGTTAGCTTCGAATGTGTGGAGTAGTGGTGCGCCACGCTCTTGTAATTCATCAAGCTGATGCATCCCCCCTCTCCTTGTAAAAATTTTGGGCTTTTCCGCCCTTTTGCAATGAAAAATTATGCAGGTGGGCAGTTCGCACCTCGTTGTGCCATTCAAAAAAAAAGTTTAATCCCATAAGGTATAAGAACACATATGGTGCATAGGAAGAAAACTCGCTCATAGTGTTTTGATATAGTCATGTTTTCATCAGGAAAGTAGCCTTTTGTTGCAAAGTCGAGAAGGATGTAAGTAGTCACACAGAAGCGCTCCTAAAAGAATAGCCCTCTCCCCCACAAGATCATAAGAGGCAGGGTTTCATATATCAATTGTCTTGTTTGAGTATGCCAAAAGGCGGGATGGGGAAGACGTGAACGGCGGTGCAAAGCTACAGAACCTTGAGGGAGTCTCATTTGTGTTGGGCATCTTGGTCTTTTGAGGAGCTACCTTTCTTATACATAGACTAGTGAGAACTGGCCCACTAGGGAGATGAAGAGGAACAATCAACAGGGTTGGCCCATAGGACGGATCAGAGGGGCGCCCGCACTGGGCTCCATGAGGTAGGGGACCCCGACAAAAGACTAATTTGTGTATCCATAGTAATCTTCGACTCTTGAGGCCTAACAATGTAGAATAATTCTAGAAAATATAGATGGTATAAACGATAGTCTATCATGCCTCTACTCTCACTCTTCTCCCCTCCGCTCTCAAATACTCCATCATTTCTGAATATTCTTTTATGCTACATTTGTGTAGCCTCTCCAAATACGCAGACCAAGCCATCATGTATCTTGACAAGGTTGTAAGTATTCATTAGTGAAGACTAAAAATGCAATCATATAATTATAAACAAACAGTTTAGTATAAAATATATTAACTTTTATTCACCCCGGATCTTGTTTTTCTTTGGACCGGCCATGTTAATCATGTGTCGAATATGTCTACTCTACTACTTATATTTCACACATACAAACGGATCTGTTACTCTCATAATGGTGGTCTATGATTAATTCTACAGGTACATACACATGTACACAAGTAGCAATTGGTAGAAATAAGTATCACGGTATATAGTAGTTTTGAAAAAAATTCACCAAGATTCCAAAGACCATAGATCTATCAAATATACAAATTATTTAATTTGATATTACATTAAACTAATATTTCTCTTGTGGAATACTAAAACTATTTAAGTCTTTCATGAACAAGTGGTGGAGCTTGGCAGATATTTGAAATATCTTTAAAGATTTTTCTAGAGTAGGGGGCATTGCCCTGACCGTAGGAAAACTCTTCCACTTTAATCAAAGAGCCTTTGATGTCGTGTTGCGTAGAGCCCGCAAATCTTGGACCTGCCCTAACAATCGGCAGCCGTTCAAATACATCTTACACTTATATAACAGAACATTTAAGCTTCCAACCTTATGTGAGGGACACAAGATGTGGTGTAAGTACGCGCGCCGCGATCCCTACCGAGTGTTCACGTCTAATTTATGTGATGATTTGCTTGTGGAAAAAACTATATAAAAAGAATTGTTATTAATTGGTGCATTTTTTATATCTCATGTACATATGCAGAAACATGATGTTTGCCTTTTTTAAATCTGTTAATTGTTGCACGCAAAAAAATCCTCTCAAATAAATTATTTCAGGAACATTGCTAATGCAACTAAATAAAGCTGGCTTATGCTAATATGCATAAAAAATACGGATTTATTGCAACGTAAAGTGGTACGTTAGATAAGGAAAGTGAAATGTATGAGTTGAAAAAATGGAAAGAACCTCCTAACGTGAACTGAATTTAGTTGAGGGGCCTTTTTACAACTAGGACAAGAGACTCGGGATAGGACACACTGACCACACACCAATCTAGAAGACTGGTTGGACGAGCAGGATAGGCCCGACACACGAACGCCCAGGTGGGATTGCTTTTTCGTGTAATTACGGCTGGCGGAGGAGGTGTGTATATGTTCTCCCCCCATGCTCCATTCCCAACAGCAATGTGGTTCGTCCCGGCCTTTACCATTTATGAATTGTCCATTAGGATTCACACTAGAAAACCCAATAATTTCAATGATCCCCAGTAGACTTAGATAGGCAGAGCTTGTATATGATTTTAAAATGTTATTTATATACCCGGTACTTTGGTGGAAATCATTGAGATAAACTTCCACCTAAAATTTTATGCAACACTTATTTGCAACTTAAACAATAAACTATCCCTCGAACTGCAAGTAAGATAGTTTCACAGTCTTAATTGATACTTGGTTGTCACAAGGTTTCCTCGCGGATGAATCTTATACATCTTCAGCGCATTTTCATGAGTTTATTTGAGAGTGTCTAACAGTCACACTCGTATAAGTGTTCTTCCAAAAATACTCCTCGGGACAAAATTTATGCTTTAAATAAGTGTCAGTTAAAAGCATCAAACCTGCTAACTCGTGTCATGTATCCACAGGGAGGCGCTGGTGGAGTGGCACGCCAAGCTCACCGAGTTGGGTCTCCTCGTCCAGGGGATTCTGAACGAGTCCATGGGCCTGCCACCAGGCTTCCTCGCGGAGTACAACGACGACCGCACCTTCGACTTCATCTCGGCGCGGCACTGCTACCCGGCGACGCAGGAGGAGAACTTCGGCGCCCGCCCGCACCAGGACGTCAGCTGCATCAGCTTCGTCCTGCAGGACGGCGTCGGGGGCCTGGAGGTCCTCGGCCCAGAAGGCGACTGGGCCCCCGTGGACCCGGTCGAGGACAGCATCGTCGTCAACATCGGCGACGTCGTCCAGGTGCTCAGCAACGGCAAGTTCAGGAGCGTCATGCACCGGGTGGTGAGGAAGCCGGAGGCGCACCGGTACTCGCTCATCTTCTTCCTCAACGTCCACGGCGACAAGTGGGTGGAGCCGCTGCCGCAGTTCGCGGGCGGCGTGGGCGAGCCGCCGCGGTACAGGGGGTTCAAGTACGGCGACTACCTGCAGCTGCGGGCGAAGTACACCAAGAGCTACCAGCTGTCCATGCCCGTGGACGTCCTCGACATCACTCATTACGCGATCTAGCTCGTGGAAGCTGACTTCCCTCTTCTGCTGTGTGTGTATTTGGGTTCTCTGGATTTCAATTCGTCTGTGAGTGAAAGGGCCAGGAGTGTGAAACTGCATAATAAAAAACGTTTGTAATATATATCTACCAACCTTGTACGAATCACAAATCCATCGTCGTCCAGCCCGGTTAGGATACCTGGCTTTCACCCAGGCGACCCGGGTTCAAATCCCGGCGATGGAGTACTTTTTGTTATCGGTGGCGCTATATTTTTTTCCCTAGTTGGGTCCAACCGAACCTCGGGAATTGCTTATTTCCTCTAGATGGTATTCTTCTGAATTTCATTGGAATTGCTCAGCGTTGGCACACATTATATGTTCTCACCATTAGTCTTTGCAGTACATGCTTACTGACGGAGGCCAGTTTAATGGAACTTCCAGGCAACACCTTGCTAAGAGGTCCGATAAACAGTTTGCTACAATCCTTCCTATACCAGTTGACAAAAGGTAAGTTTGCATCCCGGATGGATAATACGCTTTACTCAGACTACAGAGAACTACTCGTTCACTCCAGAATTAATTGACTTGAGTTTATCTATATTTAAATATATCTATATAATAAAATACGTTTAAATACATTTAAATTTATACAAAATTAAGTCAATTATTTCTAGACAGAAGGAGTAGTACAGATACGAACTCAAAAGTAATCATATGGGATTGCTTATAGACCGCAAATATTATTTTATTTTTCTGAGAAAAGACCGCAAATATTTTTATTACAGTAAAACAATCTGTTCGCTAGGTCTTTAAACTTAAGACCGCTTACCTTATATGCACCGACGATTTCACCCAGAACTCCAAACTTGTTGAGAATGGTGTCTAGTCTTTGGAAAATTAAGTAAATTAGCACGTTGTAAACGGGCTCCAGATAGCCCCTCTTTTTTTTCGAACTTCAAATTTTGGTGAATCTATTGTTTTCAAAACTTTCGGAAAAAATACCCAGATGTATTCAACCATGTTCTATCAGTGTGTAAATTTTTAGCTCGAAATATTTTGTATTTTAGGCTTAGAAAAATGACAAAATCGCACTTAATGACAAAATCTTTACTTTAATCTACTGTTCAACACTGTTCACCGACAGAAATAACTCATTTGTCATTTTTCGTTGAGCCTAAAATACAAAGTATTTTGTGTATTTTGAGCTGAAATTTTAGACACAGATAGAACACACAGTTGGCTAAACCTAGATTTTTTTTGCATTTTCTTGAAAATTTTGAATTCAAATTTTTGGTGTTTTTCAAAAAAAGTGCTCACTAGAGCCCAGAAGCCACCATGCGACTCTCCTTCAACCTCTTTTTATGGAGCAACCACACATATTTTATTAATAGGAAAATAAGTTACAATACGCAACACATGTGAAAATTAAAAAACAGACCGGGATAAAATGATAATCCTGAATTTGTAGATAAAATTCTAAGCGATCAAGAAATACAAAATGATCCCTAGGGTTTTCTGCAATCACCGAAGTTAGAGGCCGCCGCACAACTCCAGCACCACTGAGATGGACACCAAAAGAGGCGTCGAGCCTCCACTACTGTGAGTCGATGAACAGACATGTTACATGCAGCGAGGTACATGTCGCTACGACATGTCAACGAGGAGGGGCATCCCCGTGTTTTCTTCAACCAAGACCTATCGTCTCCCATCGACAAATTTGGAGAAGAACGACAGATCCATCACCTTGGGACCAACATCCTCGCTCTAGAGAAATCACCTCGTCCCTGCTGCGACACGAAAAACAGCAAGCGCAAGAGACACGTTGAGAAACTAATCTTGCCATATTCGGCCAACATTACCATGAACTCTAACATGCCCTCGTGAAATTCGTTGTGAAAGTAGAGTTGAGACAGATTTATTTGCATGGACACCGCTCCCACCACCCCAAGCACACATCCCAGTGGACCCAGCCCAGCAGACTAGAAGAGAGGAACGAGGTCCCCCTCTTGTTAGGAAGCAATTGTGGTGCAGCGGTTAGCATATCTGGCTTTTAACACAGCAGACCCAGCTTTGATTACTCTCTCTGTCTCAAAATAGATGTCATAAATTTATTCTGATTTGAATATATTAAACGAGTTTTGGTATATAGGTAGATACAAATATATGGTATATAGATACATACAAATATAGACAAATCTCCGATATCTATTTCTATTTCAAGACAGAGGGAGTAATTGCAATGATATATCGTTTAAAAGATTGCTGCTGCACTAGTTCTACTTTCTAATTCATTCACTTGTAGTATTACCAATTTTTCAAATTCTAAATGAAGCGAGCGACAGTTTTTATCAGCTTACCCTAGTGTTATTCTTCCGAATATCACAGTTTTAAACAATTCGTTGGTCTACAGTTTGCACATGACAGCAATCTGCAATATAGGTAGTTCATACGAATCATGACTCAAAATTGGCCAACAGTATATGCTCATTACCTTTAGTCCTTGTACATGCTTATTAGGTGCAGCTATAACTTTGACCACAGTTCAATGGAATTTCCAGCCAAAAAACCTTACTGAGAAGGCCCATTAAAACTTTACAATGTATTCCCCTTTCAAACCAGCTAAATTCCCATTTCAGATGCAAAATACTCCCGCGCACCACTCAGACTACAGAGAACTAGTACAGTACAAACTCGCTGCTAACAAATAACCGCATTGACAACTGAGCTCTGTAACGGGCCAAACCACCGGAGGAATAGATGAATAAGGCAAAGTGCCACAGTGTTCTTGCGCAAGAACAATTGAAAAGAAAAATATCGGCCAGGGAAAGAGTAAATGACCCTGTAAAGGCTTAGACCTAGGGCCATGCAGGCAAAAGCTTTGGAACAGGTGGTGTCTGATTTGTTGTGATAGTTCGCCGCCCAAAAAATGTTCAGCCCCATTTGACAATAGCAGAACCCCAGGTAAGTCCAGCTCCGAAACCAGATGCCGCAATAACATCACCTGTCTTCACCTTCCCACCGCGAACAGCCTCATCCAACGCTAATGGAATGGAGGCCGCACTGGTGTTGCCGTAATTAGCAAGATTGGAAAGAACTTTTTCTGATGGGATAGACAACCGAGTGGCAGCAGCATCGATAATCCGCTGGTTAGCCTGCAGCAGCGTGGGTCAATTAGATCGGTGCTTAGGGTCAAACATTTTTCATCATCAACACGATACTCACCTGGTGCAGCAACAACCAATCAATACTGGAGGCGGGTAGGCCAGCCTCTTCTAGTGCCTTCTCAATAGACTGTGGGACACAACGCACAGCAAAGCGAAAAACTTCTTTTCCATTCATTTCAATGCATGAGAAAGTCCCCTTCTTTGGTGGGAAGCTAGGGACGCCATTGCTCTTGGACATGATCGACTTAGCGTTCGAACCCGAGCAATGCAGGTGCCTGCATAAGTAAACAGCTAACATAAGGAAATGACCGACAAGAAAAATGACATCAAAACTTTACTGAAAAAAAACATACTTTTGCCCGTTGCCATCGCTTTGGATACAAAAACCTAGCAAGCCATCTTCATCAGCACTGCATGCCTGCAACATTGAGGATTAGATGGTACACAAAAGAAATGGCAGAAAGATTTTGCATATTAGAATGCCACACCACCCAACACTTCCATGCCTGTAATACAACAAATTGCATTGTAATACCCTATAGACTATGCAGACAGACTACAACCCGTTGAACCATGGATCTTGGTTAACTTACAAGGTATAATGGAAAGTAAACCCACATATCAGCAAGAAATAAGAGATACCTGGACCAAAACAGCGCCAGCAGCATCACCAAACAGGATGCATGTACCTCTGTCTGTCCAGTCCACATACTGTGAAAGAGCATCTGCACCAATTACTAGGACATTCTGATAACCACTACCTACAATAGTAGCATATATTAACCCAACATAATAACTATATTAATCCAACAGGGCACTGAATAACTTCCTGTCGATATTTAACAACAGAATTACCTTTGATATACTGAGTAGCTGTAATCAAACCAACAATGAACCCACTACAGGCAGCAGTGATGTCAAAGCCAAATGCATTTGTGCACCCCACCTCCGCCAGTACCTGTTTAAATTTTATCCAGTTATATGTGAAATTGAGCATAGTAAAATCAAAAAGGCACTAGAACAGTGTAGAATTTATCATAACAGATAGAACACAACATTAATAGAAAAGAACATAAAAACAAAACTTAAATAAATCTGAAAACAAATGCAAAGATCGTTACATAGTGAATATATTATGTAAGTCCCTCCACGAACTACACGCTGTTCCAGAAAGCATGCCAGTAAAATATATTTTTTGTTTGATATGCTAGAACTCAGAAGTATATCAAGATACCATCATGAATATGTCTTTGCTAGATTATTGGAAAATATACTTTCATCTTATTGATTAATTGTTGTCTATAACAACATACTTTAAAAAGCAATTCCTCTGAAAAATTTAACAATAAAATTGTACCCTTCCTATCCAACTTATGATACAGAGTAAAACAAAAAATAAGTAGATTCTCACGCATGAGTTGGCTCACATTAAAAGCAGGAGTACACAGTAGCTCAAACATATCACTTTGTTAAATACCAGAAATAGTTTCCATTAAAGTATGACAACTACTGTACTGTCAAGAAAAAGGCAGGGGTTGCATAGCCATACCTGACCAGCAGCTCCAAAGAGATCATCTGGAGTAGATGTGCAGAATATTACCATTTCAACATCTTCAGGTCTTACTTGAGCCATCTCAAGAGCCCTTTGTGCTGCCTGTACTGAAAGGCCTCCCAGTGTTTCATCTCCTAACACAATAAAAAATTACAAATTACCCCTGAAACATAGAGAAATGAATGTCTGCTAAATGGAAACACTGTGTCTCCTAACGTTTTGACAACAAGATTATGCTACCTACCTGGTACATACTTAGACACAATGATATTAACCACACCTATACAGTTACATATGTGCATCGACTTGGAACCACATGTGAAAGGCGATGCATTCATTTATATAAAATAGAGGTCAGTGAATCATTAGGTAATTAAATAACATAAGAAGATATAGATTTATTCGCATGTACATTTACTTTTGTGCTTGTGTCTAGGTTGCATGATGATCGTTGTTCATTTAGTTTAAATGGAAAAGAGTGTTTTAGGACAAAGCATATGCTCATCCATTACAATTATTATTACTAGTTTTTTTTAGGGAATACAATTAATATTACTTAAATTAACATGTGTATGACCTAAAAACTACTCCCTCTGTTTCAAAATATAAGATGTTTTAGCTTTGTGAAGCAAATGTATCTAGACTTATTTTAGTATGTAGGTTCACTGAGGTTTGAAGTGAACCTACACACTAAAATAAGTCTAGATACATTTCCTTCACAAACCTAAAACATCTTATATTTTGAAACGGAGGGAGTACTTCAAGCATAATGACGTGTGATGCACACATCATCATTCATACAGGATCGCCTAAGTAAGATAAAAGAAGATAAATACTCAGAGATAATCACTATACATCTTGCCAGAGGAGGGAGAAAAGTGCATCAGAAGTACCCGAAAGAACTCGTCTGCTCCGAATCCCAGTCCGTGTTGCGATCCATTCATCTGACGTTTCAACTACTTTAGAAAGGTCATCATTTGAAATGGTAAGTGATGGAGTTGCCGATCCGCATCCAATGAGCTTTGAGCCCAAACCAACGACCCTGCAGTTTCTCATTAACGTCAAGACATTTCCTGTAACTGTAAATCCTCTTGAAAACCAATAATTGTAGATCAATAATTCGACCCCATCACTACAGTTGGATCAACACAAGCAATAGCATTGTGCGGTTGCCTACAGCACACAGTGAGCAACAAAAATGGCATCATCTGCCAGCGCATTTATGAGCAAGCATGGCAATATTCCCATCCATGTTCATACAAAGCAGGAGCTAGTGCTGCCTATTCAGGTGACACGCAGTAACACTAGTAATCCGAGGCAAATTGGCATCGCTCGCGGTACCGAAGCTTCTGAACAAGTGATGACAGCCTGATCTGACTACAATGAACTGCTGCATTTTTTCGGTCTTAAAACGCCGTATAAACCCGTAGTAGTACTGAAAAGCAAGTCAACAAGCAGAAGCACCTTTGCAGTTAGAGCCAACCATCCGAGCAAGCGTAATAAATACGAAACAGCCACGGGCAAAGCTAAATCTCCTACTGAAAGAAGACCAAATCACATGAACTAACTCCAGATTTAAACAAAAACCCAACCCAAACTATTTAGAGCAATTACTCATGATTTAAACCAAAAAAAAACGAGCGAAATGAACTGAAATCGCACCATCCCCAGAATAACCACCTGAGAATCAGGCAATGAGGAGCGAAGATCCTCGGTAAAGGAACCGCAGGAGAAATGGCACCTCTGACGCGCGAGTATACAGCCTAAACGATCCCCAACTTGGCAGCAGAGGCCATCGCATCTCGGCGCGTCGGCCTCGCCATTGCAGGCAGTAAGGTAGGTGAGTGGTGCCAGTGGCGTTACCTTGGGAGACGAGGCTTCGGGGCGGCCGGCACGCTGTCGTCGGCGGCGGAGGCGCAGCAGCGGAGCTTGGCCGAGGCGGCGGGCAGCTGCGGCTGGGATCGGAGGAAGCCGACCCGGTGGCCGCCGCGCGCGCGCGTGCTGGGGAGGGCGGCCGCGGCCCGCGGCGGCGCGATGCCGGAGGCGGCGACCATGGCGCGGGCAGCCGGAGATCTCGCTGTGGCGGCGGCGGCGGCGGCCCCGCGGAGGGATGGTAGTAGCAGTGTGGGGATAATCAGTGGCGGGCAGGGGGATGCGGCCGAGGAGGAGGAGGAGGAGGAGGCGGCGGTGGGGGCGAGCGTGGCATGCGAGGGAGGGGTAGTGGGGGGATATAGAGGCGGCGGCGGTAGGAACTGTGGGCGGTGGTGATGGTTGCGAGGGAGGGAGGGAGGGAGGGAGCGGGGGTGGGGCCGAGGGAGGGGTTGGGAGCTTCGAAAGCTCCGCCCGGAGGCGAAGGAAGTTTTTTTAAGGGAAGGCGATGTGCGCTGCGGGGGGTGACTGACACAATCTATGCGGGCTGGCTGGGGGGCTGGGGGGTGGAGCGTCCCAGGCCTTTCTCCCCGTAGTTTTGCTTGCGCGTGCGCGGCGTGCGCTCTCGGGATTCACGGGGCAGCACATCGATGGGTCATTCATCATCGGGGTTATCGGCTGGACGGAGGCGACATTTGTGGTGCGACGCAGCGCGTGCCTTCTCCCTAGGTGCCAAAGAGCGTGGAGCGTCCGTTCAAGCCTGGGTACCGTGTGTCATCGTATTTGTCGTTGCAGACGACTCGCCGCCACGGCGGCCTGAGTGCCCCCAAATGCCCTTTATCTATCTTCAACGCTTACAACAAGATCTAAAAACGAGCTCCCTTCTAACGGGGACGCAAACCGTCCGCAAACCCTAGACCGTCGTATTCATGGTCTAAATTGAGGCAGTGTTTGCGCTCGTGCATGTCCGCGACTCCACACCAGCCTCCTGCGCTTTTCATTAATGGTAGCCGCTGAAACACCTGCGCCGGCCGTCTAACTACTTCCTCGCTAGCCCTGTTGTGGCCGCTTCTCCTCGTTGACCACGTCCGGAGAACACTACATCACCGCCGATGCTTCTACCGGCCTTCTGCGCTTTCCATTAATGACTGGTCTTCATAAGAGGGTGCGCAATCTCCCTCCCTCGGAATTCACCATGTCCCCCGCTCAGCTCCCCGCATCCCCCCTCCCCACTATGCGCCCCGCCCACCACACACACACCGTCATGTACACCGCTCGACGCTGGCTTCATGAGTGGAAGGCGCGTGCCTTGTACGAGGCGAACTATTCGACGTCCCTTCTGCCCCAGCGCCGGTGCCGTCCCGATTTTGTCGGTGTCGCATGGTGCGGAGCGCGGCCATCCTACACAAGTGGGCGAAGCTTATGACCTATATATTTTTTTAAAAAAATACTTTAGGAAAAAATTGCTCCTTGTTGGGCACACCCCTGGACAGAGGAGAACAATACGTCTCGGACATGTCCCAAATGGATAAAACTTCTCACGGCCTCTCTCTCTCTCTCTCTCTCTCTCTCTCTCTCTCTCCGAGTCTTCGTGCTCGTCATCTTCGGTTGTATCGATCCATTGTCCACACGTCCTTTTTAGCCCCTGGCCACGTTCCATCCTAGCAATGTACTATAGTACGATTCAACTCGACTCAAGTGCCGCTACGTTGCCCATCGCTGCGCAATTTGTACGAGTCACTTCAAAATGCAAACTCGCTTGATTTGTCCTTTTATGGCAACCCCACAAGACGTATTCACCTTTGCGCCTAGGCACTCGCTCATCCTCTTCTTCTCCTTCGATCGACGGCCATGGCAGGTAGAGTTTCATGAACAACGTCAACCAAGCTCAGCGGTACATGGGGCCTAGAAATTCCGAGGAGGACGACGCGTACTACTAAAATCATATCACAAAGTATAGTGATTTTCGTTGCAAAACCGTACACTAGCAGATAGTGACATGATAAGACTTTCGATGCATGTGTATCACGTCCGTTACTATACTATACTACATGATACATGAACATGGAGGTAGTGAACGCGTACTGATTAGGCACACATATGACCAACACAACAGCAGCATAGATAATGTTCATTGAGTACTACGGTTTATAAGGAAAAACTATCACATGAGAATTCTATGTTTGACAAAAGTTTCTTATTGAGAAATTGTTTAGTAAAAAATTAATGTGACTTTGTTGCCTAACAACTATGGGAACACAAATGCAGATGCGGAGCTTATGAGTTCATAATGACCCAAGATGATAGAGTCATAGCTTCTGCGAGAGTGCGAGCGTAGGAGTTCATATCCCCGGTTCTTAGGAAAGCATCCCAAGCCTTTCTCCCTGTAGTTTTGCGCGTCGCGGCGTGCGCTCTCGGGATTCACGGGGCAGATCGATGGGTTATTAGGGTTATCGACTAGACGAGTGCGAGATTTGTGGTGCGATGCAGCGCGCGTGAAAGATCATGGTGTGTGTGCGCTTGCAAGGTTGTGTACCGTATGATCATATTTGTTGGTATATCGAACGAATATGGCGTACCGATGCAGTTGTTGCGACTCGTGTGCCGCTATGTTGCCCTTACTGAATAATTTATACGAATCACAATAATTTGTTATGACGGCGTGCAGCTCGTGCAGCTTGCATCCCTAACAGGACGAAGATCACTGCACTATTGACTTTCATCCCGATTGCGTAGGCACTCACTCATCCCCTTCTTTTCCTTCAACGCACACGGCTGGTGGAGTTTATGGACAACATCAACAAAGCTCAATGATACATGGGGTCTAGAGAAGACGACGACGCGTACTACTCAAATCATATCATGAACAATAGTGTTTCTCGTTGCGAAATTGTAGCAGATAGTGACATGATAACACATTTCATGAATATATCATGTTCGTTACTATGCATGATACATGGAGGCAATGAATGCCTAATTAGGCACATAGGACAAACAGAAGCATAAATAATGTCCATTTGAGTAAGTACCACTTATCAAGGCAACTATTACATGAGAATTCTAAGCTTGACGAAAGATCTTACTGAGTTATTGTTTAGGGGAAAATTAATGTGACTTTTCTACCTAACAGCTATAGGAATACAAATGCAAACGTGCATAGCTTAGGAATTCATAATGACCAAAACTGAATAACTGATATTAGTCATAGCTTCTGCGAGAGTGCAAGCTTAGGAGTTCATACCTTCATGACATTGGAGGGTAAAATCACTTTGACTTGTTCGATTGAGGGTACGAATGAAATAATCAAGATACTATTATTTCCGCTATTGGCATGTTTCACTAAACGTTAGCGAAAGCACATATAACATGCCGCATCTAATAAGCTTTGTGCCAACTTAAGCATGTCGGTCGCTGCATTGTATGAAGCCAAGCTTGAAATCCACATTAGTTCTACTCCCTCCGTCTCAAAATAGATGTCTTAATTTTGACAAAATTTAAATGAATCTAGACACTATTTACTATATAGATTCATCTAAATTTTGAAAAATCTAAGACATCTATTTTGAGATGGAGGGAGTAGAAAAAAAAGCATCTATCCAAAATACCATATGAGATACTATGGCATAAAAGTAATATTTTTGGATATGGTCTATGGTGTGGAAACCATATTTGTACCCTGAAGTAATTTGTTTAAAATTATAACTATAAATAAAAAAATTCTATAGAATACCATATGAATCACTAAATGACATTGGTTAGTCAGAAATTGTCAGTACCATTTTTCACCATATCAAGAAGTATTATTACCAAATGGTGGGTCCTTTATCTCGTCTACGGACAAAATGACATTATACGCTGATGCAATTAGGGTTATCTAAGAAGTTTGAGCACTCAAATCTATTCAAACTAGGATCAATCCCTAAATGATCTCTTGAGACGATCTCGCATGATTATCGAGCTCAAAATGATTGAAAATAATCATTTTTATCATAGCTAATTATCCTAATTTATTGAGCTAAGATCATGTCTACTTAAGTATTTTCTACTTCATGAGAGCCTACGCAAGCTTTGTTTAGCTTACTATTGCTCCCTCCGTTCCAAAAGGAGGTGGCATATAAACTCACATAAAAAGTCAATGTTCTCAAAGTTTGACCAAGAATACATAAAAGTTATGAATATCTATAATACCATATCAATATAAATAGACACACATTAGATATATTTTTATAATATACTTGTTTAATATTATAGTTGTTGATATTTTCTTTAATAATATTTGGTCAAAGTTAGAAAATATTGACCTTTTGACTAAGTTTATATGTCAGCTATTTGGTGACAGAGGGAGTATATCACTAGACATTGATTTTCCTTACACATTGGGATTTTTGAGCCCAGAGCTTTCAAGAGGTTCTTTCAAGCTTTTTCAAACTAAGTTGGAGCCTTCATGAGATTCTTTCCAGACAGGCTCGAGTCTAACAAGAAGTTAGAAAACTAACTATGCCTTGTTTGACCTTTACCAAGCTCAAGCTAGCCTAGCGATATTTGCTCGAGGTTGTTTCATTGACAACTCTAGACACATGGTGGGAAACTCACGAGTCTTATTATGTGACCTGCCACCATAAGAAATGTATATAAATTAAGTTTTAACCTAAATCACTACTTCTCAAATCACCTACTATCTATGAAGGTTCATGACTTTCTACCCAAAGCTCAGCCACCTTATCATTCGTGAGTTTTCGACCGTGCTTCTAGAGTTGTAAGTGAGTTGACTTTCAGCAAACATGCTAGGCCAGCTCGAGCTTGATAGAGGTCGACCAAGACTTTGTTGGTTTGCTAACTTCCTCTTAGGCTCTATCTCATCTCAAAAGAACATCATGAAGGCTCTAGTTGGGCTAGAAAAGGCTCGGTGAGTAATAAAACTAGAAGGACCTTTGTTGCGCTATTTATTTTTGTATTTTGTTTTTTCACGTGTTGTGTGTGCATTTGGCTTCATCCCAGATTTTTGATGGGTGCCGCTGCATAGACACTTTTTGCAGGAATTTCTTTAAAGCTAATCTCAAACATATCTTCTAATCGAATGACAATTTTTTGATTAGGTAAAAAATAGCATTACCATATAAAATGAAGTCCTGGTGAAAACAAAGACATTAAGGAGAATCAATAGACGGATGATCACTAAATGGGTTTGGTGGGTATTCTTGATCTTCATATGAAATTGTAGTGGATATCAGATTGCATAGTTAGAGTAGAGTACATCAATTGGCACCTCAATAAAAGAAGAACCAAAACTTTTCCATATGAAGATGGCATCTATAGATGGTTAGGTATCTTGTATCATTTTTTTCATTTGAGAGCAACTTATTATCTTTTCTTGATTTCAATAGTATGCCAAATGGAAATATATTCAGAATATGCTATATACCTTTCTTCGCACGTCCACTTCCTGTTGTACCAATAGTTGATACAAATAACTAGATCACAAAATGTGTAAGGGTTCGTAGCATGAAAAACAAAAAAAATCTATCGCATGAACACACATAGGACAAGATCTATCTACTAGATTGTAGCCACGAGTCGATAGAGTACTAACCCTCGAAGATCCAAAGCGGTTAACGAGAGCAGATTCTCGTGGGTGATATAGTCATTCACTTGCCGATCTCGAGATCGCGTAGGCGATCCTTCCGGCGTCGCGTTCCGGCAGTGCTCCCGCAGTCGGTCACACGTGCGGTACTCGATTAAGACCTTACTCTCCCTTGTTCCAGCAGGCAACGGAGGTTGTAGCTCTCTCCTCGTGATTCCGGCAGCACGACTTCGTGCTGTCAGAAGTAGAGGGGAGATCCCGCAGGGCTTCGCCTAAGCCGGAGCGAGTATGGTGGAGTAGAGGGAGCCCCGGAAATCTAGGGTTTAGAGGGCCAAGGTTTAGAGGAATCTAGCAACTAGAGTTTAGCTAGTCGGTAGCGGTTTAGAGGAGATCTAGATTGGTCGCAACTAGAGAGGGGGCGGCGGCCAACCTAGGGTTTCTTGGGCTCCTAGGGCAAGGGGGATACCTTGGGGTGCGCCCCCACCCCTCCTTATATAGGTGAGGGTCGTCCAAGGGTGTTCCCAACCCAGGTGGAAACCCTTCCTAACTTAGAAACCCTCCCTAACTCGGAAACCATGTTGGAATTTGACTTTTTCAAACTGCCTTTTTTTGACTTTCAAATTAGAGTTTGATTTCTCTCTTCCAAGTGTCCAGCCAAGTGACCTAGGACATGATGCAACCATTACACATTGTCATGACACATCCATGTACCCTTCCCCTTCCGGGTCGGTGAACCTTCTAGACCCTTCTAGAACATTCCAGTGAAAACACCGGAATCATTCCCGAACTCCGAAATTGGACTTTCCTTATATGAATCTTATTCTCCGGACCATTCCGGATCTCCTCGTGATATCCCGGATCCCATTCGAGACTCCTAACAACATTCGGTCTCTTTACTCACATTCCATATCTACTAAACAACATCAAATCCTTAAGTGTGTCTCCCTACGGTTCGTGAATTATGCAGACATGATCGAGACTCTTCTCCGATCAATAACCAATAGAGGAATATGGAAATTCATATGGCTCCCACATATTTCTACGATTACTTTGCGATCGAATGAACCATTTACATATGGAACCAATTTCCCTTTGTCTCGCGATATTTTACTTATCCGAGGTCTGATCGTCGGTATCTCTGCATACCTAGTTCAACCTCATTACCGATAAGTATTGTTTTCTCGTTCCCGTGATATGTGATACCTTGTGAGACATTCACATGCTTGCAAACTAATTGGATGACATTCCACCGAGAGGGCCCAGAATATATCTATCCGTCATATGGATGGACAAATCCCACTCTTGATCCATGTGCCTCAACACATACTTTCCGAACACTCAATGCCACCTTTATAGCCACCCAGTTATGGTGTGGTGTTTGATGTTATCAAAGTATCCTTCCGGTGATGGTGATTAGCATGATCTCATGGTCGAAGGAATTAGGTTACTATGTATCAGAAAGCTTATAGCACTTGAACTATTTGAATGATTTGATCTTATGCTACGCTTAACTATAGGAGTATGTCCATCACATCATTCTCCTAATGATATGACCTTATTGTTAATAACATCTCAATGTTCATGATCAGGAAACCATGATCATATATTAACCAACAAGCTAGTTTAACAATAGGCTTTACTATGGACTCTTTTATGTTTACAAACCACACAAGTATTAATGTTTCCGGTTAATACAATTAGAGCATGGTTTTCAAATATTTATCATAAGTACGAAGATATGATAATAACCACTTTATTATTGCCTCTTGGGCATATCTCCAACGGTCTCCCACTTGCACTAGAGACAATAATTTAGTTTCAAAACTTTGTGTATTCAACACCTATGGCTTTCTGGTGTTGTATTTACACGATTGCTAGTGGTCAACCGATCTTCAGATTCGACACTTACAGGTCCGTGTGAAATTTCATGTCTTTGCATATCTATGCATCACTCATTCTCTAATGAGTTGGCATTGTACAAATTTGGTTCTTTGGTGAGACCTTTAGTTCCTTGGGGTTAAAACATGTTGATAATATTGTCATACAATATATCTTCATAGTACTAGCCTGTTGTGAACTACACCTAGTTTGATAACAAACTACTTGACACAAATGCCCTCTTTTGTTGCTATAATAGTTGTCATATACTCAGCTTTTGTTATAGTATCTGTCACAATGTATTAACTTTGGAACTCATACAAATCCATTATGGAACTTGCTTTCCATTATATTGTGCACCCTTAGTTTAGATTGAGATAAACTTAATTTGTACTTTGTGACAAAACTAGTATCAATGTAGTACTTCTACAATGAACTAACCATCTATTTGTCACCTCTACAAAAATAATATATTCTTAGTTTTTTGAAAAGATCATAATAATATCCTTACAATCGTCCAATGATTATCTTATGAATCATTCTGGTATATGCTCATAACATTTAAAGCATAGGACATATCTGGATTTGTACATATCACAGTATGATTGATATAAATACTCTTTATGATTTCATACATCAAGTATCAATCTATACTTGAATCTTTGTTTCGCTTACCAAGTGTCAATACACTTGAATTTCGATTCAATCCCGTCTGTGCGACAAGAACCTTTCTTGTAGTTTCTATATTGAAATCATTCAATATATCATCTATGTACTTTCGGCATAACCATATTAGCGTCTCAATCTATCTATATAGATATTGATGCCAAATATTTGGGTTTGGCCTAAGTCTTTTCATCAAAATAAAATTCTTAACTTGTGTTAACAAAAGATACATCATTTCCAATCAACAATATGTCTTCCACATAATGTATTAGAAATATGTCTTAGCGCTCCCACTTAATTTCTTGCAAATGCAAGCATCTTCATCATCTCTGATGAGATTAAACTCTTTTAATAGTTTCATCATGGTGAAAATTCCAACTCCGCGATGCTTATTCAACCATTGAAGTTTGCATTCACTATTAGCATCCTTTGAATTAACAAAACCCTCTGGATCGTGTTATGTACACGTCCTAGGTAACAATTCTATTAAAAGAACTTAGTTTTGTTTGTTCAACCACCATATAACATAATTATATATAGTGGTTGCTACATTAATCCGTATAGACTAAATATCGCTATGAAAGATCAAATCTTATCACCTTTGAACATTGTTGTGAACTCTTTCCCAACATGTCGACTATTTCATATATGTGAAACATCCATGTCTATTTCTTTATAGATCCAAACACGACCGTAAGGTCTTACACCTTTCTAGAGGGTCTTTCAAGTTCAAAGCTTGATTTCTCGTGTATGGAACTACCACAGATTTTATGGCTTCAAGCCATTTTACGGAGTCAGGGCCCATCATCGCTTCTTTGCATATAGTCCATTCATCATTGTCAAATAATGATTCAACCCTCAAATCTTGGTATTTGATTGTTTACCCGAACTACTTGGTTCAATAGGAACTTAGACCTCCGTAACCAAAACCTTTGAGACACGTGAGTCATGAGCATTGTTGCTGCCTCCGGAACACTTTTCGGCGCTGCGCAACTTTGCACATATAGCTAAGGTTCTTTTAACCTTATCAAAGTTCTATCGTCCTCCCACTTAACTTTTCACGGAAAATTCCTTCTCAAAGAAACTTGATGTTCCAAGCGACAATCATTTTTGTCTTTGGTATTATGGAGGAATACTCAACGGTTATTCGAAATAACATACAAAGACATGTTCATCCGACTTTGGTTGTAAACATCTCACTTATGCATAGCATACCAATGTTTAAGAAAGGACAACTTGGGTTTTATCCCAAACCATAACTTTATATGGTGTCATTTCAATGGATCATGATGGATCTCTTTTTAGTGGAAAAGCGGTAGTCTCTAAAGCTTTTAATCTTTAAAATAATGGCAGTTTTATGAATTACACCTTTGATCTTACCATGTCAAACAAGGTTTCATTTCATCTCGATTAT